>CM029611.1:38769460-39369460 GCA_017311315.1 Dendrocalamus latiflorus
TTACTGACAAGAAGATATCTAGATTTTCCTTTTCTTTGTGAACTGATCCAATTTTCAACTTTGCAATCCCTTTTGTGATTGTTTGGTTTGACTGAGGATGTCATCATCCAATTCAGTAAATTGACTTACTTTTACCATTTATATGCAGATGAAGATATTTTTGGACATTGTTGCATACATACTTGTGAACATCTCAAAGGTTGGACCTGGAAGAAGACTACTGATGGAACCAGAAAGAGGTCTTCTAAAGCAGATTATACAACAATTTGATTCAACAAGCCAACTAAGAAAGAAAGGGGTATGTGCAGCCCATTTTGAATCTTGATGCTAGTGTTAATGTGACATGATCTGTACATTACATTTTCTCTCCTTGTTTATTTATTTTTTACATACTTTGACAAGATATGTTTTCTCAATAAATCATCACATACAATCAAATATTGTGATAAATTAATGAGGAGCTGCTACGCAGTGTCCGAGAGTACGCGGCGGAATCTTAGCAAATAAGTACTAATGACAAGTCAATTTGTAAATTAGAATATTGCATTAGAGCAAGTTTAATAGTACAGATAGCTGCTACCTCCAATACATTTCCATGTCATCAAAAAATAATGATGCAGTCAACTCATACAATAAGCTGGCTATAAGTTGTCTCCACAAGAGCTCTCAATCATTTAATACATACATGTGTATTGATAATTTAATACATGCATGGGTATAGCAATTAGTTCTATGGGTACATGCATGGATAATGCATATTTTCCTGTGCTATAGCCTGACTCTTGCATGGGAGTCGGCTTGGGTCTCTCTCTCCTTTTCTCTTCCCTCCACATAGGACTATGCTGACATGGATTCCCTTGTAGTTAGCACAGTCAGCCTTATTAAACTTGCTCTTATTGCCTAACGCTTCACAATTGTAACTTTCATGCATTCTCCATTTCAAGACTTATCACAGTAGAAGTAATGGTTGTCTTGATTCTTGAACTTTTAAAGGTTACTCTAATGTTTTAAGTTTGCATATTTGTTGCATGATCTATGTTATGTTAATTACGCAGTTTATAACTGAAGTAATGAGTGTGGGAGGCAAGGAATAATGGAATATATAGCATTCATCAAGGTAATCCTAGTTTCTCATTCTCTCATAGCCTATATATATTTTTAAAATTTTAAATACATATATGTTTGCCGTATCGACATATCCATGTTTTTGCAAAATATCGTACCACGGTATCTTCGTATCTGCATCGCTGTACCCGTATCGCGTATCGGGGTATCCTACGTCAGCCCTCATTGCTTCATTTTTGGGTTAGCCACTACCTGAAAACCTCGATTTCCCACACCTCTGATGGCTCTCGTCTGATTGATCCAAAGAATCGTATATCTACCACCAAATCATCCATTAGCACTACCATCATGTTCGACTGTTATACTAAATTTGTCAAATCGGGATCCCAACAACATCCATCGAACTTTGCCACTAAACACGTGAGCACCTCTAGTAACGACTATGGTGATATTGCAACAAACGTAAATCCTTATTGCAACAAGAATAAAACTTGTGCAACAAATCAAAAAACCAATCACAACAAAAATCTCTTGTGCAATACATCGAAAAACCAACTGCAACGAAAAAATACTTTTGTGCAACAAATTTAAAACCCAATTCCAACAAATACATCTTGCTGTAATATTTTAGAAATGTTTCAGAAAGCACGTTGAAATAAAATACAACAATTCATGCCATAGTCGAGAAAAAGTGCTGCATCAATTCAAAAAAAAATATTTGCAACAAAAGTCTACCGAAGGAGGAGGCCATGCCCAAGGTGACAATGGCTGAGCTCGTTATTGGAGGAGAAGTGGGCTAGCTTGGAGCTAACATACCCAGATCTAATTGGGCCACAGCCCGATGGCTCATCGCAGGCTCTCTGCTGGCCAAACTACCATGCAGCTCCCTTCAATCTGCACACATCCGACACTCCCCTCCCTAGCTCCTCCAGTGTGCCGCCATCTCAACTTGGAGAGAGAAGGGGGTAGTTGTGCACAACAGCTAGGGAAGGGGCAAAGCAGTGGCTCTGAATGGGACAGAGCAAGATGAAGTACAACGAGAAAGCAAAAGCGGGATGGAGCGCAACGAGAAAGCAAACAAGCAGGTGGAGTGGGGAAAGTGAGGGTGAGGTATACGGTAAAAGTTTCTCGCTACAGATGTCTGTTTGCTATTGTTACCGGAGAAAAAAAAAAGAGAAGTCTTTTCTGATATAAGCAAAACTCTTACCTGAGAAAACTTACTACTCCTATTAACCAATATATTTTCCTTTAGTACCAGTGTCATTTGATAAAGGTTTCCAGACTAGTATCATTTGAGCATTATTATTTGAGTTAACACAGAATCATCATGAGTGCTAATCCCCTGTGAGGCCCACTCGTCAACTGCAGTACATCCGAATACGTGCTTGGTTTGGGGTGTGCGTATCGGAGTCGGAGCGGGGACAACGGCGCGGCCCTAGTAACCGGCGCACAGGGCGAAACGTACAGCAACCGGTCGCGGTCTCCTGCACCGTCCTCCCGCGCCTCGCCCCCCGACCTGTAATTACTCGCCACCGTTGCTACATTAATCCTAACGTTGGACGAACTTGAGCTGTTATTGCGGCAAAGAAAATGGGGAATTTGCTCCCATGCCACACAGTTTTGTGGCGTTTGTTAAAATGCCCCATGATGTCTCACTGACATGTGGGCCCTGGACCCGCATGTCAGTGAGACATCATGGGGCATTTTAACAAACGCCACAAAACTGTGTGGCATGGGAGCAATTTTTCCAAAGAAAATATGCACGGCGATGGGTGGGAATGGTTATCTTAGAGGTGAACAGTGTCATGCCCTTGCCCATTCCTAGATGCTGCTCGATTGGACTGAAATAAACTGGTTTATGGCTGAAATTGCACTGTAACTGATTGAATTATACTATAGTTGATGATGACTTATTTGGCGTAACTAAATTTAAAAAAATAAAAATAGAAAAAACAAGTTAGCCCATCACAGATAATGCAAACGAATACAAGGAAAAAACCGGAAAAAAAGCTTTAAAAAGCCAAAAAGTCAGAAAAAGACGAAATTTAGAAATAATAAAAAATAAGTCAGAAACTAGAAACTCAAACCAAAATAAGCAGAACCTAGTCGTGGTTGTTTGATCGGAAAAATCAAATGTGGAAAATCAATCGGTACGGGTATAGTTCCTCAAGGAAAAATAGGTACGGCCATTAACGTCCGGAGTCGCTGCAGCAACTTGCTACACTGCCGGTGGAATCCGATGAGTTATTTTTCAATCTAGCTGTTGAGGGTGGTGGCGATAGAGGATCAAGGAATTTAATTTTGATTGTTGTGTTGCGAATAAATAAGCCAATGTGACCTTAGATACAACGGGGAAACACGGGTTCTATTGCTCCTGTACCAAATCAACTAACTTTGGGGCTCTAATCAAATTATCTACAGGCAAATCAATCGGACAGAGCTTGAACTGTTTTTACTACTGCTGTAGTGCTCTGCATCTTGGCCCCTTTGGTTCTAGCTTTTACAGGCACCCGAGGGGCTGCGGTCACACGGGACAGAAAGAACATAAAATTTTTCTTGGAGTAAAAAAAATCGCGTCTTCTTCTGTTCTCCTGCGTTTCACCAGCACCTCTCTTTTTTTCTCCTCAGTTGGGGAGCCAGGAGGCCAGGACGTTTCTCTGAAGGCAACAGAACGACAGTGTCGAAAGCATTCTTGTTCTCTTCTCCGTGGCGGCACTCGGACGTGTGCGGCGTGGCGATTCGGTTTCCCTCGTTTCCGTCTTCGCGGTGCGATGGATGGCGCCGACCTGCGCCATTGTTTGCTTGCGCGTACAGGCGGCAGGAGCCGCTGCCGCTGCAACTGTAACCGCATCTGGATCCAGGGGGGGGAGATGCAAGGTAAGTTCTGATTCCTGGAGAGAACCCTATGCGTACTGGATTCTCTTCAGCGTACGCGCGCACGAGCCTTTGCAGAGATTCCAAGAACCCAAATATTCCAGACAGAGAACTGTGACGGTTCGTTCGCGTCTGGAAATTGGAAGAAAATGTTTTGTTCTCTTCCCCCGGGTAGCGAAACCCCTAGCTACTTTCTCGAAAAATAGAATGGGCTTAGCTAAGTAGTACAGCTAGGTTTTGAGTTGTTATTTAGCGCAGCAGAGTCGAACATTAGGTACCAACGGAAGTGCACATTTTTGCTCTGAATGAAATGCGCATATTTGTCTCTTAACTTTGTGTTTGTTGAGATGTTATTGAAAGCGTATAGTGTTTTGGAGAAATCACGCAAACGACTTGATTAATGAATAAATAATTACATATATAGGTATCTTCCTTTTATATATAAACAAACGGTTTATAGAAACAATACCCGGGAGATAAGAAATGAAGATACCTGAAAAGATATCGTGATTCATAGTATGTAACAACCATAGGAGGTCGACCACGACTTGCCATGATTGACACAACGTGGTCGATGGTCGTATGTAGATATCTAACACTCCCCTGCAGTCAGAACGATAGAAGGACGAACGTTCAGACTGAATCAAAACTTGGTGAAAACGGACGTGCGCAGACCTTTGGTAAAGATAACCACGTACTATGATGACGTTAGGACATGAAGAGCACGCACGTCACTGAGAGCAACATGCTGCCGAATGAAATGCAGGTCAATCTCTATATATTTGGTATGCTAATGCTAAACTGGGTTGGTGGAAAGGTAGATCGCGTTGATATTGTCACAGTAGATTAGGGTAGCGCGGTGAAGTGGACTGTGTAGCTCCATGAATAATTGGCGCAACCAGCAGGCTTCAGCGACGCTGCTTGCAACGGCATGGTACTCAGCTTCCGTACTTGATCGGCAGATGGTGTGCTGTCGGTTTGACGATCAAGAGACAAGATTGTCACCGAGGAAAACACTGTAGCCGGAGGTGGACTTGCGTGTGTCTGGACAGCCCACCCAATTAGCATTGGAGTACACAACTAGTTCGACAGGTGAAGTGCAGTGAAGGTACAGACCCTCCTCAAGAGTCCCCCGAAGGTACCGCATGATGCGTTTCACCAAAGCAAAATGTGGCTCACGTGGATCATGCATGTAAAGACACACCTGATACATAGTGTAGGCAATATCAGGGTGAGTGAAAGTCAAGTACTGCGAAGCACAGGCAAGACCGCACTAGTGAGTCAGATCATCAACTGGAGCGTCATCGCTAGAGATCTTGGAGTGCGTGTCAACTGGTGTGTTGTAGGTCTTGCAGGTGGACATCCCGGTGCACTCTAGAATGTCTAAAATATATTGGCGCTAGGAAAGAAAGAGAGTACCTTCTTGACGGTAGACTGCCATCTCCAAAAAATGGTCAAGTTGACCGAGATCCTTCATAGGAAATTCTTGTTGGAGAGTTGAGAACGCCTAGCAAAGAATACCATCAGAGGAGACAGTCAAGACTATGTCATCCATCTAGAGTAGTAAGTACACCGTATCAGCACCCCGGTGGAACACAAAGAGTTATATATCCGACTTGGTCTCCATAAAGCCAAGGGATAGGAGATGTGAGGCGAAACTACTATACCTTGCACGAGGTGCTTGCTTCAAGCCGTAGAGAGATTTGTTGAGCTGACAAATATGGTTAGGTCGAGTAGGATCAACAAATCCAGAGGGCTGCACACAGTAGATAGTCTCAAATAGAGTGTCATGTAGAAAGGCGTTCTTGATGTGAAACTGATGAATCAGCCAGTCTCGAGATAGTGCCAATGTGAGTACAGTGCGGATTGTAGTAGGCTTAACCATGGGACTGAAGGTCTCATCAAAATCAATGCTAGGGCGCTGTGTGAAACCACGAAGAACCCAATTAGCCTTGTACTGATCAAGAGAACCATCTAAGAGAAATTTATGCCAAAAAAATTCATTTTCCTGTCACCATATTAACTCGAGGTGGAGGTGGAATGAGGTCCCAGGTGTTGTTGGCTTGAAGAGTGTTGTATTGCTCAGTCATAGCATGGCGCCAATTAGGATCAGCCAAGGCATCCCAGTATGTTTTGGGCATAGGGGAGAGCACTGTGGCCTGTATATTGAGCTGTTGAACTGGAAGACGAAATCAACCTAAGGCGTAGAGCCATCAGGGCAGTAGGGCTGGCGGAGTCACCTGCAGCGGTAGATGAGAGTGCAGGCGCCGAGGGCGACACACATCCGGCGCCACGGTTGGTCGACCATGGCAGGCCGGGAGGAGGCAGCGAGCCGACCGAGCGTGACCACGGCCCAGTGTGGCGGAGCAGACTAACGGGGGCTGGCACCACTAGGGAAGATGTTCGGGCATCAGCGCCACTGGGCGAGGGCCGGCCAACGCTTGGAGGGAATCCGCTAGTACCTGGTCCTGCAACAACTTGTGATCGAATTGGTAAAGGTAAAGTGCTACAATCAGATACAAAAATCAAGGTCAGGGGGAGCTACAGGAGAGGCTTCGGCAAAGGAGAAGGAGGACTCATCAAAAGAGACATGGCGGGAGATGATGATTCCGTTGGACAAAAGATCAAGACACGAGTAACCTTTGTGGTCAGATGGATACCCAAGGAAGACACACAAGGTGGAACACGGTGAAAACGTATTTGGAGTTGTGGAGGTTAGGTTGGGGTAGCACTTGCATCCGAAGATGCGAAGCTGCAAGTAGGAGGTGGCAATACCGTAGAGGGCAAAGAAGGGAGTAGAAAAATTAAGAGTTTTTTGTGGGGTGGCGATTAAGAAGATAGGTGGCAGCGTGGAGGGATTCCACCCAAAAAGTGGGAGGAAGGCTAGCATGAAACATGAGCGATCGCATGATGTCATTTCTAGTGTGAATGATGCATTAGGCTCTCTCATTTTGCTGAGAAGTATAGGGACACAACATGCAGAGTGCAATGCCATGGGTAACGAAGAAAGTGCGAGCGATGGAATTGTTGAACTCATGACCGTTGTCACACTGAACATTCTTTATGGTAGCACCGAACTGGGTGCAAACATAAGTGACAAATTGGGAAATGTGAGTGAAGGTGTCAGACTTAAGACACAAAGGAAAAGTCCAAAGAAAATAGGAGCAGTCATCAAGAATAACAAGATAATATTTGTAACTGGATACACTAACGATAGGAGAGGTCCAAAGATCACAATGTATTAAATCAAAAATATGACTAGCCGGAGAGGAGGAAGTGCTGAACAGCAAATGCTTGTGGCAGCCAAGCTGACACGCATGATAGAGGGGTTCAAACGCAGCTTTATTATATGAAAGAACACTAGAATTGGTGAGCTTAGACAAAACTTCATAACCAAGGTGCCCAAGACGATGGTGCCACAACGTGGAGTAGGAGGTGGCGGCAAGAGCATGGGGCTGGCAAAGGACTGGTGAAACGAATATAAGTCCCCGGAACTATTGTACATGGGGAGCATGTTCTTGGTACGAAGATCCCTCACAGAGAAACCATAAGGATCAAATTCCACAATACAATTATTATCAATTGTGGACTAACGAACGGCAATAAGATTTTTGATTATCTGTGGAGTGACAAGAACATGATGCAAAAGAGAAGGCGTATGGGTGGTAGGGAACGAAGCGAGCCGGTGGAGGTAATGGGTAGCATTGACCCATTACCGACAATGATGCTAGAAGGAGTAGACATGGAGGGGTGAAAAGTAGAGAGAGTATCGGCATCTGAAGTCATGTGCGAAAACGCTCCCGAATCTATATACTCGGTGGTGGAGGGAGGTGGTGTAAGCGTCATTGTACTGAAATGTTAGCGAGGTGCTATTGGTCCCCAGGAGCCAACACTGGTCACGGGGGTCCACGGTGCTGACAGGGCACTGAGGAAGGCTGCCAAAGCCATCGATGTTTTCAGGAGGGGTCGACGCACTGAACTGGATGCCGGGATGGTCGGAAGCGGGTGTGATGGTGAGAGCATGGGGCGTCGGGCGCGACAATGGAGTTGGCGCATTGGGCCGGGGATCGAGGACACAATCAGTGCGGTGTGGCCACACTTGAACAGTCCCGATCCATGGGTTAAAAAGGATGGCCACCCCATTTGCCTGGTTTTACCGGCCGCATGGCTGGTGGCTGGTGGCGAGTGGCCCACTAGCCCCCTGAGCCCCTGTTCCCACCGTTGCCGTTGTTGCCCTTGTTACGGCGGTGGTTATGGCTGTTGTTCTTACTGTAGTCGTCATTCCTACCGTTGTCATTGCCACCCTCGCCTGAGCTTGGAGGGTGGGAACCGTGCTATCCAGCAGCGAGGAAAATGGAGGACGGTGTCAGACCCAGATTTTACAATCCGGATTCCTCTGTGATTCCACCGCACTATTTCCTGGATCAGTAGATAGTGCTCACGGTTTAGTTCTGAATATCAAAGTTCATATCCTGCGGAAGCGTAAATATAATAGTTAACTTACTCATGGGCCGATTAGGCCGAAATCATTAAATTGCAGCAGCGGAAGAACGAAGCACACAGGTGGGGCCTTCAGGATATGCCCACAGGCAGCCAACTGGAGGTTCGCGACCTAGCCCTTGACATCTTCATCTTCTTCTCCCTCATGACCAAGAGTATTGCTGAAGTGTAGTGATCTGGTTCCTGATTCTGGATTTGTTGTGAGAGTGAGTGTGAGCACATACCACCGTGCTCCGCGAGCCAATACATAGGATGCAACTAAATAATATGCATGGCTTATCAAGGGAAGGCTCGGGTTATTTTATTTGCCATAAATTGCTTTTGAAATAGGATACATAGAAATGTCCTGAGACCTAGCAGTTTGAACTAAAACATATTATTTGAAAGAATGCAATAGTAATAGAGATCCAGATTCCATCCACCGTTGCATGGTCTCTGCACCATATGCTTAATCTTTCAGCGTTATAACCGCTTAACTTATCACTGGGGCGACACCAAGGGCAACACAAATAAGGGCCTTTCTCTGCCCTCCACTTTACCAATTCCACCCACAAAGTTTTTGAAATAGAACTATATCTAGTTAAATTCCCATGTCCGCCCTTGACCGTGGGCACGGCTATTCGAATAGTTTTAGACTCTGTAGAGTTTGCAAACTTTACCCACAAGAGATAAATCCACTCGTTGCCCCACATGATTCCTTAGCCATGCGGTTGAGTAGACTATCACAGGGCCTTTACGATGCGTAGTCCTACTGTAGTTACGCCCGCTAAGGTCTATCTTCTGTAGGATGCGCACATCCCTCGAGAAGGGTCCCTCGTGAGCCATCACGGGCAAAGGCGGGGATGAGACCATCCATCTCTTTGCTCGTGGTCATACCTTCACGTAACCACCTAGAGCCACACAAATTAGTAAACCCTGCCTACATTTTACCAGCTTGTGGTTGTACTGTTGTACACTGGGAGATCATCACAAGATTCGGTCCTTAGGGTTACCTGGGCGGTTCTACCACTAACCACTTTGTGCTTCCACTGCACCACACTCACACACACCCTCGAACCATCCGCCCAGATAATTAAGCAACTTGAGGTTTCTGGGAGCATAAAATATCCATAACCAAATATACCAGTCATTTCCATCATGACTGCCCAAACCAATTTCTCATGATTCAAAGTGATGCTTTGGGGCATTTTTGGTGCCCCCGATTATCTAAGCAGTACTAAGTATGACGTATAGTTATGGACTTATTTTCAAAAGTTTACCATTATAATTTTTGCTATGGTGACAAGGCTCAGATATTCAACTATTTTCAAAGGAGGTATAATACTAGCAAGATGATTAATGGGTATGTAACTAGAATCTTCAAACAAACATATATTTGCATATGAAATAACAGCATGCAATTTGATAATTTAAACAAAAGTAAATTTGCAGAAAATGTAGGTTCAACATGATCAAAGTATTGACTTGCCTGGTACGGTTTACCGTGGACTTGAGCTCACACGATGCTTTCTCTTGAGCTTCTATTCTTTATCTTCGCTTTGCTCTGACCACGCTTGATCCGGGGAATCTTCAGGATTCCAGTTTCTAATTACGTGATAAACGACTGAATCCAAATAAAAGCAAATAACTCAAAAGATCCAAATAAATCCGGATAAACTTAATTTAGATTTATTATAAATTAATGGGTGATTTGAGGCAAGGGCTGCGGCAGGGTACGATGACTTGATCTTTTTATTAACAATTTCTTTTATCACTTTTGTATTTATCAAGGAAGTTCCATGATTTAGGTTAGACCTATGAATCGGTGTATGAGTCTAGTTGGGTATCATTTTGTCGAGTGTTAATATTCCGGGCATATGTGATATATAAGGGATGTATACAATGTTTAGCCTACCGAGTTAGCCTTACTGTCTGGGTATATAGCATTTTGTGGTACGACATTTTATGTACCTTCAGTTATCGATGGGCTAAGTTTAATTTGAATTAGGGTCTATTTATATGGGTCCCAACTTGCTATATATATAATTATGTTCAATATTATTATGTATTACATCTAGTGTTAAAATTTAATTAATGACACTATTTCTATCTTTCTTATTCTTTAGCTACTATTAGGCTTAGCTTTGTTTATAATTTTAGTTTAAACCTAGCTATCTGGCAAAGCTTACTTTTCAGGGTCACATTTCAATATTTGCTATTTAGCACAATTTCACCACTAAGATTTATTTCATGGTGGCATGGTAAATGCTATGACATACATGTGTGTGTGTGTATATTATAATTAAGAATAATATGTGTTTACTAAATCATCATTTCATGAGAGCCTAAATCTACACAATATTCCTAATCAATGTCTAACTATGCCTTTAATTAATAATTAGACCTCAATTAACTATTTAAGCTATGTTAGTTGTTCATATAGTAAATAATTAGATATTAAATGTTAAGTAACCTTATTTTACCTCCTAATTAAATTTACTATATTCCCTAGATTATTCCCAAATTGTCCATAGTTTTCACCAAAATTTCAAATGAGCTCTAAAATTCTTGGTTTTAGTTCCATTAGATAGATCTTGAATTTAGATGAATTTAGAAATTTGTTTCATTCAATTTGGAGTTAAAATGAATAAGTTATGCCCATTTAAAGTTCTCAGTCTAATTAAATCCATAAAATATTAAATCCTGACAGGTGGGCCCATAGATTTTAATTTCTTTATTTCTTATTTTTGGAATATATATCTATGGCAGGCGGGACCCCCCTTGTCAGTGGACTACTCGGGCTGACGGTCACTGACAGGTGGGACCGGCCAGGGCAACAA
Organism: Dendrocalamus latiflorus; assembly: GCA_017311315.1. Taxonomy (NCBI): domain Eukaryota; kingdom Viridiplantae; phylum Streptophyta; class Magnoliopsida; order Poales; family Poaceae; genus Dendrocalamus; species Dendrocalamus latiflorus. The sequence goes on from CM029611.1 coordinate 38,780,719, forward strand.
ACAAAATAATCACCAGTGCTTGGCCTCGGCGCTGCAAAGCGGGGGCTCGAACGCGGGCGGCCGAGGCGAGCGCTGGCGCTGCTAGCCAACTCTCCTCTGGGTGTTACCTGTCTATATAGCGGCGGTCATTGTAGCTAAGCCTTGCTGTAGCAGAGGTCGGTGTAGAGGAGGCCGAGGGCGGGGAGTGGCGACGGTGCGGTCGGCGGTGGGCGGCCGGGGAGGTGCCGGTGAGGGGCAAAATGGGATGCTGGAGCTGAGAGGGTGCCGAAGGTAGTGGCGTCGGAGACTGGGGAGACCCGAGGCGGACCGGCGGCGGCTTGGGGATGGGCTTCGGCGCCGGCGAGGTACGGTCCATGCAGAGCTTGGGGAAGGCCGGGGGTAGCTTCAAGGCGCTCTGAAGATGGCTCGGGAAGAGGTAATTGGCTTGTCTCGGCTGGAATCGGGGAAAAACGCGGTGGCCAGAATTGGGGAGAAGAGCGGCGCCGGCGGTGAAAAGGGCGTGAAATTTCGATTGCTTTGCGGTGGAGGGAGTATGAGGTGTGGGGAGTCTTGTGGGAGCTCTGGCGGCTTTTATAGGGGAGCGGGCGGGGCTGGCATCGAGGCTTTGCCCGGGGCGGTCGCGTTGGTGGTAGGCAGGGCAGCGGTGGCGAGGGCAGCGGCTGCGGTGTCAGGCGGCGATGTGACCGGTGAGACAGCGGCAGCAGAGCAAGGAGATCTTGGGGATCCGGGAATGATGATGGCGCCGCGCGCGTGATGAGGCCGGCGGAGCGGGGCCGCGCCGCGCAGCTTTGGCCAAAACAGAGGGGAGGGGGACCCAGGCGCACGGGGGAAGAAGGAGGAGCCGCGCGCGGGCGGAGCGGGCAAGCTGGCCCGGGAGAGGAAGCAGGGAGGGGGCGGGGCCCGCGTGGCAGCGGTAGGAAGGCGCGCTGGGCCGTGCGAAGCGGGAAGAAAAAAGGGGGTTGGGCCGAGCCGTTTCGGCCGGCTTGACCTCCTTTTCTCTCTTTTTTTGTTTATTCATTTATGTATTAGGTATTTTTGTGTATGCATTCCCATGCTTGTGAAGGGATACGGGTAGGCTACGCTAGCGCAAATTAAAAAAAATTCTACCCGTAAACCAAGATCACTGCAGTTATAGATCACGGAATTACCACTAGACGCGCAGGTGCGGAATGATGCAGCACGTCGGGGCAGAGTAGTCGTACTACGTCGATGCAGCACGTCGGGGCAGAGTAGTCGTACTACTTCCTCGTCCACGTCGCGGCGTCCCACGTACAACTCCTCTATTGTGGTTCGTCCAAACGCTACAGATGCAGCGCCGCCAAAAGGTATCCACACGTAGGGAGGAAGCGACGCACGCCGGATTACTAGATCCGCGCGAGCGCCCAGGGCGTGGGAGGGGTGGCGGCCAGGGTTTGAGGATGTCACGAAAAAACTCTCCTCTCTTGTGCGCCCTTGCCCTCCTTTTATAGACGTCCTCACAATGGGCTTCTACGAATGGAGGCCCATTAGGACTCAATACCCAGTCTAACCCGGATCCAATCCGAATTAGGCTTCAGCCCTTAAGTGTGTGACCCTATAGGTTCACGTATGTTTAGACATGACGCGAGTACACATACTTGGTCAATAGTTGGCAGTGGCCTCTAGCAAGACATGCCAACTCCTAAACATACACAAAGATCATATCGGACGAACCATCACAACTTTATGTACATGCCAATCCCTTTGCCTCACGATATTTGGTCGAGCTCCAAGTTGACCACTCTTTCTCGATCCTGTGATCCGGAATCCCTTACTAGGTTAACTCTTAACCTTAAGTAGCATGGCCATGCATTTCTGGATCCGATCACTCGAGGGGCCCAGAGATATCTCTCTCAGATAGAGAGGGGCAAATCCCATCTCGACTGACCATGCCTCGCAGCATGCTTCATGACAAACCCGAAAACTACCTTTATAACTACCCATTTACGGAGTAGCGTTTGATAGCCCCTAAGTAGGTCGATTCACATCTCAAGTACATGCGACAATCTCAGGTCTAAGGACAAGGCGTACACATTGTGTAGAGAGAGAATCATAAGTATAATTGTTATGTCTCATGTTGGGTCGGTCCAACCCCATGTTCTAAACATGTGTCCACATTATTGGTTTGACATCTCCATGTCTATGACCTGTGAAACATGGTCATCAACCGATACATGTGCTAATCCATCATTCACGTGTGTCCTCACATGAACTCCGACCAGGGACAATCTTTAGAATAACCATATAAGTAAAGAGTTTCACAAACAAGTCACATACTTATTAATCAACACAAAGGCAATATTCAAGGAACATTTATTAAATCATGGATACAACGAAATATCATCATCTCTATGATTGCCTCTAGGGCATATTTCCAACAGCTTGCTCATTTTATTTGCTCACTAAGTGTTGATATTTTTGTCCTCTTTATGACTAGCCACTTCTTCTTGCATATGCACATTTTGCATATTTTTATATATATTTTTATGTAGGTTTATGTTTGTGTTTTTATTTGTTTTTATTGCCCTTTTATGCTATTGTTTCCAAAATGAATTCTTATATTTTAATTCAAGTTTCTCCCTCCCCTTTTATGGGCCATCTATTCAGATTTGAATTTAAAATTTTTGGGTTTTCCATTATGTGTATATTCCCTTTCATGGCATTATTAATATTAGTTTCATTTTTCGAAGCTTTCTTAAATTTTTGGATCCTCCACCAAAATTCAAAAAATCACCATAAAATCCAAGTTTCAACAGAACATATTGCAAAACAATTTAAGAACTTTATATTTTCACATTTTGAATTTTTCAGGATGTTACAGACGGCACGGTCGATTTGGAGTTCTTGGTGATCTCTTCGAGGAGAAGATATGAATGAGTCTCCACGAATGTAGGAAATGACCGTTGCATCTTGAGGATTGGCACCATATGAGAGAACTTCTCATTGAGGCAGTGAAGGATGGACAACTCGAGTGTCCAATCGGAGATAGATTCGCCAAGATCGCCAAGACCATCTGCCATACTTTTGAGTGTGTGGCAAAAATCAGATATTGATAAATCACCTTGAACGAAGTTGCGGAATTCCACCTCCATATATAGAGCACGGGCCTCATTGTTGCCAAGGAATTGGTGCTCAAGGTTCGTCTACACGATGCGGGAAATAGTGGTGGGGGACATAATGATCTCTAAGAGGTCCATAGCAATGGTGCCGTAAAGCCACAATAAGACCACACAGTCCATGCGTGCCCAATCCGCCTGATCGGGAAGGGGGCATCATCGAAGAGGACGTGGTCTGTCAAAGCATACTTGCCGAGCATGACGAGGAAGAGGCCGCGCCACTTTTCATAGTTAGCGGAGGTGAAGTCGAGGGTGACCAATATGAGGGCATTGATGTTGAGGACGCCAATAGCTTGGGCATGAAGAGCGGCGATGGTGTAGATCAGTTGGTTGGTGACGCCGTGGGCGAGATCGGCAGCTAGGACCTGTTGGTGTTCGGCAACGATCACGGTGAGCACCTCCTGGTGCGCGCGATCGACAATAGCCGCGATGATGGCCTAAACCCGATGGTCCTCAACGGCAGCGGTGTCGGTGTGAGCTGCGTGGGCAGCCAAAGCAGCTTGCTCGACTTGAGCCACCTGGTTGGCAGAGAGGGATAGATCGACCGGAAGATGGTGGCTGACAACTAGGGTTTGCGGAAACGTGTGGTCGCAGAAGCGATCGCATCTGATACCATGAAAGCGTGTAGTGTTTTAGAGAAATCATGCAAATGGTTTGATTAATAAATCAAGGGTTATATATATATGTCTCTTCCTTCTATATCTAAATAACCGGTTTATAGAAATAATACTTGGGAGATAAGGAAGGAAGAGATCTAAAAAGATGTGCGTGATCCGTGGTACGTAACAACCACGGGAGGTCGACCACGGACCACGACCTGCTGTGGTCGACACAACGTGATTGATGTCGTATGCAGATATCTAATAGTTAGATAGTACAGTACACTATAAGCCAAACTTGGGGTTACTGTTGCAAAAGGCGATTCACTTTTGTCTTTCTCCATATCATTGTCCCTATTTTTACTGTTGCACCCACTCGTACCACTAGTACTCCAGTGCAAATCAGTATGACCATTAGTATAGAGCTATAATGGGTGCAATCACGACAAAGCGCCGAGCATCACTCACATAGAACTCGAGTACTGTGCCGCCACTGCCACTCAGCCTTTCATAATTAAGTGTGGATTCTTTTTTATTATGGCTTATAGGTTATAGTTGTAATTTATGATTTTTTTATTTTAGTATGAATACTTATACAAATAAATTAAATGATGATAAAACGATAAACTAATTTTTAAAATATTATTTTGCTAAACCGCTTTAAAACGGTTGCAGAGTGCCAGGCCTAAGTAATCATCGCCACAATCAATACAAAAACCTACCACGCCTTCAAGCTAGCTAGACATGCCCAACCCTGCAGGCTGCACTGACCTGCTGCACTGTGCATAATTTGACTACTGGTGGACTCCATTAAACGACGAGGCCTGCGCCTCGGGCACCCCCGCGCGCAGTAATGTCTTCAATTATTCGTGCGCCGCCCTACGCGGGCAAAACCGTCCGGTTCGGTCCGGAGTAGGTAGCGCACGGCAGGGCAGGCTGCAGCTGCAACGCCGTCCGTTCGTTCGTTCGCTCGCGCGCGCGCGCTGCGCTGCCTGAGGAAACGGCTGGCGAGCGGGCGGCCCCTGGCTGGCGAGCTTTTCTTCGTGCCATGCTGGAACGGAGTGGCCTTTTGATTTGTTATTACTGGCTGGGTCTGGGTGCCAGCGCCCCGCGCGGGGCGTGCGTGAAGAAATTTTACTATACCATAGTTGCACAGACGAGTTTATGCAACAGACAAATTAGAGGCTGACACGTGTCATTTTTACTATAGCAAGCATCATGTAGCACTGTAGCAAACACTGTTGAGTACTGTATCGTACAACAATGAAACCGCAGCGGAAACTCAAAAAAAATATGCTACAGTGCTCAGAACAGTATTAAATAGTATTTGATACAGTACAAAAGACACATGTCAGCCTCTGATTTGCCTGTTGCACAAACTCATCTGTGCAACCATGATATAGTAAAATTTCTCGCGCGCGTGGGGTGCCGAGTATTTGGCGGTCGTGCGTGGAGATCTGGGAGATCGGCTTGCACACACGCTCAATGATGGCAATGCAACGCCAGTGACAGCTATTCTTAGCTCGCGCCTCCAGGATACCCCTCTGGATTTTGCCGATCACTCGCCCGCTCATTGCACGCTACGGCCAGACAGGGAGAGGAATGGTTCGGTCCCTACGGTGGTGCTGGAGGTGCTAACACCTCCACAACATCTAGCCATCCAATTGTTAAGAGCAAGGTCGTATATTAAGCTTTGAGAAAAAACTAACACCCACGTTGATTGGACGGTTAACTGGGTAAACCAGTCAAGCGGGTGTCCCTCCTAGTCGGCCCGGCCGTGTGGTTCGGCCCGGCGATTCGGCCGGCTTGTCTGCATATTCATTCTCTTTTCGCTTATACATGTCATTCTCGTTGATTCAAGATCATTTGAACTAGCTAGTTGGTTAATGAGGCTCCAGCCTCGAAAGCCTACTGTTCAAGATACTAAATCATTTACAGTACAGAATCTCATCAAAAGCTATGATTCAAGAATCTCTTTCTTCTGTGAAGGAGCCTGCGATGACGGCCTCTGATATGAGGAGCCGGTGGAGCCACTGCGGCACAACTCAATTGGGAGAGGAGGAACTTGACTAAAACACGATAGACACGCGGGACAACGAATGAGTGAGATCTGGTTTAGCGTTATAAGATAGAGGAGTTCTCAGACAAAATTACTTCTTTGTCCACTTAGCACCACCACAGTGCACCACTCAGAGGCACCGGAGGTGTCCAGATGATGGTAACCATTGGATAGACTATATTGAACGGTTGGGAACAGCCGAATGTACCGAACCAGAGCTCAGCCGGCCGCCCGGTGCGGGCACCCGCTGGCATGGCAAGACGATCAGCATTTGCAAACACTGCAGGCACGTAAAAAGCTGACGGATAGATAAAAATCGTGATTTGGTGAGTTTTTTTGGGTTTTAGGCTTATGGATTTTGACTTTGTCATCTTATGACCTGGCTATCAATATGCAGAGAAAAGATACAAGGATTTTTATGTAGGTCTGGGTCTTCTATAGCGAGAATAACAACCATACTTTCTGTGTAGATATATCTCAATGAACTAATTACAATGGAAAATTTATGTATTTGCCACCCTTACGACTCGGGTGGCAACAGATTTGCCACCCGGACCCGTTGTCAGTGACTCAGGTGGCCCCACATGTAAGTGACAGAGTTTCGGTGGCAATCTTAAGGGTGGCAAAAACATGAATTCCCCGATTACAATAGAGAAAGTAATACGAAAAGGCCTACTCTACTGCTATTCTCCCTTGTGTCTGTCCTGGATTCTCACCTCTACTTTCTGACGTCCACCTTTATATAGCTCGCATAGCGGCGGCAGTATCTCCTTGCCATAGGATGCCTTAACCGAATGATTACCATCCGATGGGAGTGTATTGGGGATCCTGAACAGGTTCAAGATTTATCCATTCGACGACAAAGTCTGTCAAGATCTGGGATTTAATAGCCATTCGGAACACAAAATGGAGGTTGAACTCCCCAAATTCTACCGTCCATTTAGCCATACGTTCCGCTGCTTCCCTATTCTGGAAGACCTATCATAAGGGAAACTCAGGCGACACAATAATTTTGTGCGCTTGAAAATAATGACTTAGTTTTTTCTAAGACATAAGGAAGGTATATAAAAGTTTTTAAACCTAAGGGTAGCACTCCTTAGGCCCGTGTAAGATTTCGCTTATATAGTAGACCGGTCGTTAGACATCCTCGCATTCCGTGACCAGTACTACACTTACTGCCTGTGGCGTGGCAGCTAGATATGTTAAGAGCGTCTCTTCTGGTTTGAGAGAACTAGAACAGAAGCACTTGTAAGATATTTCTTGACATCATCGAAGACGTCGTTAGCTTCCTTCGACCACTCGAATCCCTTATGCTTCCTTAGAAGTTTGAAGATAGGAAGTCATTTCCCTCCAGTCGTATAATGAAACGACTTAAAACTGCCATGCATCCTATGAGCTTCTAGACTTCTTTCGTAGTGGTTGGAGGGACGTGCGATCAAGAAGGCTGACTAGAGGGGGTGAATAGATAGTCCAATCTTTTTTACAATTATTATCACTAAATACATTTTCTTTTGTCTAAACCATGTATACAATGCGGAAACTTAAATTAAATTGGTTTAGCACAAATAAAGCCTAATTCACTTACGTTCACATAAGTGTACCAACACCCTAGACCTATATCAAGGCATGCAATTTTAGGATGATAAACAATCAATTTAATTCTATGAATATAAATTGAGCACAAGAAAACAAACCACAATTGAGACCATCTCTTTTTACCATAGTGTCTGGAGACTTGCCAGTCTCCCCTAGTCCACGTTGAGGTTAGCCCAAACAAATTGGACCGGCTCCACGAATTAAGCCGAAACACCTCAATTCACTAGTGGTAGCTCTTTCTCGCTCCGGGTAGGTGAGCTGCAACCTTCACACTTCGCCGGATCTTTTCACAACCTTATTTGAGAAGATCACTGTGCACGACGCCTCCAACGCCATAGGAGTCGGCAAACTCCAAGAATAATAAGTCAAGCCCCTCGCTTAACTCTCACCGCGTGCAACAAATACACAAATTCGAGTAGATACTCAATCCACCTCTAGATGCAACACATGCAATCTAGAGCCTTCCTCCTTACTCACAAGGTGCAACACATGCACAATTGAGAGGAGCACCTCACACTAGCTCAAGAGAATGAAAATAAAATACAGCTGTCACTTCTCCAACTAGCCATAAGGGGGTATATATACCCCACACCTTGAAACTAGCCGTTGGTACAGAAAATTACGATTTTCAGAAGTACTGCAGGCAAACGATTGGTACTTCCGCTCCCCTTAGCAATGGTCAAAAAATTAGCCATTACAGGCACATCCGATAATTTCGTCGTGCAAAGTCTGGTACTACCAATCATTGGAAGTACCGCAGCACTCATGCGGAACTACTAATTTCTTCTGGGATGAGAAGACTCCACACAGATGTCTTTTTGGAAAAAACATACCACTACATAGGCCAGACGTTCCGCAAATCGAAAGTACCACACACATAGAGCCAGTAGTATCACTCACTGATCAGACTGTTCACACAGAGCCGATCGGACTGCTCACACAGAGCTGGTCGAAAGTACCGATCGTCGACTTTAGTGGTCCCTGACCTCGTCGAATGGTTCGACCACTCAGGTCTCCAACCATGTTGATCTCCAACCACGTTGTCTAGTTCGACCACATAGGTCTCTAACTACACTGATCTCCGACCATGCTTGTCTTCGACCACGTTGTCCGGATTGACCACACAGGTTTTTGACTACGCTGGTCTCCGACCACTCAGGTCTCGACCATGTCGCTTTTCGACTATGTCACATAGATCTCCGACCACCACATCGATCTTTGATTACATTGAATCAATCACGTCAGTTTAACCATATCGATTACAACCTCACAGGTCCCGACCACATCAGTTCGATAACGTTAGTTTTCGATCACACAGATCTCGACCATGTCGGTTCTGACCATCTTGGTTTGATCATACAGATCTTGACCATGTTGGATCCAACCGTCTTGGTTTGACCACGCTGGTTTTCGATCACACAGATTTTGACCACGTCGGTTTCAACTACATTAGTTTCAATCACACACATCTCGATCACATCGATTCCGACCACGTTGGTTTCGACCACTTTAATCTTAGACCACGTCGATCTTCAACCAAACAAGTCATCGACCACATCGATCTTCGACCTCGTTGGTTTGATTACGTCGGCTTCGACCATGCTAGTTCCCAACCACATTGATCTTCGATCACACATGTTTTTTTACCACATTGGTTTGACCATAATGGTTCTCGACCACATAGGTTTTCCGACCACCAACAAATGTGGTATTTTCGTGATTACAACATCGGTAGTACCGATTAGTGGTAGTACTACAGAATACACTACAGTAGTTCTGATTTCCCTGAGAAGTACAGATCCTTCAACATATTTTACAAAATATATTTGCAAATAACAGTATCTTGCACACAAGGATCAAACATAGTTCCCAACAAGTTGCAAAACATATTAATACATAATGGAGTGACTAGATTCTGCAATCTTCTCTTTTGATAATTCATGGCAATCTCAACAAATAATGAGATAAACATTGTATTTACAAGTATACAACATGTACACAATACTTGTATACTCTGAGATAAGCTTACTTATCCGGTTGTCTTTAATCATCCAACTATTAACACATAATGGAGAAGTTAGATGACAACCCGATTGAAAATGAGTATATATGAACTAAACAAGCTACATATACTCAAAGTATGTGTTTCAAAGTAAAGACCTTAAATATGTGTATTAAAGGAAATATGGATTAATACTTATGGAACCTCAAAACATAGAGTGAACTATCCTTAAATGTATGCAAACAAGTATGTGTAATGAAGACATATGCACATATTCATTTTGGACTATTTGTAGAGTTTAATCTATATTTTGAATCGAAGGAATGCCCTAATATATAAGTGTGTGATTTCGAATGTATACCTTTTTTATTTCACTTTTTTATCCAAATGAGACTAAGTAATATCATAATCAATAAATAAGGTTAGTCTCATAAATGCATTTGTCATTATCACCAAAGCCTCATAATAATATTTATCATTATCATCAAAATCAACTTAAATAGAGCTTGATCTTTCATGAGCGTATTTGCTCAATGGCTTTTATCTTTTCAAGATTCGCTTCGATACCTCTTACCAAAACAAGAAATCGAACCAACTTTCCCGAAGAAACTCTGAACACACACTTCTTTGGATTGAGTTTCAAACGATATTTTCTGAGGTTGTCGAACGTTTCCTGCAAGTTTGAAATATGATTAAGTTGTTTGATGCTTTTTACGACTAGATCATCAATATAGGCTTCCAAATTTTGACCTAGTTGAAAGAAAAAAGTTAATTGCATCAACCGCTGAAAAGTTGGACCAGCATTTTTTAAACCAAATGGCATTTTGATATAGCAAAATATTAATGTTGTAATAAACATGGTGTTCTTTTCATCTTCTAGAGACATACTAATCTAATGATAACCATAATATGTATCTAGAAAACTTAATGTTTCACAATCAGCAGCGGAGTCAACCAATTGATCAATATACGGAAGAGGACAATCATCTTTTGAACAAGCTTTATTAAGATTAGCATACTCTATACATATACGCCATTTGCCGTTATACTTCTTAACTATTACAAAGTTAGCCAACCACTCTGAGTGATTAACCTCTCTTATAAAGTCTGCTTTCAGTAGCTTGTCCAATTCAGACCTAATATCCTCCCATCGATCAGGTGCATATCTCCGTAATTTTTGTTTTATGGGTTTCTTGTCAGGCCTCCCTAGGGACCCCAGGCATGTCGGTTGTTTGCCATGCAAATACGTCTGTGTTTACTCAAAGGAAAGTGACCACGACGTCTTCCTATCCAGGGTCGGAGTAACCCCGATGCGTACGGTCTTCGAAGGCTTTGCTGGATCCAACAGAACTTCCTTGACTTGCTCATTTAGCTTCAGCGTTGCTTTAGGCTTCAAGTTCTTGGTCAAATCCTACACCTTGCTTGATTCTCGAGTTGGTAACTGGCTGAACATTTCGAGGGCCTTGCAGTCGCATGTAAGCACCATCTTTTTATCACAGCGGACTGTGATCACTCATTTGGGACCTAGCATCTTAAGACATTGATATGCAAAGTGAGCAGCAATCAAAAAACATGCCAAAGTCGATCTTCCGAGTATGGTGTTGTACGCCATGTCAAAATCAACCACATCAAAGAAGATTTTCTTTGTCCTAAAATTACTTGGAGAACCAAATATGACAGGCAGAGAAAATTGGCCAATTGGCTTGGCCGAAAACCCTGGTAAATCCCATGGAACGAGTATTGTATAGGTTTTATTCTTGTCCGAGGAACTTGTGTCTCATTTAGAGCACTTACAAATAAATTATTTAAATAACTACCACCATCGATCAACACTCGATTCACTCGACAGTTGTTGTGGTGGGCTCGACCACGATCAAAAACTGACCTGGTTGAGCCGGAGGGATCAGACAGTCACTTTTATCAAAAAGGAGATTGTGACTCCAACAATTTAGGAAAATAATTGACAATTGGAGGGTCAATGGAGTTTACCTCTCTTTTGACAACCTTATACCTGTGGTGCGATATCCAGGATCTTGTGATGGATCTCTAGAGACAGCCTCACAATCGGATGAAAGCATGCTTTGCTCGTAGTCGTAGCAGGCATCCATGTCGAGATCTACATAGTCGGCCAGGTCGAACCAGTTCTTGTCATTACACTCTCCTACCATGAGGACATAAAAAATAAGAAAACTTGCTGACAAAGAATTATGGGAGTTTTGGCGAAGATGTTCCCTACGGATGACGCCAACTGTCGATGTTTTAATATCAACTTTACATATAATTTGTTTGGGTTCTGGAGAACTCTTGAAGACCTAGCTACCAACACGTAGAGAAAAAGACATAGGGATTTTAATACAGGTTCGTGCCTTCTGCATTGAGAATAACAACCATACTTCTTGTGTAGATATATCTCAATGAACTGATTACAATGGAGAAAGTAATGTGAAAACTGTCTGCTCTACTGCTATTCTCCCTTGGTTCTGTCCCGGATCCTCACCTCTTCTCCCTGACATCCACCTTTATATAGTTAGCATGGTGGTGACAGTTTCTCCTTGTCACGGGACACCTTAACGTTTCAAATGATAACCGTTCGATGGGAGTTATTAGAGACGTGATATCTCACACATCGTGCGGCAGTTTCTATAAGGGTGAAGTTATGCGCACTTATTCCAGAGAATAAATACTCATGTTAACTGCTTTGTCAGATAGGCCCACAATGCAATGGGTTATCATAGATAAGTCAGTCGGAATTTGGCTTAGTCGTTGGGGATCTACGACCACAAGGTGGTCACAGGATAACTTACAACTATGTCATGGACGTAGGAGAATTTACGACTATGAGATTATTGCAGAAAAGCTTACGACTAAAGGGCAGTTGTAAAAGAGTTTATGACTAAGGAATTGTCGTAAAAGAGCTTACAACTAAAGGATAATCGTAGAAGAGTTTACGATTAGAGAGTTGTCGTAGAAGAGCTTATGACTATATTGTGAAATTTCTCCCTAATAGATAAAGGTATATTTGAGTATACTGACGTAATCATATCATTTACAGATAAATAATAATTTGAGGATTGGTTATATCCTCGTTAGTTTTATTCAACAGTAATTAGTTGTTAAACGGTGTGTCTTTTTAAGGTGAGACCTATCTACAAGTCAATTGTAGTAGACACTATACCAAATTTATCTATATCGGTCAAAATCACACACGATTATTTTTCTCCGTAATATCTCTTACGAACAGTTAGAATTTAATTTTTTTTTTAAAAAAGCATAACCCGTGCTTACTGGCATAGGGCCGGACTGTAACCTCGTGGCCGGCGTATGAGCGTGTACATTCCGGTAGATGTGAGGCTGGGCGCGGCGATGGCCTTTATTGCACATGCAATGCCCGCGTTGCCTGCAGTGGCGTAGCCAGGATTTGTAGTTATGGTGGTCCATTGTCTAAAATTTATTTAACCGCTATAAATTTAACATGTCGGTACACAAGTATATGAATTACGAAATGCAATTAAGGTAAAAAGGACATACGAACTTCATAAAATAGACGAATATAGCTTTCTTAACATAGAATTGAAATATTACGTACCCATACTAGTTGAAGAACAGTACGTCACTACTTCTTCTTCTTGTCAGGCCTGCGCCTTCTAATAGCCATGAAAGTGTTGATGATCTCTTCTTCACTCAATTGTAAGAAGATATCCTGCTCAATAAAAGTGACTAGACAATCATCCAGAAGGCTATCACCCATCTTATTTCTCAACTTATTCTTGATAAAGGTCATTGCAGAAAATATTCTTTCAACACTTGCGGTAGCCACCGGTAGAAGCAATACCAATTTGATAAGTAAATAGACCCAATGATAAACTTTATCCCTCTTTGTTTCAACAAGTTTTACTGAGAGGTCAACAAGATTGTTTAGGCCTTTGAACATTTCATCTTTTCTCATGTCAGCAATAAAGGTTTCAAGTTGCAAGTCGAGTCTTAGCAAGTCAGAGCTTGAAAAATCATTAGGGTAAAATTCAGCAAGTCTATGTACCTTGTTTGCATCAAAAGAAGCGAAGGAATCCGCTGGATTCAAAGCAGCCATACAAGTAAGCAACTACATATTTACCTCATCAAACCGACTGTCAAGCTCTTGACTAATTTTATCAATGACTCCAATATATATACTTCTCTTCTGAAGTGATCATCATTTGTTTGGTTCTGATCCGATCCACCTTCTTGTTCCTCAATTTGCTCTTCTGGAATAGCTGCAGCCACGGAAGGAGATGGAGAAGAAGCCTTCTTCTTTGATGCATATTTCTGAAAAAGAGAGGCAATATCACCACTTCTCTTCATGTTTTAACAAATCTGCAAGAGAGTTATATAAAGTTTCAATTTACCAAACCAATAATCTAATACTGCAAAAAAACATATAATTGAGTCTTTGGCTTAGGCTTAGCAATTGACTCTTCATCTTAGGATTTTGATCGGTACAAGTCCTTTAATTCCATCTCATCTATGAAACGCTTGAATCTTCCCAATTCCCATGTTTCTTCTATTCAGAATTTCAGATTAATGTTTTTCTTGTCGGATGCTAAATAAATCAAATCTGATCACTGTGATTGAATGATCTATTGATCTCCAACTAAAAAATTTGATGTACGTTAGTACGTACCTGGCACCTGCGCTCGATGGGACGATGGCCGCGCCCGCGTAGCCGCGCTCGCCGTCGCAGTATCGCTGTCGCACGGTCGCAGCCTCGCAGGCTCGCAGTATCGCCGTCGCAGTATCGCTGAACGCCTGAACCGCACGGCCGCACGCGCATGGAGAAGAATACGAACCGGTTACGGGCGTCGCGCGTCGGGACTCGGGCGCAGTCTGAACTCTGACGCGAGGCCCACGCGAACCTCTCGGTGACTCGCCAACTCGGTCTCACGGCTCACGCGATGACGCATTGACGCGAACTCCATCAGGCCTCTGGTCTCTGGGCCCATAGAGCGCAGGGTGGTCCCCGGCCCACAGGGACCACCCTGTAGCTCCGCCACTGGTTGCCTGGCAGATGCCGGCCGCGGCGATGGCCCAGCCAAGACTGGTTACAGTACGTACGGAACGCGTAAGGTAGCCCGCGCGCGGCTTTCTTAGCGACGGGGAGGAAGGAAAGGAACGGGTGGTGGATTTATGTCCCGCACGAACCAGCCGCACGTGGGCAGTCTCCCACTCCGCTGAGTCCGCTCCACCGGTGCGGTGCTAGTAACAGCCTCCGTTGTTTCGCCGACGTCGTCGTACGTGTCGCCGGGGCAGTCATACGTACGACTCGTAAACTTGCTCAAATTAACCAGCAGCTTAGCCTAGCATTGCTATGGCTCGTTTTTGTGGAGCGTGTAAAAATGTACGTCTAAAACAGCGTGCAGTTGGGTTGATTTTTTTGTGATTTATAGCTAAATTTTCACTGTAACGGGTTAGAATTACACTGTAGGTGATGGTGACTTATTTGATATAATTAAATTTAAAAAATTTAAAAATAGAAAAACGAATAGCCCAGCACATATAACACAAACGAATACGGGAAAAAAGAACCAGTAAAAATGTTTAAAAGAATCTGGAAAATCAGAAGAAAAAAACCGAAATTTAAGAATAATAAAAAGTAAGCCGAAAATCAGAAAATTAAGGGGCTGTTTGGTTGCCAGCCACAGTTTACCACGCCTAAGGTTAGGCAAGTTTGACCAACTTTGGGAGCTGTTTGGTTGCAGCCACAGTTGTGGTAAGATTCCCTTCCAGCAAACTAGGTCCCACGCGTCAGTGACTCAAAAAAGTGTGGCAAGATTCCCTTAGGCTTGCTAAGGTGTGGCAAAGAATTTGAGCGCCTCAACTTAGACAAGTGTGGTAATTTTTATTGGCAAAGCGTGACTAGCAATCAAACAGCCCCTAAGTCCAAACAGGCACGACCTTAATACATTTATAGGGGCGCAGCAGTCGATGGAATCTATTTGTACTAGTACATGTTAGGGAACTGACAGTAGTACTTGTATCTGCGATGATTATGCTTAGGGTAACTGTTTTTTTTTGAAACTGTGAACTTTCATTACTCTTCTGCTGATAGCTCAGCAGCAACAATTACACCGAGGTTACTAAGAACTGTTGCAGAAATTTGCTCCTCCCCTTCAACGCACTCATAACCCAGCTCAGCCATCGCATGAGCAGCTCTATTACAATCCCTCCCCTTGAATACACACTCGAAATGTATAAAACTAGAGGACACTAAAGCCGTGAACTCGTCCACCAGACCACCTTCAGGCATTGCTGAGAAATCTTCTAGCATTAGGGCTTGCTGAACCATTAATGCATCGGTCTCCAGAATCAATCTTCCAAGGTAACTGTTGATGAAGGATGAGTGCACGCCGGGTGTTACTGTAGATGTACAACGGGTATAAAGTATACAGGTTTGTGTTGTGAGAGGTGCACAAGACCTCCTATATGGGTCTACTGTTATGGCCTTCTCTTCTCGATTTACATGCATCATGGGCCTATATTTGGCGCATAGAGCAGGCGGGTTTGCTGGTTCTCTGACCTCTTCAGCCCATTATGATATATGGAGGGCCGAGAGCCTCGGTTATTTTACCATGGAGACAAAATTCTTGGACATGTTCTTTTGTGATTTTTGGCTTCAGTTTTTAATTTTTTATAATAACTAGCTTTTAAACGTAGTGTCTTTTCAAAATAAGATCTACTAGTTACTTATAGTACATACTGTACCAACTTCATTTATATCGGCAAAAGCTGGATGTGAATTTCAGTTACTCTGTAATCTCTCACACGAACATCCAAAAGCCAAAAACTGCAGCCACAAAAGAACAGACCCTCTAAGCTCTGTCATCGTGCGAGTTGCCATGCCGGATTCGATCCCTAGACGAGTCTCGGATACCTCATCTTATATACATGTATACACATATATATTTAGTGAGAAAATATATAACCGTACTCCATAAGGTATTAGATAAATATATAATTTATCTCGTGACCCCTGCTTAAGTTCTACTGTACGTTTTAGAAGGACGCATATGCGTGTGTATGTATGGTGCGCAGGAGTGTGCGTCCTGCGTTTTAATCTCAAAAGAAGGTAATGGTACTTTGTGAATGATCATGATATCTACCTTCTGGTGTTAGCGACCTCAGCTTCTTGCTTGAACTACCTTACATGAGATCATCGTCATCAAAACCACATCATAAAGACTCACATATTTAAGTAGAATAGGGGGTTGGCTGTGGTTTGGCACAGTGTCCCCGATTGGTTGACCTACGAACAGTAACCGGACAAAAATAGGCTGTAGCCTAATAAACGTAGCACTTAATTAAGTAGACTTGTTTTAGACTTAGGTTTTATCTAGCTGCTAATTTGACAGTACAAGTCAAATGCAGTTGGGGCATGATGCAAGCTTTGCACCATAAGAGCAACGACTTATGAAAAATAAATAATAATATACCGATTATTTTAGAAGATTTTGAGTACATTAGAAGATCAAGGGAAGAAAGGAGAACCATGAAACAGTAAGCGTCATCAGGGGTTCGAAATTCGCAGCATGAAAAGTAAAGCAACAATCGTGCATAAACAAGGATGTATGTGGGACTGTGGCTTTCATGTTGAGTTGCCTTTTGCTAGTAACTTTTAGCTGTTGCTTATGATTTTTGTCTGATATGTAGTTTCTATAAGGAGAAGGCGAGCGGTGGAAAAAATAAGAAGGAGATATATACGTGTAACAGGAGCGAGAGGAGTGGAATACATAATGCACCCGTGACCACTTGCTTTATCCTCGGAGTGAGACAGTAGCGAGAAGAGTAGAGAAACTAAATATTCATATTAGCTTTTGATTTTTTTTAAGTAGGCGTTAGAAGTAGAAGCCAATACACGCCTGTGGTCTTTCATGTTAGGTGTCAAATAGCCATTGACGGTTGACCTTGGCCCTAGGCTTAAGTGTAGGATGCTCTTAATTAGTTCGTACATATCAAAAGAGACAATGAGATATTATCCGAACTTAACCTTTACTTACTGTCAGATCATGCCATTTTAATCATCATTTCGTTTTCATCAGCATGTCTAGTTGTGGTTGGTGGTTTACGACATGTATTTTTTATGCACGATGAAATATTTAATCTTGCGTAAGAATACTCCCAAGCTAACTTCCAAAGACAATGCAGAAGAAAGGAACCAAGTGGACGAAAGGCAGACGCAGCAAGTCAAAACAGGGAGTATCACATGAGGAGTATTCTAAGGTGGTTACTGACGTGCCTGAAAATTTCAAATAAATAATCATGCTGACAGTGGTTGATTACCACAGACTGATATCATACTGACGTCTTCATAAAAGGATATTCAAGCTAATTGGCCATACACTGATATGAACAATAATTAATTCCTATACTCTATAGAGTCCAATTATATAGCACAACACACGCTATGCCGTGTATCAATATATTGTTTTATTAAAGTAAAGACAAAATAAACCACTATATTCACTCTCAAGGGTTTACTAAAGAAAAAATAAACTACCACGTTCGTTCTCAAGGGCTACAATTTCCTACATAAATCAGAGGAAAAAGAGAAACACCTACACCATTGATTGTGATCCAAATTATAACGATCTATATTAAAACAAAGAATTCATGTCAAGTAAAATATAGAAATAACAGAAATTCAAAATAAAAAATAGAATAGAGTAATTTGATTTTTGCACGAATTTGTAAGTAAAACCCCGCTCAAATGCTAGAAATTTTCATATTAACCGGAGAAAAAAGCGAAAAATCTGCACCGTTTATTGTGGTTAGTCTATATTATAACGATCTAGATTAAAAGATAGAGTCCATGACAAGTACAATATACAGATAACAAAAAATAGGAATGAAAATAAAATAAAAATAGTAATTTGATTTCATACAAATTCCTTAGTAAGAACCCTAAATAATAATATTTTAGAATAAAAATTAAACAAAACTTAGAAATAAGATTTGTATACGAACTCCAAAAAATAAATAAAATTTGGAATAAAAAATAAAATAAAATAATCACTTTGGTTTTGATACGAATTCCAAAGTAAAATCCCTAAATAGCTATAATTCAGAATAAAAATTAAAAATAGCAATTGTATTTATATACGAATTCCAACAAACAACAATTAATATTCGACATAAAAACAAAAATTCAAATTTTGATTTCCATATGAATCCCAAAGTAAAATGCCTAAATAACTAAAATTCAGAATAAATTAATTAAATTAGCAATTTGATTTGTTTATGAACTCCAATAAAAAATAAATAAAAATTTGAATAAAAAAGTTATAATGAGGATATCACGAATTATGTCGGAGGAGACCACGAAAGAGTGAAATAGTGCCAATCTTTATTGTACAAATACATTGACCCACGGGGAAGCAAAAAGCCAAGGCGATGATAGCAGGGATGAGGACAACATCATGCCACTGACCTTAGTTGTTCGACAAGGACAATGTCGTGCGGCTCATTAGAGCCTTTGAAGAAAAAGGCTAGTGTCGGAGGAGCCAAGGGCCGTGACGATGCGTTGTGAGCATTAGTGTTGTTGAAGAAGTCAGGGGCCAAAGAAACTCAATGATGGGGAACCTTGGTAGAAAGGAGATAAAACTTTGCATTGAAGATGGACTATGGACGATATGGGGCTATTGGGTAGTTAGGACCATGCCATTGCTGCTGAGGGACACAACGACGTTGAGAAATATTCTTCATATTATATAAAGCAGACATGCCAACATCAGTGAAGATGGGAGATATTCATGATTATTAATTAATGAGGAAGTCACAGTATTGAGTTGTTCAACGTTGAAGAACAAGAGCAATTAACACGAGAGAAAAGGATATCGAGTACGTATAACATCATGCATGTGTATATGCACGCTTGCATCCGTACAAACAGAAACATAGGCGTATAGAAGTAGAGGAGCAAAGAGCTCAGAGTAGAGATGGCACAACCGCAGGGATAGAGGTGGGAGTCAGCCCATACTTTGGCCCAAGCATGGCACGGCTTGACGCTTGGTGGGCCATGCTGGCATGGCACGAACGATGGGTTGGGCTGGGTCTGGAAAGCTAGCCCGTCGGGTGGCATGGCCTAGCATACTGTGTTGTGCTCGGGTTGTCCCGGCACGGTGAGCACGACCAACACATTGACGTCAGCGGCCGCCTTGGCCTCGCCGCTCCGCACCTCTTCGCTGCCTCACCAGCTCCCACCTCCTGCTTCGGGCCTCGTAGCCTCCTACTTCCCTCCTCGACCTTGCCACCTCGGCCTCGATGATCAGCGACCACCGGCGTTGAAGGGAAAGGCAGCAGCGTAGATGGAGGAGAGCGGCAAATGGGAGGCGTAGATGGGAGGCGCGTCGACGGCCAAAGGTGAGAAGGTTTGGGGAGGAGAGGAAGCAGATCGGAGGAGGAAGGTGCAAGGAGGCAGGTGGAGCTAGGGATGGATCGCCGGCATTTGGTGGATGGGGTGGCAATAGGATGGCAGTGTAGTGGCGTTGGCACGCTGAGGTAGGCTACTTGCGGCTGGTGGCTGGTGAAGGGAGGAAGGAGGAAGGGAAGCATAGAGAGGTGGTGGCCACCGGCGAGTCTGGCCCGGCCTCGCTGGTGCTGGTCATTGAGAAGATGGCAGGGGAGGAAGAGAAAAAGGGGGCTAAGGAAGAAATCAAGAACTAGGCTTGAGTCCTCTAGTTAGCGGCGCAAGGGATTTTAGGGATTGGGATTTGGCCATTTTTGTGATTCAACCCTCCAGGTTTTCTGAAATCTACAAACAAGTCATTGTCCATTTTGATTTCTTCTGTTCTACCCCTCAGAAACTTCGATTTTATTATGGAAAGATCCTACACATCTGCGGTGACATGTACATCTGTATGGAGCAGTCCCTAGAATGCCAAATTTGAAGTTTATGCGCCTCGATCTTGCCAACATGCAGAAAAATCAAGAAAAATATAAAATGGTCCAAATTAACAATTAATTGTAAAAAAGCATGTAAATGATGATAAATGGTCCCAAAATGCATCAAAATAGATTTTTTGCATTAAAAGGCCTGGTTCCGACCACTTCATCATGCTGGAAGACCATCTTGTGCGCATTGGAGAGTTAGGTTGACCTTGTCATCAAAAATCATATGAAAACAGGCAGCAGAGAGGGTTACAAACAAATGTGTACTAGTAGAGATGAAAGTGCCATAAAATAGTTGTAAGGGAAATGTCAAACTCCGACGTACTTCCAAGTGAATTATTACAATTTTGTCTTTAGAAATCAACATATTCTAACATATATTTATAATTTTTACCCCATTGCACGACATACGCTTCTAATTCTAACGTAGCTCCCTTCACTGATTGCCTTTTTAATTCTAGCATTTAATGAGATAACCACCCCACGTATGTTGCAATTAACCATTATGTAAATAGAGATAGTCTATTGTTAGTGCGTCTATTCCAATTCCATGTAGTTACTAAACTTTCGAGAAACTATTTAAAATTGATTTCTTAACTACAGCAAACTGCACTCATGACTCTGCTTGAGCCTTTTCTATTTGACCAGCTGGGCAACCCTATGCCGGACGATGGGCTAGATGGCCACGTCTGCCACAATTTGATTTGAACCCAGATATGCATGCCACTGGACTAGATGGCCAAGTTCAGATGTGAAATGGCCTGAGACAATGGTATGAAATTTTAACTAGGTTTTTAACAAGGCGGACATGAGAGGAATGAAGATGGCAACTGTCGCCACCATCGTCGTCGTCGCTTTCGCCATCTATAATTACTTAGTGCTAGGCTTAGGTCAGCACAGCGCGGTGCTAGCACGGTGGGCTTAGGTCCATGCCTGGTCCTGGACAGAGACGAGGTAGGCCAGCTGAAAGCATCTAGGCCCCTAAAAATGGTTTTGGTAATTAATGAATTTATGTGAACATGGGACTAATGTGTTTGATGAGTGTTTAAAAGGTTAAGTCCTTAAGTGGATAACAAGACGCATGCCAAGGATCAATATGAAGATCGAAAGTGGCTCAAGGCGAAGGTATACTTAGACTAGGACCCTCTTTTATTTTTACCGGTCTTAGGAGTAAGGGTGGAAGACCGGATTATAAGTTAAATGTTGTACCATAAAAAGGGATTATGGCAAGTAACTTGATAGCATAATTTTTGTGCCATTTGGATCAAATTAGGATCATGCATTCTTTGAAAATCAAGTTTAAAGGTCAAATCTGTGCTCTGTCTGAAAAAATGGAAGTACCGGAGTTTTAACGGCGAAACTACCGCAAAGCGGAAGTTCCACAATCCTGAGCGGTACTTCCGGCGCCCGGAAGTTCCGAAAATCCAAGCGGAACCTTTTTTCTAGAGAGCACCCCCGAGAGTGCTCGGTGCTCTGTCTAGACAACCGGAAGTACCGGTGTGTAAACTGCAGTACTTCCGCTTGCCGGAAGGTCCGGGCATCTGAGCGGAACCTTTTTTTTCTAGAGAGCACACTCCGGGTGGTTTTAAAGTTTGCAAAATACGGAAGTACCAGAGTTTTAACGTCGGAACTATCGTTCGAGTGATAGTTCTACTGTCCAAAGCGGTCTTTCCGGAGCACGGAAGCTCCGGAGGTAAGGACGGAACCTTTTTTTTCCAGAGAGTGCCAACTTTTGGTTCCGGCCTAAGTGGTACTACAGCACCGACTTCCCGGAACTATCGCAAAGCGGAAGTATTGGATTTATAACGGCGGTAATTCCGCGCCGACTTTCAAACAGCTAGTTCAGAGGCTCTGATATAGCCGTTCTATCACGCCAGAGCCGGAGCGGAAGTACTGGCCCTTGGCCTGCGGTACTTCTGCTCACCCTTATTTTTTCTGAATATTGTTCCTAACGGCTAGATTTGGTTAGTAAGGGTATAAATACACATACCACTGCTCAAGGACAGAAAGAAGAGACCCCATTGAACATCTTTGAGCTTTGAGCATTCATTCCACACCTCATTTACTCCTTGTGCATTCATTTGAGGTGGTTGAGCTAAAAAGTGCATTGCATTCAATAGTTTGATCCTTTGGCATTTGTTTGCAATCAAGTGAAGCTGGTGATTTGTTACTCTTGGTGTTTGCTGGCACCTGGACGACTCGGTGGAGGTTGACCAGTGATCTTCTCAAAGAAGCTTGTGAGAAGGCCCGGTGTGCGTGTGAAGGTTGGAGCTCACCTACCCGGAGTGGGAAAGAGCTACCACTAGTGAATTAGAGGTGCTTGGGTTTAATTCATGGAGCCGGTCCAATTCGTTTGGGCTAACCTCAACGTGGATTAGAGAAAACCGGCAAGTTTTCGAACACCACGGTAAAACATCAAGTGTACATGTTTCTCTCTTGATTTCTTTTAACTCTTGTTTATTAATCTCACTATGATTATTTATTTGAGTTAGAGCTAGTGTTGATTCTCAACTTGACTAAAATTGTGTAGGAATTAAGTGTTTTACACTCTTGTTATATTAAAATTGTAAAAAAAATTAAAGATAAGAAAATTTAAAAACCTCGTATTCACCCCCTCTAGTCGGTTATCCTTGATCCTACACTGACACGGTATGACATGATGGTCGAGACGGCACGACATGGCCCGACGCACAGTGGGCCCACGCAGTGCTGGCACGGCACATCCCAATGCCCAATTCTACGTAGGGAATAGGCTCAGGACCACTAGAGAGAGCGTGACAGGTGTCCCAACAGGATTGAAGACGGTTGCATGTGTATGTGTGTTGATGTCATGACGGTCAGTAGTAAGCAATAATTGAAGAAAAATAGAAGATAACTATGTGGTAGAGTATTACATTGGATGGGGTAGCAGTTGATAGGGACCAATCGAGAATTGGTCTTTCTGTTAGAGGTTGAAGTGGAAAAGTTGTAGCAGTGACAAGAGATAGAAGACACACGGTTCGGTGAAGTAGCTAACATGTGAGGGAAAATAAGTTTAAGATAGGTCACCCATGATGCATTGGTGTATGCATAAGTAAGGTACTCTAACACAATGTAAACTAGTAAGATAATTTAACACACACATAATCATCATATTAATTAAGATTAAATAAAGGTACATGTGTGTGCCTATGTTTTGGAAAAGAGTAACTAATAAAGGAGAATAGATCCATGCAGCTACATGATCCATGCATGATGGAGAGTGGCTACGTTTCTTATAATCCCAACAACTTATTACACTCAGTCATTTTCTTCCATCAAAACACATACTTCAATTACATTCCTCAACTTGTATTTTCCTTTATGCTTCTATTGTCATTTTCAATGTTTATGATGTCTTAAAAATCTAAATAGACTACAAGATACGTAAATATGTCCTCAAGTATCAAAATTATGGATAGGTTCTTTTAGGCTGTGGTTTATAACTTTTGACTTAAAATTTTGAATTTTGGTCGTTCGCACGAGAGAGTACGAAGGGAGAGATACTTGCGTGTAATTTTGGCCGATATAGATGAAGTCGGGACACTGTCTACTATAATCGACTTGTAGACTCCGTCTTAAAAAGACACACTATTTGAAAGCTAGTTACTATAAAAAACCAAGCCATAGGCCTAAAAGAACCTAGGCTATATCATTTGATACTATAAACTTTAATACAAATCTAGCCATGCAATGTGTGGGTCACCCTGCTAATTATATATTAAATGTTTTATAATTTCTAAGAAAATAGAAAAATATTCTAGAAATTCTAGAAAAAGAAAAAAATCTGACCCTTTATTTAATAGGCCCTAATTTTATTGGCTTAGATTTGATCTACTAACATGCTAGCAAATCTTGCGAAAAAAAAATCCGGCCTTTATTTTGGTGGGCACTAATTTTAGAAGCTTAGACTAGATATATTGCTTACAGATTGATTTATTTAAAACCTAAACCCCACATATAGCTATGTATTTTTTCCTATACCAGGAAAACACCAGTACGAGCGGAAAAAAAAATGCTGCCCGCCGAGTCATATACGAAAGAAGGGGGGGGGGGGGGGATGGGACTCCGATAGGGAATCAAGGACCCGGAAAAAAAAACGGCCAAATGTTATTTGGTGCTGCTTCATCCATGAAAACAATAAAAGTATCTGTGAGCGTTCGTGTGTACGAACCGAATACTGATACATCGATAAACTACTTTAAAAAAATTATCCCAATAATTCACTTTGAAAAAGCGACGAAGAAACCATTTTTTGTTTGTTAGAGAGAAACTATAAACTAAAAAAAAAGAGCCATCATTCTTTGCCGGGAGCAGACATAGTTCAACCAGCCCCGGGGGACAATTTTCAACTATGCAAGGGTCTGATCTTCCATGGCAAATTGTATACGCCTAATAAAAATAAGATTAGTTTATTTTGTTGCCACGTATATAAAATATGAGTTGAGTTTGCAAGAAAACATTACTGTAGTAGCTAGAGTGTGTTATGGCAAATGCTTGGTATTTTGCAGTGTCCATTGGTAGAATCACAATTTTGTAGTGTATCCAGCTAAACGTCATCCAATTGTGATGTTCATGAGCCAATTTTACCTTATCTAAATTATTCTTGGTAAATGTGATTAGTTCACTGACTATGTCCCTACATATATAAAAGTTGAGTGATTTGTATTATTTAAATTATTACTGCTAATATCCTAGAAATGGATGCGACTAAACAAATGTGATATGAATTCTTTGCATTTTTTACTACATTTTGTTGGATCCTTGAGGGCCATTTTGATAATTTCTCATTTGAGAATGGAAAAAGGAATAGAAGAGGGCCCGTTTGTCAGATGGAGATAGGGAGGAGATAAGGTGGCTTCGGCTACCCTTGGTCTCTCGGCCACACAGCTATTGGCTGCCCTCTCTCTCTCGGCACTTCTTTCGGTTGCCGACTCAGGCGGCGTCGGAGGTGTGGGCTGGCGTAGGCTCCTCGGAGCTAGTCGCTCGCAGCCACCACCTCGCAACCCCTGCCTCCTCTAGTTAAGCCACATCCTCTTATTCCTTAGACGTCATCTTCAGATATAGCAATGGTTCCTCTTTGTTTTCTTCCTACCGATCTTTGGGTTTGGAGAGATTTGGAGCTTCTGCGCCATCTCCTCTTGAAGTTTTCTTCTTTGGGTTTCCGTGTGTGCCCTGTCATTTGACGGGGTTTTGAAGGGAAACCCAAAGGTGAGGAATTGATCCGAGAAAGGAAGAAGGCCTTGGCTACCATTTGTTGCTCTTGAGTGCACTCGGTCAGTGCGCATTGGTGGTTTTGTACGACATTACCTGTTTTAGTTCATAAACAGTTAAATTGTGATCAATCTCCATGTGCAGCCTTCCAGTTCTGTGCTGCAAGCCTGCAGCATTATGTAACTAAATTAAGCATCCTACTCAAGTTCTGTGTGAAAACACACATACATAGCAGGCTATTCCTGCAGGCATGCATCAGAGAAAGATGAAAACCTACAGTGGTAATTGATGGCATCATGTCAAGCGTTTGTGCAATTCAGAGGTGTGTTCTTGTTAGTAAGCACTTGAGTGTAGAACATTCAATATACACAAGGAGTACCAGCATACACTCCATGCAGTAGTACAAGCTTTGGACTATGCCTTTTCTGAAATAGTGGGCGATGCTTTACTTCGCGCAGGATACATAAGATCAGATGCATGGCAAAGCACATAAGATTCTTTTCAGAGAGGCATCCCAAAAAGGCGAGGTGTTTTAATATTTTTCTCAAAGTGATTTGTATAACTTTTAAAATAGAATTAAATGGTGTATAGTGATTACTTACTCCTTCGCGTATTTTAATATTAATGCTATTTTTAGTAAAGTAGAAAATATAGAAGCACTACTCTTAAAAATGCGGTAAGTTTTCCAAAAGAAGGGCACAAGAAAGACCGCTTCTAGATTTTGTTTGAACTCTTCGCACTCGCGCTTTGTTTTTTTGTGACGACAGCCAGAACAACGTACTAGGCACGGCTAATTAGCACCACGTTAGTTAGTTATGCTACTCTTTTTCTCATGTAATGTAAGCAGCAACCAAAGTTTTGCAATTTTTTTTTGAAAAAGGGAAAACTTTTCAGTAGAACGAATGAACGATTAAGCGCTAGCAGCATCGGTTAGTCCGGGGAATTGGAAGGCGTAGTCGTCGTCGTCGTCGTCGTGCATCGTGATGGGACTTGCTGCTGCCCCTCTGGATGTCTGGAAAAAAAACTGAACCGGGTTTTGGTCGCAAAGTCGTACGCGCACACGGCTGACGGCACACCCGCTCGATCGACCCGTGAGACAACAGTTCGGTCGGAGTCCACTCAGCCTGACGGATCTAGATGTGCGGTGTACGGTGCGCACCGATCGAAACCAGCCCACAAAACCCCGTGCCGCCATGCGCGCGGCCATGCACGACGCGTCCACATCCCCAGTCCGGCAGTCCCCACCCGTGACTGTGACGACGGCAAAACCGGCGGGCGGGCGCGCGCGCGCGGCTCCGCTCGTGCCCACACGCCGACGGCTCTCTTCTTTTCAACTGCTAAAAATTATTTTTCGGTTTTTCTATAGTGATCAACTTTTAAATGGAGTATTTTTCCAAGATATGATCTACTAGTTAATTATAGTACATATTTTACTGACTTCATTTATATCAACAAAAACCATACGTAAGGTTCTGTTACTCTATAATCTCCCGTATAAACAGTCCAAAAACTATAAACCACAATTAAAAGTCACAAGTCGTAATAAAAAAAAGAACAGACCCGACACCTCCGCACCCCATCTGTCCACCCGATTCGGAGATTCCAACGCAATCCTACGCGTTTTCCCCAGTGAGCTGCCCCACCCCCGGCCGCGCGGCGCCCGGCCCAGCCGCCTCCTTTAATAGCACTACGACTCACGCGGTCACTCCCCCAACCATTCCCACTCCCAACGGCAAAGCTTGCTAACCCTCTTCTCCCGCCCGCGGAGCCCAGAGCCTGGTGACACACACACTGCGCCGCGCGCGCTGCGCTAGCAAATCAAGGGCCATGGACGGCATCTCCTGCGTGGCGCCGCCCGCGTTCCTCTCCCGCTCCTTCGCCGACGCCGCCATCGCCAGCGCGCTCCACTTCTCCCTCTCCGACTCCCCCGTCCTCGAGCCGTCCGTGGCCACCGCCGACCTGGGTGCCTACGCCGCTGCCACGTCGGCCCTGCCCGCCACCTGCGAGGCCGCGGTGGTGCTGCACGCCGCTGGGGGTGGTCCGCCGAGGACAGCACCGTCGTCCGCGCGCTGCCGGCTGGGGCCGGCGGGCGGGCGCGCGGGGAAGCGGCGGCCGCGGCCGTCGAAGCGCGCGCCCACCACGTACATCAGCACCGACGCGGCCACCTTCCGCCTCATGGTGCAGCACGTCACCGGCGCCCAGCCCGAGCCGCAGGACGTCGACGCCGGTCTCGGCCTCCTCCTGCCGCCCTTCGAAGTCGAGCCCTTGCTACCGGCGGACGCTGCGGCGGCCCACGTCCCTGCGTACATACCCCCGCCCCCGGCGGCGGCGGAGCAGCCGTGCTTCCCTACGCTGGACTCCTGGAACGTCATGTACGGCAACAGTGGGGATCCAGGAAAAATTTTTGGAGGGGCTAAAGTACCTTCAGCTCGACCTCAGCCCCTTCTACATTATACATCCATAGCTAAAAATTTATGAGGGGCTCCAGGGGGCTCCAAGGGTCCGGTAGCGATAGGGGGGCTCGAGCCCCCCGCCCCACCGCTGGATCCGCCCCTGTACGGCAAGAACGAGGTGGTTTGAACTCTGAAGGTACTCAAAGATCTTCGAACGTCATGTACATCAAGCATGCAGCACGCAGCTGACGATGGCCTTGTGTAACCTGTGATCTCTTGCTCTCTTTGGTATTGGTCGTAGAGAATCTTGTACATTACTACTACATGCAAGTGCTATGTGTGCGTGGTGGTGTTGGAATGCAGCGGAGCTTTTTATTACAATCATGTTTTCAGGCGCGCTCCTTTTCCTTGTGATCGATGGCCGTAGGTGCCCTCGCATATGCTTCTAAGTGGCCATTCGCATTAGTTTTTGACGATGGTTTTTAGTTGTATGTTATAACTTTGAATAAAAAATAAGTAATAGTGATTGAAAGAAATAATTTTTAGAAGAAGACATCGAACGGTGCAAAAGTTAGAAATAGATACTTGCACGCTCGCGAGCGAGAGGAATGGGATAGGTGATGCACCCGTTATCTCTTAACTTATCTCTAGAGTGAGATGGCAAAGAAAGGAGTAGAGAAACTGTTTTAAAAAAATTAAGTGTTTCCATTAGATTTTGACTTTTCTAAATAAAAACCATTACAGATATGCCCAATGTTCTAATCGCCCTTCTTGTTGTGTAACTATGTCATGCTGGTAATATCAAATATCTGGTTCTTCGGCCAATCTCGTGGTTTCAAACCGCATCACCCACGGATTGAGTTATTTATGTACTACTAGTTTTCACTCCATGATTTACTTTGTAGTAGTCTATAGCCTCAGTTATTGTTGCATTGAGTTGAGGTGGCTTATATATAGTTTTTTAGATGTAAAAACATGTGCTATAAAGAGTGCTAGATAAATTTTACTAGGATTAAGACTTCTACTTCTATTTGTATTACGATTTCTACTCTAAATTGGAGAAGAGTTAGAAGTGACTATATAAACCATAGGAGTGATCATAAAGGAGAAACCGAGCAACAAAATCTACTCATTCAAAGCAAAGAACACAAAAGAATTAGAGGCTAGGATATACTTTACCACTAGATTCTTGTATAGAGTAAAAATTCCAGGGTTTTAAATGATTTGAGCGAGTTGTGAGTGAGCGATAATTCTTTGTATTCTTTTAATATTGTGCTTAAGAAATTTATGATTGGCTTTGTCAAATCTTTTCTTTTTCGTCGTAGTTGTTTCAACGTTGTTATTTTGGTTCTCTCTATGAGATTCATCTTATTCATTTTTTTGATACCGTACATATTTATACCGTATCTCATAAACTCTGATTCGATTCAAGAGCTACGGCGTATAAAAAAGGTATATCTTGAATTACTAGTATTTATCTAAGCACTACTCTTACCAAAGTCCTGCTGCTCTAACAGAAAGAATTCTCCGAAGATGGGGAAATAAATGAGGCAAGCACAACAAGAGGACGGGCAGGCAGGCACATGCGGCAGCCACCCGTACTGTAGCATCTGACGACGGCACGTCGAGTTGTCAAGGGAGGGATGGCCATACTGCTTTTCTCGTGGGTGTGAAAATTCCTCAAAACTTTTTTGAGGAAGCGGGCCGTGTTCCGAGTTTCAACGTTAAGATTTCGAGGTCCACTCGCTCGCTCGCTCCCTTGGGCGCGTGACCTGGTAACATTTGACCTGGCCTAGGATTCTTCTGCTCTGCAGCGCAGAGACATTTCTATCGGGTTTGAAAAGAGGAGGGGAAAATGCTATCCAGAAAAACAAAAGCAGCTGCCCTTGTCTGGTCGTCTTTTGCGTTGCTTTTTACCCTCGAGACTTCCGTAGAACCACTCGCCCCGTTCACATGGCCAGTGTCTCCAGGTCGTCCTAGAACTGAACCCGCCTCTGAGGTTACAGAGGTTACACATGGTCAGTTCTTTTCCTTCGAAACTGGCGGTTTTTGATTTTTACTATAGTACCTAATTTTAAACAGAGTATTTTCTCAAGACAGGGTCTACAAGTTAAACGATGTACACGTTAAAGGCCCAATATCTGTACCATCCAAAATCGCAAGTGAGTATCTCTCTCTGTAATCTGTACCGTAAACAGCTCAAATTTAAAAATTTTAGCCAAAAACCATAAATCACAGCCGTTGCCAAACAGAACCATACATTACACATGGTCTGAATCCTCTTGATTCGTCATTTCAGTGGAAAACCATCGAGGCAACCAATGGAGTATATGGAAGCGAGGTCTCTGAGCACGGAAATAGTCTGGGTAACTTTGCTCCGTGACACCTGTGTCTTGAGCACGGAACGTTCAAGCAACTCAGCAACTGCCATACAAATACTGCCTCTGAATTTCCAGTAACCCAACAATAGGATACCTCGCTTCGGGCAGGGATTACTGATGGACGTATCAGTAAATATTCTGAAGCTCTTAACCATGACGCGCCACACGAATGTTAAGGAAGTTGACTGCTCAAGGCAACAAGGATTGCACCATATGTCAATGCCACCCAATCTGCAGAGACGCGGGAGATAACTTAGTTACCAAAGCACCGTGGCGAAATTGATTGAACACTGCTGACTAAAGAATCCAGCATGGCTCATGGCCGCACGCTGATTCATATACCTGCTAGTACCAACACAACCGGAGTTTGCCCCTGTAAAAACTCTAGCAATGCATCTTTTGTTCGCTGTTGTGCCTGTAACCATCAACCCGTGATGCAAAGCCATTGCCAACTGTTGCACCGTGCCACTTTTCTCTCAACTTAATTACAGGATGCTTCATATGGCCATAACAGCTTCATATGGCCATGACACTTACGGAAAATAAAGGAGAAGAACAATGCACAACAAGAAGATGCATGTAAAACTCTGGGCAGATCTTGCAATTATACATGGAGTTTAACAATCAATAGAATTCGGTCGGTTTGTCTTGGAGTTCAACAATCAAAAGAATTCGGTCGGTTTGTCTAAACAGGTGTAGATAAATACACTAAGACGAACATAGTGCCATGCAAGGATCGAAAAACCGGTACCGGGGCGAATCCCGGCCGCCGGGCGGTACCGGTAACCGGCCGGTAACCGGAAAACAGTTTAAAACCGGTTGAAATTTAGCAAACGAAATTTTCTTGCGGAGCGGGAGGCGGCCGGTAACCGGCCGGTTACCGGACCGGTTACCGGTTTTACCGGTGAGAAAACCGGAAAAACCGATGGGATGAGTATGGAAGTTGGAGCTCCACTTTTGTTGCCGTAAATTGAAAGTTATGGGTGGACATTTTGCTAAAAACTTAAGTTTTTTATAACAAGTAAAACCCGCATAAGACTACATCAAACTAATGCCTTCTTGAAGCATTTTCTTGTAACTTAGGCCAAAAGTAATTGAGATGCTTTGGCATATAACAAAACCTTCTAAAGCCCTTATCCATGGTAAAAAAGAACCGAACCTCAGTCAAAAAGGGTCCGCATCTGAATAAATTCAACTTGGTGTTGACCATGTGGTGAAGCCCTCTCGTCGTAGTGGTGTGTTACATCTGAAATAATAAAA
Organism: Dendrocalamus latiflorus; assembly: GCA_017311315.1. Classification (NCBI taxonomy): domain Eukaryota; kingdom Viridiplantae; phylum Streptophyta; class Magnoliopsida; order Poales; family Poaceae; genus Dendrocalamus; species Dendrocalamus latiflorus. The sequence continues at coordinate 38,812,292 of CM029611.1, forward strand.
ACAAAAGTTAATAGTAATAAATGCTAACTTGAGTAGTATACTAAAAAGTGAAAACACTAATGAAAGATCAATTCGTGCCAATACATTGTTGAGAAACGTGAAGGTTGTGCAATGTACTCATTGTTATCAATGAGGACAAGTCCTTCATTATGAGCCAGGTGGACTTTATATTGATCCCAAGTGTATGTGGGATGAGCATGTTGTACACAATGATTATAAGTTTGTTGGTAGTATACAGGTTCCGCCCACTGGTAAACAAATCTTGCATTGGGAGGATAAGAGATGTCCGATGATGAATGAGAATCATCAGCAGAAGATAGTAAGTTGGCATCTCGACGCTCATAAGTCGGCAAAGAGTCTGAGCTACCATATGATGCGTAGGAAGAAGAGTCTTGTGGTTGAGGATGATCTCGTTGGTGGTCCTTAGCCCTTGTGTAGGTCTTTTTGATTATTTTTGATTCGTCGTGATAACCATGGTCCTCATCCTGGGTAGCATGTGTGAAAGTTTTCTCACAGGTGAATTCCAATGGTTGACATGTGTCTTGTTGGCCTTGTACCCCATCGTGAGATGTCCCACCAGCAGCACCATCATCAGATGACGAAGAGGAACTATCGTCAGACTCTTGGTACTCCACTGCATCAGATGTTGGAGTTTCAGTCTCTTCATCACTTCTCACAATATCCTCATCGATGTCTTTTTTCTTCTTCTTCTTGTCTTTTTTCTTCTTCTTACCAACCGCTTGTTTCTTTGTTTGTGTAAGTGAGGCAAAGTCTCGAGCCAATTTATCAGTTGGTTGGCTACAAGCTTTTCTTTTTGTAACATGAGACTTGCCAATAGTTTTCTGAGTCCATTGCTTCAATCAAGTGGCTTGTCAAGTTCATGCTCAGATATGGCATTAACTACAATTGTAGATGGCATAGGGGGCTCACCTTCCTCATCTAACAGAGGCTCTAAGTGGCTCATGGAGCTGTCAAGCCACTCATGGATTAGGTTTGCGCTGTCATACATGGTGGCATTAATGAGATCTCCAAAAGGATCTACATCCCTATCTTCATTCCTAATCTCATGCTCCTACAGTCGTAGCCTTAGATTGTAATGGATATATACAAGCTTATGTAATTTCTTGTATCCAAGACGGTTCCTCAATTGGGTATGCACTAAAGTAAATGTGCTCCAATTACGTTCACATCCACTTGAGGAAACACATTGTGAGACAATCCGCAAAGCATATTTTTGTAGTGTTTCTGTCTCCGCTCCAAACGTCATCCACCATGCAGCTACAAGTCACATGAAAAATATGTTGAACCCTGATGGTTGATTTTGATGTATTTCGAATATATGTTACATACCTGCACTCATACGACTAGTAGCAAGGTAAGCCTCGTTTGAAGCAAATAGGTCTCGTCGGTTACGATAATATTCTAACTCGACTAGAGCCTGCACTGCATCCTCGGGTGTGTCGGCTATTCTTTGAATTGCTTTTGTCAGTGCACTGACGAGGGTTGTATTCTTCCCCAAATTATATAGTCTGTGGCTTTGCGGGTTAAGCAACGATGTTGTTCAAACACACATAGTCTATTAGACAAAATGTAACAAATATGCAACAGAATGTGTTATGGTTTACAAAAGTATGTACTTGCCTAGAACGCTGTAGGTGCGTTGCTTCAACATTACAATTCTTTTATTAACTATCTCCATAATACGATTGTAGGAAGCATCATCTTCTTTTAACACGTCTTTAAGTTCAAATTGAAGTTCATATGATTTTGCAACCAGTCCTGCCACTGTTGCAGGTTTCTGCTGGTCTGCAAATCTCAGTAGTCGATAAATTGGTTGTACCACTTTAATGACACAATCCATACTAGACCACCATTGTCTATTTGTGAGGCAGGAATACATGTATTCTCCTTCGTCGGTCATAGACAAATGGTTGGAGCTCCACACATCTGATACCATCCACTTCATGAACTTGACTTTTCTATCCCAAAAACTTTTCAAGAAAACAAATGTCGTTCCAAACCTTGTGGCGTTTGGACGAACTATCTCTCCTCCAATTTGTTGTCTCATTTCATTATGCAGGCGATTGTAGTTGTATAGGAGCCGACAAATCCTCTTGGTCGCCTTCACAACTGCAGCAATCTCGTTGAACTGGCCGATGTCCTTCAACATGAGGTTCACAGTATGCGCTGCACAGGGCTGCCATACTAGGGTTGGATGTTCTTCAATCACCAGTTGACATGCTTTCTTATAGTTTGCACCATTATCAGTGACAATCTGCATAACATGTTTAACTCCAATTTCTTCAACAACTTTGCGGATCTCATGATACAAAAAGTCTGCATTTTGTACGTCACCGGTCGCATTCACTGACTTATGAAAAAACATTCTTCCATTGCAGTACAACATGAAGTTAATTATACTCATCTGTGTAGGTCCTGTCCAAGAATCACACATGATGGATACTCCATATATGCTCTAATCATCTTTGAACTCATGTACATACTGCTTTATCTCCAGTTCATTAGCATCAAGGTATAGCCCATCAATTTCATGCCCTCTAGGTGACGCAACACCTTCACCAAGTTCTTGTGTAACCTTGATGGCAGCATGAAAATAAGGACACTCTGCCTTATTTCCAAGAATGTCATTACTATGGAACCACTTAGCCCAAACTTTTCTGAGTTTTGACTTTGCTTCTTTCTTAAGAGTTGTGTCAATCCGGGGTTGGACGGGTGCTCGACTGCGCAAAATATCAGAATCAACTCTCATAGACTGCGACCTACCAAACATCCTCGAAAGAGCATTTCTTCCTGTACCCCTTTCTGTGGCACTTCCACTACCTCCACCATGTTCAAATGTCGCACCCCGGGCTCTTGCCCTCTGCTCGAGCTGGTGCAACTCCAACGACTCTCGCCGAGCCATTCCATCTGCTTTTCCTCATCATCATCAAAGACATCTTCACGCGCTACAGGCTCTGAAGCAACTTGTTCCATTCTCAAGCGCTCATCTCTAATAGATTTCCTTTTGGCCTTCGTTTCTTCTATACTTGCTAGCATTAGCCTTCTCACTTCCGTCAGCACCCCACTACAAGGAATAACATCCCCGTGCTTCCTAGCAAGATGTTCTTTCAGGCGTGTTACACCTCCACCTGACTTCGTAAGCTTACAATATCTGCACTTCCAACCAGCACCTCGTAGTCTCTCTCCATGGTCCCAAACATTGATACTTTTACCAGCCATCACTACAATATCATGCAGCAACAAAAACATATATCAGTAAGGCACAAATCTAAAATTGCTAGAGGCTAAAACAACATCTGCTGGACTCAATACCATTAGTTAGTATGTTATACAATCTATACAAGATCATCATGCTCTGAATTTTAGGTACTAAGTAGTGCTGATTTACAGGTGAGCCGATCCAACATTGAAGGACTAAAAGGGCCTCTTCCACAATGGAATCAGAGGCTTGCAAAATGGTCTGAGATCTACTGTCTCTAATGAAGGAAGGAAGGAAGGCTATACATGCTAGAAAAACAACTTCATGACTCTAATAGTCTAATGAAGCTAGGGAATCTTTATTGCTCAAGTTGAACTCTGCATTGGACCAATCCAAAAGTCTAAAGATGCCAACTTGTGATGCATATAGAAAATGAAATCAGAGGCTTGCAAAATGGTTTGAGATCTACTGCAAAATGAAACCAGAACCTGCTCCTCGCTGCCTGCTGCTCGCTGCTGCTGGCTGCTGCTCCTGATGCTTTCTTGCTGCTCTAGACACACGATAATGCAATGCACATGCAGCCAGCTACCTTTTCTCCCCCCTCACAAGTAGAGAACAAAATACTTCACATGCAAATGACAAAAAGTGTACCTCATCATGTTTGAATGGGCTCCACATGTCCCTAACTGGTTGCTGAAGCATCCAATGAAAACTGGAACCATTTTCAACAGCTATACTTTCAAAATTTTCATATTTTACTACCGGCCGGTTGTTTCTTCCCGCTCTCCGCCGGGATTTCCGGTTACCGGCCGGTAACCGCCGGTAATCCGAACACTGGTGCCATGCATTCTCCCTTTTGGGAAGATACCACATAACTAACAATTCCAATGAAGTCTGACAAACTACTAATGCTTTGTCCAATAAATGCTGGCACTATGTTTTGGAGATAAAAGTAGATAATCTTCTTCAGTGCTGTCTCAAACAGCAGATGTATTCAGCAAGCTTCATTGCGCCACAACAAATGGTAAATTCTGTCGATGAAGACAATAGAAATGTTCATCAGAATGAAAATTCAAAAATACAACTTGGCATAATATCAGAATGCTAAATCTAAACAAATTTATGCTAAGACTAATTTATGATAAGCAGATTTCCAATTCCTATTTACAGAGTTTGCCAACTTAAACATCTTCATCAGAATCAGATGTTTAAGAGGTGATATGGGTTAAATCACATTTCCAAAGTGACAAATTATAGGAGACGTAAATAAGCAGTCTTAAAACTCCCAAGTACTAACCGACTTCTCAAAAGAGTGCAAACATGAACCAGCTAGTATTGATTTTTATCTTTCCTAAAGGACACTACAATATTAACACCCCATTGGAGTATTTCGTTCTAACAACCTCTCAGAAGGAACAGATTGCTTAGTGCTTACAACACCCCTTAAAGAAAATGTATTATACTTCTGCTAGCACATGAACTCCATAATAGATTATGTTAAAACTTTGATCCAGGAGAAAATGCACACATCACAAATAAACGGAGAGAATACAAAAGAATTTCTGAATTTCTCCATTCTCTTATTTGCTCCCCTTTTTCCTTGTTTATTTTCTCTTCTTTTCTTGCTTACAAAATTGGGTACAAGCCTCTCTAATATATAGGGATAAAAAACCCTATTTGCATATCTATTCGGACTTCAAGTTGGACTTAACATCAACTTGAGTTATACTCGGAAACAAACTCTACTACGACATGGACTCTAAGTCAAGATTATTTGTAACAGATTAGGATCGTTAGAGCTGATGAAAGGCACTTTCAGGAAAAGTAATTTTGGAGCAAGGAAATAGGAATTCACTAACCTTGTAACAGCAACCCTTGAATAATCAATTGTTTATCCAAAGGAACCTCTGCACTTGGGAGACTGACATAAGCAGGTTTAGCCTTTCGACACCCAGAGTTGGTTCCCAGTTGAGCTTCACCTTTGCTCTGACCATAATCAAATGTAAGCTCTATCATTGGAGGAATGTTCTTGATCGCAAAGAATGCAATATGTGGGTAACCCTCATCAGCATCACCATACATAACTGGTTGCGAAAAAACATTAGACGAGCAGCTGTGATTCATGAAACGAGCTACGTTGCCAGTTTGTTTTGCACTGATGATTATTGGCAGCTTCCTATATGTGTCGTTTGGGTCAGAAAGGCTAAGTTCAGACAGCAACTCTGGTATGTAGTTCCATGCTCAGGGCGAGTGGCCTCAAAGATGTAATCATCTTCCCCATTCTCGTCATCTTTGTCAGTAACTTCACTGGCATACTCACAGATAAATGCGCCTGCTCGAATGGGATCCCAACTGCGAAGGTCCCAACCTCGATCTGCCGTCTTGAACACTTCAAAATGGAGATAGGAACCTCTCTGTACCAGTCAGTTTTGGCAATTATGTAACAACCCACGTCGTTAATTAACCCTAATTAGCGAATTAGGACGTTAAGTAGGATTAATTACATAAATGATAATCTAAAAATACGAGGGAATTTAAACTTTTCTGCGTAGCCGTATAAATTGAAACCAACGAACGATAAACGAATACATTATTATCGTAATTCCATCGACAAGGACGCAGACTAAATTGTAAAGATTAGAGCCAAATAACATATGATTGCACGACAATCAGAACTTATATTAGGTCAAATAAAAATGTTACAATTTGCATTACATAACCAGGACAATATTAATTACAACCAATATATATACAATTTCATCTCCCAACCAAATAACCACTTCAAAGACTAAGTAATTATGTGCGGGATTTAATTTACACCAAAGTCCATCTCATACATAAATGTTACATTCGGGAAATAAAGAACAGAAACTACATTATGTTGTATATATCAATGTTAAGAGAAAGCTAGATTACATTCCGGCCATTTCATACATTAGAGTGGGTCGTCGAACTGCCACCACACCGCTATTTCATTTGGAGAGCGAACCAGTAATTGCAATTCCGAAAAAGACCGAACAAAAGAATTAATCGAATTAGAGTAAAGTAAGCGTTGCCGTCAGAGCCCTAAGGATTAACTTCGGGCGGGGTAATCCGTTCACGGAGATACCTGACTGTCCGGGGGCCAGTCGGCACCTCTCACAACCATAGGCTCATCACACGGTATTTTTCTTAGTATACAAACCTGTTTTGAGTATAGGGATCAGTTAAGGCAAAGCCAAAATATCAGAATCTATTTTCAAGCCCAAACCATAACCGAGGGGCATCTGTCAAAGCCCTCACCACACAGCAAAATAGCAACCGAGACAACACTCGGCCAGAGCAAGCATGCCCAGATAGCACCTCCAACCAGCAAAACCTCACGGCCAAGAATATAGCAGCACGGCCAAAATATCCCACGGCCAACACAGCAAACAACCCAACCGAGAAAAGGGCACAGAGAGGCAGGGAAGCAAGGTAAGCATTTCCCAAACCACCAGCCAATACCCAGACCGCCGAAGAAGGCAGCCACCGAGTGGAAACCGACGGCCAGAAGCCGAAGGCACGGCAAGCAGACGGCGAGCAAGACGACGGCGATGGCAGGAGGCAGGCCGCCAGCCCGAAGTCATCGACCCTAGGAGGCCACCACCAAACGGCAGCCACAAGCCAAGAGAGCGACATCCACAAGCAACCACAAGAAAACCCTAAGCTTTTTCCACAGCCAATCAATCCACAACCGGCGAAGGTAAACTACCAGTTGCTCACAGCCATAGCATTCAGTTCTTAATAACAACCATTGCATAACTAGAGACACCAGTAGCAACTGAATAATATCTCTAGCAACCATGAACCAACATAAAGAATGCCACTGGAGATAGAAGAGGAATAGAGGATGAGTAACAGGGGGCTTACCGAAGAAGGCGGCGGCTGCGTGTTACCACCGGCCGAGCCACACCTGTAGCCACCACCGGGTACTCCCCCGGCGTGCGGGCGGCGGCTGGCCGGCCGTGGCTAGCCGGGGTAACCCACCTCCCAGCCTAGCACATCTCAAGCAAACCATTAAACATCAAAACGAAATAGAGGCGAAATTAGCCCAAACCAAGTAGGATCCACAGAAAGAAATGCCAGATCCGGGCCCTAGGCCATGGATCCGGCCGCATCCTACCATGCGGCGGCGGTAGATGAGGAGAAGGAGAGTAAGATAGAGAGAGGGAGAGTCGGTGGTGAGGGGAAAACCGAGACCAGAGCCGGGGAAGCAAGCTGGCAGGCGCGGCGGCGCGGCAACGAGAGGGCGAGCGCGACGGCGCGGCGGGAGGCCAACCGAGGGACGGTGCGCTGGGGGAACCAGACCAGGCGGCGCAGCCGGGCAAGGCGGACCATCGAGGCGCGGCCGGGCGAGGTGGGGGCGCGGTGGCGCGACGGAGGAGCCGAGGCGCCCAGTTAATGGAGGCGGAGGGGAGAAGAAAAGAGGAGACTGAGAGGAAGGGAAGCGCAGGGGGCGTCGGTGGAGAGAGAGAGAGAGAGGGAGAGAGAGAGAGAGAGAAAATAAAGAAGAAATAGGAAAAGTGAAAAAGTAAAAATGTGCTAGAGTTAGGAATAGTTATCAGCAGGCAATATAACCACTTCGCGTTATTAGACTCGTTAAAAAGCTACGGAATTACCAGCGGATATTTAAGAATATTATATTTGGCGATTAACCGTATAAATTTGATAACAATTCTTTTAGGAATTACATGAAAACCTAGAAGGACCTGCGAACATATTGAGAAACATTAGCTTAATTAATTTCACTGAATTATATGGCAAAGCCCTAGATTAATCCGTAGCATAATTTTCAGGCAGAGGGTTGTCAATAGATTAACGATATGAAGTTTATCGCATGGAGTGGTATAACGCCGTTTAAATCATTTGACATGTCAATGAAATCATTACCTAACCATGTTGAGAGTATAAACTTGTGAAACTTTAGTAATAACTATTCAAGATCATTATAAATGAGCCAAAAATGTAAATAGGTTAAAGCAGGCTCGCGTAAATGTTAGAAACCATGAATGGTGATTTAAATGACTTAGCGGCATATTTATTTATTTAAACAATTTGGTTAGTAATATTCAAATTATAAAGGAATTCATCTCTGATAATTATCAGAAATCACCTCTGATTACTCTAGAATATAAGGACAAAGTAATGATGGTCCGATAATTAAAAAGATGCTAGTCGATTAAACTAATAGCCGGATGGAGTAAATCAAAGAGCTATAGCATGAACTAATTGTTGTAGGTTTAAATAACCAAATAAGTGTGATCAGGCTCATCTAAGTAATAGAAGAACACTACGTAGTAATTTCCATAAGGGAAATAAGTGAATTGCCATCAATAGAGTAAAATGTAACTTATATCGATTCAATTGGAATATTGGGGTTTGCAACCATGGCTAATGTATTAAATTACAAAAACCTAGCGAGTAAATATTTATGTCTAGTACTCATAAATTAGGTGGCGAGGTATGAAGTAAATTGTTAGAATAAACTCATAGCCATTAGAAGATTAAAACTAGTTGCGACGACTAGAATAGCGAGCTAAGTCAAAATAGTAATCGTCAAGTTAAGAAATTTAATAGCAACTAAAAATTACAAGCGGTGATTTAAATAGTAGTTAAGCTGTAAAAATATGCTCAGGACTACATTAAAAGGTATGAATCCTATAAGGACACCAGAATATAGTTTAATTAAGAAATTAAGTAATGGATGCATGAGACCATTTTATTTGGGATCTATAATTCAACTCATTGTGCATACTAGTACGAGAAAATGCATTGAATAATTTTAAGATCTAAAACGAATTAGAGAGGTGAATAAATATATACGAACCTTTAAGAAATTAAATGTACTTAAGTACATACGCGAGATTGAATAGAATAATATTCGCTATTATAATTAGGCATGCATGCAAATTAAACCGTGTAGTGAAGAATTGCTAGGAACATTAATAAAATACCGAGCATACCTACTAAATTAACCATATATCCTAACGTTAGTACGATAATGTCGAACGACGAGTAGTGTACCGAAATTTACCTCAATTGCCGTGATCGGAGTAAAAGGGAGTGACATCTTACCTTAGGAGCACAAACACATCGATACCTCGTATTTTATTATGTTCTCGTAAATTAAGTCGTAGCCAACGTATTTAATTGCAGGCGACAATCCAAGCTACAGGGGTGATTTCACCTGATCCTACTTGAATCCGAATTTATGGTTGAAATCCAGGCAAGCATTCCTTTGATCAAATTTTTAGCGTATATTGCTTGAAACAAGTATTTTGATATTAACTTAGTATCACCCTGCATGAAATAAATAAAAGAAGATTTAAATCGAAAAGTGGCAAGAGATAAGAAATGGATGGCAACTGATGGAGCAGTTGGCCCTATTAGTAGTAAAAAGGTGGGCAGAGGTTGCCAGGGGAGGCAGTGAGTGGGCAAGGGAGGGACCTCTGCATAAGAATAGAATATAAGGGACTACAAACTTCATTTGTATGAACAGACCGTACCAACCGTATCAACCATCGTTCCGTCTTCACGGGCAGTCGGTACTCTAGTGAGGTGTTATGTTCTCCACAGGAGTGATTTATTTAGGGAATAGGCCCAAAGGAACCGGTATGAGACCGGAGCGTAAAAACCCACAGGCGGGTTACGCATTGGCGTTATATACGCGAGAGTGGGGGCTGGGTGAGGGTCGGAGAACCCTACCAGCCAACGGTTATGTCGCTTTCGGTAGGTCTGCGTGGCTCCAGGCTGCCGCTTGTGAGTAACCGGGTGGAGATATAATTACTGAGCTAGAGATAATTGTACTGTACTCTGTTCTGGGCGCCGCTTCAAAGGAATTGCGGATAATCCCAAGAGCCAACATGAGCAGAGTGATGATGGGTAAAGTGATACAAGCTTGCGCAATGCTATCCAAATCATGAATTCATGCCTGTCTCCGGGAAAGGAGAATTACGGAAACTTATGGGGGTTTTTGCTGTTCATGCGTATGCTCAGTAGTTTTCTAAATTAATAAATCGGACTTCTTTCAAAACCAACAAACTTTATTTTCTATGTCATGGGAAGGAAATTGAGAAAGGAAAAGAGTATAAAAATGAGTAAGAAATTGAGAATAGGAATTGAGATTCCTAAATGTGGAAAGGATAAGCATGTTGTGCATTTTTGTTAATAACGCTTGCTGAGTACTTCTGTACTCACCCTTGCTATAAATCTCCTCTTGCTTAGGAGCATGTCAGTTCAGAGAATAGCAAGTCAAGTGGAAGTTGCTTGGATCGAAGACCGTGGACTCGGATTGCAATAGGTGCAAGGTGGGCCTCCCGTGCGAAGGTTGTGTTGAGAATGAGATATTCAAGCCTTTGAGGCTTTGTAATAAAATGTAGCCCTGCGTGGCGATAATATTGTAATATCGTGTTTTGTCTCTAATTATTGTTCTGCTGCAACACTCTGGTGGCTTATTATTCGTTAGAGCGATGCTTTATCTGCTAAAACGAATAATAATCCGTGGACTGGCGTTATTACCCCACGGTAATAATGCGGGTCGTCACAGGTGGTATCAGAGCAATGGTTTGAGGGCCACGCAAATCATTAGGGACTGTTTCTTGACTTAAGGAGGTGATCCTTGCTATATGGCAATACATATCCTTTAATACTTCTCATCTGTATATCCTTTCTTATGTGGTTAGCTCTAGGTTTAAGCATCGTTACTTTTAAACCATCGCATATTTTTAGAGCCAGAATGGGTAGCGAGGATGGGAACGGTGGTAATAATAGTTATGACGATTTAAATTATGTTACTAGTTTCCTTTCATCGGTAACAGTGTTAGTTTACAAAATTGTAGTATTAGTTGGTAAGCAATATCATTTTAATTATGAATTTAACATTTAATTTTGCTGTAATTATATAGTCTGTATTTAAATTATTGCATTCAGTTAATGTATGATTGTTTTACTTTTCTCAACCGTAGCGACATAGACTCAACTGTGGCAACATGGGGCAACTTAGGATAAATATGAGTAGTTATAATGGTTTAGAAGTGAACTAAACTCCGAGACCTTATCTTTTCGCTCTTACAACTAAATGAATGCATCCGCCATCACAAAATTTAGTAGAAACAATCAAAGAAAGGAAATATTATAACTATTCCTGATGGCAGATGAACCAAAATAAAATTGACTTATCTCACTTCTGCATATGAGATTTCCCGGACGAGTGGTCCGTGGCGCTCCCGAACGCGTAAGTTTCGGGCGTACTCAGGAACGAAGTCCTGGGCGTACTCAGGGATGAGCCCTGAGCGTGGTTCCAAACGCGAAAGTTTTGGGCGATCCTGAGAGCGAGTTCTCAGGCGTGCCTGGGCGCGGAGATCCAGGGTAGTGTAGGTTCGCACTCAGAGGCAAGCTCTGAGCGTGGTCCCAAACGCGAAAGATTTGGGCGATCTCGAGAGCGAGTTCTCGAGCGTAGCTGGGCACGTAGTCCCAGAGTAGTGTAGGAGTTGATTCTTTTTGCATCTCTATGTTTCTTGGGTTTTATTTGCCTAATGTGAATGCGGTGATGTGAAGATCCACCCCAGAGAGGGGAAGTAATGTTGTTTTCTACTACTTCAACATAAATAAATTCTCATCTAATTGCATGCTAAACATTAATAAGAAAACCTGGGTCTATAACATGAATAAAATTTTGTTCGTACCTCTTGTAACAATTTGCTGCAGGAAATTTGATAATATCATGATATGCAGGTATTTTCAAAAATAGAATTTACTAAATTTAATTACAACTTAAATTGAGGTGACTAAGTGTAGAATGATCAGCCAAATTAAAACAAGTGAAAATATAGCACCTAGCCGTAGTATAGGAAAAACGCTCAATTCTTTATTATTTTTTTTTAAGTCGGTTATATAGAATTACCAGGATTACTAGTCGTAGACGAGTTGTTACGAGATTGACTGTAGGTAACATATCCATCACCATCCATTTTCTTTTGCAGAACACGTGACTCAGAGTGAGACGTCCTTAGAACGTAATTGAAAAAAAAATGACGATAACTAATTTGCAACTCAAGACTGGTAGACTGTTTCGCTGTAAAGCCTTTATTTCACCAAATAAATCTGTTCCTAGTAATCTATCCCTAGATACTCCGAGAAACTTGTTACTTGCTTAATTCTATCCCTCTTGGAGTGTATGGTCAAACCTACAGCGGATATCTATACCTACCTACGTTTCCTGTTGTAATTCGGATTGGAATCATTCCGAAGTTCTAAACCTACAGCTACTACGAGATTAATCACCCCATTATCCGTGAATCATTTTAAAGCAGTCACCGAACAATTATTATCCATGTTTGGTGCATTTCCCCACGTTCATGAATATATGATTTCAGGAACTTTTGTCATAGTCTCCGGAGCATCACATTGACCATGAACTTATAAAATAAAGATTTTACAAATGGAAACTGTTTCGGCATGACATTAGGAAATAATTATTTTCACAAAACCCCTTGCATCATTCTATATAAATATTTCTTGCACCATAGTGTTTAAAGTTTTCAGAAAACTCTTTCATGCATTCCATGAGGACATATATTATGAATAAGGGGAAATGTCCACTCTTTCATTATCATCGATATATCATCCATTGAATCCCAAAACCGTATGGCAATACCTATCCCTGGATGTAGCGAATAAATCTCTAGGTCTGCCTAGTAACCTAGGGAAACCTGTTCAATTCCGAAGAGCTAAACTACGTCTAAAAAGCTAGTATCGTAAACGTAGAGTTTAAGTCCAAAATTTCAAACACCATAATGTCATTCCTTGAGTACCTACCTCCTAGTCCTACATCACATCCACGTTAACACCCCCAAAAGTATAACTGCAGACCAATAGAGCCGCTTGAACCATCGTAAAATGAGCAACAAGAAGCCAAACTAGTTCGATCATATCATCCAATTGGGAAGTAACAATAGCAATCAAACTGGAAGTAACCCATCCTTAAATAGCTCAAGTACAATGTTAGGAAACTAGGATAATGCTAATTTAATTTCAATTCTTTCTGCCGCAAGATGATATTCAACCCAGTTGCTTTATGCAACACCGATTTCTTTGAACCACCCTGCAAAATCATCAACCCTAACCCTTCTGTAAATCAGCTAAAGGAATCAAGGAGTAACTAAAGAACTAAGGAGGGAAGGGAGCAACAATTTGACAAAAAGGAAATTACTAACCGATACAATATAGAATAAATTGAACGATTTTCCTACCTTAACATGAATTATAATTCCGATCCTAAGGCTACCAAATCACTAGTAACGATAACTGATAACCTGTATCTTGATATGAGATTACAAGGTGGATATGTGAGGAGTCGACGAGCGATACCAGCGTGAGTGGTGTAATGATCAATACGGTAAAATAAATAGGAATATTTAAAAGTACGTTCGTAAGGGACCAACAAGAGATTGACCACAACTCTCCAGGCCATTTCCGATTTCGAGGACGAAATCATTTTTAAGGAGGGAAGTATGTAACAACCCACGTCGTTAATTAACCCTAATTAGCGAATTAGGACGTTAAGTAGGATTAATTACATAAATGATAATCTAAAAATACGAGGGAATTTAAACTTTTCTGCGTAGCCGTATAAATTGAAACCAACGAACGATAAACGAATACATTATTATCGTAATTCCATCGACAAGGACGCAGACTAAATTGTAAAGATTAGAGCCAAATAACATATGATTGCACGACAATCAGAACTTATATTAGGTCAAATAAAAATGTTACAATTTGCATTACATAACCAGGACAATATTAATTACAACCAATATATATACAATTTCATCTCCCAACCAAATAACCACTTCAAAGACTAAGTAATTATGTGCGGGATTTAATTTACACCAAAGTCCATCTCATACATAAATGTTACATTCGGGAAATAAAGAACAGAAACTACATTATGTTGTATATATCAATGTTAAGAGAAAGCTAGATTACATTCCGGCCATTTCATACATTAGAGTGGGTCGTCGAACTGCCACCACACCGCTATTTCATTTGGAGAGCGAACCAGTAATTGCAATTCCGAAAAAGACCGAACAAAAGAATTAATCGAATTAGAGTAAAGTAAGCGTTGCCGTCAGAGCCCTAAGGATTAACTTCGGGCGGGGTAATCCGTTCACGGAGATACCTGACTGTCCGGGGGCCAGTCGGCACCTCTCACAACCATAGGCTCATCACACGGTATTTTTCTTAGTATACAAACCTGTTTTGAGTATAGGGATCAGTTAAGGCAAAGCCAAAATATCAGAATCTATTTTCAAGCCCAAACCATAACCGAGGGGCATCTGTCAAAGCCCTCACCACACAGCAAAATAGCAACCGAGACAACACTCGGCCAGAGCAAGCATGCCCAGATAGCACCTCCAACCAGCAAAACCTCACGGCCAAGAATATAGCAGCACGGCCAAAATATCCCACGGCCAACACAGCAAACAACCCAACCGAGAAAAGGGCACAGAGAGGCAGGGAAGCAAGGTAAGCATTTCCCAAACCACCAGCCAATACCCAGACCGCCGAAGAAGGCAGCCACCGAGTGGAAACCGACGGCCAGAAGCCGAAGGCACGGCAAGCAGACGGCGAGCAAGACGACGGCGATGGCAGGAGGCAGGCCGCCAGCCCGAAGTCATCGACCCTAGGAGGCCACCACCAAACGGCAGCCACAAGCCAAGAGAGCGACATCCACAAGCAACCACAAGAAAACCCTAAGCTTTTTCCACAGCCAATCAATCCACAACCGGCGAAGGTAAACTACCAGTTGCTCACAGCCATAGCATTCAGTTCTTAATAACAACCATTGCATAACTAGAGACACCAGTAGCAACTGAATAATATCTCTAGCAACCATGAACCAACATAAAGAATGCCACTGGAGATAGAAGAGGAATAGAGGATGAGTAACAGGGGGCTTACCGAAGAAGGCGGCGGCTGCGTGTTACCACCGGCCGAGCCACACCTGTAGCCACCACCGGGTACTCCCCCGGCGTGCGGGCGGCGGCTGGCCGGCCGTGGCTAGCCGGGGTAACCCACCTCCCAGCCTAGCACATCTCAAGCAAACCATTAAACATCAAAACGAAATAGAGGCGAAATTAGCCCAAACCAAGTAGGATCCACAGAAAGAAATGCCAGATCCGGGCCCTAGGCCATGGATCCGGCCGCATCCTACCATGCGGCGGCGGTAGATGAGGAGAAGGAGAGTAAGATAGAGAGAGGGAGAGTCGGTGGTGAGGGGAAAACCGAGACCAGAGCCGGGGAAGCAAGCTGGCAGGCGCGGCGGCGCGGCAACGAGAGGGCGAGCGCGACGGCGCGGCGGGAGGCCAACCGAGGGACGGTGCGCTGGGGGAACCAGACCAGGCGGCGCAGCCGGGCAAGGCGGACCATCGAGGCGCGGCCGGGCGAGGTGGGGGCGCGGTGGCGCGACGGAGGAGCCGAGGCGCCCAGTTAATGGAGGCGGAGGGGAGAAGAAAAGAGGAGACTGAGAGGAAGGGAAGCGCAGGGGGCGTCGGTGGAGAGAGAGAGAGAGAGAGGGAGAGAGAGAGAGAGAGAAAATAAAGAAGAAATAGGAAAAGTGAAAAAGTAAAAATGTGCTAGAGTTAGGAATAGTTATCAGCAGGCAATATAACCACTTCGCGTTATTAGACTCGTTAAAAAGCTACGGAATTACCAGCGGATATTTAAGAATATTATATTTGGCGATTAACCGTATAAATTTGATAACAATTCTTTTAGGAATTACATGAAAACCTAGAAGGACCTGCGAACATATTGAGAAACATTAGCTTAATTAATTTCACTGAATTATATGGCAAAGCCCTAGATTAATCCGTAGCATAATTTTCAGGCAGAGGGTTGTCAATAGATTAACGATATGAAGTTTATCGCATGGAGTGGTATAACGCCGTTTAAATCATTTGACATGTCAATGAAATCATTACCTAACCATGTTGAGAGTATAAACTTGTGAAACTTTAGTAATAACTATTCAAGATCATTATAAATGAGCCAAAAATGTAAATAGGTTAAAGCAGGCTCGCGTAAATGTTAGAAACCATGAATGGTGATTTAAATGACTTAGCGGCATATTTATTTATTTAAACAATTTGGTTAGTAATATTCAAATTATAAAGGAATTCATCTCTGATAATTATCAGAAATCACCTCTGATTACTCTAGAATATAAGGACAAAGTAATGATGGTCCGATAATTAAAAAGATGCTAGTCGATTAAACTAATAGCCGGATGGAGTAAATCAAAGAGCTATAGCATGAACTAATTGTTGTAGGTTTAAATAACCAAATAAGTGTGATCAGGCTCATCTAAGTAATAGAAGAACACTACGTAGTAATTTCCATAAGGGAAATAAGTGAATTGCCATCAATAGAGTAAAATGTAACTTATATCGATTCAATTGGAATATTGGGGTTTGCAACCATGGCTAATGTATTAAATTACAAAAACCTAGCGAGTAAATATTTATGTCTAGTACTCATAAATTAGGTGGCGAGGTATGAAGTAAATTGTTAGAATAAACTCATAGCCATTAGAAGATTAAAACTAGTTGCGACGACTAGAATAGCGAGCTAAGTCAAAATAGTAATCGTCAAGTTAAGAAATTTAATAGCAACTAAAAATTACAAGCGGTGATTTAAATAGTAGTTAAGCTGTAAAAATATGCTCAGGACTACATTAAAAGGTATGAATCCTATAAGGACACCAGAATATAGTTTAATTAAGAAATTAAGTAATGGATGCATGAGACCATTTTATTTGGGATCTATAATTCAACTCATTGTGCATACTAGTACGAGAAAATGCATTGAATAATTTTAAGATCTAAAACGAATTAGAGAGGTGAATAAATATATACGAACCTTTAAGAAATTAAATGTACTTAAGTACATACGCGAGATTGAATAGAATAATATTCGCTATTATAATTAGGCATGCATGCAAATTAAACCGTGTAGTGAAGAATTGCTAGGAACATTAATAAAATACCGAGCATACCTACTAAATTAACCATATATCCTAACGTTAGTACGATAATGTCGAACGACGAGTAGTGTACCGAAATTTACCTCAATTGCCGTGATCGGAGTAAAAGGGAGTGACATCTTACCTTAGGAGCACAAACACATCGATACCTCGTATTTTATTATGTTCTCGTAAATTAAGTCGTAGCCAACGTATTTAATTGCAGGCGACAATCCAAGCTACAGGGGTGATTTCACCTGATCCTACTTGAATCCGAATTTATGGTTGAAATCCAGGCAAGCATTCCTTTGATCAAATTTTTAGCGTATATTGCTTGAAACAAGTATTTTGATATTAACTTAGTATCACCCTGCATGAAATAAATAAAAGAAGATTTAAATCGAAAAGTGGCAAGAGATAAGAAATGGATGGCAACTGATGGAGCAGTTGGCCCTATTAGTAGTAAAAAGGTGGGCAGAGGTTGCCAGGGGAGGCAGTGAGTGGGCAAGGGAGGGACCTCTGCATAAGAATAGAATATAAGGGACTACAAACTTCATTTGTATGAACAGACCGTACCAACCGTATCAACCATCGTTCCGTCTTCACGGGCAGTCGGTACTCTAGTGAGGTGTTATGTTCTCCACAGGAGTGATTTATTTAGGGAATAGGCCCAAAGGAACCGGTATGAGACCGGAGCGTAAAAACCCACAGGCGGGTTACGCATTGGCGTTATATACGCGAGAGTGGGGGCTGGGTGAGGGTCGGAGAACCCTACCAGCCAACGGTTATGTCGCTTTCGGTAGGTCTGCGTGGCTCCAGGCTGCCGCTTGTGAGTAACCGGGTGGAGATATAATTACTGAGCTAGAGATAATTGTACTGTACTCTGTTCTGGGCGCCGCTTCAAAGGAATTGCGGATAATCCCAAGAGCCAACATGAGCAGAGTGATGATGGGTAAAGTGATACAAGCTTGCGCAATGCTATCCAAATCATGAATTCATGCCTGTCTCCGGGAAAGGAGAATTACGGAAACTTATGGGGGTTTTTGCTGTTCATGCGTATGCTCAGTAGTTTTCTAAATTAATAAATCGGACTTCTTTCAAAACCAACAAACTTTATTTTCTATGTCATGGGAAGGAAATTGAGAAAGGAAAAGAGTATAAAAATGAGTAAGAAATTGAGAATAGGAATTGAGATTCCTAAATGTGGAAAGGATAAGCATGTTGTGCATTTTTGTTAATAACGCTTGCTAAGTACTTCTGTACTCACCCTTGCTATAAATCTCCTCTTGCTTAGGAGCATGTCAGTTCAGAGAATAGCAAGTCAAGTGGAAGTTGCTTGGATCGAAGACCGT
Organism: Dendrocalamus latiflorus; assembly: GCA_017311315.1. Lineage (NCBI taxonomy): Eukaryota > Viridiplantae > Streptophyta > Magnoliopsida > Poales > Poaceae > Dendrocalamus > Dendrocalamus latiflorus. Next base: position 38,830,911 of record CM029611.1, read on the forward strand.
GGACTCGGATTGCAATAGGTGCAAGGTGGGCCTCCCGTGCGAAGGTTGTGTTGAGAATGAGATATTCAAGCCTTTGAGGCTTTGTAATAAAATGTAGCCCTGCGTGGCGATAATATTGTAATATCGTGTTTTGTCTCTAATTATTGTTCTGCTGCAACACTCTGGTGGCTTATTATTCGTTAGAGCGATGCTTTATCTGCTAAAACGAATAATAATCCGTGGACTGGCGTTATTACCCCACGGTAATAATGCGGGTCGTCACAAATTACCTGAGCAAGCGCAGGAATCACTGCACTCATATAACATAGGATTCCGGCTAACAAGTATGTTTGAATAAATGTAAGGAAGATCACCGGCATTTCGATGCACACAAGAACAGCTGTTACCACCAGGGAGGCATGCGCTTGTGCATTTGCAGCCTTGCATGTTGCTCACTGAACTCACATGATTCCTATAGTTCAGTTTAGTTGCATAGGTGAAGTTGCTAGGAGCCCCCTCGTCGTCAACCTCGTTTACAACGCAAACTTTCGCCTTTTCTGCACCAGCTGATATATCAGGCATTATAACATGGTCTCTAGGATGGATTTTCCCTCCATTTCTGAGCCTTCTTCCACACTGCAGTGCCATCGGGTTGGCCTGGTCCCCGGAGCAACTTGTGTTTGAAGACCTTGAAACCAGATCTCTCTCTCCTCCCAAGTTTCTTGGATCCTGTAAAGACCATCGTATATCTTCTTGCCAGGTGCCCCCACCGAATCTGGTTCACTACGTATGACTAATATGACCGCGTCTATCGAAACTCCTCTGTGGTGGACGGTTACGTACGTCTGACAAGCTTTTGGTCACCCTTATCAGAGTCGCCTTCGCCAGCGTAAATTAGAACATTTGGTTCTTCGTCGTTATTCTCGTACACACCAGACGAAACAATGCAGGTAGCCACAAGATCCTCCTTATTACGAGACATAGCAGACATGTAATCAATCCCCGCAAAGCTCATACTATGCATCCCTTCCAGGCTCTCATCTCGATTCTGAAGTAGAACATATCAACTGCCTTGCACGGATACTTATGAAAATCGGTATATCAGTATCGGATATCGTACTGGATATAAATATGGATCCAATACGGCTGAATACGTATCCTGTCCATATCAATGATTTTTCTTTTAAAAAATAAAATAATTTCCAATACTTAACGGATACTTCTCCAACACTTTTCCAATACCTCTCAACCCTTATCTTTTATTCCACTTATTGCGATGCCGTCTATTCGCTCATTCTGTTTCCACAAGCACACACAATTCCTTTCACCTCTGACGCCACTTCCTTGCTCATACTATGCAGCCCTTCCAGGCTCTCATCTCGATTCTGAAGTAGAACATGTCAACTGCCTTGCACGGATACTTATGAAAATCGGTGTATCAGTATCAGATATCGTACTGGATATAAATATGGCTCCAATACAGTCGAATACGTATCCTGTCCGTATCAATGATTTTCCTTTAAAAAAAATAAAAGAATTTCCAATACTTGACAGAGACTTCTCCAACACCTCTCAACCCTTACCTCTTATTTCACTTGTTACGATGCCATCTATTCGCCCATTCTATTTCCACAGGCACATACAATTCCTCTTACCACCCGACGCCACTTTCTTGCTCCCCCTACCCACACCACTACCACTCCCCTGCATTTGCGGGTCACCACCGCTCCTGCCTTCTAGTTCCCAGATCTGATGACTGGATTCAGAGAGGGGAGATGGTGGAAGAGAGTCCTAGTTTTTAGATGTCGTCATTTGGTAGGCATCGTTGGCTCGTTACCACCTCCTCCCAATTGCTCCCGTCCTGCTTTTTTCATTCTCTTCTCTTCTTTATTTTCTTCCTTGTGCTTGTTGAGAAAGAATAGAGAGAGATCGAGATATGATTAGTGTGAGGTGATGGCTACAGACAGGAGTAGAGAGATCCAGATGGTGGCTAGGTATGGTGGACTGGTACGTTGATGTATTGTTGGTGGGCTGATTAGTTACGATGTGATGATAATCTAGTTAGACTACCCGTTTCCTTATAAGAAATCAATCATGTTCTATATAATTTTAATTTTAATTGTTTATTATATATATACATAGGTGTCGCCGTACCAATGTTTTGATAGAAATAGCGTATGGGGGTATTGCCGTTTCCGGGCAACGTAGCATGTCACCAACCTCAACTCCTAGAATCTCTCCAATCCTACTGTCCTTATTGACGTAAAGTTCAGCAGCACCAACATGCCTGGGTGGCCTTCCCCTCTTCTTCTTACCAGATCCCTCTGTGATGGCTACAGGAGAAGTCTGTAATGCAGGTGTGACCACCACCCTATTTTCACGTCCGATGGAACTAATGCTGCCTGCTGATTTCCATCCATTGGCATACTAAACCGACCTTTTGCCTGATCAAGTAAAACATTTGTGCTGCTTTCCTTTCACTTTCCTCTGCACTAGTTTGCTGCACATACTTCAGAGAATACAGGAAAGAAGAAAACAAAAGCCATCACTATCTTTAATGTCAACTGAGCAAGAAATCAAAATTACAAATATGATTATTTAACACGATATATTGTTCTCTTACTAACCAAGAGCGTGTAATGTTGATGTAATCCTCCTTGTATAGCTGCACAAATATATATTTTCATTATTAGGTAGCTTCGTATTTTTATTTAAAATAAATTGAAGCTAAAAAATGAATTTATTTTTTGTTCAATTTTAAAAGCTATGGTCTCGTATGCATGGTCACATCATAAGCCCAAATAATTTGTTAAACAAATAAACTTGGTGGCCAAGAATTAGGACACAAGCACTTCTCTGCCAAAGATAGCGGTCGGTGGGAAACCAATCCCTATCGCAAAGAACATTATGTTATTTTTTTTACTAATCTCAAATTTGGACACTGTTTATTTTTTTCTAGCCTTTTAACTCAGACTGAGGCCAGTTTTGTTAACCAACCTGGTTAGCATCGACGAAGCCAAGATGAAAATTAAGGGTGCTCATGTGTCAAAGTTAGCATAAGCATATCAAAGGACCTGTTCTTTTCGGCTGCGGCTTATGGTTTTTGGTTGAAATTTTTGAATTTTGGCTGCTTACGGTACAGATTACGGAGAGATAGATACTCACTTACGATTTTGGCTAGTACAGATGTTGGGCTTTTAACGTGTAGATCGTTTAACTTGTAGACCCTGTCTTGAGAAAATACTCCGTTTGAAAGTTAGATACTGTAGCAAAAGTTAAAAGCCGTCAGCTTATAACTTAACAGGCCGAAAGTTACATCTACCGATATTTTTCCATCCAAACTCATACATATATAAGAAAGAAAACAAAGTGAAAATGCAAAATACAGTAACTGTATTACCTCACTGCGTGGCCGGTGGCCCTGGGGTTTGATCAAATCGCGTTTGTAAGTCAGCAATTGGGCTGGGCCTCCAAACTACCAACGCCCAGTGGCCCATGAAGCACCAACAGCCCAGAAAGGAAGTAGCCCACGCCCAGTCACCCCCCAACTCATCTTCTTCCTCCAGCCATCGGTGCTGCGCCGCCTCTCTACCCAAAAAACGGCACCAGAGTAGGGGTGGTACCTGGGGTTCGGGCGGCCGGAGGTGGGGTTGGAGCCTCAAGTAGCCCCAACAGTGCCTCCGACCCTAGCGCTAAGCGATAGAAAACTATGTTACCCTATTTCCAAAACAGATTTGTCATACGTCAATCGACTAAATTTTCATGTAAAATCAATCAAATTTCTAACCTGTTGGTCGTGCTTCAGATTTGTTAGCTGCCCTCTCCGGTGAGGTCGACCACATACTAGCGCCGTCTCCGGCGAAGCCAACCCACTAGCACCTTGCGCTGCGCTCCGATGAAACCGCTGGCCGCTGTCGATTGCCATGTGTTTCGCGCGAGAAATCACTCACGGGATTCTTGCCCGAGGGGTATAAGGTGCGGTGTGCCAGTATACTAAAGTACACAAAATAAATAAGCACAAGAAAAAGGTAGAAAAGCATATATTTTATTTATTCATTTGAGAATAACAAAGTTACAAGTTCCCTTTATATAGATGCGCTTCATAGCCTACTTTGCATAGCGGATCTGATATAGGTGATGTGGTCTTCTGGTTTGCGTGGCCTCGTAAGACTCCCGGTTAATTACATCTATAGGGTGAACCCACAGAATACCTCTTATTAAGCTGCACATTGGTTGTCGTATTCAGTCTTCGCTTCATATTCTCCATGCATTTGATGAACAGATGATGTAGATGTGGGCATTGGAATTATCCATAGCTTCGTCAGTCTATGGGGCTGTTGGTAGCGTAGCCTTTCCACGGGCTACGCCCGCCTATGCTGTTCAACGTCATTGGTATCGAGCAACACAAGAGAACGGGATGATTAAGCGTGTGCATGAGTCGCTTCAAGCGTGACTGATCTGACGGTAATGGTAGCAAAATCAGTGTCATAGACATAGCCTAAGTCGTGAGATTAGCAAAGAAGGACACAGGGGTCAAGTATTGACGTGGTTGAAAGCCATCAGAAGTTGTCCATAGTTGAAAAGACATTGATCATCACTCATAGTCGTAAGTCGGGAGCAGTCGACCATCGCTGGTGGTCGTAAGTTGGCAACCGTCGACCATCGATTGGGGTCGTAAGTCGGAAGCCGTCAATCATCACTCGTGGTTGTAAGTCAGAAGCATCGACCATCACTCGTGGTCGTAAGTGGGCAGCCATCGACCATCACTCATGGTCATAAGTGGGCAGTCGTCAACCATCGTTCGTGGTCGTAGATCGGAAGCCATCAACTATTGCTCATGGTCGTAAGTCGGAAGCCATCGATCATCACTTCTGGTCGTAAGTGGGCAGCCGTCTACCATCGTTCATGGTCGTAAGTTGGAAGTCATCGACCATCGTTCGTGGTCGTAGGTCGGAAGCCATCAACCATCGCTCGTGGTTGTAGGTCAGAAGCCATCAACCATCGCTCGTGGTCATAAGTCGAAAGACGTCGACTATCTCTCCTGATCGCAAGTGGGCAGCCATCGACCATCGTTTGTGGTCATAAGTTGGAACGCATCGACCATCATTTGTGGTCGTATGTCGAAAGTCATCGACCATCGTTCGTGGTCGTAGGTCGGAAGCCAACAACCATCGCTCTTGGTCGTAAGGGACTTCACGCCTCAAACTCAGGGAGTCAGAAGGCGAACAACAATCTCGACGATCTTGGCATCAGGGTCACGGGCTGCATCTCGTTGAGCTCCAAAGCACCCGATCGGTGGCGCCACCAGTAGTAGTCGTAGACGTTTGGTGATGTTCCCATCGTAACTGCCGTTCATAATATGCAGGCTAGTTAGATAGAAAAAGAGAGAGGAGGGTGGTTCTTTACCATTCTGAGCATAGCACGCCATAGCCTGGGCTTGTACGGATTGCTTTCTTAAGCTCTTCCACCTTCTCCTCATTTCTTGCTTGTATCTACTCTGCATATATCTTCTTTGCGTATGTATGCTAATGGTGTGTCTCTTTTCCACTGGAGCATCCACCTGAATGTGTGCTCCCCATTCAGGGACCGTCCGGCCGCCCCCCTCGGCGTGAGTAGATGTGCTCCTTTTATAGGCACGAGCAAGGGCCATAGACATCGTACGCGGCCCCCACGTGGTGCCAATCGTGCCATTAATTTGAGATCAAATTCCTGATCAACTGCAAATTTCTTGCCTTCCAAACCTCTGCTTTTCGTATCAAAAGATTTGTTGAGAATTACTTCTATTAGATGGGGATACGTGTGATCATCTTTCCATCGTGAAGACGATACACCCAAAATCAATCTTTTCCTTCCATCTCAGTGCATAGAATGTCATAAATTGGCCAAGCGCCTGTCGAGTACTTGGTGTGTTCAAACATTGTGTAGGAGCCGAAGGCCTCAGAGTTGGAGAGTAGTTGAAGACTCCAGAGACTCAGTCGTAGTCATGATTCAAGCCATGTAGCGAACCGGTCAGTGGACCAATCGTAACTACAGTGAACCAGTCGGTACTTGTGGGCTTATAGCATCGTGGTCGGAAAGCCATGATTAAGGTGCTGTGGTCAAAGGAACGTAGTTGACACAACATGGTCGTAACAGCCACTCAACACAGCATGGTTGACATAACATGATCGAAGAATGTGCTCAATGCCCCATGTGGTTGAAGACGTGGTTGCAAAACATGGTTGTATCAACATGATTGCCACAGCATGGTCAACACTAGGGGTGGCAGTCGGACCCGATTACCCGTTTACCCGTGGGTAAAAACCCTATTAGGGTAGGGTATGTTCCAAATTTTTTGCCCGTGGGTCTACTAATGGGTTAAATCCTTTGCCCGATGGGTAAACGGGCACGGGCATGGGTAGTCACTACCCATGCCCGCTTCGCCCGTTTACCCGCCAAACATGACTGACAAGTGGGCCCCTACCTCTCTTAGAGTCTTTGGTATATATACACTGAGCTAAAATTTTTAGGGTTTTCACTGCCGCCGCACCCCGCACAGCCTTCCACCTCCTTCTCTGGCTGACTGGCTCTCTGTGCTGCGCTCCTCTTCTCTTGCTCTCTGCGCCACCGACCCGCCTCCTCCCTTGCGGCCGCCGCCCCCCGCCTCCTCCCTTGCGCCGCCGCCCCCCGCCTCCTCCCTTGCGCCGTCGCCGCTCCAGATCCGGTGCCTCCTTCCTTGCGCCACCACCCCCCTCCTCCCTTTCTCCCCCCACGCCGGCGACCGTAGGTCCTCCTCCCTTGCGCCGCCTCCCTTCTCCTCCCTTGCGCCGCTGCCGCTGCCTCCCTTCTCTCTTGCGCCGCCGCCGCTCCAGATCCGGTGCCCCTTCTCCCTTGCGCCGCCGCCGCTCCAGATCCCTTCTCCCTTGCGCCGCCGCCGCTCCAGATCCGGTGCCCCTTCTCCCTTGCGCCGCCGCCGCTCCAGATCCCTTCTCCCTTGCGCCGCCGACCCGCCGTCCATAGCCTCCTTCCTCCTCCCTTGCGCCGCCACCCCCGTCCTCCTCCCCTGCGCCGCCGGTCGCCACCTCCCTTCTCCTCCCTTGCAGTGAGCCAATGAGCCAAGTATCTCACTTATTTTTCTTGCTTGCAGTGACTTGTTGCTGAGATTGAACATTGATTGTTGACAATTTATATTGTGCTTTTTATAAATTATGATGCCCTGTCTGGCTGTCCATTTGTTGAAGTATATATTGTCATATTTGTTGGTGGGCAAACGGGTATGCCCGCGGGTATACGGCGCCCGCGGGCGGCGGGCATGGGCACGGGTTTTTACCCGTCACGGGTGGCGGGTACGGGCGCGGGCACGAAAATTGCTCGCGGGTGCGGGTATGGGTATGCAATACCCGTGCCCGTTGCGCCCGACTGCCACCCCTAGTCAACACAACGTAGTTGAAGATCCACGAACTTGGGATGATCTTGGCACATATATGCTTCATGGTCGGCTAGGGACTTGCAGCTATATGAGGCGCAATGTGTCGACTATGCACTGATAGCTTGGGGACCAGGTCATGTATCATTTCATGACCCGGACTTAAAAGAATTTGAATCTTGGATAGCATATGTACGTATCGAAGCTTTCTTCCCAAACATACACCTCGGTACTTGCTTTAACTTCAAAATATTTGTACAAAAACTCGTCAAACACCATGAACATCGGATAGGATGGAGGAGGGGCAACGAGTTATGTTGATGAATCTAACACTGCTACCACCAAAGAGGAGCAAAACAGGCGGTGGCGGGGAGGTGGAGGTGGGGCAACAAAGGAGGAGGTGGCTAGTGGCACGTGACTATTCACACAAATGGAATTGTAGCCATTTGTTTAAATTTGGCCGTTGGATACCTATTTTTGTAAATCTAGCCACCTCCTTAAGCCTATCGAGCTTGGCAGGACATCGGCCAGCCACACACGTTGCATTTAATGCCCTCCATTTAATTAGTGATGTACTTAATTAGTGTTAATCATATTTAATTAGTGTTAATTGTATTTAATTAGTATTAATCATATTTAGTTAATGCTACTTGTGAAAATTAATGGCTATTAATGCCTTGCTGAGGTGAGGCTTGGCAGCAGCCTGCCGTCGAGCTCCTGTAGCGTGGCAGGTAACACGTGTCACCTATCACGGCTGCCGAGCTCGGGGAGGGGGCTAAATTTGTAAAAACAGATGTTTAGGGGCTAACTTTGAAAAAAGTGGCTATAGTGCTATCTGTGTGAACAGTTCATGGCACGTCGAGTGGTGTTGGGGGGCGGTGGCGGGCTGTGGGTATGCCATGAGGCGACTAGGGTTGGGGGAAGAGTTGGTGTTGGATTGGTGGATTGAGATCCAAAGGCCTCAAAATTGACTGATTTTTGATAAAGAATTAGTCAACTAATGTGTAGCTATAGACAGATCCTTTCCAAAAAAAAGGGTGTGAAACACTTCCTTCACCCCGTATAAATGCAGTGTGTCTTTGCTTATGAACAAAGCCTTCCAATTATCAAATCTAGGCATCTTGCTTTAAAAAATGTTCCCATTTCTTTCCTTCCAATACAAAGAGCACTAATGATGAAAATCTCCATGAAGAAAGGTTGCTAACAACTTTTTTTTGCGGTTTGGATCATTTGATAAAACTCCATTGTTGTCCGCAGTGCATCCCAAGGAGTACCAACATCTTCTACTGAATGGACATGCTAAGAACAAATGCAGCATGATCTCTCCCACCCTTTCCCGACAGAGAACACAATTATAACCTCCGTGAATGGTATAGTGCTTCCTGTTTAGCATTTTTCTTGTGTTTAGACAATCATATAGGAGTAAGCAGGCAAACACTTTCAACTTCACGATGCGTTTGCTCTTTCAGATCCAAGTAAGTGGCAGCGGTGCTAAAATTCCTTGAAATATAAACTTTGTAGGATCAGGTATAGCGAGTCAAAGAGGGTAAATAACTTCTTAAAATCTTTCCCTTAGTATTAGCAATAAAATGCAGCAAAAAAACACAAGCCCATAAGGTTTACCAAAGCAAGAGCTAAATATTACAAAGTCACCCAAGACAAACAGTCTCACAGGTCTCACCAATGGCTAGAGGGCGGCCGGATCGCTCAGCTGATCAGACCGGATGACGGCGGTGGTTTGATTGCTAAGCCAGTCAGATCAAACCTCAGGGGTAGTTTGACCGTTCCACGAACAAAGGCAAAAACAACACTATTCACGACCAAGAAAATGGTTAACTCTTCAATCACTGACCAAAACAAGATATAACTTGGTATAAACCCTTCTTAGGATGTTGAGAACCTATTTCAATCATTAATCGAGAAGACCATAGCCAAAGTTTGACTTTTACCCAAAACGAGGAAGATTGCACGAAAACTGGGTGAAAGAGAAAATCTTTGATTTGTACTTGCTCATGAGTTCTTAATGATCTAGATGTCCATGGATAGGTTCTCATATGTCATATTAAGCTAGATTACAACACGAAAGAGGGAGAAACCGAGAGAAACCAAGAACCCGTCAAAGCACCTCAAGAAGGCAAAGAAATCAAACAAGAACACATGAGGAACACGATAACTAAGTTTGATATTCTATTACCATGAAGGGATGGATGATTACAACCACTTCACATTTAGGAGCTCTCACAAGATCATATATATAAAGCTTCCAACATAAGGAAATCTAAGTCTAACTTCCTCTCATCTAAGCACAAGAGATGTTTTCTCCCAATACACACAAAGGCTTATATAGTAGAGCCTCCTCACCTTACACCTAATCTTAACAACTAGAATAAAATTAGTGAATGCAGCTGCTTACAATTGGGAAAACCTAGTAAACCACACACAAATGGGTTTTACACTTGCACGATTTCAAAGCGCGATTTTCTCTTGGCTCTAATAGTCCGATAAGACGCTCTATCTTACATGACTTGACCTAATTCACCTTAGACCACCGCGTGCGGTTTTGCAAACCGCCACTTCACCCGTATTGAACAATGTACGTAATTGCCACCCATCGGTCTTCACGATGCTTCTCCACGAGCAAACTTCAATACAAAGTCCGCGATGCTCAATGACTTGCCACCAAGCCTATACGCCTTTGGCCTCCTGTCGGATCGTCTCCACTTGAAGTGGCCTAAGTCTAATGTCACATCACATATATGCACTTATCTTATCATGATTCTTGTCTTCCTCCCGTACTTCTTCACTTGAGATGTAGCCTCATCAGAACTTACGTGGCCCTCCATGGCCTCGAGCTTCTCCCCTAGCCTCGGTCTTACTATTGACTGCCAACAATCACCAAGCGTCCTACACATCAAAGAACAAGCAATTGCTCCAAGCACAAGTGACATGCACTTGACTCTCGTTAGCAAATACCACATGGCACTCCCCCCATGATTAATACAATGTATGGACTCCTGCCATGACTAACACCTTGTATGAACTCTCGCAATGACTAACACCTTATATGGACTTTCACCATGACTAACACCTTACATGAACTCCCAAAAAGCTCCTACAACAACGACACAACTGAGACAAAACTAAGCTCACTTAACTCAGCAAAGACCGGTCTAACCACCAACCAACGGTCGATCAAACTGCCCCATCATTTATGGCCGGTCACACCGCTCTCAATACCTTCATGCAATAAAATGAAGACCTCTCTAGAATAAATGTACCTCTAACTATAAATCGGTCACACCGGACCGCCGCCCACAGCTGATCAGGCCGTTGGTCATCTGATAGCAAAACCAGATAGTGAAAATGACACAAAATCAATGACGCACAAGTAAAGTCAAATACTCATCACACAATATGAAATGATCTCTACACAGTCTCACAAACTTATCTTATATAGTACCTTTGAGAGAGTATCTCCCAATTCCCCCAAACATATGACAACACATCGAGATTGGCCTGATTATCCTGAGCATTACTTAGGAATTCTTCCAGCTGATTATGTTCAAAAGCAAGCTTGCCGAGCATTATTTAGGAATTCTTCCAGCTGATTATATTCTTCAAAAGCAAGCTTGCCACTGGTGTTTTGAAAAGGTCTTGAACATCATTACTCAATATATAGTCCTAACCGATATATAATGTTTTTTTTGGCAAAGGAATATAATCTTGGAGGTGAAAGTGGATGACCGTTCCAAACATTGTGCCAAATGAGAACAATATCTCCTAGTCCAATTGAACAAGCCGCACATCCTCTAAAAATATTTTGCAACCATTTGTGTTCTTTCATTGCAAGACTGAACTATTTAGTCTGACGGCCCTGTCCGTAAGCTTGGTCATAAGACATGTTTATGAACATGTAAGACTTAACTGCTTTTATTTATCGATAAGACTTGATAACAAAATCTTATGAACCTGTAAAACTTAACTGCCTTTATTTATCAGATGCGTGATTTTTGAATCTTTACTGTGAACTACTCCATCTGTCTCGCAATACAAGTCCTTATTTTTGAGAAGCATCATCCCATAATATAAACCTATTGCGAAGATCAAAAGTATAGCTTTGCAATATTTTCATGGACAACCCTACTTTAATACTGAAAAAATGATTGAGTAGTTGTAGTATACCATTTTAATAGAGGTATATATAGTCAAATAATATTATTTTTAAAAAAACTAATATCTTTTTGATATGTGGGTATATTTTGCTTTGAAGTTATATTACGAGAGAGAGGGAAGAAGTTTGGTCAAAAATAGCACTGTTGACCTCAAGAATATCAAATCTAGCTCCCAAACAACAACAGTTCCATTTATAGCCCCTCCCCCACCGCGGCATTTCTAGGCGCTGACACGTGTTAATCGTGCGGTTGGGGACCGCGCGACAGTGAGATCGTGCGGTCCCCGACCGTACAACTACTGTTCATCAGGAGATCGTCCACGGGGTTTGGTAGGGACGGAAAGTCTGACGATCGCTGGCGGCGAGCTATTTTCTCTTGCGGAAATTTTGGACAGTGTGGGTTTGATAGGGCTTCATTAGGTGTTCGGGTTGGTGTCTGGGCATCAGTGGAGCTAGGGCAAGCTGGTGGGGGTGGTGGTTTAGGCCAGGAAAGTCGGAGTTAAGCTGGCCATGGCCAGGTACTTCGGCCGTGTGGTAGCTTTCGGAGCTGGGGAAGATGGGTGGTCGGGGGATTATGGTGGAGGTTCAGGAGTGCTTCTAGGGTCATGGGGAAGCTATGGGAGAAGTTAATTGGAGAATGGCGGATCGAGAATGGCGAAACAGGGGCCACGACGACGACGACCGTGGCCGGGATGGCCTGACACGGTGCAGGAGCATTTAAGGACGGGGTACGATCGTTGGCAGGTGGAGCAGAGCTGGTAGGGACGAGCAGGCGCGAGAGGGCACGGTCGGTAGCAAAGATCAGAGTGGCGGCGGGATTTTTCGGACGATGAACAGTGGCTGCGCGGCTCTCCTCTGTTCATGCGTTTCCAGCAAGGATTAGGGGTGGGATTGGGTTAAGATTCGTGCGGGATAGGGTTGGGAAGCAAAGAAAATCAAATCCAAATCAAATTCAAACTTTTTTTTTCAAAAATCAGTTTCGTTTCATAGCAGCAAAACAGTACTCCATCCTTCTGAGTTTGTTTATTGTGTGTGTGGACACGCCGTATATTATCCATGCTTTTTTTTTTGGGAAAATTGAATATATAGGACTGAGTTGGGAGTGCTTTTGTAAAATAGGACCGAGTTATTTGTCCTCGTAAATATAGGACTGAGTTGAGCACCTTCTTGCAAATATAGGATTTTCCCATTTTAATTTCATTTTCATTTTTCAGCAATTTTTCTCCACGCGAAATGACTGTTTTGCCCTTCTTCTTCCTCTCGCTCCCGGCCGCGCGCCGCTGCTCCCGGCCGCGCCGCGCCGCCACCGCTCCCTCGCTGCCCCGCGCCGCGCCGCCGCCGCTCCTTGCCTGCCCCGCGGCTCGGAGCAGGCGAGGAGCGGCGGCGGCGCGGCGCGGGGCAGCGAGGAGCGGCGGCGGCGCGACCGGGAGCGGCGGCAGCGCGGCCGGGAGCGGGAGGAAGAAGAAGGGCAAAACAGTCATTTCGCGTGGAGAAAAATTGCTGAAAAATGAAAATGAAATTAAAATGGGAAAAATCCTATATTTGCAAGAAGGTGCTCAACTCAGTCCTATATTTACGAGGACAAATAACTCGGTCCTATTTTACAAAAGCACTCCCAACTCAGTCCTATATATTCAATTTTTCCTTTTTTTTTGCGAGGGTATATTATCCATGCTAACACGCACAAGGGTAGCATTGTAGCCAACAGAACCTTGTTTAAGACGTCTGTTATCTAATTAACATTAGATACTGATCGGTCCTTATCTTGTTTAGCACCTTTGCGTGTTACCATACTCCTGTGCAGGTCGCTATAGAAGTTGGATTTTTGGCTGTAGTTTATGGGTTTTATCTTTTGAATTCTGATTGTTCGTGAGAGAGTACGAAAAGAGAGACAATTACATATATTTTTTACTGGTACAACTAAAATCAGTACAACGTTTACTATAATTAACTTATAGACCCCGCACTAAAAAGATATACCGCTTGAAAGTTAGTTATCGTAGAAAAGCGGTTTTTAAAAGCCAATATGAACACTTGTTGCTGAAAGTAATGGCCCGGATCAAACTCGTTTTTCAGCCAATTTAGAATACATGACTTTTTCCCTATATTCTACATGAACATAACTGACTTTTGTAAAAATTCTATGAAAATTCTTCTGCATTACAAAGAGGGCTTAACGTTTGCATGGCCATAGGCATCTCAACCAAAGTTGTCAATTCTATTCCGGAAGCTATTTTGGTTTGCCTCTTGGTATGAAATATGTCAGTATCAGCCCATACCGACGTACCGTTCTGGACTTTAATATAATAATAAATATATATTTATAAATATATATGTAATTATATGCACACATAATTCACTTGGAATCTCAATTCGAATATACAACCATAGGATAAAAATGACACATAGTTGAATCGATACAATTATCAGAGCATCACAAGTTCACAACACAGTAAGCTAGAAGTGAAGACTGAAGACACTTACTGTGGGAAGGCAAGTAGCAGGACATGCTAAGAGCAGAAGAACATACTAGTTAAATTTCATCAAATGATAGCTCTCATTTGCTGCATCAAAAAGAGGTTGAAGTTTCACAATATTGCACTAAGCTACAGGTTGTGTTCATTTCATAGATAGAAACAAGGAAATAATCTCATCAAGTGTATAAACGTAAAACAAGATGATGGCAGTAAACTACAAGCTAGTTCATCAGAAATTTCAAGATCATTGTCAAATCAATTCAGTGCTATATTTTAATGATAATTAACATATGATGATCAGAACTACAACAAAAATGTCCAAATTTAACATGGTAACAATACATCATAGTAAAATCAGGCAAAGTAATTCTTACCAGCATATTCAGGAGCCATGTATCCAAAAGTTCCAGCGAGTCTGGTTGCCACAAAGAAGTTCCCATCCGGTGGTGAGTAGAGAGGAGAGGGGAGGGCAGCATAGACCTAAAGGTGGTGATGGCTGACTGCTGAGGCCCTGAGGGAGATGAAGTTGAACTCAAGCGCTGGCCGGGACGAGCTGTCGCGGAGGGATCCGTCGTCCACTGTGGAATGCCCGTTGTCACTGGAGAAGGCTAGGGTTCTCACTTCACCAATCCAATCTCCAAATCGCTGGAAGTGTGTACTGCCCAACGCTGCAGTTGGTTACTTCTAGTTGGGCTGGGCTTTACGATTCCGTCCGGAATGATTGAAATTGGCCGGAATGGCCGATATTGCCTGGTATTAAGATCAGTACGGAATTATGTCTTCTATATATCGGTACGGTATATTTTGGCAATTCTGACCGGTATCAAAATAGAATTTATAACTTTGCTCTCAACAGGGCGGACCTGCCCTTTGGGCGAGCCTGGGCGGCCACCCGAGCTCCCCTCGCCGTCCGGGCCCCCTACTATGAAATTCGTTCTTGCGTGCGGCCGCTGGCGTGGGACGAGAGGCTCATGGTGTAGGCGTGGGACGAGAGGCTCACGGTGTACGCGTGGCGGTTGCGGCGGCGCGGAGCGGGGACTGCGCCCTCGTCCACTCGCACGGGCCCTACGGGGAGAACCTCTTCCGTGGCAGCGGCGTGGGCTGGAAGCCCGCGGACGTCGTGGCCGCCTGGGTCTGGGAGAGGGGGCAGTACGACCGCGCGTCCAATGCCTGCCGCGGCGCCGGCTCCGCTTGCGGGCACTACACGCAGATCGTTTGGCGGGGCACCATGGCGGTGGGCTGCGCGCTGGTGCCCTGTGCGCGCGCCGGGGGGCGGGGGGGGGGGGGGGGGGGCACGTTCGGCGTCTGCAGCTACAACCCGCGCGCCCGGCAACTACGTCGGCATGAGGCCGTATTAGAACGGGAGAAGATACGTACATGACGACGTATAATATACTCGCACTTGTGCCTAAGGTATTTTTCGATGTGAGGGCGATCGAGACTGTTGCCGTGTTAATGATTCGAAGAGGTTTAGTTTGTGTTCATTTGTTAATGATACGAGACAGCACAGCAGAAGATGGAAACACTAGTACCAGAATCATCCAAAAGCCACCGAGTTTGTTTTTTCTGATCTTGGCAGAAGAGGTGAATGAAATACCCCATAACACAGTGAAGACTCGATAAAGGTGTGGTATACTTTTGACTGCAGACGTCACCGCTCTAGCTGCCGCAAGAACAACCATTACCAATGTTTATTATGTTTTTGGAATAATCCAAAAGTATCAAATAGAAGCAAGCAAGAAATTTAGATCTCTTTAGCCTCATTCAGGATAGCGAGTTGCATGTTGACAAGCTTTGAAGATCAATACACCATTTTGCAGAAAACAAGAAATTCTACTATGCTAGCGCATAAGATAATTTAAAAAACACAATCTTCTACATAATTACCTACCGCAACATTTGCGAGAGGTATGCCAAACTTCCTGATGCATCCCAAGCCTATGCTATTCAAATACCTTGCACCAATCAGCAAGTAAAATTACCAAATGATTGCGAATAACTGGTATATTTTTTGTCTTCTTTTATATTGCATCTTTTATATTCTATTATCGAATTATGACACTATTAATTTATCTATCTTTCACAATTGACATGTTGTTTCTTTTACAGTTCATCTACAATTATGGATTAAGCTTCATTAGTGAGGTATTTTTCATAGTCCTTCAGTTATCTATGTATGTTAACATGCGAATTGTAGTTGTTGTTTCTATTTCATATCATATACTTTTATTAGTGTGATTGCAACATAGTTTGATCATGTATTGTTTTGCTTTTGGGTACTACTGTTTATTTCACGCTTCCGACTTCAATCTATCTAATTTTTTTTTTGGATCTACCACTGGATTTCGTTTTATCTAGATTTTTTTTTGGGTCCGCCGCTGGCTCTCAACCCCTGTTGACCTGTTCACTGCGATAAGCACAACGCAAGAGCAACGACCTGGTGCTTGGCTGGCTTCGCAAGCAACGCAACTGACGCATCCCTGCCCGCCCGCTCGCCCCGACCCCACCCGTCCGATCGCGATCCGACGGGGGCGCCGCCCCGCGGCGCCGCCTGCCCTCGACAGCGACGTCGAGACGCGGGGAGCCCTAGAAATGCCGGCTCCGGCGCTGCCCCGCTCCTCCCAACCCGGGATTGGTGAGCTCCCGCAACCTTCGAAAAGGTTTCCCACTCGCTCGATTTCTATGTGTGATTTCTCTATTTTCGGGGTTAATTTCGTTGTGCGAATGTGTGATGATGTTGTCGCGATGCCTTTAGAAGCGAGGTTTTGGGTTAATTTATGTTTACGAGGGGAATCAACGGATGCTTTGCTTCAAGGCTACTCATGGGCGCACTTGCCTTTGCATAGTAGGAGTGTAGTACTTTCTCGGCTTTACTTGTACTGTTCTACAGTTTTACCCCAGTATTTTTTTTTTCGTTTTTGTTTGCTTCTAGTAGTCTATGTGGAGCTTTTTCTCGCTATTTGTAAAAATGCCCCTTGCTGTGCTTTCTGTTTCTCTGCCTTTATAATTCAGTTCTTGAATGTAACTACTTCCTTCAAATCTTGTGGTATGCTATGCAAATCTGACACCTTTCCATATTCGGCCAAACAATAGTACAGTTTAACTTTACTAGTTTAATTCTGCCAAGTGCAATAATATTTGAAGGCCGTTGTTCCGAATTCAGAGGTTACTGTCACAAATTTTTTTTTGGTAGATACACGTTTGAGAAAGGGAAGGTACCTGTTCCAGGCAAAAACTGGCTACAGTGAACTGCAGACAGCATACCTTAGGGGTTATTGCTTTGATGAATGGGGAGAAAACGACAGTTCTGTGTTGCTTATCCGCGATGGTGTGCAACTCTGAGAAGTAAACTGCAAACAGAACGATAATGGTGCAATCTGTTGTTGCTAACTTCTTTTCTACTCTTCTTCTTCTGCCTTTACTTCTACTCATCCACTACTGCTCTGAGCCAATTGCCGTCTCCTATTCTGCCTGTTTCCCTGTCTGTGGTAACTTGACATAGTATTTATATTTGTGCACGCAGAGCTTGCAATGAGTAAGTGTTTTTGGTTTCAGCTGTGACAGGTCACAATGGGCGTCCGGAGAGCGTGTTTGGATCGCCGGTTGTTCCAAGTGCTGGTTCTTGTTTGTGCCTTGTGTCAGATACTTTTTGTTGGGTCAGCGGCGGGTCAAACTGCTCAGTTGAGTGTGGACTCTTCTCCTCAGAATGCTCGGATGATCCCTGACAAAATGTTTGGCATCTTTTTTGAGGTGAGCTTATTGTTTAACTGTTGGTTTACGCATTGATTTTGAGTAGTTATATGAGCCACATGTAGTAAGTTGGCACTCCTATCCTACCAACCCTAATAATGTTGGAACATTTCCTAGGCAACTCAACAAACTCCTGTGCACTTGTCCACATTTGTTAAATTGGTTAAATATCAAAGTTTGTGTTATATGGTGATATATAGCCACCTGCAGCCCACAAAACATATTTGGATAGTAGGGTATCCCATTTGCATGCATAATTCACGGTTTGTAGATATGCGACAAATTCATTTCGTTCAGGAGTTTAGCTAGTGTGTACTTATTGCTATATACTGTAATATTATATTAGGGAAAACTTATTTGTGGTCAAACTAGTCAGCAAAAGCTGTTGGTTGATTACACTGTTTCCTTTCTGCTTTGCACGTTGTAGCAAATAGCAACTGAACCTTATAGAATAGTGTTGAGTTAGAGGTTAATTAGTTTTTGTACTTTTAAGGTGAGAATTTTTGATATTTCTTGGTTATACTTGTAGGAGATCAACCATGCTGGAGCTGGTGGGTTGTGGGCAGAGCTTGTAAGCAATAGAGGTAATGAAATCTGATGTCTGAAAGATATAACGGGCACTTTGGTTTGTCTGATAGAATTCAGTGCTCAATATTTTGGCCCCCTTTTGTCATATTACTTTAAATAGTTTGTTTTTATCTTCAAACTGGTACTTTCCATCTGTAGTCACTTATAGTTAATTTCCAGGGAATTTACTGCACTAGGGCTTATCATTCTCTTTGCCTTCTATAGCTATATTGGTCTGTGCTGTAAATAGTTAAATACAATGCTACTGACTAATTGTTCAGATCTCATTCTGTTAAATACACCTCTATCATAGCAACTGTTAATCATTTATAGCTAATGCTGCTGTGTCATGAACAGTTGTTTGGATGACATAAGATTAGGATGTAGATACTGGGATAGAGATTCGGTCCTACGTTTCTTTCCTTATATTGTTTCCTTTTTGTGTGAAAATCTCTAACAATCTATGTTACAGGTTTTGAAGCTGGTGGTCCTAACACTCCGTCAAACATTGACCCATGGTTGATAATTGGGGATGAATCGAATATTATTGTGGCAACAGATCGCTCATCCTGTTTTGCTAGTAATCCAATTGCACTTCGGATGGAAGTACTTTGTGAATCTAGTGGAACTAATGCCTGTCCATCAGGAGGTGTTGGTATCTATAATCCTGGTTACTGGGGCATGGTATGACCTTTACTTATCTAACACAAGTGAGGAGTTGGTTTCTGAATCTCAAGTGATAATTTGAATTATTCTCGTTTTTCATATGTCTATTGAATATCTTTAATGACTTTAGACCCTCTGCAGTTATTTCGTTAATGATACTCTGCATTAGCATTGATACGAAACATGGTCATTTCTTCTTCCTTTCAGAGTTTATACGTGAACAATAAAACTTGTCTCCAGTATAACAAAAAGAATTGCTTTTGCTACCATTGTTGCAGAACATTGAGAAAACAAAGGTTTATAAAGTGAGCATGTACATTAGGTCATCAGACTCTGTGGATCTGACAGTTTCTTTGACTAGTTCAGATGGTCTTCAAAATCTAGCTGTGCATACCATCACGTAAGCAATATTATGTGGTTTAATTTATCGAGAATGCTGCATTTATTATGCCTCTTTTAATGACAATGTCTGTTTTGAATTTTTTATAGGGCTGATAAGGAAGATTTTGCAGAGTGGACGAAGGTTGAGTTTGATTTGCAATCAAGTGAAACAAATTCTAATTCAAGGCTTCAGCTTACAACCAGCAAAAGTGGCATAATTTGGTTTGATCAACTATCACTTATGCCATCAGACACTTACATGGTAATTTACTTTCCAAGTTCCCTTTTGGTGTTGGCTTTTCCCTTTTGGAAGTACCATAAGAATGGAATGCATATATTTCCACTGTACAGTTCCCTTACAACCACAAGAGTGAGAAGCACAAAATAGCAGTAAACACTATCGTGCAATTAACAACTATTTATTTGTCAATTATCATATCATATATCCAAACATGTCACAACTTGGAACAAGAATTCTCATTAAATTAAAATTGTTTTTGGTTCACAGAAATCTAATTAACTATATTGTCCATGGATAGCCATGGTGCAGTCGAGCAGTTATGGTAGTTTGCATTCGAATGTTTCTAAATACAAGCTACATCCGTCATCATCAAAATTTCATGGTGTACTGTTATGGTGCTTTTGCTCCTTGAGATACCCACAAAATTCAAAGCTGGTATCTATTTATGTAATTCCATTGTAGCATTGAGTACTTATTTTTAATTTACATATCACAAAATGGTCTTTAAGCAGAAGAAAAGGAAAATATTTGAGGAGTTTTTATCTCTTGATTTAACAGTGATTTTTTATCACTTTTCTTCTCAGGGGCATGGTTTTCGTAAAGATCTCACCTCAATGTTGGCTAATCTAAAGCCTCAATTTTTAAAATTTCCAGGTTTGTCATCTTTGTGTTTTATCTTACATCTGTGGTTCTATATAGAGGTGAAGGTAGTATGCCTCCTCAATACTTCCCAACATGTGATGGAAGAGCCTATTAGATGCATCTACAAAGCCATACAATATTGTGAATAATGTACAAGTTTTTGTTGACTATATGGCTGGTGGTCAGGTTGAGTATTAGAGTATTAGATGCATATATCTTGCACATACTTTGACTCTTTTGCTTTTCTCAATTATGTATTTCTGCACTCAACATACGATATTACACTTGGCAGGCTCAATTTGTAATCATTGTTGCAAGTCACATATTCTTCCCCTCCATTACTGTATGTGCAAGAATTGAATGTAGATATCTTGTACAGATGTACCTTCATCTTGCAACCAATGATTATTAGCTTGGTACTGGATCCTGTGGTTTGATATAGAACTTCTATATTCTATCCATACACAATTTATGTTACAAAATCTTTTAGTAAAAGCTTACCTATATTGTGAACAAATCTAATCCTGTTTTGAAACCTCAAGCAAACCGAAGACTATTTGGTATGCTTTTGCAAGAACATTTGAAGCAAGAGAAAGAACTTTCTCGCATCACTCTTTTACTGAATACAAAGATACATCTGTTTATAACTGTGTAGTATATTATATTCATGCAATTTTGTTATGCCAAACCCACAAGGTTCAACTAAGAAAACAAATTTTAATGTCCATCATGGTTAAACACTGATTTCTAGAGGTTGATAGCACGTATCTTACTTGCTTTAGGTGGCAACTATGTCATGGGAAATTATCTGTTAAATGCTTTTCGCTGGAGTGAAACTGTTGGACCCTGGGAGGAGAGACCTGGTCATTTCAATGATGCTTGGGGCTACTGGACTGATGATGGACTTGGACTGTTTGAGTTCCTTCAAGTGAGTAAAACACTGCTGCTTGACTTTGATCTGGAAGTTGTTAAATAATTTGATCTGTAAGTTGTCAAATAGTTGCAAACATAAATTCTGCTGAAGCTGGGATATGCTATATCATAACTGTAGTTAGCAGAAGACCTTGGTGCTTGCCCCGTTTGGGTGGTCAATGACGGTAATTCCTATGCTTAAAAAGTAAAATGGTGTAAAAGGCTTGTTACATATTTGAAGGTGTGATCTAATTCACATTTTCAATGTGGCAGGGGCTAGCCTTAATGAAGAAGTACCATCTGCAACAATAGCTGCTTTTGTAAAGGTTTGTTCTTGAATGAATTTATATTTTTCCACGTGCAAAGTGTATCAAATCTGTATTGAGTTCCTCTCTTAGCAAGTTTTCTGAGAACTAATCTAATAAAATAAAAAAATATGATTACCTATTACCTTTCTTTACCAAATTGAACCTCCAATAATTAGGAAAGGATGCTAAGATAATGATCCGTCCATTTATTTCAAAGGAAGAAAGAACCAAGTAAAACAGGAAAAAAAATGCATGTGCTTCGATAGTCAGTACTACTAATGATGAGAACGAGTGTAGATTGCTAATTTGCTGTCATTGGATGCGTAGTTGAACTTATAACCACTCAGTCCCTATTTTATCTATACAAACAACTTTGGAACATCATCATGTTCTTAATTACGTCAAAAGACGCTATCCAGGCAACAGTTGAGCTTCACTCCTGAATATTCTGGAAATGAGAAAAGAAGTTTAAATATCAGCATTGATTACAAGTTTCTTGCATGTCTAGCTCAAGGATGCAATGCATAATGTTCTTAATTAGGATTCTGCCTCTTCCTGGTGATGCTAAGAAAAACTATTACAGATATGATCTGGGAGGAAGTGATGTTTCCTACAATACACGGTTCCATTTCCAAGAAATTGTTCTGATTTGAATTTCCTGCATTGCTTAATTCACAGCTTGTTGTGTCCTTCTGCTTCAATCTCTTCATGTTTGCTGTTGCAGGATGTTGTTAATGGTATCGAGTTTGCCAGGGGAGACCCCGAGACTTCATGGGGTTCAGTTCGTGCAACAATGGGACACCCAGAGCCCTTTCAGCTTAATTATATTTCTATAGGGAATCAAGAATGCTCGATGCACTACTATAAAGGTTTTTACTCTCTTAGTCTCTTCACATTTTCTTCATGTCTGGCTCACTGGATAGCATTTTTTTCAAATCAACATTCCAATTTTCTTTTGGTTTGAGTTGATTGTTATACTGAGATGCAAGTGTTTGTCTCATTTTGTAGAAAACTACAGGAAATTCTATTCTGCAATAAAAGCATCCTACCCAGATGTCAAAATCATATCAAGCTGTGATAGATCTACCATTTCACCAGTCGACCCTGCTGATCTATATGATGTTCATGTAAAGACTATTGCTTGATCTTCACTTAGATAAAGTATTTATCCAATTATAATAAGTACTGTGGTAGTGTTTGACATCCTCCCTGTGGTAGGTCTATACCTCATCTGGTGATATGTTTTCCAAATCTAGTATGTTTGACAACACACCCCGCAGTGGACCCAAGGTACTATCTGTGCAACTATTACGTCAATCTCACAATTTACAACTGACTGGTTATGCCCTGTGTAATTCTTTAGGCAGTTGTTAGTGAATATGCTGTGACTGGAAATGATGCTGGTCGAGGAACACTAGTAGCTGCTCTAGCTGAAGCTGCATTTCTAATTGGACTAGAAAAAAACAGGTTCTTTTATGCTACGGTTTGGTATCAGGGTTATGGTAGATTGCATTGCGAACTTACGTGTTTCATCAGCTGTTTCTATGCAGTGATGTGGTTGAGATGGCAAGTTGTGCTCCACTCTTTGTTAATGACAATGATCGCAGGTATGATTCAACACTTTAGATCAAGAGATCAGTTACAGTGTAATTTCTGTGTCTTGTGCCACAATTTGTCTAATGAAGACATGCTACGTTTTGGGCAATCCCTTGAATTACTCCAAAGACAAACTATGAAATGGAAGGATCTCTGGAGATAGAAATATGCTTCTGCACCGTAACTGTTTTTCTACTCTTGTTTGTGCCATTCATGAAAATCCTTTTCTGCTTAATAGGTGGAGTCCAGATGCCATAGTCTTTAACTCGTGGCAGCATTATGGATGTCCAAACTACTGGATGCTACACTTCTTCAGGGACTCGAGTGGGGCAACTCTTCATCCCTCAACCATTCACGTGTCAAACTATGACCAATTGGTCACTTCTGCTATCACTTGGCAGAATTATAAAGATGGAAACACTTACCTGAAAATAAAGGTGCTTTTATTCTCTCACGGAGGAACTTAACTGAGCTAATGAAAATTGAAATAACTAATCAGAATTTTTTTTGCAGGTTGTCAATTTCGGTAGCAAAGCTGTGGATCTTAGTATATCTGTAAGTGGACTGGAGTATGATATTCAGACATTTGGATCCATAAAGACGGTACTTACATCTGGTTGGCTGCGGGATGAGAACTCCTTCCGACAGCCAGACAAGGTTTGGTACAATAACTCGAATCAGTGCACTGCAAACTAAATTCAACATGATAATGGTTCTGTCTTGGATCAGTAGTTTTAGTGTTTGAAATTGTAATGTTTATAATGTTTGTCTTAAACTCTGGTGTGAATTGCTATAGGTGGTGCCAGTGGCAAGTCCGATAACCAATGCGGGAGAGCAGATGAGTTTTGTACTGGATCCGTACTCACTCACCTCCTTTGATCTCCTCCTGGAGTCGAGCCCGAAGATACATTCAGTCCGGGAGTCGAGCTTGCATTCAAGTATGTGAATACGATAGAAATGTGATGACGACGGAGAGCCTCCCATAGGAAAATATGAATTTGCGAATAAATATAAACTACAGATATTTCCCTGTTTGGATTCTGTGTAGTATGTACGTTCAATCCTGGAGTCGAGCTTGCATTCAAGTATGTGAATACGATAGAAATGTGATGACAACGGTGAGCCTCCCATAGGAAAATATGAATTTGCGAATAAATATAAATTGCAGATATTTCCCTGTTTGGATTCTGTGCAGTGCACAAGTGTGTACGTTTTTGTTTAATTGGAACGTGGTTTGGAGGTGCGGGTTTATAGGAACAGCTGATGTATCACACGATGTTAAATTCTACCCAGGCATGTGGGGCAATCATCCGTTGTAGTCTAGCTGGTTAGGATACTCGGCTCTCACCCGAGAGACCCGGGTTCGAGTCCCGGCAACGGAATTTTTTTGTCACACATCTTACAAAATTTAATCTTGGTCCCGGCGTTGCGGTCTCGCCGTTCCACTTCCTTTCTTCTAAAAATCGAACTGTATGAATAAAAAAAATCTAAAAAAGGGTTTCAAATCCAAATTTTTTCTTTCGTTCTTCACATTAGTTTTGCACTAAATTCCTGAAAGGCGCCGAGAAATGAAATTTTCGACCAACATCTCAAAAATACTCTCCGTTGCTTCTGTGAACAATCCTCAATGCACGCACATATCTACAGCAGAAGTTTCCATGACTCTTAGAAACAAGTCTACTTCACCGATGAACTCTTACGTTTGTCTAACGTTTTTCTTTTGTTCTTCATATGAGTTATGTAGGAAATTCCTGAAAGGCGCCGAGAAATGAAACTTTTGACCAACATCTTAAAAATATTCTCCGCTATTTCCGTTAACAATCCTCAATGCACACACAGAACACGACAGAAGTTTTCATAGTTCTTAGGAATAAGTCTACTTTACCCCTAGACTTTTACGTTTGTCTAACTTTCAACCTAGAAGTGCAAAACAAAATATTTTACCCCGCTCAACTATCAATAACGTTTATTTTACCCCCATGAGACTGATTGAAGGCGGTTTTAGCTAAAGTGGCACCTACTTGGCATCTATGTGGATAAGTGTATTGACATATAAGGGTTGAATCATGTCCTAGTCAGCTCTACAAATATCCTAATGAATAAAAAAATACAAAAATTGATGGGTCCACATATTATCATCAAAAAGGCACCTTCTTCCTCCTCATGTCGATTCGTCTGTCTGCACCTGTGCCGTCCACTGACACCGCGTCGCCATCCAATTCACGCCTTGCTCCTCCCTTTTAAGACATGGCCGACAAGCGCATCTGGACCCGGCTCAAGGTGCTCGAGCCCCTTTGCTCTGTCTGATCAAGAATGACCGACTAGAGGGGGGAGGGGTGAATAGAAGGTTTTTAAATTTTTAACCTTCCCATGTCAGCTACCTTCAATCAGTCTCAAGGGAGTAGAATAAACGGTATTAATAGTTGAGGGTTGTAAAATATCATGTTTTGCATTTTCAGATTGAAAGTTAGATAATCGTAAGAGTTAAGGAGTAAAGTAGACTTATCCCTAATTTTGGCCCTGTTCTTTTCAGCTTCTAAAAGCTGCTTTTCGGCTTTTTTATATTAACTAACTTTTAAATGGAGTATTTTTTCAAGATAGAGTCTACTAGTTAATTGTAGTACATACTTTACTGACTTCATTTATATCGGTAAAAACCGCACGTGAATTTCTGTTACTCTATAATCTTTCGTACAAACAGCCTAAAAGTCACAAGCCGCAACCAAAAGCCACAAGCCACAGCCAAAAAGAACATACCCTTTAATGGGTGGGTTTTTTTGGGTTGATGGCTTATGGCTTAATTATTTAAATTATAGCTGTTCGCGAGAGGTAATACGTACAGGAAAATAGTCGTATACGATTTTGGTCGATATAGCTGAACTCGGTCCACTTTTTACTACAATATTTCTGTTAATCTTACTTTAAAAAATATATTATTTAAAACCTAGTTACTATAGATAGTACAAGCATAAGCTGGCTAAATATTGGGTGTGTTTGGTTGCTTTTGGGTAGTGGGATCGTATATCCTGGATGAGGGGAAGCTGGATGAGGAGGGTCGTATTTTGAAAAAGAAGAGTGTTTGGTTCGATGTATCTGTGGATACAGGCTGAATGAGTCTGTGATTGGTAGGCTATATATGAGGCTGTATGAGCGGATACAGTAGACTGAGAAGGTGTTTGGTTGGCTGTATAGTGGGGTATAGTGACCCTCGAATGTGAGAGGTGGTGTGGTTACCCCCTTCACATGTTTTTTCAGTTTTTTGCACAAACTAATAGTAATTTATTTACAGTATGATATATTAATTTTTTTTAACTTCTGAAAAGAACGTATTTGACAATATGATGATATATATCAGGGGGAAAATGCGACATGCAATTATTTGGTATGAACACACGATTTGAGTAAATATTTGCAACTTTACTCTAAATCAAAAGACATTAATAAAATGAACACTCCAAAGACAGAGTACATAAAGATCTATATTTCTCATAATAAAGAAGCATAAGTATAGTCATATATCTTAGCTTACACTTCAAGCAAGTAGCCCCTACATAATTACAAAAGGTGTGCCTTGAAGACACCATCAGCACATCAGTCCACATGCAGTAATTAAGCTCTACATAATTACAAAAGGTATGCACCATGCACACATCACACAACAGATGTCCATAGTTTCATCATCCCTCTCCAATGCATCTGCTAGAATAGTGGCATCATGAGCAGACCCCTCCCACCCAGCTAAGACAAATGTGAACTTCAGATCGAAGTCCACAGCAGCCATGACATTTTGTGTGGTTACACCCTTCCTACCTCGAAAGGCGGCTGCCATAGATGCGGGGACTCTAGCTAGCACATGAGTGCCATCTATAGCGCCAATGCAATCCTAATAAATATGAAAAACCAATTAGTTAAGGGCTGCAATGGCCAAAATTTTTTTTCATTCCAATGTCAAACTAGTACCTTGAAGTATGGGTTGAATCTGCGATTGGTTGCAATTTTTGGGTGGATGTCATGGGACGGTGGCCGAATCATCTCCCCACGCAGCTCTCCAATAGCATACAACACTTCTTGAAAATAACGACTAATAGTTTCCAAACCCCTTCTAAAATTAAGCTCTATCAACCTAAACCTACAATTGTGCCCAACCACTTGTAGGAACATGGCAACTTGTTCCTCAATTGAGCAATTAATTGTGTCTTTAAGCAACCTTCTTGTTCTAAGCAATGTGCACAAGTGGAAAAAGGGGGCTCTTCTCATTCGAAGTTGTTCTGCACAGTGTCTATCATCATTGTGAAAAATGAACCTAAGGTTTGCCATCCTGATTTTGTCTCTTTCGGCTAAGGGACCATATGTGATGGGTGGTGTACGACCAGCACGCCTATACACAAATAAGGTGTACGCACACATGGTAGCAACTAGTCCAGCTGCATTACTAATGATTTTACGGCGCTTGACAGAAAAATCGTCCATCTAAAAATGCACACAAACAGTAAATTGCATTACTAATTATTTTACTAGAACGTAGGCTTTGGTTAATCACAATATTATACTTGGCAAAGTAATGGAGGATGGGTAGGATTTACCGTTTCCGAAGCAAAGATCGAGGGCTTGTGTGGTTCTTGCAGGCAGTAGATCAAATCTCTGCAATGGGAGAAATATGTAAGCTACATCACATTGCACATAAGGAAAAAATGCAATTGAAATGCAATTGACAAAAATCGGTTGTTGGCCTGGCTGGTCTTTTCCTATCCACTACTTCATTGCTTGTGTTAATAACATGGGCAGATATTGGTTCATGCTTCCTCTCTGTCGCTGTGGCCCGCGAGGGAAAAATCCCCCTCGGTCGGATCCCTCCGCCCTGCTCTCTTTTTTCTTGCTGCCTTCGGCCGAAGCCGCTTCATCTCCTTCCCCCGTCTCCCTTTTCTCAGCGCCTCCCACCGGTCCGGCTCTCCAACGCGCCGACTCCCAGCGCCTCCCCTCGGCTGCTGAAAGATCAAGCTCCGTTTAAGTTGGTTTTGGTGTTAATGACAAATGCCATTATGAGATTTTGATGTTAATGACAAATACTTTTATAATGTATTGGTGATAATGACAAATGTATATATGAGACTAATATGCATGTTTAAGTTTATTTGTGTCTAGTCTCATTTGGATGGAAAGGTGAAATCAAAGAGGTATGCATTCAAAATCACTTTCTCATATGCTAATGCATTCCTTAGATCCAAAATATAGATTGAACTCCTCAAATAGTTCAAATGAATATGTGCATATGTTTTTCTTCGTATAGACTTGTACGCACACATTTAGGGGGAGCTCTCTCTCTATGTTTTGGAGTTTCACTAGTAATGATCCATGTTTTCTTTTATACATACATTGGGATCAAACTTAGAAACTTGCATTCATCGAAAATCTGTTTTAAAACCAAAATTGTGCTCTGTCTGGAAGAGCGGTAGTACCGCAGTTTTGAACGTCAAAACTACCGGAGAGCGGTAGTTCCGCACCCAGAAGCGGTAGTACCGGGGAGCGGAAGATCCGGTTTTCGAGCAGATCCTTTTTTCCAGAGAGCACCCTCCGGACGCTTTTCAGATTTCGCGGGATCGGAAGTACCGGCGGTTTCAACGCCGGAACTACCACAGGGTGCGGTAGTTCCGCAATTTGGAGCGGTACTTCCGGAACCCGGAAGCTCCGGAGGTAGAGCGGAGCCTTTTTTCCAGAGAGCGCCAAGTTTGGTTCCGGCTCAAGCGGAACTACCGCGCCGACTTCGCGGAACTACCGTAGAGCGGTAGTACCGGAAGTCACAACGGCGGTAGTACCGCACTTTGAATTCAAATGATTTTATATTCAATTTATTATCTCATTATTTGTTGAGATTGTCATGAATTACCAAAAAGGGAAGATTGTTGAATCTAGTTCCCCCATTATGTGTTAATGGTGAAGTTTGGTAATTGATGACAATTATTTTGTGGACTAACGGCTTCCATGAGTTGGATGAATAGGTTAGGTTCCACAAATGAAGATGACTTGGATGACTTCGTGTGTTGAAGATCATCAAGTCAAGATTGAGATGAAGATAGCTTCATGAGATGAAGGCTATCAAAGAAGAAGATGTGTCATGAGTTGATGCATGATGATCATGTGTTGATCAAGTCAATGAAGACCATCATGTGTTGATGGAGTTGATGAGAGGGATACATCATGAGTTGATGCATATCGAGATGATGACCCAAGGCAAAGGTATGACTAGCTAGGGCTAAGGATGTGTTCCTAGTCTTTTACCGGTCTCGGTGGTTGGTTGAAAGACCGGATTGCTAGTATAGGTTGCCGTACTATTAAGAGGGGTCATGTCTAGTAGTTTGAGTCTCATCATGTGTTGATAGCTCAACCTCACTTGCTCTAGCTCATCTTGGCATGAGGCTTGCATTTGCGAATGTCTTTTGCAAATGGTTGAAGCTCATGTGACGAATCCTTGTAACATGTGACTATACTTTGCAAATATGTTTTGCAAAAGGTTGAAGTCCATGTACCTACTCCTTGTGACATGATCTAAGTTTGCAAATGTGTTTTGCAAAAGTTGGAGATCATGTATTATCCCTTGGCATGGTCTAAAATCGTTTAGTGCTATTCCCTTTGGACATAGACCATGAGAGTGACTCTTTTGGATCTCTTTTGATTTCTGCATTGATCTAATGTGTTTGAGATCATGCCAATAGATGGGTTGTGTAGCCCTTTGAATAAGCTTTCCATAGAGTCCAAGATCACTCAATTTCGACATCGGAGTCAAAAGTTATGACCGTTTTTCTGAGTGCTGTCTGTGCTGAAGCGGAAGTACCGCGCCGACTTCCCGGTACTACCGCAGAACGGTAGTACCGCATTTTATAACTGCAGTAGTACCGCAAATGGCTGACTAACGGCTATTTTTCTAGCCGTTATGATGGGGAGCGGTAGTACCGCACCTATAACAGCGGTAGTACCACAGAATCCTGTTTTTGACTCCAACGGCTAGTTCTGAGGTGTGGGTTATAAATACTCCCTTGTGGCCGGTTGGAATAAGTTTTTAGGCACTCCATTTCACTCTTTTGAGCTAGTGTGAGGCTCTCCACTCAATTGTGCATGTGTTGCACTTTGTGAGAGAGGAGAGGTGATCTAGAGTGCATGTGTTGCATCTAGAGGAGGACTTTGTGTCCGGATTGAGCTTGTGCATTCGTTGCACGTGGTGAGAGTCAAGTGAGGGACTTGACTTGTTACTCTTGGAGTTTGCCGACTCCTAGACGGCGTGGGAGGCGTCGTGCCCGGTGATCTTCTCAAAGAAGCTTGTGAGAAGGCCCGGCGTGTGTGAAGGTTGGAGCTCACCTACCCGGAGCGGGGAAGATCTACCACTAGTGGATTTGAGGTAGAAGGTTTAATTCGTGGAGCCGGTCCAATTCGTTTGGGCTAACCTCAACTTTGATTAGGGGAGACCGGCAAGTCTCCGAACACCACGGTAAAAAGAGAACGTGTCATTTGTGGTTTGCTTTCTTGTGCTCTTTTTACATTCAAGTAATTTACTTACTTAGCATTATTTTGATTGCTTGTAAATCTAGAATTGCAAAGATTGACCTAGGCTAGACTTGTTGGTGCACTTAGGCGAATTTATTTGACTTAGGCACTATTTGTACTAAACCAACTTGAATTTAGCTTCCGCATTGTATACTTGGTTTAGGCAATTAGAAAAGCTCTTGAATTGATTACTATTAATTTGAAGAAAATTTTAAAACCGCCTATTCACCCCCCTCTAGTCGGCCACCTCGATCTTACAGCTGCCGGCCGCCCCCGCCTTGCTGCTCCGCTCCGCACGGTGAACCATGGCCGAGGGGGAACGGCCGGCGGTGCCTCCAACCACGTGAGGCGGCGGCGACTCCACGGGCCGCGGCCGGGGCAACGGCCGGCGGCGCCTCCAACCGCGCGACGGCGGCGACTCCACGGATCCGGCCGAGGGGGAACCCCTGCGTCGCGCCTCCACGGGCCGCCGCGCCTCCCCCGCGTCAGCCGCGTGCCGCTGGTGCCGCCGCGCGCCGCCTCCCGAAGGCCTTCGCCGGATCCGGAGGAGGGAGGAGAGGGAGAGGGAGATCACCTACTGCCGACGCCGAGCGCGCGAGAGGTAACCCTAGCCCACCCTTTCTTGACTCCGTCGGTCCTGGACTGCCAGCTTCGGCCGAAATGGGGTTCACTCCCGGTCACGGATCGCTACCGTATGCGGGACGAGCGGATCCAGGCTGCTACAGTAGATTCACCCCACCAAACACTCAATTTTTTCGCAATATACGGTGCAGCTAGGATCCGGCCGTCCATATTCACCCAACCAAACACACCCAATTGTCTCACTTTCCAATTAAAAAATCCTACTTTCTAGAAGGGCTAAAACGCATTAAGCTTTTCTTCGATATTTCTCTCTCGCCTCCGGCGGAAGAAGGAATCCCTAGCGGAAGCTATTACCACCAGCCACCGCAGCGGACGCGCGCCTCTTCCCCGCTCCGACACCAACTCCCCGTGCCCGCCCATGTCTCTGGCTCCGTCGCCGTCGCGCGGCCGCATCCGGCCATGGCTGGTGGTGGGCGACCTGGTGCTGGCGGCGCTGTGGGTTTGCGCGGGCGCGCTGGTGAAGCTGGCTGTGTACGGCGCGCTCGGCCTCGGCGGCCGCCCCGAGGGCGACGCCGCCAAGGTCGCGCTCTCCGTCGTCTACATGTTCCTCTTCGCCTGGCTCGAGGCGGCCACCGGCGGGGCGTCCTACAACCCGCTCACCGTGCTCGCCGCCGCCCTCGCCTCCCGCGGCG
Source organism: Dendrocalamus latiflorus (assembly GCA_017311315.1). Lineage (NCBI taxonomy): Eukaryota > Viridiplantae > Streptophyta > Magnoliopsida > Poales > Poaceae > Dendrocalamus > Dendrocalamus latiflorus. Next base: position 38,862,816 of record CM029611.1, read on the forward strand.
GCCCCTCCGTCTACGTCTTCACCGCCTTCGTACGGATCCCTGCGCAGGTGATGCCTCTCTCTCTCATCGATAATGCCTTTTATCTACTTGATTTGGTGTACCTAGAATCACTTAAACTTATGACCCCATCTGCTAATTTAGTTGGTTAACTCTTTTTTGCGAGAATTTAGTTGGTTAACTTGAATATGTGATAGATCAACAAGACTGTACCGAGGTATGGAACTCATCCTACCACGAAGGATATTTATTTTCAGAGTGGAACGATCACATTTACTTGTAAATAATATGTTATTTTCTTATAATATATCTCATGGCTTCTCCATGATGTGTAGTTATTATTACTATGTACTCCTACCAACGTACAATTGATACAACAGGCAACTATAACAGATGCTATAAGTTGTGATGCTTGTCGCTTTTATGTTCTAGAGAACACGTGAATAAATATAAAGTGTAACAAAAAAAAGGGTTTCACAATATTAGCTGTGAAATACATGTCAAAGAGATCTAAAAGATTTTAATTTAGCACTACTTATGAAGAGACGAAAATCCCAACTGTACAACACAATTCAGTCTTCTTAAATTGTGATCAATTCAAACCGCTTCATAATATAATACACATTGATTGTAAAATATGTGAGTTGATTATTAAGATGGTTTTTTTTTAAAAAAATTGGACAACGGGATGACATATAAGGTGTTGTTACTAAGTTTGCTGTTCATGTGGACGTGAAACTAGGATAGAAAGGGAGTGAGAACCATCCGACCTAACTAATAGATGATGGAGATTAGATGTGTCATACTATATAAAGAATATTGTTGTAGGGGTCGTCTAACCCTCTGTGACTGGGCCTTACAGCTCACCTAATATGTAATAGGTCCAATAGTATAAGGGAATGCACTAATATACCCTCACCTTTTATAATTATCAACATGTAGAGTGGCCCAAGCCCTCTTAATTAGGTCTTACAGCTGGCCCAATATGTAATAAATCTAATAGTATAGAGGGATGTACCAATATATCCTCATCTTTTGTAATTATCAAGGGGTAGGATAGAAATTTTCCATCCTACCCCATTCATGTGTATAAACCCCTAAGAGGGGTATGAGGGAGGAGAGATCAACTCATTTCATACACGAACACTCTCTCATGTCGTTGGTTTTCTCTAACTAGTCTCTTCATATGTTGTTTGGTCAGTAGCCACAACAAATATAGATGCATATACTTGAGTGAATAATGATCATTTTCTTTTTGATTGAGCAGCATGTTTGTTACAGCCGTATTGATTTATGGATCTACATGTTTATTAAATATTTGACGTTGTTGGTTATCAGGTGATTGGTGCGATTCTTGGAGTGAAGCTCATCCGAGTAGCTTTCCCTAAAGTAGGTAAAGGAGCTCGCTTAAGTGTCGGTGTTCATCATGGAGCGTTAGCTGAAGGGTTGGCAACTTTCATGGTTGTTATGGTATCGGTAACACTTAAGAAGAAGGAGATGAAAGGGTTCTTTATGAAGACATGGATCACAAGCATTTGGAAAATGACGATTCATATCCTTAGCTCGGATATAACTGGAGGGATCATGAACCCTGCATCTGTAAGTGCTTTCTACACCTAAGGCCATGACTGGTCTAGAAATGAACCTCTTGGATTTGAACTGCAACATGTGCTTAAATTTCATAGGAATCAAATTGCAAGTATTATGCAACTGTTGTATTTGTGTACTGTTGCATTATGTTATGATTGATCGAGCTGTAACATTGTTCCCGTCATCCGCTCGTCAACTATCATGCATTCTTCTACTTTCCAAGTGAATCATCGTGACATCAGACGTGGGCAATAAAATCTAGCAATATGTAAGATTGCCTGCACATTTAGATTTTCTTTCTTCATCCCAAAGATGCGCCATTTACTCTATAAAAGGCTACACAAAAGTTATGGTAGATCACATCAACTGGCTGTGTGATGGATGTTTACTCCAAACCAATAATTATCCAGCTTAGTATTACACCTGTCATGCATTTTTTACAAAGGAATAATACCTTACATGCATTATTAACCGGCTTCATGTAATTCTTGATAATTAATAATCCAACTTTTACTGTAGGCTTTTGCTTGGGCCTATGCTCGAGGAGATCACACGACAGTCGATCACCTACTTGTATACTGGCTTGCACCCCTCCAAGCAACCTTGCTAGGAGTATGGGTAGTGACCTTCTTAACTAAACCCAAGAAGACCAAGGAGCAAGAAGCAGATGAAAACAAGACCAAGAAGGAATAGACTATTGTTGAAGTAGTGTCCGCCATTTGTTGTGGAGCAAAAACTCCACTTCCATTTTTTTCATCAGACAAGACTGATTTTGAAACTAATCTAAAAAATGTTCATTTGTCAGCTTGTAAGAAGCTTCCTCAATGTATACATCTTGTATCTGGCTCCGCGTAAATTGTGCACAAGCCTGTACATAATTTTTCCAGCCAGGCGCAATTGTAGTGTGCATTATTCTGCACAGGACTGTATAAATAATCTCTGTTTCAGATGACAGTTTGTGATCGGGAAATATTTATCCATGTGGAGCACAAGGTCTCATTCTCCATGGTAACTGGAAATGCCAGCCTGGTCTGGTGTTTAGAAAAACCAAGCAATTTAGAAATCAATACTGTTTCTATTTTACATTGCGATGATTAAATTGAATTGATTAGACTTGTGAGCAATTCGCAGCAATTATATCTGATGTGGCGAATGCACAAATTTGTAGATTTTGGGGAAAGAACTTGATAAAGGTCTTAAAACCTGGCAAACACTACCTGAGTATATATCACGAGTGGTGAAAAATAACAGAGTTTTCAGGACTTCTGGTCATCTGCTAAAGCTATCAGCTGTTTCAATACCTAGAAACCTCGTCAAGTATTGGACAGGTTACCGGCAGAAACTGCTACTTGTCTTTCAAAGGGGCGCTGGTCGATTACCAAAAGTTTAGAAAATTTGGTTGGGCCAGTGTTGTTGACAAACGACCTGATGAAGGTTATTCTTTATCGTCGCTGCTGTCGAACCAATGCTATCAGACAACTAAACCTGAAAACTAGTCTAATGGCTTTCTGTTCTCCTTTTTCAGGCTAATTATTCAGGGCTGATGAAACATGTGGCCTGTCCCCGTAAAATTTTTGCTTTTTAGCCCAAAATTTGAAAGTTTTTTACATATGGATCTCTAGAGAAAAGATTTGTAAAAATAGACTCTTAGCACGGCGCCAAAGGATATAGCGTCAAGAGTACATATCACGCCGCCATATGCTTTGGCGCCGTGCATGGCCACGTAGGAGCCACGGTGGCACAGCACGGCGCCAAAGCCCATTGCGCCGTGCCATGCATAAACGGCGCTAAGGGCCGTGGCGCCGTTTTCTGGAACTTAAGCCCGAGCGCAGCCCCCGGCCCTCCACCACCCCTTCACTCCTCTGTTTGAACAGACCGAGCACAGAGCAGCCGCCGCCGTCGCCCCTCTCCCCTCTCCAAATCCACCCCAATCCAACGATTTTTCTCGCGATTTTGCTTCCAAACCGAGCAAGCAAGGTAAACTCTCTCCCCTCCCTTGATTTTTTTGCAATAGATATGGATTATTTGAGGTATATTTTGTAGGGCAAGATTTGAAACCCTAGATGAAACCCTATTGCAAATCCAACCTAAAACCGAGCCAAATCCAACTAATTTCATCTAGGGTTTCAAATCTTGCCCCACAAAATATACCTCAAATAATCCATATCTATTGTAAAAAATCAAGGGAGGGGAGGGAGTTCACCTTGCTTGCTCGGTTTGGAAGCAAAATCGCGAGAAAAATCGATGGATTGGAGTAGATTGGAGGGGGAAGAGAGGGGCGGTGGCGGCTGCTCTCTGTTTGGAAGGGATGACTGAGAGGGGGGTTGGGGGCCGGGGGGCCGTGCTCGGGTTTAAGTTCTAGAGCACGGTGCCACGGCCGTTAGCGCCGTATGTACATGACACGGCGTCATGTGCTTTGGCGCCGTGCTTTGCCACCGTGGCTCCTACGTGTCCACACGCGGCGCCAAATCATATGGCGCCGTGTTATGTACTATGTGCGTCATATTCTTTGGCGCCGTGCTGATGGTTTATTTTTGTAAATCTTTTCTCCAGGAGTCCATATGTAAAAAACTTTTAAATTTTAGGCTAAAAAGCAAATATTTTACCCTATCCCCCCTCCCAACGATCCGTTCAGATAATATGCTTTATCCAATGCCGAAAACAAGGATTGATGCACCAAGCTTTATCTCATCTACTTTTTTTTGTGACACCCATCTGTAGTTCTGTTACTTCTGTACCATCCATTAGGTTTGTTCTGGTTGAATAATCAATTATGCTTTTTTTTTACAATGGAGCTAATCGAGGAGCAAGAAAAAACGATTCCCCTGGAGTGCTCGACATAAGCAGACCTGGCTGCAACGTAAGCGGAATGGGCCCGTTTGTACGGCTACAGGTCCATCGTCCATGTGACATGCTTTTCCTCTGTAGGGCATGTGGCCCCTGAAAGGCAAGTGGAAAAGCTTCACGCTCTTTTTCCTGCCACTGCTAGCCAAATGCAGATCCACTGGCTTCTGCTCCGTGAGTTATGTTTGCTCTTTCTTTTCTGATGAGAGACTTCAATCAAGCAATTAGAATAAAAGCATGCAATACTGAAACCGTGTCAAAATAAAATGACATAGAAAATAAAAAATCTATCAACGATTACCAGATTCGATATCATCCCCCACATGATCGTCATCTTCTTGCATGTATATCTACTTCCATCTTTTTATTTTGCATTTTATCAATAAATAAAGAGTAAACGATGCATGTAATGGGATGGGTTTTCCAAGTCGTAGATCTCACTTATATGTTCATGAAACATAGGATCAAATACCGTAATCAGAGAAAGGTAAATGATTACTTTAGCTTTTTGGAATCTCTTAGTGTTCAGTGAAAACTTCGACCACTCGGTGCTCAACTGCTCGATCGATCGCTCAGCTTCTTCAACACCGGGAGCAAAACCTCTCGATCATGTGTGCCTTCGAGAAACCAGCGCCTTCGAGTACTCGTATTTCCTCTGTTTTTCTGGCAGCGGTTCGTCACCTTTGCACGTCGTCGGAAGCTTCAATTCAACTGCAATCACCAGCAACTTTTCGAGCAAATCAAGAACCAGATTGATTCAAGATGATCTTTATTGCTGGATTTTCATGGATTTACAAAGTGTCCTCACAAGTACCCTAAAAGCCTATCTAAAACTAAAGCCTCTTCAATGTCTCCGCAAAAACCTTCCAAAAGCATTTTCGTTAACCCTTATTCTCTCCCTACTTTTATAGACTAACACCCCAAACATGTTCTTATCAAACGTGGACACGAAATTCTATCTCTTCTGAAAATCAAATGACTCGAAATCCTTCCAAATACGGGGTTTTCAATATTTTTAAACCTTCCAAGTTATGGACTCCTTTCATAACTTCTCCAATATTATCATGTGATAAAGCCTCCAGGACCGCACCTCCCTTAGCTTCTCCATGTATCATCCACCTCTGATCTCTACGTACTCCAGCATAAACCCGACCACCTCATGACATCCTTGACCACCCGGACCTCAGATTTTCCCCTCTTAGTCCCGGTCCTCCTCATCACCGGTCATGATCGTCTCCATGCCCATACCGCACATGCAAAAACCAAAGAAACTTTTTCCCTGGCACAAGTTCTTTCCAACTTGACTGACATTAGTCCACACAAGCAAACCACACTCTTAACCATCGGTAACAGATTATCTACGACCGCCAATTCCACGCTTTGCAAAAATTAACTTCAAACTACCCAGTAAGACCACTCTGACCACCATGCATAGGCCGCCTAGACCGCTGGCCCATCAGACACAAGTAGTCGAGGTTGTAAGATCGAGGGCTGACTAGAGCAGGGTGAATAGATAGTTTTAAAATTTTTTGCTATCAATTATTTAGCTAAACCAAGTATATAATGCAGAAACCTACTCAATTTGATTTAGCACAAATAAAGCCAAAACTAACTAAATTCACCTAAGTGCACCAACAATCTAAATCTATATTAAGGTTTGTAATCCTAAGATGACAAACAATCAATTTAATTCTATGAATATAAATTACTTGAATGTAAATTGAGTATAAGAAAACAAACCACAATGACACGGTTATTTTTTACCATGGTGTTTGGATACTTGCCGATCTCCCATAGTCCACGTTGAGGTAAGCTCAAATAAATTGGACCGGTTTCACAAATTAAGCATTACACCTCAAATCCACTAGTGGTAGCTCTTCCCCCCTCTGGGTAGGTGATCTCTAACCTTCACAACTTGCTGGGTCTTCTCACAATCTTTTTTGAGAAGATCACCGCGCATAACGCCTCCAATGCCGTCTAGAAGTCGGCAACCTCTAAGAGTAATAAGTCAAACCCCTCGCTTGACCCTCACCATGTGCAACGAATACATAAGCTCAAGTGGATACAAAATCCACCTCTAGATGTGTCGAGACCCGAATATGCAAATCCGGACTCTCTGTGTATGCTGCACTAGTCCAGGATCACGCTAGTGCACACAGTCAAACATAGAGGTAATCATCACCACAATCACGATATTAAATAAGGGAATCTCAAATTATTAATCAATATCCAAAAGTGAGACCTTATGGTCAAGCTTACAATCTCAATAGCCTTAGGGGCTTAACAAAATTTAGCAGCGGAAAATCCAAAATAAAGCGTAGCGGCCAATCGACATGCCCACGGGCAATCGAGTGGGGAGCGAAGCCTAGAACGCGTAGTCGTCGAAGTACTCGCCTCCTGGAACCTCCTGCTGGCAGTACTCCTCTTCCTCAACTGAGCAACATAGGCGTAAAGCCGTGAGTACATTGGTACTCAGCAAGCCGTTTGTAACAAATGATGCAATATAGTATGCAAGGCTTACCAATGGAAGGCTGAAAGGGTTAATTTGCATAAACAGCATTTGAAATTACCATAAATAGATTGAAGGCGAATTGTAAAAAGACAATAATGAATAATCAAAGGAATTGAAGTAACCTACTTATGGACCTCCCATCCACAAGTTAAACCAACAGTGAATTAACCATCCACTGACCAACCACAAAAATTTTCCAAGAGTAACTATACCTCGTGTGAAATCACCGAGCATTGTCCATGACCGAGGACACGGCTATTCGAATAGTTTTACACTCTGCAGAGGTTGCACAACTGTACCCACACGATGTGATAATCCTCACGTTAAAGATAATCACAACAAGGCTTTTACAATGATCCATCTCAACCCGATCCCACTCGCTAAGGTTTCGCCGTCGAGTAGGGTAAATCCCCCTAGTCGATAATTGCCCCCTCTTGCGCCACAACAACATCAGTAGTGTAACCAAAGTTGAGACTTCACAAATTATTATGTCAGGTCTATCCCATACTAGACATGTGGTTTGCACGGTAAAGCTCAGATCAATGGCGCACAAAGTTACGTCCTTAAGTAATACCCAGGCGAAACATCCACATCCCAATGTGCAACCTGCACCCCCTTTACTGCACGATCATTCGCCCGAGTGAAAACCAATTTTGTATAACCACGCCAACGACACACCAATGCCATGGCACAAATTTTATATTGGTGGCACCAACCACGATTCGATATATCATTAAGTCAAATTATTTAATCACATGTGATGATGAACCCAAACGATACTAAAAGCATAGCTAAGCATACTAATCGTGCCATCCCAAATGTGATCGTAACATAGCATCACTACTAAGTTTCCCAACCTATGGTGACAATGGCATCATGGCATTCAATTTTAACAAGGAGGGAATTACTCAATTGAGGTGATAACTACCAATTACAAGGTTTGTATAAAAGTAGCGATGCAATGTAATTTAAAACAAAATATTTAAATAATAGATTGCAAACTGGGTTCAACATGATCAAAAGACACGACTTGCCTTGGCCTTGCTCAGTTGACGGCTCTTGATCTTCAAATCCAACGGCGGCTCCCTCGAACGCGTGATCTAACGAGAGAGAAAACAAAACGAAGAGACAAAATAAATTCAAATAAAATTCAAATGAACTCCAAAATTCTCAAACCTGAACCAAAAGGTAGAGCTCAATTTTAGATGAATTTAGGAAAAAGAATCGGGTCAATCGGAGCTAGGACGAGGGAGAACGGGCCTCTGGAAAATCTGGTTTTAGGAAAAAGGCTGAAAATCGGAAAAGGCACTGTGCTATGGACCGGGTGCACGGTGAGATGGGTCTACGGTGGGCTCGGTGCACGGAACAGTAGGGCTGACCGGGCTGCTGGCGCAAGCGGCTAGGGCTGACGTGGCAGGCACGTGGCGACACGTGTGCACGGTTGGCTGACGTGGTAGCTGACATGGCAGGTGATGTGGCAGATGACGTGGCAAGCTGACGTGGCATCTGGGTGTGCTCGGCTGCTGACGTGGTGCCCACGTGGCACTGACGTGGCTTGACACGTCAGATCTAGGGCTGACGTGGCTCGGCTGACTCGGCTGCTGACGTGGCCAGATCGGCTCACGGGTCTACGGGACCGTGGCTGACGGGTAGGCCCGGCTTGTCAGCGCCTCGGCGCACGGTGGACTGATTCCACTGGAAGGCGAAGGGACGCGGGGGCGGGGACGATCGGACGGCTGCGGTGCGGTGAGCGTGGACGCATCCGGGCCGTCGGCCCAGATCTGAACGGGCGGCGGGGATCAAGCGGCTCGGGGCGAGACGGCGGTGGATCGCCGACGCGTGGCGGGCGCGCTGCGCGAAGCGTCCGCGGACGCGGCGCGGGTGCGGGCGGGCGGCGGGACCGAGGGCGCGGGCACGCGACGGGTCCGGCGGAACCGAGGACGACGCGAGCGGCGGCGACGGGTTCGTCTCCAGCGTCAGCGACGGCGGAGCGGAGAGAGGGGCGCGGCGGCAGGGTCCTCACCGGCGACGGCGTCGACGGCCGGCAGAAACGGCGGAGGGACGACGACGAACGACGGCCAAGCCGACGAGGCGTAGGCGGCGGCCTCTGAGGACGGCGGCGAAGGCGGCGGCTGCGGGATGACGGCGAACCTCGGGGTCGGCGCCCTTAAATACCCGGGCGGCGGCGAGGGCGGGGCAGGCCGGGCGGGCGGCGGGCCGAGTGGGCTCGGCCCACTAGGGTTAGGGTTAGCGGGGCGCTGACAAGTGGGCCCCACCTGTCGGTGGCACGGCGCGGCGGGCAGCCGAGATCGGCTGCGGCCGAGGCAGGCGGAACGGATGGGCGATGCGTGTCGCTCATCCAGCGGAGGAAGGCGGGCGCGGGCGCAGATGCACGCCGCGTGGCGAGGGGCGGGGCAGGCCGGGCTGAGGCGGCTGGGCCGGTCGGCTTGGTGGGCTGCGGCCCACCTGGCTTTTAGGATTTTCTCTCTTCTTTTTCTTTTTCAGAAAATCAAATAAAGACCTTTGAGCTCTAGAAAATAGCAAATAAATCCAGAAAAATCTCCAAAAATTCCAGAAAATTCCTTGAGACTCAGGGAACTCAAATAAAATATTTTTGGCAAATGTTAATGTTTAATTTAATCATATTAAATCCAAATAAATTCTGAAAATTCCTTTTAAGCTTTAATTAATCCAGAAAAATCCAAATGGTGAATTTTGTTTTAAAAGCTTCAAAAAGGCTCTGAAAATCAGGATGTTACAAGATGCAACACATGCAATCTAAATCCCTTTTCCTTCTCACAAGGTGCAACATATGCACAATTAAGAGAAGGACCTCACACTAGCTCAAGAGAGTGTCAAAGGATGCAGCAAGCTCTATTCCAACTGGCCACATGAGGGTATTTATACCCTACATACAAAAACTAGCCGTTGGAAGCAAAACCCTTGAAAAATCAAGATTTTTGGTAGTACCGTAAGCAAAACTTTGGAACTACCGCTCCCCTCGCAACGGTTAAAAAACTAGTCGTTATTCAACAAAATCAGCAGCTTCGCTGGCAAAGTCCAATACTACCGATTTTCAAAAGTATCACTCCACATTTGCAAATATAAGCATCATGCTATGGAGAGTTAGAGCAAGTGAGGTTGAGCTATCAACACATGATGAGACTCAAGTTATTAGACATGACCCCTCTTAATAGTACGGTAACTTATACTAGCAATTTGGTCTTTCAACCAAACACCAAGACCGGTAAAAGACAAGGAACATATTCTTAGCCTTAGCTAGTCATACCTTTGCCTTGAGCAATCTCTTGAAACTTGATGCTGCATATCTACACTTCAAGTCAAGGGGTCATTGTCTTGATATGTATCAACTCATGATGCATCCTTTACGTGAACTCCATCAACACATAGTGAATTTTCTCTTGACTTGATGATCAACTCATGATCATCTTCTCTTAGACATGCAACAACTCATGATACATCCTCTTCTTAATAGCCTTCAACACATAAATCCATCTTTCATGACTTGATCTTCAACATATGAGGTCATCCCAAGTCATCTTCACTTGTAAACCTAACCTATTCATTTAACTCATGGAAAATGTTAGTTCACAAATCAATTACCGTTAATTACCAAAACTTCACCATTAACACATAATGGAGGGACTAGATTTAACAATATTCTATTTTTGGTAATCCATGGTAATATCAACCAATAATGAGATAAAGATGTTTTGCGATTGTACAACATATACACAACAATTGTATATTCTAGGATGAGCTTCTTAAGCAATTAACTCATTTGAGTAAAAGTGTTTGTGTTTGAGATTAATTGCTAATAAATCTTACACATCCAGTTATCATTAATCATCCAACCATTAACATATAATGGAGGAATTAGATAACAACCCGATTGCAAATAATTGAGATTAAATCAATTAACAGTATATATGAACTACACAAATTACATATACTCAAAGAATATGTTTCAATCGTAAAGATCCTTAATATACTGTAAGGGGAACATGAATGAATACTAATGAAACCGCAAAACATAGAGTGAAATCCCCTTAAATGTATGTATATAAGAATATATAATGGAAACATATGCACATATTCAAGTTTGACTATTGGTGAAGTTCAATCTATATTTTAGATCTGAGGAATGCATTAATACACAAAAATAAGATGTAAAATGCATACCTCCATGATTTTCACCTCTTCCTCCAAATGAGACTTAAGCAATTTCATAATCAGTAAATACATTACTCTCACAATTACATTTATCATTATATCCAAAACCATTTATCATTAATTATATCCAAATAAGACTAGAAAATATTATAGTTGATAAGCAGGTTCGTCTCGCAATTGTATTTTTCATTATCACTAAAATCAATTTAATGGAGCTTGAACTTACAAAGGTACTCAAAGATTACAAGAATTGAAGAACTTAAAGCCTACGAGTACCGACCGTGAATCCTACGGCAACCTATCGCAAAGCCTACGATTACCGATCGCGAGGTCTACGATAACCGATCACAAAGTCTAAGATAGTAGATTGTAAATCCTATGACTACGACAACAGATCGCGAAGTCTACGACTACCAATCATAAGTCTACAGCTACCGATCACTAACCAGACACTACAGCACCAACTATCGAGTACCGACTAGGTACTGTAGCTTCCTAGTATCGACCGGTTACTGTTCTACGACCATCGGCAAAGCACTATATCAACGACCTGTAGCTACGACCATCGACCAGTTACTATAACTCATACTATCGATCACCGATTCACTGTTTCATACGACTGATTTAATGTAGCTTACGACCGGTTCTCTGATCGAGGTCGTTCTGCCGTGGTCGTTTGGCCGAGCTCAACCTGCCGTGATCAACATGCCGTAATCATTCTGCCGTGATTAACATACCGTGGTCATTCTGCCGTGGTCAAACTGCTGATTCCAGTTTTGCAAAAGAGTATCGATCGAAAATTTTACAAATATAAATTTCAATACAATCTAAATATCAATTATTTATTATAACTATATTCACGACCTCTACTCGTGATCTGACATGAAACATGCCTTGGAACAGTGCATCCGATTGGGACGTGCTGCTTACTAGCAGAATATGTTAACAAGTACAGCAGGGAGTTTTAGGATCATGGAGATCTCTGAAGTGGACAAAAGCATGCAAGATTGTATAAAAAGAAAAGTACAGTCAATTAGAGTACGTGGATGTAGCTAATTAGCGCAAATGTTTGTCAGGCTACCTACCACCCGGTCCACCCCCAACTAAAGAGATTGACATTATTATGTAGCTTAGCACAAAATGCATGCGTGTCTCCATTCCTAATCTACCTGTATTTGTACGCAAAAGGATTGTTTGACATCATCAAGAATCTGAAGTCTGAACAAGAAGATCCTCAACACCCAGAGAAATATAGGAGTTGGGTGATACACACAAGTTCAAATACAATGATTTACCACTACATCATGACAGTACAAGACAGAGGTTCGGCCTGGCTGCAGTGTACTAGAAGGATCAACTTCATGCTCTCACGAATGTACGCTTCCCTTCCCTTCCTTTGTTTCAACAAAATCAATGTTGAATGACAAGAAATTCTCGTACATGCCACTAGCTGACCGTGGCAGTTGTCCGATTACTGGAGCAGTCACGTCGGCTCCAATTCACGACTTCAATGTTCTGGTCCTGACCGGAAATAATTAAACGGGTGTAAGTTGCTAAAAAGGCTGCGCACCACGCTAGTGCGTGTCAGTATGTTTCAGTGATCGACATGGCATATTCCCCGGCATTACTATACAGTCCATACTCTATACTCCTTTGTGATAATCTAATCTGATCTGATCTGATAAGCAGGGACGGAACCAGCTAAAGCCTAAGCCCCAAGCTAGGCTAGCTACTCTTGGACTAATTCTATTTTTTTTACGATTTTTCATGAATTGTACATGTACTTTAGTTGCTAGGTCTCAGGCTACAGCATAAATAGTCCGAGGCCTGGTTCCGCCAATGCTGATGAGCCGGCGATTCTCCCCTTCGGCTGGTTGGTTGTTCGCTTGAAGGTTGGTTTCAATCAGTCCTCAATATATTGCGAGAGGGATTAGAGTTAGCTGCCATGCTCCTTGGGTATCACATTTGCTCTTCGCCGTTGACAGTGTGATGTTTACTGAAGCAAGTCGGAGGCATGCTGAGCTTGTCACAAAGGATAGGGGCAATTGGTTAATAAACAAGTCTGCAGGTTTCTTCAGCAGCAGCTGCATGCCTGCATCATGGTTCTCTCTAGCTTGGATATCCCTACTGAAGCTCTTGGTGAAAGGAACCTCGGTCTACCGACAGCAGTTGGAAAAAAAAAACTCTGATGGTACTTTTGACTAATTACTATAGTACGTATAAGCTAAAGCTGAAGTTAAGCTCAACTGAAGGCACCCTTTTTCTGAGTCGCACTTATCGGCTACATTTGACTTCGCAGCTCGCAACAGTCCCAAATTTTCGTAGGTCTGCCGACTGCTGAGATGGATATACACGACGAGCCGTGCCACGCAGGCGCTCCACGAGGAAGAGCCGAGCGAATCTCTCGCGGATATGCATCCGTCCGCTCACGCGCACGGCTGGTAAGATAGGCGGTGTGATGCTTGCGCGGTTCGCACGGGACTGGCCGCAGGCAAGGCAAGGCCCCATCGACGCGCGTGGGCCACAAGCGCCGGCCCATGTCCTTCACCCAGCCGTGCGACCGCTTCTGGCCCCGCGCAGCTGCGAGGAAGCTTCCTCGTCCGTCCCGATCGATCGCGACGCTCGGTTGGTTCGTTGGGGTGCCGACGGACGGACGTACGTACTGCGTGGCTATAGCCAGCCGAACCGGCAATCAATTTCTTTTATATATAAAAAGCGTGATACATCTGTTATTATATACTAAATGCTAAAGAAAAATATACTACCAATTCTCGAAAAAAAGCATCTAGCCTTAATTTACTGAGTTCTAATTTTAAAGCCTTAGATTTGATATTGACTTAGAGATATAAGAATCTATCTATATTTATACTAATTATATACTTAGAGAAAAATCTAGCCATTAATCTGGTACACATACGTCTCTCGATTCAGTGGATCCTTATTATGGTTAGTAAATAATTATCAGTGGATGTCTTAGATAAAATAAGGAATATTATAAGATAAAGTTACCCATTATAGATTCTAGATAAACCTAATAAATAAAAAGATTCTAGATGGTCCGCACTAGAAGCCACATACGAGAGGAAAAGAAGTATGTGAACATACAAAATAAATGAGTAAAAGCCATAAATGACCAAAAAAAGAAAAGGTGGCACTCGGTAAGAAAAAAGGAGAAACAAAAAACAAGACCTATTTTATCTACATGTTTCCCAATAATATGTGTTTTACAACTTTGAAATTTATTTTTCTTAGAATCTTCAATGATGTAGTGGATTTTAATTAAAGTTTAATTATATCAAAAATTGGGTATTATCTATCATACAATAAAAACTTAGCATGGTTTATTACACCAGCTAAGGAAAAAAGAGAAATATTGTAAAAAAATCTTGTAAAAATAAAAACATGCTCATTAATTTGGTAGACCCTAATTATGTTTAGCAATCCATAAGCGAGAGATGTTTCATGATAAATGAGAATAATTGTTAGAAATTCTTACAAAAAGATAAGCACCTAGATCTTAATTAGGTGGACTATTTTTATGATTAACAAATTATAACTAATGATTTTGCTTGATCTATGAAAGTGCACATGAAGTTGATTTGCACTGTGATATGCGTGTATATATAGTTAGAGAACTCTTGCATGAAATTAAGATGCATGATACTAGAGATCGAATTGAATTAAAGAGATCCAAGCACATACACAAACTTGCCTACAATATCAATTATAATTTGTATTCCTTTAATTGTATTAATATAGATACATCTATTGTCTCTATTATTAGAGACGCCAATAAAAATTATAAAAAATAAGTATTGCCTCCCAAAGATATAATTTATATTCTTTATTTTAACATATATTACTATGCATTAATACCACAAATGAAACCAACTCTACAAATATGGAAATTAAATCGAATTGACAACATTCTAAAATTTCTAATATTTAAGTTCTTTTATTTGATCTGTAACTCTTTATTTTTCACATATAATTTATTATATATATAGGACGCTGAAATGAGGCACCATGGTGTCTGGGCACCAAGCCTCCCTGCCTTTGAATTGCTTTTAGATGCGTGCAAGTGCAATGATATATAATATATCATGATGGAAAGTCTCAATCATAGATGGAAGGTCTCAGTCATAGAGCCTGGGCACCATGGTGCCGAGACTCCATGATCAAGATTTTTCATCCATGATTGATTCAGCATGTTAAATCAATAACTTTCTTTTCAAATTGATGCTTTTTTGAATTAATAAATGTTAACGGGTTTGCCTGATATGTTATATATCATTACACTTGTACGTATCTAAAAGCAATCCAAAGGCAGGAAAGCTTGGTGTCCAGACACCATGGTGTCCTATTTCAGCGTCATATGTATATTTCTAAGTAAAAAAGAAAAATAATAAAAAAGACAAAATTGAAAAACACTGCTATATCTGATAGGACAATGTAAAAGAATAAGGTAAAAAGAAAAAAAAATAAAAGGCTAAAATTAAAAAATCGATATGTTTCAAATAGTTTTTAATTTCTGTAAGATAGAAATCAGAAATTGAAATCGTTTGGAAATTTACCATCACCATGACCTAGCAAGCCTGACAACGACAGAGAAAGAAAAAAAACAGCGTTCATGTGTGGACCTGCTCCGTCGCGCTCCCTTCGCCTCCGCCTCCGCCTCCGCTATAAATATAAATTCTTGCGTTTTCTTTCAGCTACGTGCTCTCTGTGGATCAGTACAGAGCAAAAGCGTACACATGATTTTTGCTTGTGCAGGTGGGCGTTGTTGTCTTCAGCCCATGGAGGAAAAAGATCTCGACATGATGGTGGCAGGCAGAAGCATCATGGTGCAGACGCTAGAAACGGGGAAGGCCGGAAGACCGTCCACCACTTTGATCGATCGAACCAACGTCTGCCCGCAACAGAATGACGAGAATTTTAGTCGTGTACAGTAGTAAACGTTTGCCTACTGCTGCCTCGACCTTACCTCCCTTGCCTAATGTAGAAACAAGAAACTACGAAGGACAGGACAGGACACGACAGGCCATGCAGCCCTTCGAAACTGACTTGAGGAGGGCTTCGCTTGAGGCCAGTGTAAAGTGGCAAGGCAAGCAAAAACTTCTGCTGCTCACCTCCCTGTCCCTTTTCCGGTGGGTTGCTACATCACCAGCTCAACGCCACCTCTCTCTCTCTCTCTCTCTCTCTCTCTCTCTCTCTCTGCCTCCACAGCACCCCCTAAGTCCTACCTCCAGGTGCTCTTCCTTGGTTTCCTTGAGTTCTTGTGAGAGCCTTGCATCTGCTGTTCTTCGAATTGAAGGTAAGGTTCAGTGTCTCAGCCTGAATCTGTTTCTTCTGTGGCTTTGTGGTGTAGGAATTTTGCATTTCGGGGATTTTTCACATCCTGTTGTTGGTGAGGTACAGTTCTGAAAGTGTGACTTTTGCGGTAACAAGATTAGGTATTGGAGGTGTTTTCTGTGAATTGCTAGCTCATTTCTTGTGGCATTTGGGTTGCCCTGCGAGATGTATGTTCTTAGCATTTCCAGCTCATTGTGACCTTCCTTTCACGCCAACAGTTCTCTTTGATCTTTTTCTTTCATCAATACATATCTGTAAACTGCCTTTTGGACTTCTTTTTTTTTGGCATTTTTGGTGTCTGATAATATCATATCAATTATCAACTGGCGAGTGGCGATTTTTCCTATGCGGCCTCCATGTACCTGCATATATGGCAAGGCTTCTGTCATGTACTTTTCAGGATTTGAACTATTTTACTTGCAAAAGGCTGTAGCATAGTGTTCTGAGATTTAGATGTTAGGATTTACAGAATGCTGCCTCCTTTTCCTTCTTTCTTTTTTCTTTTTGGAAAAGAACATAAAGACTTCTGCTTGATATATTATGACGCAACAATATACTTTTCTGTTCACTGAAATGTCAGATACTGAAAGGTTTTACTAAAGATTCCGGTTTTTTAAACATTCGACTTAATAGTGAGATAAAATTTATTAAATTTGTTGATAAATCAAGTACTGTCACTCTTTATTAAATCTGAGTGTAAGCTATTGCCTGTCAGTTTTTTTTATCAGCTGTATGTTTATTGACCGGGCCCTTCAATGCTTACGCTCTAACTTCCTAAGGGCATCTGTAGTGTATATAATCCAAGGCAGGGGCGGACGCACCATGGGACATGGGGGTACAGTTGTACCCCCAAATTTTTTTGCAAAAAATTAACTATATATAATATATATTTCATATATATATAAAAAAACTAGAAGTGCAGGTAATTTAGCAAATTCAGCCCACTAGCCAAAAGGCCCAATTGGCATTTTCTAACCTAACCCTAGCCTCCTGGCTCCTGCCTCTGCCTGGCTGCCTCCCACGCCGCCTCCTCTCCATCTCTGCGCGCCCCTGGCCTCCTCAGCTCCGGCGACGCGGCGACCGGCGGGCTCCTGCCTCTGCCTGGCTGCCTCCCACGCCGCCTCCTGCCTTGCTCCGTGCCTGCCTCCTCTCCATCTCTCTTGCACAGCCGCCACAGCCTACAGCACGCCCCTGGCCTCCTCGTCTCCGGCGACGCGGCGAACAGCTGCCGCCGGCGGCGCGGCGCCGGGCACCCACACCCAATGGCCGACACGGCGTCGACGGCGAAGAAGTCCTCACAGCCAGGCAGCCCATGCGGCGGCGGCAGCTCCTCCCCTATTCCGGCTTGAACGGCGGCGGCGCTCCCGACGGCCATGCCGCCCCTACACATAAGGTTTATTTGATTAACTATATGAGATATACATATTATGTATATCAAAATTCTCTATCTTATATATATACTCCGTAGATTCTTAACTTCGTACCCCCATCTCAAAAATCCTAGGTCCGCCACTGATCCAAGGAGCCTTAAGGTGGGTCCTATGTAACCTTAAGGTTGACTCCATAGTGTATATAACCCAAGGGGCCTTAAGACGGTCCCACTTGGCAGATAAAGAAAAATTATATTTTAATGCTTGTGGCCAGGTCTTTAGCTTGAGGACCAGCCTTAAACTTTTTTTTACTTATAGCCTGCTTAAGGTCACCCCTGTAATGTATAAGGTTGACCTTAAGGTGGCTTAAGACCCTCTATTTTCATACACTACAGATGCCCTAAGGTTGTTTGGATCAATGCGTTCTATCAACCTGCCATATAATATTGTCTATATTTTTCTTTTCAGTCTTTGTTTTAGAAAGATCTGTTGAACGCTAGTGCTTGATCCCCATCTGCAATAAACTCTGTGAAATCATTTTTACAAGGTTTCTTATATATCTAATTATCTATGGTATTCTAGTGAATAAAGCTTATACAAAAATGGTGTTTGTGTGATCAGATCCATGTTCATGTACTTAATATGACCCAGTTCTTTTGAAGGGAGTGATCTAGCTCTTTCCATAGCTAAGACTGTCAGCCGCCCTTGCGAATCTCTCAATTTTCTAGCTCTCGCGTCAAATGGAGTGCATACACAGGATGAAACACGGATGTTTTGGTACTGCGTACCACTCACAAACTGCAGCGTTTTCTCTTCCTTTTATAATGCAAAACAAGACTTACTAACTCTTAGTAATAGATGTGGATGCAATGCATACCGTTACAAGTATACCAAGCAACACTACATGCATGAAACGGATGGGAGTTACATGGCAATGAATGATGAATGGCTGCATGGCTCTCACACATATTGTGGGCTCATTCAAGAAGGAAACATGCATATGCTAATTAAGATACTAGCTAATGTGCATGGTTACCAAAAGAATTAGGCGCAGGATTAATTGCTAACAAAGACTTCCAAGAGAAATTATTCAGTTTCTTTTGCAACAGATATGAGAGCATTGTCATGCTGTCTCAATTTTCTCAAAAGTTTGCTGTTGGATTGACGGAAAACGAACTATTTAACTCCTGGGTATCCAGCTTATCAGTGTGTCCACAAACTTTGTGTCTAAAGAAAACTATGCATTCCCCCATTTTTCTCCTGTATTCTTTCTTTTGCTTATGAGAGTTTGTCTCTTAAGTCCTTGAATGGCGAATTGTCAAGTTAATAAGCTTCAAAGCCTGATTCATTGAACAATTGTAGGTGTTTGAAGAATAACTTGAAGGTTCATAGGAACCTTCCTTTGTTGGAAGATGTATAGGGCTAAGAGAGCTGCATTGTCACCAAAGGTGAAGCGCCGTGTTGGGAAGTACGAGCTCGGGCGCATGATTGGGGAGGGAACCTTTGCAAAGGTTCGGTTTGCGAAGAATACAGAAACTGGGGACCCTGTTGCTATCAAAATCCTTGACAAGGAGAAAGTTCAGAAGAACAGATTGGTTGAACAGGTCATTATCTGACAATTCCCTTATAAGACTCTGCACTAGTTTCTAGTAATTCCTTGTATTTGTCCATATCATGGATCAGATGAACCTCAGTTTATTAGAAATAATGTGGCCAAAAGTCGGATGCTCCGTAAGTCCATATATCGCTTCCATAAATTGCAAAAAATTCAACCATACTGTCGATCTTATCATCATTCCTAACAGTTAATAAAGGCTATCTACTATCTAATAAGCAAGCCGAAAGCTTATATTTCTTACCTTATTGATCACATTCGTAATTGCAATCTCTGCTTTTCTTTGGTCAAAGTTCACTGCCATCGCTTACATCTTTGTATCAAGGAGCAAACTGGAGAAACAATTTTCTTCCTTGGATGTTGCCGTGTTCGCATGGGAGCATAGGAAGATGTAACTTCAATTAAGAATGATTCTATGTCTACATATCTGCATGACAACAAGATATACCCACAAGGTGATCTTCCAGTTAAAGTCATACTACCAACTCAGTATGCTCTCCTGGTGCCTTGTGCTGTTCCAATTGCTGTCTGAGCCTTACGCAAATTGAATTCAAAATACCATGTACTCAGTTTGTAAACTTCAGCATATGTTTCCCTCGCGCCTCTGGATGCCCATGTCCCCGGTTCTATTTAATTGGCTTCACTATTGTTTCTACTATTCTGCATATAGTTCTCAGACAGAGATTTTCATTAGCCTCAAAATTCATGGTCCAAACATAAATATATTATTTCATATATGCGCTCCTCATATAGGGAATTCCTCGTTCTGTATACATTTTTTTTTAAAAAAGGTTGACACTATGTATTTGATATCTCCATGCTGATACCATCCTAAACTCAATGCAGATTAGGCGAGAGATTTGTACTATGAAGTTAATAAAGCATCCTAATGTTGTGCGACTGTATGAGGTAAAGTCCAAAATAAATCTACTCTAAGATTTATCATTGTACCTTACTTTTGTTCGTGCCTACAGTCTAATACCCTTTGGCTGAAATTTGCCTTCTACCTCAGGTGATGGGAAGTAAAGCAAGAATTTTCATTGTGCTGGAATACGTTACTGGAGGAGAGCTCTTTGAAATCATTGTAAGTGCCAATACACCATCTATCCTTTGAAATGGCTGAAGTCATATTGTCCTACGTTAGTCTATTGGTTCATGTTACATTATCATGTTTTGATTGATTCTATTTGCTGTTATACACTAACATCAAAATCAGCATACTAATAGAAAGTTTTTTTAAAAGGCTAATGGAAGGTTGAAGGAGGAGGAAGCACGAAAATACTTTCAGCAACTGATCAATGCAGTTGACTATTGCCACAGTAGGGGTGTGTATCACAGAGACTTGAAGGTAAAGCCTTAACCTCCTGGTCATGTGTTCTTTTATAATTAGGTATGAGCACACAAGTGCCGAAATGTGACATAATGATATTTAACCTGGATTTGCAGTTAGAGAATTTGTTGCTTGATGCTGCTGGAAACCTCAAAGTATCTGACTTTGGTTTAAGTGCTTTAACGGAGCAAGTGAAGGTATTTTTATGTATGTCAGTTTGGATTGACTCCTAATAGTAGTCGCATCATTGTCCTTGTGCTGATTGCATTTCAGTGTTACACCCTAATATTATTGATTTTTCTCGACTCTACAGGCTGACGGGCTGCTGCATACAACATGTGGAACACCAAACTATGTTGCTCCTGAGGTATTATTTTTTGCCCATCGTAGTATAATCATGTGTTGGTTCCACTAGAACTAACCAAGTTTGTCTAACTTAGATTTCTGTTTGATCTTTGTAGGTCATTGAGGATAGAGGCTATGATGGTGCAACTGCCGATATCTGGTCTTGTGGGGTGATCCTTTTTGTTCTGCTTGCTGGGTATTTACCTTTCGAGGATGAAAACATCATCTCTCTTTATAAAAAAGTAATACTTATCAAAAACATACAAAAACACCATGATGCTATTATCACATATTACCTCTTCTTACTCCCTTTGTAATGTCAGATCTCTGGAGCTCAGTTTACCTGTCCCTCTTGGTTTTCTGCTGGAGCTAAGAAGCTGATTACCAGAATTCTGGATCCCAACTCTACAACTGTAAGTATCATATAACTTTTGAAACATAGTTGTTCAAATGACTCGGATTAGTTAACCATATGTGAGCAGAACCATACGTATGATGCACAAGGGATAATTTCAATTGTATTAACTAAAATGGAATTCCTGCAGAGCATTGTATTTATTTTGTATTGAGTCCTTTCATTAATTTTTCAATGCTGAAATGTAATTGTGGAATCCCTATTTACCTCGATTTTTGTTGTTGTTGAATGTTGAACAGCGGATCACCATTCCTCAGATACTGGAAGATCCTTGGTTCAAAAAGGGGTACAAGCCGCCTGTTTTTTACGAGAAATATGAAACTAGTTTGGATGATGTCGATGCTGCTTTTGGAGATTCGGAAGTGAGTCAATTGACCATTTTATTGTTAAAGTATTTAGCCTTTTGTGGTAGGAATAAGACGACTAACTATACGTATTGATACATTTACCAGGACCAGCATGTGAAAGAGGAAACTGAAGATCAGCCGACCTCAATGAATGCATTTGAACTGATTTCACTGAATCAAGCACTGAATCTGGACAATTTGTTTGAGGCAAAGGTCAGAAATAATTCTTCTGCAAATAGCTCTTATCTTGTTACATTGTCTATGTTAGGTTTTCCATATTTTATTACCAGCTTGTTGCTTATGAAATATTTTAGAAACTACATATCATTGGCTCATTGCAATGGGCTTATTTCTTCTACATATTTTGTGACAGGAGTATAAGAGAGAGGCACGATTCACCTCACAATGTCCTCCAAAAGAAATCATCACCAAGATTGAAGAAGCTGCAAAACCACTTGGATTTGACATTCAAAAGAAAAATTACAAGGTATTCATATTGCTTACTGAGTTACTGTCAACATATGCAATATTTCTCCAGCTACTATTAACTCATTTATGTAATTCCTTGCTATCACCTTGCGTACTTCAAGTCCTAGTAAGTTTGTATTTTTGTTCCTTCCAGATGCGGATGGAGAACCTGAAAGCAGGTAGAAAAGGCAATCTCAATGTTGCAACTGAGGTAAGTCCGTAAGTGAAAACACCACGCCAACAAAATATTTCAAACACTAAAGAAGAATTACTCATTCAGATGTTGTTGTGTGACGACCTTTAGGTATTTCAAGTAGCCCCATCCCTGCACGTGGTAGAGCTCAAAAAGGCGAAGGGGGATACTCTGGAGTTCCAAAAGGTACTATAATCTTAGTTATTCTGCTATAACATCCTTGAGACATGACATTTGTGATGAACAATCATCGTAAATTAAGCAAGCAACTTAGGCTCAGGTCTACAGAATCAATCCATCGGTTTGCTGCAAACTTTATTTGAAGCTCGAGTACCACTTAATACTTCCAGAACTAAAACTAAGATTTCAGCAACAGTTGCCTTGAATTATTCTCTTGCAGATACTTTTGTACTGGCCACTCTTCTTCAATTCTAAATCATTTTAAGATCCACGACATTTTGAGTAATTTTTAAGCAACTGCCACGTCATTGCTTACACAATCAAGTAACCAAATTAATTCTACTGTGCAACAGTTCTACAGAACTCTGTCGACCCAGCTGAAGGACGTGGTTTGGAAGTGCGACGGCGAGGTTGAAGGTACGAGCGCCGCAGCATGAAGCAGCCTCCAGACTTTCACCGCTGGCGCCAGTTCTTCCCTGTACATATTTCCGCCATGGGATGGTCGATATGCTCGCTGCGGAGTCGGTTTTGCAAACGAGTTCGTTCGTTCATTTGTTGATAGATAAGCTCCGAATTTCTCAACAAAAAAAAGATAAGCCCCGATGAAACAAACGGGCGTGAAGCCTGCTTGTGGATGAGCTTATTGCTGCGTTAGTTCAGTTATCTATGGTCCGGAAGCAGATGAAAACGAGAGGCAAAAGGCTGTACCGTTCTAAGCTTGTAATGGTAGAGTACATCAGGCACTGCAATTAATAGTTTAATACACTACCTACTATTTGTTAGTTCAACTTAATTTCTTTGGTTCTTTTGACCGGGAGCTTATTCATATGAGCGCATGATACGCTGTGATGCTGTACTAATCTTTTTCGACGACATTGCAAGCTAGCTCATGGAATCGTACTTGAGCAGCGAAAATGGACGCTGGAAGCGATGTGATTGTAGGTGTTTTCATGCTTTTTGAAGGATTAGGAGTGCCTTTTTTTCGAAGCATGCGAGGACCTTTTGCCTCCGTAGAGGAAGATGGAGAAACCAGTAGAGCGAAGAGAGTATGGCTCCGTTTGTATTAACTCCTATTTTTAGCCTTTGTTTAGAAAAATGAAAGGCTAATATGAATATCTATTTTTTTAAAGTTGCTTCTTCACTCCTCTCGCTAATGTCTCGCTCTGGAATAAGACAAAGAGCCATGAATATATCACTCATCTTATTTCTCTCGCTCTCGTCACGCGTATATTATCCCTCCCTCGTTCTTTACATCGCTCAACTCTCTTATTTTAAAAATCACTTCTTTTTAATCGTTACTATTTATTCTAACCTAAGGGCTAGCGGCTTTTGGATTTTACTACAATACCTAACTTTCAAATAGGGTATTTTCTTAAGACGGTGTCTACAAATTAATTGTAGTACACGTTAAAAGCCTAACATCTATATTAACTAAAATCGCAAGCGAGTATCTCTCTCCGTAATCTCTATCGTAAACAGCTAAAATTCAAAAAATTTAACCAAAAGCCATAAGCTGTAGCCGCGCCAAACAAGCCCAAAATATCATAAGTTTTTTTAGATAAAGGATATAAAATCCGGCCTCTATATCCACGAGGGATATACACAGCCAACAGATACACGAGCACTTAGGCTCAAATCCTCAAAACCTGAGGAGCAAAAAACAACAAGAAATAAAGCTTAAGGACTATAAAAAAGCTAGAAAGACTAAGCTTCAAAACTTCTTCTCCGTCCTTATTTTCAACCAAGCCCCTATCCTTTTCCGACCGCGCCCTCTAACCTTCGGTCTACTGTGCGTGAAGAAGGACCTCCGAGGCGACGCCTCCAAGGAGGCGACGAGAGCCGACGACGCCGCCCGCCTCACCGAGGCAAGGTTTTCACCTGGAGATCAGTAAACATGAGGGCTATGGGGCACCATGACAACACCTCCAGGAAGGAAAATGGCGCCCGAAGGCGTCATCGTTGTCGAGACCGGTAAGATCACCGGTAAGGCTTTCGCCAACACCTCCACAGCACCCCACGTACTTCCCACTCACAAAAAAGACCGCCACCAACCCACCGGGGACCTGCGCGCCTAAGGCCATGGCATAGCCACCTTTGAACTCTACGCCGGGTCGCTCCCTGCATTGTCCGCCACTGAAGAAATCACAAAGCGACGCCTATGCACCACCACTGAGCAGATCCAGGGAAGAAATCTCCCACGCACGGATCCAAGCGCGCCCAGTGAGGAAATCCATTGCGACTGCGATTGTGACTTGCACAACCCACTCAATTCGTTGCCTCGTCCGGCAGGCACCCCTTCTCCTTCCATGACCGCATCAACCGCCCAGCATCCTCAATCTTCCCTGCCTTACACAGGGACGAGAGCAGGACCGCGTAGATCTTCACACTGGGCACGATCTCTTCCTGAGCATTTCGTCGAACATCTTGAGCGCATCCCCCGACATGCCGCGCTTGCACAGCCCGCCCATGATCACATTGTACGTGACCCTGTTGGGCGCGCAACCGGCGCCACCCATCCGGTTCTACAGCGCCAGACCGAGGAGGATGACGCCGCTGTCGACGAGGACCTTGAGGACGGCGTTGTAGACGAAGGCGGAGGGGCGGCACTCGAACTCGTCCATCCGGGAGAACGCCTCGACGGCCTCGGCGCGCCGGTCTTGGACACGCCGGCCCCAGCACCGGCAACCACGCCCGAGCACGCACCCCGAGGCATGGCTGCCGCCGCTCGAAGCAGCTCCTCCCGCGCCCGCACGAGCGCCGACTGTCGCTTCGCCTCCCGCGCCCGTACGCGCGCCGGCCGCCGCCTCGCCTCCCGCACCGACTGCCGCTCCGCCTTCCGCGCCCGCACGCGCGCCCGCTGCTCGCTGGCTCCGCCGGCCCGGCCCGGTCGCCGTGCCTCCACCCAAGCCGTATTTCGGGCCGCCTCCTTGCGCCGCCAGAGCGCATAGCGCCGTCGCCTGCATGCGGCCGCCCGGCTCACCGTCACCCGCCCGGCCTGAAGCCGCTCGCCGTCGCCCGTAAGCGGCCGCCCGGTTCGTGCTTGCCCGCCGCCACCGTAAGTGGGGGGGATGCGCCCGAAGCGCTACCGCCGACGGCCTCTGCCTTGCTGCAGCCGCATCTGCGCCTGAGGCGCCGCCGCGCGCTCGCCGGACCGCCACCCCATGCCGCCGCTCCCGTGACGCCTCGCCCGCTCGCGTCAGAGAGCGTATGGTTTAGGGCCCCTCCGCCACCTTCATCGCCCCCGCGCGGACACCCGCCGGCGAGCTCGGGCAGCGGAAGGGGAGGAGAGGGGAGGGAGGGAGGAGACCGGCGACGATGATGTTTCTTGGGAAGAGGAAGAGACGGGAGGGGAAGCGACAGTCGGCGCTCGTGCGGTGATGAGCTCCAAAATATCATAAGTAAAACCCAATCAACACGGCCGGTACAACCAAGTCGCGTTTTGCCTCTCGAGCGCCGCGGATGCCCGGCAGACGGCTCGACTCGCTCGCGCTGCGGCCGCATGCCCTCCAGGTGCCGCCGTGCCGGCACATCCCTGGCCCGCCTGCACCGTCCGTGCCCACTCTTTACGCCTATCGTAGGTTTGGTCTGCTCAAGCCCGAAGGAGTGGTTCGCTTGCTCTATTTCGACCGCCCAAAGCCCTACTAGGTGTCCAGATGCTGAAACCATCCATGCCGGATGCTTCTAAATGAAGCCTGGGCCAATTGGCATCACCTGACCTGAACCCCCGGTCTTTGCCCAAAGGCCACGGAAGGCCGAACGCAGTAGTAGGTAGCATCGTTTCATGCGCTCGCAAGGCCGCGGTGGTGTGTCGCACCCACCGTTGCAGCTCATAACCAAATTTCGTCAAAACCATGTCCTCACGAGTCACAACGGCACACGATGCCAGCCACTACACACGTCTCCCATGCAACAGGTCAAGAAGAAGCAGGGGCGGAGCCAGGAATTAGATAGGGGGCAACATTGATAACAAGTAGAGTAGAACCAATGAATCATGCCGGATTTACCGATCGAATAGTCACATATCAGAGTAATATATTTCGTAAATTACAATGCAAAGAAAATTACATCTCTATTAACTTAGACAGTGATTATCTAAAATTACAACTATGTCTTCATATTATCTAAAATTGTAAAGAAAAATTTAGATAGTAATTACCGATTAGATAAGGGAATACCACCGAATGAAATCAATGAATGATTAGTGATTACCTGCTGATGGCGTCAAGGCACAAGCCCTCAATAGTCAATAGAATTAGCGGCTGTTGTCTGCTGACCTGCAGATATTCATATCTGGATCAATGAACGGACAGCTGAAGGCCTGAAGCAGAGAGAGTGCCTGATATCTGAAACCGCAGAGAAGTTTGCGTCGAGCAGGACATCTACTGATCTGCGAAAGAGGCATTGAGGCAATAAGCCAATAAAGATGCATGGCAACACATCAACACTCGTATAAATATCTAACACCTCAGCTCGACAGAGGCAATAAATAATGTATGAATTAACTGCTGCATGCCTGCCGGCTAGCCGACGACCGGACGGTGGGAGTCTTGACGAGTTGACGACGCGGGCCTGGGAGTCGCGCGGGTCGAAGAAGACGCGGACACGCTTCGGAGTTCCGAGTTCGGATTGAATCCCTTGTCCACCTTGATGCCCACCGAGAGCCCCCTCGCGAACTGCACCGAGGTAGTGATGGCAAGAAGATGATTAGTAGAAGGTCGGGGGTGCCAAGCCCCCCCAGCCCCCTCTCTTTGCCCCTGAGAAGAAGAGAGTACGCAAACGCAAGAGCCGGCAACCCCTCTCACGAAGAGGGCAACGCCAATGAGATCACAGAAAGCTGTCGAGGTAGACACATCTTGGAATAACATCATCACCTACCACCAGGCTGTCCAGGCAGCAACTTCCTGGACTCCTGGTCAACCGAAAGTCGGCCACACTTCACCAAGTATTGCGATGATTCAACGGAGACGCTTCACGTGCAACTAGGGCCGAATCCAACGAGGGACTTTGTTAGGCTCTATTTTACCCTTCACCGGCGTCGTAATCTCCTCCCCTGACTATAATGCCATGGATGGATGTAGTTGAAGACTTGAAGCTTGACTGCTTAAGGGAGAAAGAAAGTTATGAAGATGGGTCGGCCCACAACCTAACCACTAGTCTACAAATAAGATCCAACTAGCAACTAATTCTCGCATCTAAATCCACCCCACCAGTCATCCAGATGCAAATATGCAATTGAACTAGATTTAATTTCGAGGAGAGGGGAGTGTGGAGTGGGGTGACATCTGTGCGGGGAAGACGAGGTGACAACATGAGAAAGCACGGCTCGACGGACGGGAGGACTGAGGAGGAGGGAAGGGGATCTGCTTTCTGCTCAGGGGAGGTGGCACCAATGCTGACAGAGGAGCCAAAGCTCAGAGCCGAGGGGATTGGGGGAGGAGAGAAGGGGGGACGAGGGATGGAGGAGAAGGGGAGGGAATCTACCGTATGTGTTGGGGTGGCGGTGCCAGCTTGGCTCCTGCCTCCCCCTCCCAGCTCCTCTCCTCTTATGTCCATCCTGTTCTTCGGCGCGTATTCTCTGACTTAGAGAAGCTAAGTCACAAATCCCGCTTGGGAACCAAGAGGTCGAGGAGACGAGGTGTCACCACTCACCAATCATGGGTGCCTAGCAAAGGTGAGTGAGGGGGACTAAGTAAGGGGAGGACTAAGTCTAAGTGAGAGAAGGACCAACAAATGTATTTATCATGAATTCATGATCATTTTCTTGTTTATTCTTGTTGATTTTGTATTGCAATATTTCATATTTGCATAGACAATGGGACAATAAAATATATATACTATCTAGTTGTATTTTGTGTAGTAGAAAATTTTATAATTTATTTGTAGATTCACAATAATGGACAAACGAACTTTGTGTAATTATTTCACAAACAATTCAAGTAGTACTCGATATTATTAAAAGTTAGTTTCAAATATTCATTCTCAATATTTAGGAGAAGTGATGAATTTTATGGATGCTATGATATTACAAAACTTGCTCAAATGATGATCAAAACTAAAAAAAAGATAGAACTTTTTCGTTGGGATATCGTCTCGTCGAGTTGACATTGATCCTTCTAGTGGCAACGTCATCTGTGGAGAGAATGTTTTCAACAATGAATATTATTAAAATAGATTTGCACAACAAAGTAGCCGATGAGTGGTTTAATAACTTGATGGTGTGCTACATCGATCGAAAGATATTTAAAAGCTTTGATGATGATAGAATCATAAAATATTTCCAGGGTATGAAGTCTCGCAGAATGAATTTGCCTCGTGATTTAAGCTAACATCTTAGTAGTATGTTTCGTTTATTTTGAATGTTCACCATCATTTATAATTTATTATTGTATCACTAATTTTGATACATGGATTGTTTTTGTTTTTTTTTTTGCTTTGCTTCTCTTTAATTTATGTATAAATTTAGATTACATAAGAATAAGAGTAAAAGATTATATTTATGTTAATTTAGTTTAGTTCTTTGAACCCAACCCCAATTTTCTCCACATTTTCGCCACAGCGTAAGACCGGACTTTTCAACCAGCATTTCGGTATGCTAGTCGACCACTTCGTACACAGCAGCATCCGACCACTGAATGAGAAGGCAACAAAGAGCCACTCTTGTTCATTGACACTACAAGAGTCGAGCAGAGTTGATGAGAAAATAGAAACTACAAACGGATTCAATTTCAATCAGAGTTCTTCAGGACAAACGGAGAGAGAGAAAGCCTTGCAGATTCACACAAAATGCAAGAGGTTCGATGACACACTGGAGAGATCATAGGGTAGCAGGGGGAGTACTTCAATGTTCAGCAACAACAGCTACTAGTACGGTTCCTCAGGGAAGACAAGGAAACAAGAGTCGCATTCTTGCTAACAATATGCACAATTTCCTTCTTCCGGGTATACCATTGTCTCACTCACTTGGCCATCATCACCTTGACAAACTCCTCGTAGTTGATCTGGCCGTCACCGTCGACGTCAGCCTCACGGATCATCTCGTCGACCTCCTCGTCGGTTAGCTTCTCCCCGAGGTTGGTCATGACATGGCGGAGCTCGGCGGCGGAGATGAAGCCGTTCTGGTCCTTGTCGAACACCCTGAAGGCCTCCTTGAGCTCCTCCTCCGAGTCGGTGTCCTTCATCTTGCGAGCCATGAGGTTGAGGAACTCGGGGAAGTCGATGGTGCCGTTGCCGTCAGCGTCAACCTCGTTGATCATGTCCTGGAGCTCGGCCTCAGTTGGGTTCTGCCCCAGCGAACGCATGACAGTTCCCAGCTCCTTGGTTGTGATGCAACCTGTCCAGTGTACCACAGAGAACAACTTCAGATCGATTTCACTAGAGAAGTAAGAACTCAATGATTCACCAGCCTGACTATTTTATTACTAATCACATGTTTTAGGCAGAGTCTAGCTGTATTACACTATTCACAAGGTGGATAGTTAGAAAGAAAGCCACTGGTCTAACATTACACGACAGCCAAGCCATTATCATCCGGATCTTTGACTAAAAGTAAATAAATCAACATGATCCATACAGAATTAGGTTCTTCATGAAGCATAGTTATACAGATATCAAAGCATAACAGTGACCAAGAAGGCAGCCCGGGCAGCTGCCCAAGCGTCGTCTAGTCGTTGGGCGGCCAGGTTCCGCCATGCCTCGGTGGAAGTCGGCTGGCTAGGTGGCATCGGTCTAAGGCAGCCTCGGCGCGGTGGTTGGCCAGGCGGGGTGGCCGTTTAGATGTACATAACAAAGGAGGGGAATAGAGGTTACCAATATGGGCACGAGGGAGTTGGGGTGTCGCATGGAGCATTAGGTATTCTTCGCATCGCGCGCGCACGGGGCCACCGCCGTCGATTCATCGGATTTCGCCTCGCCGGTTAGTGCCGCCCCGCCATCTCGCCAGATCCTGTATCACCTAGGTGCGTTCCGCCTCTCCTCCCCTTCTCCGTCTTCTCCGCTTCCCCTCTCATTCACAGTCTTCCCTCTGTCCATCCGCTGTCTTCTCCGCCACCCCTCCCCTCCACGGCTCTATTCTGCTTGGCACGGGCCCACGCTGCCGAGTCTTCATGGCTCCACGACTGGAGAGGACGGAGACAGGGGCGGATCCAAGGAAAAAAAATGCCAGGGTCACTCTTCTAAGCATATGGTGTCATTGCCTGTTTATAAGTGCCATTTGTTATCTTCAAAGAGGATTTGTACTAGGTTTAACAAGAAGTCATTGGTGTCACATGACCCCAATGCTTACATGCTGGATCCGCCCCTGGACGGAGATGGCGAGGGAGGAAGTAATGGAGGGCCAAAGGTGCCGTCGGCCTTGGGGCTTCGCATGATGAGAATGGCGAGGGTGGAGAGGGCACCGGTGGTCGGTGGAGATGGCGAGGGAGGAGAAGCGAGGATGGCAAGAAGGCGCCGTCGGCCTCAGTCTCAGCATATGACATGGTGAGGGACTGAGGAGATGCGGCGATGTCGTTTAGGCGGGTGGTGATGGCCTTATCATTGTGTTGCGTTGTTCTGTGTGTGTTTTATGAAGTTACCATTGCTAAATGCTATCATTTCTTAATTCTTTCGTTCTTTTGAATTTACAACTTTGACTCCTATATTGCTTAATGTGCATATTTTACAACTTTATATCAAACATTTACATAAAAAATTACATTAATAAATAAAAAGCTATCATTATTGCTCAAGATAACAAATTTCTTATCAAAATATTAAATATATATGCATGATTGCTTATTTTCACACGCTGCCCTCATTTTTAATTAGTCTACCTAAGCCTCACCTAAGCTCTGCCTAGACCTCTAGGCGCTAGGCCTCACCTCGCCGCCGACCTAGCATTTGGCGCCTTCTTGAACATTGAAGCACAACGTCACAATCATCAGAGCATGATGTTATAACCATTGGACCAAATATACTATATATGTGTCAGAGACCGAAATTAAAATCTGAACAGGTACAAATCCATAATCAGCCCAATCCGACACCTAAACAATTCTATCCATTACTTCAGGTATCTGGATCTATTGAGTTCCCCATATACGCATACACCAACCTGAAAATCTTCTATGTCAAATTTCATCCCGCACAAACTCCAATAGATCTGCCGATACAACGCATAATGCCGCACAAAACAAAACCAACGCACTCCAATGGTAGCAGTCTTGGTGTCCCTGCCAGCCAAAGGCCAAGTCCAACCTATAAGCGATCGATCTACGATTCTAACGCTCCACATAATTCAGGCCTACTGTCTAGCGAGTTTGCTTTGGTCCACGCCCGGCCGTCCGGGTCGGATCTGACGCTTCATCACATCCGGATTCGAGATGAGGAAGGCGTCCCCCCCAAACACATCGATTTGATGACGCTTTCACAGCCTAATTTCCACAGGACTTGCAAAAGATATCTACCTGCGCGCAGCCGTGCACCATACGACAGTACAGATGCACACAAGGTGGCATGCCAAGCCACGCGCGCACCACATCTTCTTCTTCTTCTTCTTCTTCTTCTTCTTCTTCTTCTTCTTCTTCAGCCGCAGTTTGTGTGCTCCTTTGTGCCAGTTACTAAAGATTTACTGCTCGATAGAATCCAACTACCAGATGCCTGGACGGAGCAATTTTTTCAGGATTGAGTACAACACGAGATCTTTAACACTCTTCTACAATAATATCATGGACAACCGTGGTTCCTTTCCTACGGGAAGCGAAGAACATCCAAAGTATTCCACTGCTACAACATGGCACAGATCACAACAGCAGCAGCAGCAGCAAGAACAAGGAGATGTCTGAGAAAAGGAAGTTTTGTTTTTTTACCATCGCCGTCCTTGTCGAAGAGGCTGAAGGCCTCCTTGAACTCGGCGATCTGGTCGTCGGTGAGCTGGTCCGCCATGCTAGCTTCTCGCCGGAGAGAGAGAGAGGGTTCGGTGCGACCGAGTGGAGGAAGGAGGGAGGGAGGCTGGGAGCGATTTGTGGCCTCGCGTCCAGGGAATTTTACCGGGCTTTATAAGTGCCTGCCCCCCGTCCAGTCCGCTCCGCCGTCCACGCCTCCCGTTAACGTCGCGGCGGGAATCCCCAAACTGCCCTTCTCTCTACTGTTTCCAAAGGACCATGTGAGAAGATCTAGAATGCTATTGTGATGAATCATTGCAAATTTTATACAGTGGTCAATTAATTTTGCAAAGATTGCATTTGATTTGAACTGTTTTTTAGAAGTGTCAGAAAAATCGGAAGTACTGTAGGTTTTAGTGCGGTAGTTCCACTTTGTGGAATTACCACAGATATAAGTACGGTAGTACCGCTCGACGGAAGTACCGGGTTAAGTTACGGTACATTTTTTCCAGAAAGGCCTAGGTGAGATTTTCAACGTACGAAACCGCTTTGGGGAGCGGTGATACCGTAGAGCGGAAGTACCAGCATAGTAAGTGCGGTGCTTCCGATCTTTCTAGAAAAACAGGATTTTGGGGAATTGAGTAATGGATTAAGGGGGTGATCAACTCGGCTTAAAAGCTCATGGCTTATGGCTGAAAACACTGTAGCTGGCTGAAAAAAGCATTGTAACTGACAGAGGCTTATTTCGCATAATTAAATTTAAAAAAATTTAAAAATAAAAAAATTTGTTAGCCCATTACGTATAATACAAACAAATACGGGAAAAAAAGAACCGGCAAAAAAGCTCAACAAAAAGCCAAAAATTCAGAAAAAGACGAAACTTATGAATAGTGACAAATAAGCCATGAGCACTGTAGCATAAGCCATGTTGATCACCCCCTAAGTTGGGTTGACCTGGGGTCATTGGATTAAGGGTGCATGATGTATGTATTGACTAATGTAGGTCAAGTTGTGAAGATTTTGTGTATGGAAATGATTTCTTTGTCTTTGGATGTACAGGGTCGCTTGGAGTCAACCGTGTCAACGGCGAGGATCGGGGTTAGATTCATGGAGGAGTTAGGGCTCAGAATGATCAAGAATGCCGAGTGAGACGGTGAACTCAAGCATAACACGAGAAAGGCGGGAATGTTGAAGGCGAGTTCAAATAGCGGGATAGCGCCATGTAGCTTGCACGGGCCAAGTAAGCTGTGGTTCAGTGAAACCGGGACAGGAGAGATTTGGCGACACGTGGCAAGCTAGTGGTGCATGTACGTGTGGCAAGCATAGCGATTACTTGCAGTGGTTGGTAATGACCGGGTTAAGAAAGCGTATTTTCGTAGTTTGACCAAAATACTGAAAACTATCTTGGATCAAAACCGTGGTGCATAGGCGATGCGTTGGAGAGCGGTTTAGATCAAGGTGGAACTAGTTGGATCAAGGCTAAGAATTTAGCAAATACATACTTATGCATTTTGAAAAGTATGCATAAGTGATCTTGTGAGAGTAAAATATGTGTGTGGGGGGTTAACGAGTTTCCCTATTGTAATAGTGGATATAATCAATTAAGGGGTGTAGGTGGCTAGTTGCCCACATATAAAAGGGGTTGGGATGGAGACATGTAGGGTTAACCATCCAACCCCTCTCTTGTGCTCTCTTGTTTAGGTTTAGGGTTTGAGAGTGGAGCACTTAGTGTGCTCTTTGTCCTCTAAGGTAGAGTAATTGTAAAACCTACCTATATTTTTTATTGATGTGCTTGACTTTTATTTGGTTTTAATCTCTCATCTTTCTCTCTTGTGATCTTGATGTGCCAAGAGCGTGTAAGAGATGGAAATAATCCTTGGGAATACATCTCTACCTACATAGGCACTTTGATAGCAAGATTCATAAGAAAACCTGGTTTTTGCTTGACTCGACCTCTTTGGCGTATTTCTTGATCAGAGGGTTTTTGGCTAGGATTCTGCGGAGGCCTTTAATGAATATGAAGAGCTTCATACTCGGTTAAGTTTGATTCAGCAGAGTGGTAGCCATGATTCTTGAACTTATATTTGGGGTCATGGATGTTATTCTTCGAGGCGGTGCTACACACAGCAATATGGTTCTCTCCATAATTCCCCAGGATTTATGTGCATCTAAAAAAGTAAATGCACCATGAAGCTTAAAGTCTTTGCCTGTCTCTTATTCATGGATAGACTTAATACTCGCGATCTATTAAAAAGGAAAATTTTCACATAGATGGTTTAACAACTTGTGTTATGTGTGATGGGGACGAGGAGGAGGCATCATTTCATCTGTTCTTTGGTTGCTCATTTAGTTCCCAGTGTTGGAAATACCTTGGGATTACCTGGAACCTGGATACCAGTATTGAGCGCATGATCCTCCTCACCAAATGCACATTCAACCTGTCGTGTTTCATGGAGATTTTTATTATTGCTACTTGGCACATTTGAAAACAATGCAATGGGGTTACTTTTGATGCTTCTACTGGTAGCCTGGAGAATTGAAAGCGCTCCTTTAAGGTGTTATTTTGCACTTGTATAGAATTAAGGCCACTAATCATAAACCTCTTTGTAATTGGCTAGACAATATTTAAAGTTCAGCTACATGTACATATTGTAACCTTTTTATTTTTTATATAATACCATAGTGTGGTCGATAGTGTGTGTGGTCATACTCGACCAGTATTGTAGCATGACCAGTTATTGGAGCAGCAATCGTGCTTGACTGGTTACTGTAGCAGCAGTTGTACTCGACCGGTTATTGTAGCATGACAGGTTACTGTAGTAGTCAGAGTCGAATAGCAGTCTTAGAAGTAGTTGAGTAGCGGTCTTAGAAGTAGTCGAGTAGCGGTCGTAGTCGGAATCGTGTGGCAGTCAGAGACGAGTCGTAGTCGTCGAGTAGCAATTGTAGTCAGAGAAGCGGTCAAAGCCTAAGGCAATAAGTGGTTAGAGGATCAAGTCGTGTAGATCGTGGAGAAATTCCAGGAGGTCAGTGCATGACCGTTAGAAGTGGGTGAGTTGCCTGCATGTGCAGCCTAGGTGTATCTATTTAAGCACTTAAATCAAATAAAACAAACGAGCCATTTGCAGTGAGTCATTTGTCTCTCGTAGGTGTGTATTTGTCTCTTGAGAGGGATAGAAAATATACGTGAGAGTGAGTTTGTATTTGTTTCTCATGAGAGATAGAAAATACAAGAAAGCGAGTGAGAAATATAGAGAAATTTCCAACATGATTATCACAGAAAATAGTGACAGGTTGTGATGCACTTTCCACGACCTTAAGTGATGCAAGAACTTCTCTCAACCATACTCCTTTCTTGGTTGCTTCAGATGCAGCAATGTATTCTAAGAATTCCAATGGCATGACTAAGGTCGTGTAAGTAACATAGCATACATAGAACATCCCAAAGCTGAAGAATAAGGAATACCATTCATTCTAGATATCTCACTGGGTTTATCTTCCTTCACAATAGGGACATTAATAGGTTTATTATTTTTCATAGAAAATCATTTTAAAACGCTTTGAAGGTATGCCTTTTGGGACAACTCAAGAATCCTTTTTATTCTGATCTATTTATATTTTAACTCTTAAAACATAAGAAGCTTCTTCCATATATTTCTTATCAAATTTAGAAGACAACCTAGCTTCCACTTCCATCAATGTATTTTTATCATTAGAAACAATACGAATATCATCAATATATAAAGACAGTAAGACAAAATATTTACCTATAATCAACATATAAAGACAGTAAGACAAAATATTTACCTATAAGTATATATATATATATGCAATTATCACCTTCAGTCATTGAAAAATCATATGATGTGATAGCATTATCAAAACAATATACCATTGACATGAAGCTTGTTTAAGACCATAAATTGAACTATTCAACTTGCAAACATTATTTTCATTTCCTTTTTCTCCAGAACCTTCCAGCTATTTCATATATATTTCCTCCTCCAAAAGAACATTAAGAAAAGCAGTTTTAATATCCATTTGGTGGAAGTCAAGATCATAATAAGCCGTCAAAGCACTAATAAATATGAATTGAAGTAAATTTAATAATAGGAGAAAAAGTTTCTACAAAGGTAATACCTTCTCTTTGTGTAAATCCTTTAGCAACAAGCCTAGCCTTATATTTTCCCACTAAACCTGCCCCATTTAATTTTCTTTTTAAAATCCATTTACAACCTATGAGCTTTTTGTTTGGTAGATCGATAAGTTCTCAAACTTTATTCCTTTTCATCGAGTTTAATTCTTCCCACATTGCTTCTACCCATATTTTTTTTATTGTGAGCAACTTATTGCTTCTTTATAAGTCTTTGGCTCTTCCTCTAAATCTAAAATTTTAGAGTGAACTTCACACAAGAACAACTAATAATTATCTAGATATTTGGGTGTACTTAAATTTCTCCCACTTTTCCTAAGCATGGTAGTTTTGAGAGTTTGATTTGTATTTTCTTCAGGAGTTGAGCCTCCTTCAATGTGAGAATTAATACCAGATGTATCCATCTATGTTTTTGGTGGAGTTGTCAATAATTCCACCATCGTCCACTTAGCACGGTGAGGCATGTTTTGATCTAAAAATATTGCATCCCTACTTTCCACCAATTTATCCTTTTTTGGATTATAAAACATGTACCCTTTTTATTCCAAAGAATAACCAATAAAAATTCTTAGCATGATTTTAGGATGCAATTTTTATTTAATTTTGATTTGACACTCTAATTTATGCATTACAACCCCCAAATAGTTAATTGGCGAAGTGAGGGTTTCCTTCCAGTCCACAACTCATAAAGAGTGAATGTTATAGCCTTAGATGGCGAATAATTCAATAAAAAACATTAGTATGTAAATCTTAACTCCACAAATACAAAGAAAGATCTGAATACGCAATAATAGACCTAACCATATCCATAAGTATTCTATTCCTCCGCTTAGTAACACCATTTAAAACATATTTAATATTCTTGAAGCGTATTCTCCTCCACGATCAGTTCTCAAAACTTTGATCTTTCTATTAAGTTAATTTTCCACTTCAGTTTTAAATGTCTTGAACACATCAAATCCTTCCGACTTATGTATAAGAAAATACACATAACTAAATCTAGAATAATCAACAATGAATGTGATAAAATAAATTTTTGACCTCTAGTGAGAGTAGACATCTCACCATAAATATCAGAATGAAAAATGACAAAATGCTCACTAGATCTTTATGCCTTTGGAAAAGGCACACATGTAATTTTACCCATTATACATACCTCATAAATACCAAAATCCTCTTACTTAAAGTGTAGAATTCCAAAATTAATAAGTCTCTTAATTTTATTTTTAGATATATGACCAAATTATAAATGCCATAAATAAATTCTGAGCATGTATTCGTATCATCAGTATTTCTCACTATAGAGTTATTTTCACCAACTAAGCAATCAATATTGTCATCATTTGATAGTTCATCAAGAAAATAAAGACCTTCATGATGAGTTCCAGCATGTACTAATTTCCCATTCTGCAATATTTTAACACTTCATTTTCCAAACAGTATATCATAACTAATAGACTCTAACTGAGTAACAGAGATTAAATTTCTTCTTATGCTAGGTGAATATAAAGTGTCCTATAATAATAATTTTCCTCTATTGGAGAGTTTTAGGATATAATTTCCAAATCCAAGTCATCAGCTTTAGTATTAGTGCTCAAAAAGACATATCTGTTTCCCCTTGAAATTGTTTGCATACAAATAAAAGCTCTATGATCTTTAGTGATATGAAATGTAGCACTAGAATTAACAATCCAACTATTCAAAAAAGTAGTGGTAAGTAAAGATTCAGTGCATACAAAAATATCAGACATACCTTTAGGAGAAGAATTGCATTTACGCTTAACTGGTTGATCGTTTTGATTCTTTTGCTCATTCCGCTTGTTCTTTTTCTTGCGGTCAGCTCTAAAATGTTCATACTGACCACAATTGTGACACTTGAAATTATTATACTTATCATTTCTCTGAGCTGAGTTATAATTTCCATGATCATGCCGATCGCGTTTCTTGTTGAGCTTTTTTCTCAAATCACCATTAGGCTTCCTTTTTTGCCTATTCTTTTTATTATTACCTTTTTCTCTCCAAGGTGTAACTCAAAATTTTAAGTATTTCTTTCTTTTCCTTGATACTTTTCTATTTTTTCCATAAGCAAATGATGTCTCAAAGTGTGCATATTGACTATCATCTCAGAATGACAAAAAGTATATCTTAAAATGTTCCTATAAATTTGG
This sequence comes from Dendrocalamus latiflorus, assembly GCA_017311315.1. Taxonomy (NCBI): domain Eukaryota; kingdom Viridiplantae; phylum Streptophyta; class Magnoliopsida; order Poales; family Poaceae; genus Dendrocalamus; species Dendrocalamus latiflorus. The sequence goes on from CM029611.1 coordinate 38,901,743, forward strand.
CAAAGAGTTTAGAATAACTATGACATACACTTCTTCAGAAAAAGGATAACCATCATTTTTTTAATTCCTTTGCTAAATCACAGAGTTTAGTGAGATGCTCATTAATTGAAGTGCTATTATACATATTAGTAGAGAGAAGTGATTAACAAGATTAAGCACTTTAAAAGCGATTAACAAGATTAGACACTTTAATAAGAGATACTTACTAAAATCTTGTTCCAAACTATGTATTATTTTTTGCACATTCCGTTCACCCCTAAAGAATTAATTATTGATCCCAACATAAAAATGCAAGCCCTTTTGTTATCCCTAGTCAAATTTTCATAATCTTCTGCATAATTTTTCTTTTTCTCAACAATGGCATTTTCTAGGTCTTTCGATTCATTTTTATCTATTACATAATCAAAGTTTTCGATAAAAAGTAAAAACATAATTTTTCTTTTTTTAAAACCATGAAATTTAAAAATTCAATTTGCGAGATCTAAATAATTAAAAAAACATTGTTGGTTATGAGTGATACGCGAATATGCAGGCTTCAGATTGATAAAAAAAATAAAATTTTTCTATCTTTGTCTGCATGCGCCGTGCAAAGTGAATGAATCTTCTACAGGTGACGCGTGCATGACCTGCATAAAAAAATTCCAACAATCTTGACTTACACAGTGTTGCCATTGGTGAAGATGAGTGTAGTGCAAATGAGATCCTCTGACGTAACTCCCCGTCACTGACGCGTGGGGCCACGCGGCGAGGGGGCCCACGCGCAGTGACCCAACGTCAGAGGGAAGTTACGTTAGAGGAGTTGATTCCAGTGTAGTGGTGGTCGAGGCCCTCGAGGATCCGGCGCGCGGCCCACTTCTTGAGCGCTTTGACAGAGACGTGGCGGTGGCGGGACAGCCAGAGCGCACAGCCGCACGCGGTTCCACGCCACCTCGATCCCTTCCTCCTGGTCGAACCCGCGGTACACCTTCTTCACCAAGCCGAGTCCGAGCACATCTGCGTACCACCTGAACTGCCTCGTCGCCTCGTCGGGTCCACCTCCTGAAACGTCCCACTCGATCCGTGCGCGCGCTGCACCGGAAGACGTGCGGGACATGATGGAGCAGCACCCAAAGCGACGCCCTGTGCTACAGCACAGGCATCCGGAGCCGAGCGAGTACTTAAGGCCTGTTTGGTACAGCTCCTGCTCCCAGGTTCTCTGTTGAATCAGGTGGAGCTGTGCCAAATAACCCGCTTCCCAAAATGACCAGATTCAGCTTCTCGCGAGGAGCAGGTTCCAAAATGAACTGTTCCAGGGGCGGACCCACAGGGTATGACGGGTGGGCCACGGCATACCCTGGGGCCGTTCGCCTGCCGCAAGCGTTGCCCCAACGGCGGAGAGAGGGGGGGCAGGGGGGCCTGGCACCCCCCAAGGCCCCAGCGGGCAGCGAGCCCAGCCCCCCCAGGCCCCAGCGGCAGCGGCCCATTGCGAGGCATCAGCCATCAGGCATGCGCCGTTTCATATTTTCCGAACGACGGAAGGAGGCGAAGCGTCACGCCGCACGCCCGCACGCGACTCACGAGTCACGCCAACCGTGTCGCCTGCCGCCGTCCGCCCGCCGGCCGGCCCGCGCGCAAACTCTGTCGACGGCTCGACGCCGTCCGTCCGCGCGCAAACTCCGCCGACGCGACGCCGTGCGCAGTCCGCCGTCCGCCCGTCCGCCCGTCCGCCAGGTAAATTAACAGGTAATCCGTAATCTATTAATCTCAGAAGTCAGAATCTGATCAATGATATGAAGAGGCATTCCGCATTCGGCTTTAGACTTTAAGCATTCCATATTTGATATTTCTATTACCAAAATACCAATTGAATTTGTTATTTATCCCATACAATTTTAGATGATATGATGAAGAAGAGAAAGACAATTCATAATTTTTTTTAAGCCTGTTGGTTCAAGTGCAAATGTGGAAGTGGAAACTCCTAACGTGGAAGGGGAAACTCCTAATGAATATGATGTGGAAAATCCTAATAATCAGAGTAGTGTTGCTGCTGCACCATTAGAAGCCGAGGCTGCCGAGCATCAACCAATTGTAGCTACTAGATTTGAGAGAGACCCTGGTAAACGTGTTCAAATCTTAGAATTGCCAGTTGATCAACAAGATGAAGCTCGAAGATTTTATATTTCAGAGGGCACATATCAACCTATGTTAGCAGAGTACCCACTCAGTGAATTATCTCATCGTCGCCGATTTCAAAGCAATTTACTTGGCTAGAATATTCACCTCATACAAATCGTGCTTACTGTCTGCCATGTTTTTTATTTTCCAAGAAGCCAATTGGGAAAGTTGGATCAGATACATTCATAGTAAAGGGGTTTCAGAACTGGAAGAAAGTTAACTGCGGAAATGAATGTTCTTTTCTAAAACACATGGGGGATGCTAGCTCTGCCCATAATTATTCAGTTCAGTGTTTTAATAATCTTAAGAACACAATGGCTCAAATTGACAATGTGATTGTTAAGCAAAAAGAGATAATGGTTGCAACAGGGAGACGAAGGCTTGCGACTTCGATTGATTGCCTTAGGTAACAAGAACAATTTCTCATGTCTTTTTTTAACAACTAGAGTTTCTGAGGTATTTAAATTTAACTTGCTTTCTTTCTGTACTTAGGTGGTTGACAATTCAAGATTGTCCCTTTAGAGGCCATGATGAATCTCTAGGTTCTTTAAACAGGGGTAATTTTCTTGAGATGCTCAAGCTTTTGGCTTCATATAACAAGGACGTTAATGAGGTTGTGTTAGAAAATGCTCCCAAAAATGCAAAATACACTTCACCCGATGTCCAAAAGGAAATTCTAAGCATACTTGCTCGAAAAGTACATAAATCAATTAGAGAAGAAATTGGAAATAGCAAATTTTGCATAATGGTTGATGAAGCTCGAGATGAGTCCAAGAAAGAGCAAATGGCGATAGTCGTTCGATTTGTCAACAAGGAAGGACTTATAAAAGAGCGTTTCCTTGATCTAATCCATGTAAGTGATACTACTGCTTTGACACTTAAAGAGTCAATTTGTGCTGTCCTCTCAGCTAATGGCCTAAGTATACAAGATATAAGAGGTCAAGGTTATGATGGGGCTAGTAACATGCGAGGAGAGTGGAATGGATTGAAAGCTCTAATTCTCAACGAGTGCCCGTATGCATATTATATTCATTGCATGGCTCATCAGCTTCAGTTGGCCCTTGTAGCAGCATCAAGGGAGGTACATGAGGTACACAATTTTTTTCAGCATGCAAATTTCATCATAAATGTTGTTAGTGCTTCTCCTAAGCGCAATGATGAGTTGCTAGCAAATCAAGCAGAGGAAATTGCCCATCAGATTGAATTGGGAGAGCTTGACACAGGGAGAGGGGCAAATCAAGTTTCCTCCCTACAAAGGCCAGGGGACACGAGATGGAGTTCCCACTACAGGTCAATTCTAAGCTTGAAGAAGATGTTTGGTGCCACAATTTCAGTCCTACGCAGCATTGCTAATGATCGTTCAGTTTCAAAGTATTCTTGGGGAGATGCCAGTGGTGCCTTACGGATCATTGTCACATTTGATTTTGTGTTTATTCTACTCCTAATGGAAAAGATTATGAAGATCACTGATGTGTTGTGTCAGACACTCCAAAAGAAGAATATTGATATCTTAAATGCGGTGGATTATGTTTCTACCACAAAAGTGTTGCTTGCTGAGTTGCGAAATAATGGCTGGGAACCTCTTCTTGAGGAGGTCAAATTATTTTGTGGGAAGCACGAGATTGATATTCCAGATCTGAGTAAGAGGTATGTTTTCCCCCCAAATAATTTTACTATGAAAGCTACATCATATTTATTCTTTTTGTAAAATTGCACTTGTTCATCAATCAATCCGTATTCTCCCATTTGCAGGTATGTTGATGTGACTAAATCTCGAAACAAGAATGACAACACCACAGCCTTTCACCATTACAAAGTAGATGTGTTTAATGTTGCAATTGATCAACAACTAGCAGAGTTAGAAGATCGATTTAGTTCTCAAGCGACAGAGCTTTTATCCCTTTGTGCTTCTTTGGATCCAAGGCTGGACACATTCAATATAGAAAATATATGCACTCTTGTGGAAAAATATTATCCTGCTGATTTCTCAAGTCAAGAAAGAGCTCAATTGGAGTGTCAGCTGCCACATTTTCAAATTGATGTATGCAACCATCCAGAACTAAAGGAATTATCAACACTTGCTGATCTAACAAGTGGACTATTTAAAACAGGTAAATATTCATCTTATCCTATGGTGGACAGGCTGTTAAGATTAGTATTAACTCTTCCAGTATCAACGGCAACCACCGAAAGATGCTTTTCAGCTATGAAACTTGCGAAGACACGTCTTAGATGTACAATGGGAGATGGATTTCTGCGAGATTGTTTGGTAATTTATATTGAGAAGGAATTGGCTACATCAATTAGTACTGATGATATTATTACAGCCTACGATCTTGCTGCTAGTCGTAGAGCTAAATTTAAGATTATAGATATGTAATTTTGTTTTGGTTAAGACTTGTGAAACATGTTACTATTATATGTGACAAAAACCAGCTAGTATGGCTATCATTTCGACTTTGGCTTGTCCATTGCCCCCCTGTATTCAAATCCTGGCTCCGCCCCTGCGTTGCCCGATGCTCGAATCCGCACGCGCCGCCCGATCCTCGAATCCGCATGCGCCGCACGGGGAGAGGAGGAGAGGAAGACGAGGAACCCTCGCGCCCTTGCCCTTGGCCCCCCCTCCCGCCCACTCCATTCGTCCGATCGATCGCTCATCCCCGCCCGCCGCGGAGCACCAACCAGGCAGCCAGGTGTGAGCAAATCCGAGGCGGTCGCCTCGGATTTTTGAGGCACGCGCGTGTGGTTCCGCCGTGCATTGGTTGTTTCGCTCCCCACTGGTTAGGCGAAGTTTGTGCCGCGAGGAATTGAAGGGCTGTTGAGTCGTCTGAATTTGTGACATTTTGATCACCCTCGCTGCTTTTTTTGGGGGGTTTGGTCGCTGAACGAAACATGCCATTGCGTGGAATAGGGGAAAATCGCGGTGATATATTTACGATTTGGTGGGAATCACGGTTTGGCTGCTCCTTATGGCGATGCTTGTGATTGGCGCGAGGGGGTTGGCTAACGTGGCGTTTGTCCTCTCTTTCAGAGCCGGGTTAATCTGGAGCTAGCTAGCAATGGTGTACCAGGTATGCTGCGCGGACGAGTACTGGTGAAGTTTGGGAGATCCTGATATCGATGGGTGTGGTATCGAGAGAGGTGTTGCCGGTGTGCGAGAGCCTGTGTATCCTTTGCCCCTCCCTGCGAACGAGATCTCGGCATCCGGTGAAGCGGTACAAGAAGTTGCTCTCCGAAATCTTCCCTCGGTCGCAGGTGAAATCTACTGTAAATGCTCAGGGTTACGCTCGCTGCTGGTTATAGATGAGTTATGCTTCGTTTAGCTGTAGCCCATAATTGAGTACCAGAGATAATGTTACGTAGGCCCTGTTTGGATACGCTTATCTGAGAATCGATTTTAATTTGATCAGGATTTTCTGATAAGTCGCGGTCTGAAGAATCGTCGCGGTGGAAGAAACGGCCCCTTGGGCTCGCGGTACAGGATTTTGGATTCCCAGTGCAAATGCCGATCTTTCCCACCGCGGCGGTTGAAAGAATCGAAAAATAATCAAAGCGTTTGGGTGGGATTCTCGAATTCTACCAGAATCGGATTTTAAGCGTATCCAAACAGGGTCATAGTCAGAGTTCGCTCATTTCAGCTTCAGCCGTTTGTTTCATTTGGTTCAGTCTATATCATACTCTAAATAGTGGCTAATTATTCTAGCATTTCTCGTTGTATTGTATTTTGAGACTAAAACAATTTCAAAATTTTGTTGTTCCTTTTCAGGATAAAAGACCCAATGACGAAAGATAGGCAAATTGTGTGAATATCTTTCGAGGAATCCATTGCGTGTTTCAAAGGTGTGTTTCTCTTTTAGACCTCTTTTATATATTCTAATGTAACACAATTTCTCCAATGAAGTTGGAAACTGAATTCTTATCAAATCATGTTTGCACCCACTATGCCATGTTCTATTTCAATTCCTTTTTTGTTATGGTGTTGCACTTGGTGTGATGCCACCATGTTTCTAGACAGAATGCTGTGCTGCAGTACAGTCATTCACTTATGCTCTTTGCCGGTTATTGAACCATTGTTGCGAGTGTCTTACTTGTCCAGCTGTCCCTTTCATGTTCCCTGCAAAATTGCTTAGTCTTGGCCACAATCTTCTATTTTTGGGTCCTGGTAGCTGCCTATATTAGTAATCAGAGCAATTTGCAGTGCATGGCATTTTTTGTATTCACAAGTCTTAACTATATAGGTTTTTGATGGATTGCCCAAAGAAAATTAACTAATCGTACATCATGCTGATTTTCTTAATCAAAATAAGAGAGTAGTTATCATATAGAATTACGGTGCAAATTTTAAGACTTATCATATTATTTAGTATCTGTATACCGAATTACGATGCAAATTTTATAATTATTTACCGAATTGGCAAATGGTTTTACCGAATTGCATATGAAAATTTTGGTGCGGCATACCCTTTGCTAAAATCCTGGGTCCGCCACTGAACTGTTCAGGAGAAGCTGGGTTGAGGTGGATTCTCGTGGGGAGCCAACACACCCTAAATACAATAACCCATTGAAGTTCCTAGTATTTACCCGCAAAATGCCACCACATAAAAACCAAACCCCCTCCCCCCCCCGGCGGTTTCGGCCCCCTCCCGCACCCCATCGCCCGGCCGCCTCCCGCATCCTCTCGCGCCCGCCGCCTTCCCCTCTCCCCTTCCCCTCTCACGCCGGCGCGCCTCCCTCCGCCCCTCTCCCCTTCCCCTCTCACACCCGCGCGCCTCCCTCCGCCCCTCTCCCGCCGCCTTCCCCTCTCCCCTTTCCCTCTCACGCCGCGCGCCTCCCTCCGCCCCTCTCCCGCCGCCTTCCCCTCTCCCCTTTCCCTCTCACGCCCGCGCGCCTCCCTCCGCCCCTCTCCCGCCGCCGCCGCCCTCCTCCGCCTCCTTCCCCTCTCCCTTTCCCGTCTCCCGGCGCCGCCCTCCCCCGCTCCTCAGGACCGCCGCCGCCCCGCCTCCTTCCCCTCTCCCCTTCCCGTCTCCCGGCGCCGCCCTCCTCCGCCCCTCAGCACCGCCGCCGCCCGCCTCCTTCCCCTCTCCCGGCTCGCCCCTCAGCACCGCCGCCGACGCCTCCTTCCCCTCTCCCGGCGCCGCCCCTCAGCACCGCCGCCGACGCCGCCCCTCAGCACCGCCGCAGTACATGTTTATGTGCTGCAATACTCCGATGAAAAAATGTTTGGTAGAGCTCCAGAATCTTATGATACCAAAAATTTTTGCTTGTGCTTGTATGTCACAACCTGATGCTTGTCTTGTGAAACATTTGGCATCTTTGATGCTGTGTGGATAAGGGTATAATCTTTGGCAAAACTGATGATGTATGAATGTATAAAAGTACATAGGCTGTAATGACACAAGTTCATAAGTGTATATATTTTCATAGATGTGTTATTGTTCAGAGATTGAAATATTGTATACATTTTCAGAGATGTGTTAATTTATTGTTCAGAGATTGTAATACTGTATACATTTTCAGAGATGTGTTAATTTATTGTTAAGAGGTTGTAATACTGTATACATTTTCAAAGATGTGTTAATTTATTATTCAGAGGTTGTAATAATGTATACATTTTCAGAGATGTGTTACTTTATTGTTCAGAGGTTGTAATAATGTATACATTTTCAGAGATGTGTTACTTTATTGTTCAGTGGTTGTAATAATGTATACATTTTTAGAGATGTGTTAATGTTCAAACAATGTAAAATGTTCAAAGATGTACACCTTTTCATATATGTGTAAGTTGTTGTTCGCCGAATTTATCTCATCCATATACGTTCCTACGGTATGAATTTGACATTGCTATCTAGAATTTGTAAAGAAATTTCAGAAATTTGTATACAAATATAATAGAATAAGTTATAGATAGAATTGAAGTGTTGCAACCAGCGTAGCATGAAAGTTGGTGAAATTTGCTACATTATTTGTAATAGTATGAAAAGTAAAAGACAAATTGTTTAAAGTACAACAATATCGGTATTATTCCTACTCATGTTCCTCGTTAATTAGTTGTCCTTATTCATGAAATGTCAAAGAAGAGCTCTTAAATCAAAATCTCATGGTTACAACTAGGGGTAACATGGTCTATTTCCCTCCAATCTCTTCTTTTAAGAATCTGGAGCCAACCCACTAGCCAAACGCTTTTCTGAGGTAGCTCCAGATTCTCAGAGAAGTGGATTCTTACAGAATCTAGAGCAGAAGCTGAAAAATGAGAATCTGGAGCTCTGCCAAACAGGCCCTTAATATAAGTAGGGTCGGCCCTACTCTTTCCTGCTTCTACAAACGGTTTTTAATTTTTTACTATAGTACTTAATTTTTAAACGAAGTATTTTCTTAAGACGAGGTCTACAAGTTAATTATAGTACACATTAAAAATCAAATATTTGTATCAACTAAAATCGCAAACGAGTATCTCTGTGTAATCTCTATCACAAATAGCTAAAATTCAAAAATTTCAACCAAAAACCATAAGTCGCAGCTATACCAAACAGGCCCGTCATCGCAGGAGGCAAGGGTCAAGGGTGAGGAGGTCGATGCACCAGATTGGAAAATATTGGTGCTATTTGTGTATGGGAGGATGACCATGAGATGGTTATTGTGGGTCACGGTCACGGAGGTGGTGGGATAAAGGGGGATGAGAGTAAAAGAAGAGAAAAGGAAGAAAAGATGATACAGGGCTGACATGTGGGTCCGACCAGTGGCGGATCTAGGAAAATTTTTTGGAGGGGCTGAAGTACCTTCAGCTCGACCTCAGCCCCTTCTACATTATACATCCATGGCTAAAAATTTAGGGGGGCTCCAGGGGGGCTCCAAGGGTCCGGTAGCGGCAGGGGGGCTCGAGCCCCCCCCCCCCCCCGCCCCACCGCTAGATCCGCCCCTGGGTCCGACTTCTCTGTTTTACTTTTATTTTGCTGGTGTATTTGATATGATGTTGATCCATGTGGTACATCAGCAAATCCTTGCCAACTAGGATGCCACGTTAACATAAACCACAATGGTTTTAGGTGAGGAGGGTCATGTAACCTAGTTTTGTTAGTTGAGATTTGTATTTTAAACAGTTTTGAAGTTATAAGTTGAAATTTAGACTCAGCCTAAAGTTAAGAATTGTAAAATATACCTTTTCCTTATAAAAATAGATAGAACCTCTCTCCGTGTAACTTATACAACAAAGAGAAGGTTTGAATGATACATCTATTGATCTTTCTCAAATGTTTGCATCTTCTCTCTATGATTGATCTTTTGTATGTGATTGCAGTTGTTGATCGATTCGTCGGAAAGCTAATCTGTAACACTAACATGCGGTCAGCTAACTCTAATAGCATTAGTATACTAGCTTTGCGTTAGTACTGAGCACGAACAGTTCCTGCAGGCGGCCAGGGAAAAGCACAACAATACTAGCAGCGTAGGCAGGAAACGAGGCAATGACCTTTAGATATATCGAGCACGCGCGGAGTTTTCACTGTTCTGCGCCATGCTTCTCGGCGAGGAGGAGCCATACGCCTGTATAGCCCGTGTGTCCTGTTTGCTCGTTCCATGCATCCCATCCCAGGACGTCCCCGGCCGTAGCGCGTAGGGCCGGCGCCCGTGGAGCAACACCACACGCGCGCACAGGGAGAGGTCGGTCGATCGATCGATGGCGACAGTGAGGAGCCGATCGAAGGGAACGGCCGACCGGGTACGTTCATTCAACTCGCGCCAGTCGGCCGAATCAATGGTGAAAGAGATAGGAGGGGAGAGAGGGAAGAGGTGAGCGAGGACGGCTGTAGGGCTGTAAACGAGCCGAGCTCGAGCGAGCTTGACCTAGCAAGCTCGAGCTCGGTAGAAACTCGAGCCGAACTCGAGCGAGCCTGAGATTAACATCGAGCTTTAAACTAGGCTCGAGCTCGGCTCGGACAAAACTCGAGCCGAGCTCGAGCTTTGCATGTGTAGGCTCGGTGAGGAGTACCTGCAGGAGGTGGCGGCGGTGGCGCCGGGGGACGGCCGGACTTCACCTTCACCACGCGGTGGCCGAGTTGCAGGGACGGCCGGACAGGTGGCGCCGGCGGGGGAGAGGAGGGGCGCCGGGGGGAGGAGGGGCGGCGGCGGCGGGGGAGAGGAGGGGCGGCGGGGGGGACGAGGAGGGGCGGCGGCGGGCCGGGTTGAGGAAGGGCGGCGGCGGGGGGCGAGGAAGGGGACCGGGGGGGGCGGCGGCGGGGGAGAGGAAGGGGACGGGGGGCGGGAGAGAGGGGGGCGCCGGCGGGGGGTGAGGAGGAGAGGAGGGGCGCCGGTGGGGGGAGGAGGGGCGGCGGCGGGGGGCGAGGAGCCGAGGAGGGGCGGCGGGGGTGGGGACGAGGAGGGGGGGCGAGGAGGGGCGCCGACGGCGGCGGAGAGGAAGGGGACGGGGGGAGAGGGGGGTGGGGGCGAGGAGGGGGCGAGGAGGGGCGCCGGCGGCGGCGGAGAGGAAGGGGACGGGGGGGAGAGGGGGGTGGCGGCGGGGGGGTCGAGGAGGGGCGGCGGCGGGGGGGGGCGGGAGAGGGGGTCGGCGCCGGGGGGCGGGAGAGGGGGTCGGCGCCGAGGGAGAGGAGGAGGGCGACGAGGGGGCCGGCCGGCAGTGGGGGCGGCGAGGAGTGGAGGAGGGGCGGGGGGCAGGCGGAGCCGCGGAGGCGGGTGGGGGAGACGGGAGAGGAGGGAGCCAGGGAGGGGTGTGGGGGCTGCCCGAGGGGAATTTGAGAGGAGAGGCGGGAGACCGGGAGTGTGGGGATGGGGAATTAGGGTAAAAATTGTAAGCTCGTGAGCTATTCGAGCTCGGCTCGTTAAAGCTCGCGAGTTTCGGATGGAGCTCGAATTCGGCTCGTTTGGAGTTCGAGCCAAGCTCGAATCGAGTCTAGAACGAGCCAAACTCGAGCAGCTCGCGAGCCTCGAGCTTTTTTTACAGCCCTAGACGGCTGCCCTTGTGTACTCGAGAGTCGAGACAGGCACAGGAAGGGGGAGGGACGGCGTGAGGAGACAGGCATCATGGATGGGAGTGCAGCCACTTGCCGCCGCGGCAACGCGCAGGGCAGCCTGCATGTTTCAGCTTCAGTTTTTAGTTTTTTAATTTCCTTTTTCTAGTTTTTTTATTTATTTGGGGTTTTATCTTTCTTGTATTATATTTCTTTATATTATTTGTGATAGGATAATATGTTATTTATTTTTTATATTTTTAATTTAATTATATTAAAAAAATTATCAATAGCTACAGTATAGAAATACTTCAAACAATAAAAAAAAATCAAAAGCCACAGATCTATCCGCTCCAATCGATTGGGTGCTGCCTGCCTGCTCCGTCCGTTTACTTTTAGTGCGAGTGGAGGTGTACCACCCCACGTGGATGCCCCGCAACTTTCTGACCTAGGTGGTCTGTTTGCACAGGCACAAACATGATGGAGTATCATTCATGGAGGTGATGTGAGTAAAAGATTTGACACTTCTTTCCCTGCAGGCCACCCCGCTTTTCTGGTGCTTTTAACTTCGCCAACAAGGTGGCTGCAGCATTCGGCACTGCTCGATTACTGCAGTATTCGGCACCGCTCGAGAAATTGCAACAAGGTGGTTGATCGCCTTGCAATGTATGGAACGAGCGTGATTAGCTCTGGCTCGATGGTGTTTATGAGCCAAGTCCCCACCTTTGTTTCCAGCTTGGTCTCCAGTGATCTGGCTGGAGATAGTGTCTAATGGAAACAAGCTTTCCGAATTCAAAAAAAAAAAAACTTTGCCAACTGTTTCCCAACCCCAACACCAACAGCAAGCACGCCTTCTAGAATTTCCAGGTGATTGAACTGCTACAGACTCCCGGGCAGCAGCGAGCCAGAAACATGACGGATGTAAAGAGTCCCGTTCCATTGCACGATGCTTGCTTGCGTGTAGAGATTTCACGGAAACTAGCATTATTTCAAGTTCTTGCAACAGACGAACGAGCATAGCAACCCAGCCCTGCCAAGTAAACGATGATGACAGTGCAAAACTTTGGCTAGCTTCGAGCCTGACAGAACGAGCGGACGACAGATCGCAAATTCGTATGTAGTACCTTCCGTTTTATTATTGCACATCACCACAACCACTAGAAACGATTCAGAATCTAGGAATCGCAAGATCCAACTCTGGCACCTAACATTTCTGTGGATTTTCAACAACGGCGAAATGCGGATCTGTAGGAACTCAGGACGCTTTGGCCCTCTGTAACAAGGTAAACAAACTAGGGAGGCCAACATCATGATAGTACAGCATGTACAACACCAACCAATGTTCCTGCAAGTTATCGAAAATACTCCTGAACCTGAAGTGCTTTTACAGAAAGTGAGGCCTCGACGTTGCTGTTCATTGCTGGTTTCGCAGTGAGTTGTCAAGCATTAACTTCGACTCCATGCAGCGACTATGCTATCGTTCGATGGGCTTATACAGGACGACAGTTACATATTTGGACTCAAACCTGTGGGTTAAACCAAGGGCCACCAGCGGATGGGCACCCCAGCCCTTCTCGATGAAAAGGTGGTTGAGGACTATGTGCTGGGGCCGCGCACAGCTTTCTTCAGAGTTCTGTGAGTTAAGAACGCCGAGATGGAGCTGAGATGGAAGAGCGGGTGGCTCCTTTGCAAAGTCCTTTTCCTCGGGTGCCTGGAAACTGTAGCTAGAGTCTGGAGATGGAGGAGGCTCAAATTCTGATACACTCTCAACACTTTCAGGGACAAAATCCTGCACGCATGATAAGAAATCTCAAAATTTAAGAACAACAGAAATGGGACAATTTCAACATAGGACCAAAACAGAAGATGCAATGGAGGTGGTCACATTATGGCTTGACATGGACAAATCATACTTAGAATGGGTTCCATGTAATTCTATCTTGCTTTCTTTAAATCCCAAATTGTCCTCAAAGTTCCTTACTACTCATTCCGTATGCTTTACTACCAGATGAAACAATTTAAATTTCTGCCTACGTTACTACCAGATGAAACAATTTAAATTTCAGCCTACCAAGCCCAGATATTTAACCAACCACAAAATTAAGGTGTCTATCAACAACTATTAAGACATCAGAATCAGTACAAAGAAGTTCAGAATGGAAGTCCTTTAACTTTCAGACAGATGGACGGGTCTCTAGAGGTTTAAGCACTGAGCCAACCTACGTAGTGCCTTCTCATTATTTTTTATTGCTTTTAACCTGATCAAAAGATTTAGAATGCATAACTTAAGTTACGCTAATTCGCTAAGGCCAAAAATCATTGTTGGCAACAGTGCTACGCTTGGTATGATCAGTTTCATCAAACCCTTTTCTTTTTTGGCCATGGATCAGAATTCAGATATTCAGTGCAGAAGAAAGAATACTCACATGAACATCAAGAAGGTTAACAGCGTTGCCCATGGCATCAGTTTCACAAGGAAGGTCAGGAAGACATCTACTTTCTCCATCTACAACAAATCTGTAACGATAAACTCCAGATGGAAGGATCAACAAAAGAGAATGATCTTTCCCAGATTTCTGCATTGGTTTCCTGCAATGTATATATAAACATTATTATCAGAATCAAGTTTGTTCAATTTCTAAGTTACAATTTTACCAGAACGGATTGCAAGGTTTTACCTTGATTTCCAGTTATCCCATGATCCTTCAACAGATACATTCTTTCCTCCAAGGGTCCATACAATCAAAGCGGGAATTTCCTTTTGAGGGGGGCCATCGAATTCTTCTTCTTGTTCATTCATCAGTATCTGGTTGAACACTGGAGGTACATCAGCAGCTCTTTGCAGTGGAGGTACAGGTGTCTGCAACATCGGAGTAGTCAATATACTGTGAAAGTTCATGTTTCACACAGTAAAGATTACTCATCCTTTATAAACAAACAGATGACACAAAAGGATAACAACAATTATGTTAGACTACACTACTACAGTGATCAACGATTAAGCTGTGTTTTATTAGCCATTGTTTATAGTCTAGACTTATCTCTTTTACCAAATCCTAGACCAAAAAATATCACTGTTGATCATTAGATTTAGTCACTGTATTGATGTGCTTTGCACTGGCTACTAATAACTTAAATAAATACCATCCGACAGAAATGCTTGGTTGTCCTAACAAATAGTTTGGACTATATGCGATAAATACATCAACAGTAAAGTACCGCCAGGAACTATTAACTACTACTTGCACTTGCATTAACTTTAGACGGATTTATTCATCCTGCAAGATACAATCCAATATCCAGCTTCTGGCCTCTTAGGCTTTTATCATAGAGTAAGTGCATAAAACTTAGACATGTTACCCAGTTATCTAAAATTTAAGACCACAGACGGCTATTGCATAATTGCATTCAAAGTAATATGTATTACAAACCATGAAGATTGGATGATATATATCACATTGCCACAGAATATATCTTCCCAAAATCAGAACTGTTACATCATGAGAGGAAAAATTGAACTGTCATTTGGCCAATAAAGTAGTTCCAATTTGCAGCAAAAACAATTTGAGAGCAATACGAAAATATCTGAGCAAGGTATATAAGAGACCCAGGATTTTCAGAGAAAATCTAGCTTTTTTAGGGATTACAGCAAGTAAGAGCCCTGCAGTTAGCATATTATTATATTATATACATAAAAAGAAGGAACTTTGCGGAACTATTTACAAGGAAAAATAAAAAGATTAAGCCAGCCACCAGGCAATATCCATACTGACTTTTGGAGAAAGACTCTTAACTCTAAGCAAATCTATCAGCAAGAATTTTTTTCCATCTACTCTTATTTGGGGGCACCCATAAAAAATGCATCTGTTTCTTCGTAACAAGAAATGATACTATTATGACATGAAAGGAACTCCACAACTGATCAGGTACTTATTCAAGATAAATGATTGTTATAAAGAGGAAGACATTAATGAGATACTAAAAGAACTGCACTTGGGCTTATTGTATAATAAGCCATCCATGGTTTTGGTGCTAACTAGTTGTGCAACATGAAGATGGTCACTATACCATACTGCACAGCTAATTCTTTTGAGTTTGGACTAACTAGTGTGGTGCTTGAAACAAGAGTTGACAACAGTAAATCCGTTTGTTGTCTCTTAATTTGCTGTGTAGTTAAACATGATATTGAATTTTAGATGTATTATGAAATATTGCATTTACTTGTACCCCTCAATCCACATAGTCCTCATACCGAGAGGCTATTAACCAAAGTTCCACTAGTTCACAGAAATAGTTCAATCGTATGGAAAATTGAGGAACAGTTTGTGTTGTAGCCACAATTCCACTTCTGAGTGGCCACTGTTTGGGTCACAACTGCATTAGCATTTTCTTGTCCTACTGTTTACAGTGCAATCTGAGGTATGTTGTGTACGTCTACGTGCATATCATGCTTGTCACGGCGTCGCCTAATCGGCAAGGCGCTCCTGGGCAGATGCAATGGAGGTTCGCCTTGACTTCCAGTCGTGGCAAGAGGTGGGAGGCTGGGGGAGGAGGTGGTGGCAATGCAGAAAATGAGGCGGCCTCGATGGCCATGACAGCGATCGGATGGCCATCCCGAGCTCCCCTGTTCTCTCCTCCTCCCCCCACTCCCATCCTGTGGCCGGAAGGAAGAGAGAGGAGGAGGTGACTCGGGAGTTAAGAGATAGAGGGGGACCTGGAAGTGATTTCAAGATTTTTGGAGGACCTGGAAGATATTTTGCATTGATGGAGATCGCACGGTTCCTGTGGGCAAGAGAGGAGATCGGCCGGCCGTGCTTTTCTGGATGATGTGGCCATGCTCTTTTGCGTGGAAACCCAGTAGGTTTCATATAATACGAGATAAGTCTTGAATTGGGAGCATGTGAAGTGCAAGCAACCCAATCATCGTGTCTCACCTGGACGACGCCATGACGTCGCCATGACATCTAGGCGTCTCTCAGGCGCCGTGGTCGCCAAGTACGCCGTGACAACCATGGTGCAAATACATTGTGAAAAAGAGGAAACAAAACACACCATATCGTGCGATTCTGAAGCTGGGCAGAAAAGTCATGCTGTGAGCTTCAACATACTCATTTTCATGGATCAAATTTACCATTCCTACTAATAGAACATCAGTGAAAAAAATAATAAATGTAGCAACGGATGCAGTGGGTACTAACTGGAAGTCATTTTGCCTCATTTGCTTTCAGTTTAATCAATCTAATAAAAATTACAACTAGGAAGAATGAAGAGAAATTTAATGCTTTGCTGCATTATATAAAATATTTAAAGTCAGTGTATCACAAGATAATAGAGATTTAGATATCACAGACAATAAGAGTATAATCCCAGGAAATGCAGCATAAGAATTGGTTTGCGAAGGGCTCAGGTTCTTATCCTTCTTTGGAAGTAACAGATGGTACGACCTCTAGAAGACATGGAGAAGGAAGGTGACCATAATATCAAGCCAATCTTTAGCTGTAATATTATAGAACTATTATACATTGTTGACCATGTCCTAATTGAACAGATTATTAAGCTATTTTTCATTTTACAGCCTCGACTTCTTAGACAACTTAAAATACGGTAGCACTAAACATATTCATGTCATTTTGAAAAGTACAATCAATTCATTGTACTCATCTGAAAATGCTATAAATGGCACTTAAATTCATGTTCATAGGTCAATACAGGTATGCATCAGTGTCAATATGAGCCAGAGCCCTGACTGCCTGAGCAATACATAATTGCTGGTACCCATACAAGTCGAACAGAAAGCCTTAAAGAATAAACTAGCCCATTGAAACATCATTCTCATCACTAACTGTCTAACTTCCCACATCACCATTACACCATCTAAATTAATGACTAGATAAGGAACAAGTGGGGATTTGAGAAATAAATCATTCTGTTTGTAAGTGTGTCCGGAATTTAAAACAAAACAACAAAACCCAGAAAATGCTTATAGACTTACACAACCAACCAACAATTTGCGCACACTTGAACCTCCCTGTTCAGCTACACAGTTTGACTGTATAAGTACCGGGGCATAATCTGAAACTATTTACTGCTGAGGGACAACCAATCAAAGCTCGCGTGCATGATTGTGCGGGTGCAAAAAAATTCAATGATGTTTTCCCGCATTGCAATCACAAACAATAAGATGAAGTAGCAAGTAGGCACCTAATTACCCAAATCAAACAAACAACATCACGTAATGGCACGCGATTCGCCCCTATTCCCGCACAGAGATCAAAAAGTTCATCCACAAGAAGGGTAACAATAATTACAAGCGAATTTGGATAACACCTAGCTACCTCCAGATCGCGACCACTCGCATTGGGTCCTATCCCAACCAACCAAATCAGTCGAGTCTCCACATCACCCAACCACATCTACGCATCCGAACCAAACCATGGACCAACCGAATCAAGAAGGTGCGGGATCTCGTGATCTGACCTGGGGCACGAACATCCGCGGCGAGAGGGAGCGGCCGGGGCTCCCGGGCGGCGATCCGGCCCCTCCGCCGCCCCCGACGACGCCCACCGAGCACGCGCGCCGCACGTGGTTTCCGCCTCCTCCGTACGGCGGGAAGCCGCGCTCCGACGACCGGACCGACGAGTCCCCGCCGCCGTCCTCGACGTCGGCGCCGTCGCCCTCCCCGGCCGCGGCGGCGTCCTCCTCCCTGCCGCTCGCGTTGCCCATGCCTCCCCTCCCCCCTCCTCCTCCTCCTCCTCCTCCCCGCACCCCGCGGCGGCCGAGAGGCAAAGAAATTACGGAAGTGCCACTCGGCGTTGTGCCGCTACTGTTGCGCGAGAAGGCGGAAGGAAGGAAGAGGAGAGGGAAGGGTGGCTGCGGGGCTCGTCTTTAACAAGATCGGGCTCCCCGTTTGCTCGTAATTAAGCGCGTGCCACTGCCCTTGCCCGGGAAGCGTGGCGCGCCCCGTGCACCCGGCGCTCGTGGGCTGCGGTGTCACTCTTGCGTGGGGCCGACGTGGTCTCGTTGGTCAGTGGAGCAGGAGGGTTTAGTGTACGGGGGCCGGTGGGCCTCGCGTATCGATGATATATACGGTGACGTGGAGTGGGACCGGGTCACGGTCCGCACGTTGGAGGAGTGGGAATCTGGGTCGGGCGCCGACTCCCGAGACCCGGAACCCGGCATCGGTGGTTGCTTGCAATTTGCAGTCTCATTGGATGGATTCACTCTTCGGTGCGTGTTATCTTGGAAGCCCCTTGTGTTCAAGAATCATATGAAAGGGATTCAAGAAACATGAGAAAGACTTATTCTTATCGTCATAGGACCTAGCGCTTAAAGAGTATATTTATATTGACTAGGGCTAATAATTTTTTAGGTACGACTAATAGTTTTTATCTAAAAATAAATAAGAGTGACTTTTAAATAGAGAGAACAAGTAATGAGAAAAGCGAGGAAGAAATATGTGTGTGAGACGGGAGCAAAAGGGATGGAATAGGTGATACGCTTATAACCCTTGCTTTATTCTAGAGTGAGAGGGGAGCGAAAGAAATAGGAAAGTCGGGTATTTGTATTGGCTTCTAGCTTAATAGGATGAACATGCCCTATAAGCTGTGTGATGGGAGGGAATTCATGGGAGGTTAGTGTTTATTGTTGTCTAAGTGTTACGTACGTGCTCTTTTGGAGTTTTCTCAGAGCCAAGATTTTTTTTTTCATCTATTCTTTAGAGGCCAATGGTTTTTCAGTGTGCTTTTTAATATGTCATCAAATAATATTTGCGATGACATCAGTGTTATAGCATTAAGCAAAATTACTATTGTAATAGAGTAATTAGGACATGTCGTATCACAGACAAAAGTGAGAAGTTACCACCAGAATAAACAAAACCAAGACTTCTAAAATTAAACAAAACTACATAACACAGGGGCCAAATTCAACACGTCTGAAATGTTCGAACATGGATCCCTACCATTTTCCCTCACTGTTTATCTTCCTTTTTTTTTTCAAGACTGTTTTTCTTCCCTCCGGTGTTCTTTTTAGGTCACGCATACGCTTTTTCTCCTTTTTGTTTACTGAACTAAATTTGGATAATTGAAAGTGGATCTCTGTACCCAATTTCGTGCCCAG
Source organism: Dendrocalamus latiflorus (assembly GCA_017311315.1). NCBI lineage: Eukaryota > Viridiplantae > Streptophyta > Magnoliopsida > Poales > Poaceae > Dendrocalamus > Dendrocalamus latiflorus. The sequence continues at coordinate 38,920,975 of CM029611.1, forward strand.
ACATTAGCCGGTTTTCCAATTCGAGTATTTGTCGTGTCAGGAAAATTGTCAACACTGTCGTCGTTAACTGTCTAATCATTAGGGCTAGCAAGTTCCATCATTTAGAATCCATTGCAGTATTGCACCTCATCTAGATCAAGCTCGATTACTATTCCGAGCGAAAATGATTTGCGTCACTGAATTCTGAGCTTTAGTAAACATACTCCTATCATTATACGAGTACTACATAATTATGCGTTCCTTGACATGAAAATGGCACTACAAATCAACGTGCCATCCATCTCTTGTCCTCCTTATTCCCATTTTTTTTAATTATTTGAGCCATTCGCTGATACGCAGCCATGTTCTTTTTTTCCGAACGAATGCAGCCACTCTTGGGTGTGTAAGTACTTAAATCCTTTTTTAATCGTTTTGGTACCCGAAGAAAGGGCAAAAACAAAAGGGGGATCAGTACTAGTACCTTTTGTCTTGGGTGTAATTAAGCACCAGCGAACACCATTCCAGAGACTTGAACAAAATACTGAATAATCAGTTAAATCACTATCGATGCATAAACCTACCAAAAGTACAGTGGTTGGGAAGCATCCATGTGAGAACATAGTACTTAATCATGGCGGCAAACCAGAAAGGAAAAGAGAAACGTCACGGTCGAGGTTGCCTTCACGAGCTTGTTTGTAGTGTCCCCTTTTCTTCTCCCTTTCTCTCCGAGAGGAGAAGAAGATGCAGCCTGGGCCTGGCAGGCAGCTGATGGAGTGATTGTACGCTTGCAGTGACAAGGTGTGGCATCGCGAGGATTAATTATATTTACTGCAACGAGTTTAATAGAGCTGCCTTGAAATAGACAGATCAACAACTCGTCTGAGAGCTAGAAGTTCGTTTTCTCTTCTTTTTTTTTTTCTGCCGGATTTAAAGCGTAGCAGAAGAGCAGGGAACTCGAGCAAGACCGGCGCACGGGCAAAAAGACCAATGTATTCTGCAAGGCAACGGTACAAATACGTGGTTCATGAGGTACTAGCTTATTGTGTAGCCCGTGCAGTACCGAGCTCTCACTGGGCCAGATTCTGAATTGGGAGCAAAAGGGCAAAATTCCAAAAGTACCCTCATGGTCCCAACTCTGGGCCGGGCCTGTTTCCAAAATGATTCCAAAAGCTGGGCTAAATGATTCGTGTGGACAGACTCACGGGAAGGCCTGCTTCCAATATGAATTGAAGATAACGTTCGCACATGCATGGTCGGATTCTATAGCCATTGTTCCAAAATTGGGCCTAACTAGCATTCCACAAAAAAATAACGATATACTTCGTCGCAAATCCGCCGATCAATAACCTTGGACCTTATGGTTAACGAACGCGGTTTTCCTGTTTCCTTCTTCGTATTTTCTTTATGTTTCCATCGACGTGGTAAACATCGAGAGCACCGAGGAAACATGAGGGGATAGGAAAGGTGCTCTGGATGTTTGCCACGTCGACGAAAACATAAGAGAAATACAAAGAAGGAAACAGAGAAGTCGTTTTCATGGTTAACAGCCATGCGCTCTAACCAACTGAGCTGAAGGAAACTGCACAAAGATGTAGCTTGCGACGACACGACGATGCATTACACGTACGGTGTCTTAGAGATTATGTAGCACGGGTTTGTGTCGAAATGGTCAAAGTATCGGTTGTTGGTTCTGCTTGGGATTAGATTTCCAAAACAGCCCAAACCTGACCGAGGAAGTTCTTTGTTTGCATGCTACGTATACCGAGAATCAGAGCATATCTGAGATGCAAACTGGTTGAGATGTGTGCTTGCAAGCCTTGTAGGTGCCGTTGTTTGTGTTCGTGGAACCTCTTACTTACCACTTGACTATCACACTTCAGTTGTTGATGGACGCGCGGAGAGGTCCAATGTTTCCTCCACTGGCTGAGATTACTGTATAAGGTGGATCGGCGGACTTAGTACTGACCTTTACAACTTTAAGCCCTTTCATCTCCTCCTAAACTTGCTTTTCCCCTTGCGCATTTCCGTCTCAGATCCATATCCATGGTGAGGAGAAACTCTGATGGGGAGAAAGTGGGAATGACCGAGAAGAAGATCGCACCTTAGTTAAGCAAAGGCTTGATTCTAGACCTCAGCCTAATCATGTGGAAAGAGATGGCGGGTCAGCACTATCTATCAGGTGAGGAAGAGGAAATTGTCGTCTTCCAAGCTTATGTGGAGCGCGGCTTTAGGCTAACTTCCCACCCGTTCTTGGTGGTGGTGCTCAAACACTTTGAGATTAAGTTGGTGAACTTGGCGCCTAGTTCAATTATGACGTTGAGCATTTGTGTCTACCTTTACAGTCATAGGAAGTTGCTCCTTGTGTCTCCATGACGGGAAGACGAAGGAGTATATCTCCATGTATTCCAAGTCTTCTTGGTCTTTAGAAGAAGAGGTGGTTCTACATGATTCTAACTTGTGACAATCGGCTAACCTTTGAAGGAAATCCAGTGTTGAAGGTCAAGTCATGGGAATCAACCTCCAAGAATCATGGTCGAATCGGCTCCTACATTGAGGGGATTACCCTCCTGATGAATAAGGGGCAGACCAACTAGCATGTGGTGAGTGATTTCATCACACGCCGCATTAGTCACCTAAAGGCTTGAGCTCATCCAATGTGGATGTACTCAGAGGCTAATGACCTGACCAGAGATTGCCCAGATGGCTTCCTCCATACAGATTTGCCCCTGTCAAAAATTCTTAGCAGGGTCAAAACATCTGTGAGAAGGAGTCGGCTAACAAACAGGGATGCCCTTAGATTTTGGTTGTATTCTCTAATGAAGAGAGGAAAGCCCTACTGAAGGTAAATATCTTTAGTCAATCCAACTTAGTAGTCAATTGCTCACTAAAAACATTTTCCTTTGCAGATGGTGCGGAAGAGACTTTGGAAGACAGCAATGTTAACCAAGGTCTTGTGGAGGAGGAATCAGAGGACGATGTCCCTTTGATTAAGAGGCACCGCCTAACTAAGGTGGCTAACAAGGACGCAGTTGGGGCCTCGACTGCTCCATCACCACCATCCTCTTCGATCAGCCGCGCTTGTGCAGTGATTACATGAGAGAGTGAGAAGAAGATGATGGTGAAAACCAAGAAAACAATTGTACATGACAAGGTACAATTCTACTATGATGCTTTATCTTTCTCAGTTTCTCCTTCTCCTGCTTCTGTAAAAAACTAGAGAAAAAGAACTAGAAGGAGTTTATAAAACAACCATGATAACAATTGAAGAAAATGAAGCTGATGGTTAGGATGTACAGTAGGTCGGAGAGGTCACCTCTGATTAGCCAAAGAAAGGGTCGACAGAGGAGGTCGTTCTACCAATCCAAAGTGCTCAACCAATGGAAGTTGAGCAAGGTCTGGACAACCCTACGAGTACTAAACTGGTGAAATCAGCTGAGAAGAAGAAGAGGAAGAGCACCTCTAATGCTTTGGGGTTTGTCCCTAGTAAATTCAAATTAAAAGTAAGAAAGACAAGGTATGTATAAACCACAAGGAGTTTTCTCTACTTTCCATTTGTGTGCTCTAAAATCTAAACCTTCCCCCATGTGTTGAAGCTTTGCTGCATTATGAGTAGTTTTGCCACTGGAGCACTCGTGGTGGTTTTAGGGGAGGAGGCTTTCCCTGACAAGACTCCAACACTTGAGCATCCAAGCGTAGAGCTGGTGGAAGTGGCGAAGGACATCACCATTCAAGTGACTGAACAATCACTTGAGTTGTCTATCACAATGGTCGGGGAGTGCTCTAGTCAGGCTCCCCGTACGGTCAAGGAAGCGAAAGTTGTCCCTCCCTCTTCCGACATCATAGAGGAAGAAATGGAGGAACCTGTTAGAATGATCTCAGGCATTTGGCCCAACGGCCAAATGCCACCCCTTGACCGCGCCCTGATCGGGGGCGCCCAGCCCATTTGGCTGGTGGGCCCCTGTCGCCAGCGCCATATAAAAGAGAGGTGGGGGCCGGGGCGGCACGCACGACGAGGTTCACCGTGCCGCCACCATCCCCACCGACAAACCCTAATCCGATCTGAGAGGGTGGCGCTCTAGCGACGGGAAGCACCACCGCCGTCTCCTTCACCGGATCTGCGCCGCTGCCGCTGCCGCCGCCGTCTTCCTTCTTCCCCGACCGTCGCTGCCCGTGCGCAGACTTCACCGAGCGAACCCGCGATGGCCAACTCCTCCTCCATGCAATCAGAAGGTCGGTGCTTCTTCTCTCCCTCTCGGCGTTTCTCTCAAGAACCCTAAAGAAAAGAACCCTCTAGATCTAACCTAGGAGATCCTAAAGAACTAACCTAACAATGGTATCAGAGCGGATCTAGGTGTAGATCTAGATGGGGAAAAGAAGAATGACCGTCGTCGGTTGACCGGCGTGCGGAAAAGAAAATCACAGAGTCCCCCCTAACCCTAGAAAACCGAAAAGAAAGAAAGGGAGAAGGGGAGTGGGGCTTACCGGTTGCGCCGCCCGGCCGCCGTCGCCACCGCGCCGCCGCTGCGCGCTGCCGCTCCGGTTGGCACCGACGTCGCGTGCGTCGTGCGGCCGTGCCTTGCGCCCCGCCCCGCCGCCTCCATGGGAGCGCGCCGCCGCGCTGTAGCGCGCCCGGCCGCCGCGCCTCGCTGGGGCCACCGCGCCGCCGTCGAGCCGCTTCGGGGGCCGCCGCGCTGCCGCTCCGCGCTCGGGGCCGTCGCAGTCGCCATCGCCTCGCGGGACAGGGAGCCGCCGCTCCGTTTTTTTCGCAAGGAGGCGACGAGATAGGGCTAGGGTTAGGGTTTTCGGGTTACTGATCCCCGCCGCGCGCGCGGTCAGCCGTCCGATCAGATCGGATCCCATCGGACGGCTGAGGAAGAGCCGGCCTTTTTCGGCCCAGGCGGGAAGGCACTTTCCCGGCCCAGGCCCAGGTTGCGGCCTGGGCGCGGGGGAGGGCGCGAGCGCGCGCGTAAGGCGCGGGGAGAGCAGGCCGCCTTGGGCCGCGCGGGGGAAAAAGAGGCCGGCACGCCGTGGGCCGTGGCCGGGCCGAATGGGCCAAAATGGCTAAATGAACAGTAAATTGTGTTAATTGATTTTCAGAAGCTTTTTTTGATGAATTTGATTGAAATTTGATCCAAATGTCTGTAAATTTCTGCACCAACGTGTATATTTTTTAGAGATTAAATGTGTACTGTATAATGCTTCTGAATTTTGAATTATTTTAGAATAATTACAGTTTCCGCTGCAAAAGTTAATGTTGATTGATTTTCATTATTAAATTCGAACCAACGGGAGAATTTAATTTTGGAAAAAATAGATATAAATCCCAGATAATTATGATATTGTTATTTTCTGACCAACGTTGATAATAACAGTATTATAATTTTTAATTGATGATTTTTATGCATTATTTCTATTTCTGCCCAACGGTGATGTAGATTTAATGTATAGATAAAATTGTTTTAAATTGTATGTCGTATTTTTGACCAACGTTGGAAATAAGGCATATAATTTTCATGTTATGTTCTCACTTTATTGAACTAAATTTCCAGGCGGATACAACTTGATGGGTTGTATCAGAGAGATCCCCACTCTCAAAGGAGATAATTATGGAGAGTGGAAGAAAAAGATAGACTTAGCGTTTATCTTAGCTGAGGTGGACTGGGTCCTCACTACAGCACGTCCCACTGAGCCTATGGCACCAGTGAGGGATCAAAATGAGGATGATACTGCTTGGCAGAAAAGACAGAGGGATCATGCTCCCTTACAGATGTCTTATGATCTTGATCATAAGAAATGGACCACAGCCAACAAGAAGTGTATGGCTGTGATAAAGAACACAATTGAGCCTACAATTGTGGGCTCAATTGCAGAGTGTGACACTGTCGCAGAGTACCTTGATAAGATAAAGAGTCAGTTCACTGGTTCTTCAAAGACTTATGCTACACAGCTGATTAAACAGCTTGTGACAGAGAGGTACTCTGGTGGTGGCAGTGGCATAAGAGAGCACATACTGAGGATGAGCAACTTGGCATCCAAGCTTAAACCAATGGATTTGGCTCTCAAGGATGAGTTCCTTATTCATTTGGTTTTTGCTTCCTTGCCCAAAGAGTTTGACACATTTGTTGTCAACTACAATATGCAACCCGAAAAATGGGATTTGGAAAAATGCATAGCTATGTGTGTGCAAGAGGAGGAAAGAATTAAATCCTCACATGGTGGTTCTATCAACTATGTGAAGGATAATAAGAAAAAGAATTTCAACAGTACCTCCTTCTCAAAGAACAAGGGAAAAGCCTCTGTCCATCAGCCTCAACAGAATAAATTTGCTGTAGACAAAGATCAGTGTCTTCACTGCAAGAAGACGGGACACTACAAGAAGAACTGTCCTGATTACTTAAAGATGATAATGGCAAAGAAAGGTGAGAACATTATTACCTTTATAAATGAATGCCTATATGTGCAATATTCGAAATCCACTTGGTGGATTGACTCAGGAGCAACTGTTCATGTTGCTAACTCCTTACAGGGATTCCGTTCGACGAGGACTACGCAAAGAAACGAAAGATGCATTAAAGTTGCAAATGGAGTCCAAACTGAAGTTGAAGCCGTTGGCGATCTTTCATTAGAGTTAGCTAATGGCTCCAATCTTTTACTTAGAGATGTCCTTTTTGTTCTCTCTTTACAGAGGAATTTGATTAGTGTTTCAAATTTGGACAAAGATGGTTATGATTGTAATTTTGGAAATGGCAAGTGTGAAATAATGTTTAATAAAGAATGTGTTGGTCTTGCCATTTTACAGAATGAGCTTTATTTGTTATCATTATGTGATGATGTGAATGTCGTAAGCGATAATGTGAACGTCGCGTGCGAGAAAGTGATTGAATCCTCGTCTACGAATGTAAACAGAAAACGAAAGAGAACTCATAATGAATCGTCGAAATTATGGCACTGTCGTTTAGGCCATATTTCGAGGGGGAGAATAGAAAGACTTGTTAAGAATGAAATTCTTCCTCTATTAGAGTTCTCAGACTTAGAACAATACAGAGAATGCATTAAAGGAAAATATGTAAAGAAAATTAAAAAAGACACTAAAAGAAGCACAGGAGTTCTACAAATTATTCACACAGATATTTGTGGTCCTTTTCCTGTGAAAAGTGTGGATGGATATGACTCGTTCATAACATTCACGGATGATTACTCCCGTTATGGATATATTTATCCAATCAAAGAAAGAAACGAAGCCTTGGATAAATTAAAGATATTTAAGGCTGAAATTGAAAACCAACACGATTTAAAGATTAAGATAGTCCGATCTGATCGTGGGGGGGAGTACTACGGTCGACATACCCCATATGGACAAGTTCCTGGACCTTTTGCAAGGTTTTTACAGGAAAATGGAATAGTGGCCCAGTATTCTACACCGGGCGAACCTCAGCAAAATGGAGTAGCTGAAAGACGCAACCGTACCCTGATGGATATGGTGCGAAGCATGATGAGCTACTCCACACTGCCATTGAGTTTATGGATGGAGGCGTTGAAAACCGCCATTCATATTCTCAACAGAGTGCCTAGTAAGTCGGTGCCCAAAATACCGTACGAGATGTGGACAGGAAGAGTTCCCTCACTAAACCACTTACGTGTGTGGGGGAGTCCTGCTGAGGCTAAAGTATTTAACCCAAACCTTGAGAAGCTTGATCCCAAAACAGTAAGTTGCCATTTCATTGGCTACCCTGAAAAGTCAAAAGGTTTTCGTTTCTACTGTCCAGATAGATATACAAAGTTTGTAGAAACGAGACACGCTGTCTTCTTAGAGGATGAAATGATGAGAGGAAATATGGTAGCTCGTGAGATTGATCTTGAAGAGAAGCAGGTGTATGTGCCCACTCCGATGATTCAAGAGCCATTCTTCACACTACCTGTTGTTGCTGCACCGACGGTGCAAGACACTGTGGTGCCAGCACCTGTTATTGTTCCTCCTGTGGCAACAATGAATGATAATGAGGAACCTGTTCTTCAGGATCCTATAGAACCTATTGCCACAGATGAGGGGGAGCAACAGCAGCCTCAAACAGAAGATGTACCAAATGAGGAGGCCCCGAGGAGGTCTCAAAGAGTAAGAAGATAAGCTATTTCTGATGATTATCAGATTTATCATACAGAGGAATTTCAAATGGAGAATGATCCCACCTCATTTGAAGAAGCCATGAGAAGCGAAAATTCCTCAAAATGGCTTGAGGCCATGGAAGAGGAAATGAGGTCCATGAAGGCTAATAAAGTCTGGGACTTGGAAATTATTCCTAAAGGAGCCAAAACAGTAGGCTGTAAATGGGTCTACAAGACAAAACTTGACTCCCAAGGGAATATAGAAAGATATAAAGCGCGACTTGTGGCAAAAGGCTTTACGCAAAGAGAAGGGATTGACTACAATGAGACATTTTCTCCAGTCTCATGTAAAGATTCCTTCAGAATCATAATGGCATTAGTAGCACATTATGATTTAGAGTTACATCAGATGGATGTAAAGACGGCATTTCTTAATGGGGATTTGGAGGAAAATGTTTACATGGCACAACCGAAAGGTTTTGTCGTGGAAGGAAATGAAAGAATGGGATGCCGCCTAAAGAAATTGATTTATGGGTTAAAGCAAGCTTCAAGACAGTGGTAATTGAAGTTTGACAGTACAATAAGAAAATTTGGGTTTAAAGAAAATGTAGAGGACAACTGTGTTTATGCAAAGTTTAAAGATGGGAAGTTTATCTTCCTTATCCTGTATGTGGATGATATCCTACTAGCTAGTAGTGATGTCAGTCTGCTACTGGAGACAAAGAAGTTTTTGTCCTCAAACTTTGATATGAAAGATCTTGGTGAAGCTTCGTTCGTTCTAGGGATCGAAATTCACCGGGATAGAAACAAGGGGATATTGGGACTGTCACAAAAGGCATACATAGAGAAAGTCTTAAAGAAATTTAGTATGCATAAATGTAGTCCTTCACCTGCACCTATAGTCAAGGGCGACAGATATGGGGATTTTCAATGCCCCAGGAACCAGTATGAGATCGATCAAATGAAAGCGGTTCCATATGCTTCAGCTGTCGGAAGCTTACAGTATGCTCAAGTATGCACACGCCCTGACTTAGCATTTGTTACCGGGTTACTTGGCAGATTCCAGAGCAATCCTGGAATAGAACATTGGAAATTGATAAAGAAAGTCTTGCGTTATTTGCAAGGAACAAAAGGCCTCATGATGACATACAGAAGATCGGATTTACTCCATATAGTGGGGTATACAGATTCTGATTTTGCGGGAGATGATAGAAAGTCTACATCCGGGTATATGTTCACTCTCGCAGGAGGAGCTATATCGTGGAAAAGCTCAAAGCAAACCGTCACTACATCGTCCACAATGTATGCCGAGTTTGTAGCATGTTATGAGGCTACGGGGCAGGTGAACTGGCTAAAGAAGTTCATACCCGGTTTAAAAGTGGTTGACGACATCAATAGACCACTTAAGTTGTACTGCGATAATGAACCCGCAGTAACGTATGCCCACAACAATAAGTCAAGTGGTGCTGCCAAACACATTGACATAAAGTACTATGTTGTGAAAGATAAAGTTCGGGATCAAATTATAAGTCTTGAGCACATAAGTACCGCAAAGATGTTAGCGGATCCGCTTACTAAAGGCTTACCACCCAACGTGTTCAGAGAACATGTAGCCGGCATGGGTTTAAGGGAAAGCCTATGATTCCTGGACTAAAAGATGGCCCAAAAGATTAAAGTAACTATTTCAGAACAGAGAGGTGTATTGTAACTGTTGAATCTATTGGCGATTGACCGTGACGATGAGACATGTTCTATGCACTAATCTGTGATGGAATGTGTAAAGGCAAAAGTAATTAAAGATAAAGTATAGACTGAGATCAAGGGGGAGAATGTTAGAATGATCTCAGGCATTTGGCCCAACGGCCAAATGCCACCCCTTGACCGCGCCCTGATCGGGGGCGCCCAGCCCATTTGGCTGGTGGGCCCCTGTCGCCAGCGCCATATAAAAGAGAGGTGGGGGCCGGGGCGGCATGCACGACGAGGTTCACCGTGCCGCCACCATCCCCACCGACAAACCCTAATCCGATCTGAGAGGTTGACGCTCTAGCGACGGGAAGCACCACCGTCGTCTCCTTCACCGGATCTGCGCCGCTGCCGCCGCCGTCTTCCTTCTTCCCCGACCGTCGCTGCCCGTGCGCAGACTTCACCGAGCGAACCCGCGATGGCCAACTCCTCCTCCATGCAATCAGAAGGTCGGTGCTTCTTCTCTCCCTCTCGGCGTTTCTCTCAAGAACCCTAAAGAAAAGAACCCTCTAGATCTAACCTAGGAGATCCTAAAGAACTAACCTAACAGAACCAACTTTCTTCCCAGAATTTTTTGGACTTCTGGAGATCAGGACCTCCTCGTGGAGGAGCTGATTGAACTCTGCACCCAAAGGACATTCCTAGGCAAGCCCGCATTTTTATGATGAATGGCTCAAGTATCTTTGATGGGGCAAGATCACGGATCTCCAAAGATGGAGTAAACCCGATCACCTATACGAGCAGGTTGCTTGTCGAGTAATCTTAGTAAGTATTCATGAACATTAAACTATAATTCCTTCATTTCTGTCCCTATCCACTAATCTCCTTTTCTTCCTTCTTTTATTAGCAATCGGTTGAGACAATTGCTATATGGTTGGAGAACTAACTAAGCAACCACTTGAGATCGAGAAGGAGCCAGACTTTCTTTGCAAAAAGGTAGAAGAATAGTAAGTTAATCTTTCTGAGTATCTCATTTGGGGATTAATTCTCCAAGTATGTCTTTTAAGAAATTTAGTTTAACTCTCTGAGCGCTTCTATAGGTCCAAAAGCAATGTCAAGGTACTGACTGATGAGCTCAAGAAGGAAAGAAAACCTTCAACGCCTTGGATACCATGAGCGAGCAACTCCTTAAAGATTCTAAGGAAAATAATTTTTCCTTGTTGGATGTGCAAATGAAGATCAAAGGTATGTTACTCCTTTGATCTTTCTATTTTCCTTGGTTTGAGTTTCCCTTTCCTTACCCTTTTGTTCTTTCTTTGTAAGTGTGTACAATCACAATCTATATTCATGTAATACCGATAAATGTCATATATAACTCATTGCTTTTGTGTGTATATATATAAATCAATACATGGTGACTAGAGCCAAATTAACGAAATCACAAGTAGGTTTCCTTGACTCACACTTGGTCTCCATGAATATCATCAAGGAGAACGCATCCTTCGTTGGTAATTACATGACGACAGCATTGGTGGCTCACTACAACAAGGAATTCATACTTTTGTCCTACAACCGGGGTAAGTGTTGTACTAGTGGCTATACTTGTTGATTTGTAATTTATAAGCAACACGAACCTAGATTAATGACTATGATGATATACCTATGTAGGTTCCACTGGATTGTAATTGTAATTATACCAAAATAGAACAAGATAATATACCTTAATTTCCTAAAGAGGACCAAAACCAACTTCATAGTTATCTAACAATTAATCGATATGTAAATATATTTCCTCCATAGATAACTATAATGTAGTCTTTCCTTCCTTCACAATGACTAAGGCTAAATTTTTGGAATCACGTAGGTCGTTCATCTCATACGTTGCTACTGTATGGAAATCCAAGAGACGGATCAATGCCCTGTGACACGATTTAGATTTCTCGGTATTCACTGGTACACATTAATCCTATATAACACTTCATAATAATACTTCTTGAACTAACAAAATCTATTTTTTCAGTGCCACTAGCAGCCATTAGGCAACATCTGTGGATACTATGTTTGCCACAACATGGAACTACTCGGTTCCGTGAAGACCAATCATCCTAAGGTTTGTTAATTTTGCAATAATTATTTTATACTTATCAATTTATATGCATGCACAACGTTGATCTTCCTACCAAAAGTTGCGACTATCGCTACAACTGTGTTGCAACAGGCCGAGCTCCAAAAAATTTGAGGACAATGTGCGTACTCCTTGATATCTCAGGTCATAAGAAAAGATGGGGAGTTCCACAATGTAGATTATTGAACTTATTTGGACACTACTAGAAAACGGATCATCCCTCACGGTTCAAAACCGTCAAGAAAATACAGAAAACCGTCAGGTTATATATCCCTGACGGGTTCCCGTCAGGCAAAATCCCTCAGGGCTGGCTGGAAAGGAAAATTAAATTTGGCTAACGGGAACCCGTCAGGGATATATAACCTGACGGTTTTACCTGTGAGGAAAATAATTTAACCTGACGGTACAATTCCCGTGAGGAAAAATAAATTTTGCTCACGGGCGAAATGTTACCCGTGAGAAAAATACATTTTACTCACGGGCGAAATGTTACCCGTGAGGAAAATTCATTTTACTAACAGGTACGGTCACCGTCAGGAAAATTAATCAGACCCGGGAAAAAAATTTTCCTAACGGTTTGATCGTCAGGAAAATGTATTTCATTGACGGTTTGAACCGTGCGCAAAATTGATTTCCTATAGCAAAATTTTTTTTATTCTAGTTATAACATATTTTTTCAGCTGTAATGAATTAGCATTTACAAGATAAGCATTAATAACTTACAAGATAAGCATTGATATCTAAATATTACACATCCGTGTATCATATAATCAAATTAATCACAACACCATCCTTGCATCAATCAAGAAACATAATTGAACAAACATATAAAAAGTTCGGTTTTCATAAACAATCCATAAATTAATTCATACACACAAGCATCCAATTCATAAACTTCACCTCCAGATTGGTTCATCCATCCAAAAGACATCTAAAATCAAGTACCATATACAAAAGTCTCTATTTCCATTACATTCAAGTTCAGCTGGTCAAAAGAACTATAAGAAATCAATGAAAATCACATGGCAGCATGGTTGTTGTCGCCACTGCAGTTGTCCCTGTCGTTTCTATCAACGTTACCATCGACAGCACCGTCATCCGGTTGTGAGCCCATATTTGCCAAGAAGTTTCAACATTGCTGGAACAAATAATTTGAGAATATTAATATGCAAGCAATACTAGGTTGGCAGTAATATGCAAGGTCTATGTACTCATATGATTCAATTTTGATATCTTATACTAGTACTTAGTGATATTTCAATTTCCACAACACAAAATAATACAAGATAGCAGCAGATTGCAGCAGCAGCACACAGCAGCAGAACCATTCAGATTCTGCTGTATTCCAATCTTACACTTGTTCCTAGGATCCTATCCAAAAATGCCATAGCCACGAAGCCCTTACACGAACACATGGACATATGAGCTAACGTTTTGAGAAGACAGCGCTAATTAACTAGCTAGAAGAGCAGCATCCAAATTAAGAACAAATGAAAAAAGCAGTACTATTTAGTATCATGGTATGAAAGAAAATTACCTTTGACAATGACTTTCAAAGAGAGTAAAACTTGGCCTTGTCAGCAGGAGAGATTAACGCAATACTGCAGCCAGCCAATGATTTACGTGCTGTCCTTCCACTTCTGTGGATATAAACCTAAGGGGCAGACAAGAATATGAAAAACTCTAGTTAGTGAGCTTGGTCTCATAACACATATATCTAGGACAAGTGTAGGTTCAAGAAATAAACACAAAGAATAACTAAATGTTTTCTCTTACAAAAGATAAAGCTAGACAAGAATAGCATGGAAAGTAGTTAACTATGTTTCCACAGGAACAAGACATAGATAGAGGTCAATGTAAAATATGCAAAAATGCAAGTATCTATAGTGTAAAATGTATATTGTAATTGCCTCATAAAAGGTAATTTGTAGAAGAACTGAAGAACAAAAGTAAAGAATTCCATGATCCCAGATTATGTTATTATTTTAGACAAGCATTAGTAGGTCACTTACAAAATAGCAACATCCAAAACAATGGAGTGCACATCCCAAAAAAAGAAGGCATAATTTTTATCAGGTGTCGGTTACAGGAACTCTACCCTAATAGCCATTAATTTAGAACAGATAGTGTGCAAAAGATATGCAATCGGACTATATAATCTTCTCAAAAAGCATCTACAGTTGGAAAGTACCATTTGAAGTTGAACTATATAATCTGTACTAACCATGCAATGCAAGCAAAAACATGCACAATCTATACTAACATGACATCCTTTGATATTTTGTTCTGCTAGTTAAGCTAGTTTCGGTGCAAACAAGTTAATATTGAATTATTGGAGAGCAACAACAAAAAAATATGATGAAGCTACTTTGGTATGTATATCTCTCTGGTGATTGATATAAAGGAACTAACCGATCGATAGCAATTCTTTGAAACATGCATGTCATATGGATACTTAAACCTTTATAATATAGTTAGTCAATCCCAAGCTCAAAGCACTATTGGCTGCAAACTAGATCACGATTGTTGGTGTTGCATGTGTGGTGGTTGGTTGAAGCAACATTTGCATGAGAGAACACATCACGGAGCATCACTTCAACACAATAAAAAATAAAAATAAAAAATTAATGAATTCTTATAAGGAATTGAGAAACCGAGAATCCTCGAAGTCATGTACTGTAACCTGGTTCTTCCCAGATACAAACACCAAACAATGCTTGTGTGGATTCCAGCTTACTTTCTGGGTGTCAAATTCTTCTAGCAGATTTGGCTGGTAAACCAGAATGTTCGTTGTAGGTATGGTTGTAATGAAGTTAAAAAATCATACAGAAGAAATTATCCAATCAACAATTAGGAAGCAAATCCAGAGATCTTTTCACAAGAATATAAGCTTGAAGGTTCAATTTTGAGAGAACTAAATAATGCCAAGAATGGAGCAAGCATGTTAGCGAAAGCGGTAAGATCATGCACAGAGCCACAGACAACACTGTCAAATATGCAGAAAATGGAGTCATGATATAACATGGTCAACTTGCAAGTTGTAGTGAACTGTATAGTTGCAGTGTAAAAATATCATTATCTTCTGAGCCATGAAATCAATACTCTTACCATACTAAAGCTATTGGAACTTCTAGATCAAATTATGCAAGCTCACTGAAGTTACTTAAATACTGACGTATTTCTAAGCAAATATATGCATTGCCATTTGAGTGAAAAAAAATCCCATCACCCTCTTTCTTATACACACACATGGTTACTTGTCGAGACAACACCCTATGGTTGATATGGTATACTCGTTAGGACCACACATGGTTTGGATTTTTTTTTGGACAAGACACTCAAAAGACAATACAGGGAAAGGGCTATACAGAGTTGAATACAAAGAAGTCCAGATAACTCACATCGCAAGAAGGGAAGAGCATTTGTTTGAAGGAGTCGGCTATGGTGGATGCCAAGTTTGTTGTGCGGATGCTCTCAGTGGGCTCCGCATTGTGTGGAGCAGGAGGCTCAGGCTTCGTTAGGAGATCATCCGGCTGGAAAGGAATAGGGCTGAAGACCATTCCCTGAAATATTGACATTGTGCGTGGATGAAGAACGCACGGTAGTAGCAAATTAGAGAGAGGGTTTTCTCCAGTGCTGAAGTGCATGTGTTGTAAAAAGATGAAATTTGGTAAGGGAGGGGAAGATGAACTGACGAGGACATCACCGTAGGCCTCCTTGGCGCGATCGTCCGATAGGGCATCCGCCGCAACTGCAACGCAGAGGCAAAGGCAAAATGACAAATAATCTGATCACTGCCCCTACCGAGTCATCCAATACATACAGACATTCAATCAACAAATAGCAACTAAATAGCAGTATAGCACTAGCAGTACGCAGTAGCAGCAGAGCACATACGCAGTAGCAGCAGAGCAGCCGGCGACAGCCGAGGTGCCAGGCGGAGGCGGCAGGCCAAGGCGACGGTCGGAGGCGGCGGCCGGCGGGTGTTGAGGCGATGGATGGAGTCGACGGGCGGAGGCGGCCGGCGGGTGTTGAGGCGACGGATGGAGTTGACGGTCGGAGGCGACGACCGGATGCGACGGTCGGAGGCGACGTGCGCGACAACGGGCGAGGGGATGCGGCGGAGGAGGCGGGCGCGCGAGGGGATGCGGCGGAGGAGGCGGGCGAGGGGTTGGGGCGGAGGAGGCGGGCGCGCGAGGGGATGCGGCGGAGGAGGCGGGCGAGGGGTTGGGGCGGAGGAGGCGGGCGCGCGAGGGGATGCGGCGGAGGAGGCGGGCGAGGGGTTGGGGCGGAGGAGGCGGGCGCGCGAGGGGATGGGGCGGAGGAGGCGGGCGGGGGATGGGGAGGAGGAGGCGGGCGCGCGAGGGGGTGCGGCGGAGGAAGCGGCCGCGCGAGGGGATGCGGCGGAGGAGGCAGGCGAGGGGATGGGGAGGAGGAGCCAGGCGCGCGAGGGGATGGCGGCGGAGGAGCCGGGCAGGCGAGGGGAAAAATTGGGGTATTAGGTTTCCTGGCGTGCGCTGCGCCAAATTAGTGGGCGGGCTGATCAAAAACCTCACGGGCTGGAGAAACCTCACTGGAAAATGTATTTTTGCGACAGTGATACGTGGGCCCGTCACAAAAATTTCTAATTATCCTCACGGTTTATGTAATACCGTCACAGAAATAGTTTATTTTCTTGGCGGCTTAAAGAGCCCGACAGGAAAATGTATTTTTGCGACGGTGATACGTGGGCCCGTCACAAAAATTGCTATCCCTCACGTTCTATGCGGGCCCATCAGGAAAAATAACGCCCGTGAGGGATGATCCGTTTTCTAGTAGTGGGAATAAGATTGAACTTAAGTACATGTGTGTATTTGTTCATGCATGGTTATTTTATTTCATTTCAGTTAATTGATTTGTAAAATAAATGTTCTTGTTTCTGAAATGAATGTGAATTAGATGTATATAAGTACTTGTTGTGTTCTGATTGTTTTAGAGGGTATGGTTAGCATTTCCTGAGGCTAGCCAACAAACAGAAATAGATTTAGGAATATGAATGAATATCACAAACTCAACTATCACAGACGGTTATGAGTTAATAACCATCTATGATAATATATATCATAGATGGTTCAAAAATCGTCGGTGATTACCTCTAGTCATTACTAATCCATAAACTCAGATGGCTCATGAAACCATCTGTAATGACATTTTTGAACTGTTTGTGATGACATTTTCTATAGTAGTGTAAGGCTCTATCCGCCAAAGCTCAATGAATTAGGTTCTATCTACTTGACTGGCTCTATCTGCTAGAACAAATACCTAAGAGCTTTAACTACTTCTAGATTCCCCAAAGCTCATTTAAAAATAAAGCCATAAATCTACCATGTGACAGTGCACCTTGCCCACCCTTGATCGTGGGTGTGACTATTCGAATAGTTTTATACACTTTCAAGGGTGTGCGACTCAGCGATTATTACAAGGCATTTATAATACTCCAACCCAACCTGACTTCGCCGCTAAAGTTTCACCACTGAATGGGTTCAAGTGTGGCAATGTCGCTATCTAGCGCCCCACATTCAGCATTCTGTTGGAATCTCAGCTAGCTCATTGTAAATTATTTAGCCAGGCTATAGCTATTTAGACTTGTGGTTATATGGTAATACTTAATTTGGACAATCACAAGCGTCGGTCCTTAATTGACTAAAGTGGTACTTTCACGATACAAGTTCTCATGCTCAATTTGCACCAATCCAACCTTACCATCTGCCCAAGTCTAAAATCATTTTTATCATTTCATTTTACTTTATAAATAGCAGCAATACCTTTTACTACAAGGTTATTAGATGAAATGATTAAGGCATAAGATATCAATTTTCTACCCCTAGAATTATAATAATTGAATAGCTTGTCTAAGCAATTCTACTATTCTAAAATTATCAAACAGTATTATAATCTCAATACTGAGACAAAGATATCCTAAGGTGATAATGCATATGGTACATGGATATCAACATCAAATGAGGGTATAACAATATCGGATTAACTAATATCATTAAGACAGAAGTTAACATTTTATGTAACATAGCAATGCATGTAGATTTGAAACAGTAAAATAATTTTGATAAAACTAGGTACAACATGGTCAAGGAAGACTTGCCTTCGTTGACTGTGGCTGAGGTCTCTTGTTGCTGGTCGGGAACTTCTTCGACGACTCAGGTTCTATGCAAAAAATAAGAAAGCACAAATAGATAAATACAAAAAAAATCAAAATAAAAAATTTATACCACAAGATAGATTAGGTTTTTATATGAATTTAGGAACTTGAATCACTTGATTCAGAGTTTGAACGACAGACTATGAGTGATTGAAAGATTGTTCAGAATGGAAAATGCTGAAATTATAAAACAAAGGCATATTCCTGGGGATCTTATTTTTGCTAGATTTCTTGGAATTAATGGGGAGTATGACTTGTGGGGCCTTGCTATCATGCACTCAAGGAAGAACAAAGAAGAAGAAACAGAGGAAGTCAAGGAAGAACAGAGGAGCACCTAGGCCGGTTCGGGCAGCGGCTCTGGTGTGGATGTGCGTCAGTGAGGAGAGGCTAGGGGAGGTTGGGCAAGGGGAAAATAGAGTGGTGGGGTCCCAGGGAGGGGATGGCCCACGGCGGTGCAAGCCGGTGTGGCCGGTGGCTGTAGTGGCATGGGTCAACGAGGGCGACGACGCGCATGGAACTTAGAGAAAAAGGGTGAGCAATAGGCATGTGCTCAACCCAAGGAATGCATAGGTGAGGTCGGCTTGGCCAGAGGATGAACGGAACGGGCAGACAGTGACAGGTGTTGGAAACATGGGGTGCTCTGGTGGTGGACCTCCTTAGTGATGCATTGGACAAACCAAGGTATAGAACATGTGGAGTAGGTGATGATGATTGTTCAATAGCAAGGAATTGGGTTTTGGCTCACCAGAGGCGATAAATTGACGACGGAAGACAATGTAGATCATTTTCTAGAAAAACTCGATTCCCATCAAACAACTACATGAAATCAAATTAACTTCACATGAGGGTGCAAGATACTTGGGATCACAATGACGTGAAAGGAATTAGAAGAAATTCACCGAAGTGCTTGGAACATGAGTCGGGGTGACAAATAATTTTGGGAACGACGGGCTCTCGGTGATGCCAATGTTTTGGGGTTTAAGGAGATTTGATAGGGATTGGACGGGGTTGAGGGAGGTTGGGTCGTATCTAAGGGCTTGGAAGAGATAGAAATGGTCTTGAATTCGTTGGCTTCGGTTTTGGTTTGGTTTGGGTACGAATGAGATTAAAGGAAAATGGGAGAATAAATCACAAAGAAACCGGAAGGAGATGGGCCAAGAAAAATGGGTCTAGCCCAGAAAATTAGAATTGTTATTTTCTGGAGATTTGAATTTTGAATTCTAGATTCAGAATTTAGGAATTTAAATTTGAATTGGAATTAAGATTACCTTCTAGGATTACACATAAAATCCAAATAATTAAAATAATTAATTTAAAAATAAAATTTTAAATAAGACAAAGATTGGAATATTACAAGAGGATAGGATCGAAAGACTTAGCATCAAAAGTTTCTTTTCACCTGAATTTTTTTCAATCAGTATATCATAACATTCTTGGTACATACAGATGGTTCTGAGCCAATGGAGGGTTCGGAGGAAGCTGCTTCGTGCCCCAAAAGACAACAAAGTGTCAAGAAGTTGTATGGGATGTTGTGATCATCTCATGCTTCCCTGACCATCCAAGTTTCTAAGAAGAAGGCAGAAATCTTCTCGGAGGTAGGTTACTGACATCGAGAGTTTTTCTTATAAAGCTGCTGCTGCTTGTGTATGAAGAACGGATAAGTTGCACCGACCACTACAACAAAACATCCGTGGGGAGACATCATATTTGTAGGTTAGAGACGTTCTGTTTCGTCTCCCACAGACAACTGAGGCGCTTTTATAAAGCGTCATAGAAACGTCTCCACATGAACTGTCTTAAAAATATAAAGACGCTCTCTAAGGCGTGCCTATATTATTTGAGATGTTCATTAGAGACATCTGCACTGTATCCCTATAAAGTTAGAGACGCTTTTATAAAAACGCTGCGCCACGTCTCAATTAATATAGGCACGTGCGTTGAGACGTTATGTGCCGTCTCAAGATGTCCTATGTAGTATGTATTTTTATTTTGATTGGTATATATTTTCTTCTATACACACAAATACGTATCCGTATGAGAATATAGTATTCCATATATTTATTATATATACATGTATATATAATAATTTTATAGACATCACCATAATATTGAGTACATATTTTATAAAATATAAGGAATGGGCGTAGCACAACAGATATAGTACTGTTATAAGAAAAGCAAACCAACTACAATTGGAACCAAGCCACACCCCGGGCAAACCATTGGCAATTGACAAATTCATCATCATTGCACCCTCCAAACCCCAAAGGAGTTTACATAAGAGAGGTTTACAAATAATTATAGCATCCATTTAAATCAACAGAGTTCACAACTAAATAAAAATCTAATATGCGATAAACACATGTCGGTAAAACATCCTCCAATTTGACACACATCTTTTTTTAAACTGCTATAATAAATCATCAGGTCTATTTCTTCAATCAGAAAATTGTGCATCAGGTCTTCCACTCTGCATTTCTTTTCATAGTCCTCCATATCCTGAAAACATAGCAATATTAACAACAAAATATCATATATGAGCAATCATAAAAAATATTACGGTACAAGTTCAGTTAATTAAACTAGAAGTGGCATACCTAGCGAGTAGAACGTTTAGGCTTTTTTACCTGAAGCAATAGATATTATATGAGTAACAAGACACAAATATTTCTGGTAGGAAAATTATTCTTGTAGTTCAAAGAATTGATCTTACGTAGAACCATGGCATTAACAGCATTAACAGATTACATAAACATCACAGAACATTGCACAGATCAAATATCACCATCACAGATCACAAGTTAACATCCACGGTGCACAATTAACAGAAATTAGTAGTCAACAATAAGCAATTACCGAGTAGTAACTAAGAGCAGCAAAGAGACTAAGAGAGAAGAGTTTGAGATAAACCGAAGAAGGAGAAGCTGCAGAGGGCGCAGAGGAGAAGAGGCAGAGCAGAGGAGGCCGTCAGTGAAGTGGATGCAGGGGTTGATGCCGTCGGTTGCGGTGGAGACGCCGGCGCTGAGGAGGAAGTTGAGGGGGCCAGTCGGCGGCGCTGAAGATGACTGCCGTGGAGATGTCACCGCTGCAGACGAGATTGGTGCAGTCGATTGACGTAGCCGCTGAGGCGATGATGTCGGTGGCGCGCCGGCGAGTCGAGACAGAAGAAGATCAGGCGGCGCTTGGTGGCGGAAGTAGACGAGGTGGAGAAGCGCAGAGGGGCTGCTGCTGTTGGCCGATGAAGCGGAGATGGGAGGCGCGCCGGAGGAGAGAAGGGAGGTGAATACAGGGGGCGGCGCAAGATCTGGAGCGGCGGCCAGAGAAGAGGGTGCGGCGGCCGGTTGTGGTGGTGAGCGGTGGCGAGAGGAGGTTGAAGTAGATGGGGCGGCGGCGCCGATTTGGTGATTGGGGGAGGAGCAGAGGTGAGGGCAGCGTAGGGGCTAGAAGGAGGAGAAGCAAAGGGGGCAGGGCGGTGGTTTGGAGTTGTGGGGAGAAGGGAGGAGAGGTGGCGGCGCTGGGGTGTAGAAGGCGCGGTGGAAGAGCGGCGGGGGGTGCTGCGGTTGGCCGTGGCTCTGGAGGGGTCACCGGTGGAGGAGAGGAACGGCGGGTGGAGAAGGCGGCGAGTGGGGCTGCAAGGAGCGGCGGCACAGTAGAGGAAGGCGGCGCGGTGGAGGAGCGGCGGCGTAAGACGGTGGTCGGGATGGGGAGCTTTGGTTGGCCACCGGCGAGATGGCCGACCCTCGCCGGCGCCGGAGAAGAGGAAGGGGGGAGAGCAAAAGGGGGGCGACGGGAGAAGCAATGGCCGGCTCAAGACCTTCCACAGGCGGCGGCCAAGGGTTTTCATGAATTGGGGATTTGGAATTTGTTTGATTTAGCCCTCGAAAATTTTTAGGGTTTACAGTTAGGTCCATCTCTCATTTCATTTCTTCCATTCGGGCCCTTCGGAAGTCCAATTTCATCGCGGAAAGATCCTACGCATTCGTGTCGATGCGCACATCTGTACGGCGCAGTCCAAATTTGTTGCTTATGCGTCTAGATCACGCCGGCCTGCAGAAAAATATAAAAAATGTAAAATAGTCCAAATTGAGCAATTAATTTTAGAAAAGCGTGTAAATGATGATAAATGATCTCGAAATGTGAAGAATATGAGGGTAAAATGACAGATAATTATATATAAAAGCGAACCCTTAGGTTGAGAGTTCGAACCCTGGGATTGATATTTTTTTATGTTTTCAGCCACTGGACAAAAGCGAAAGAAAAGTCTCAGGTTGTGAGTTCGAACTTTGAGATTGATTTTTTTTATGTTTTATATATATACTGTTACTTACACCATTTTGTTTTTTTAATATTCTTATATGGAGATAATAGATAAGACGTCTCAAATGATAAATAAGACATCTAAAATTTCGTCTCTATACATGAGACGTACTCCAAAACGTCTCAGCAGCCGTTTTAATAGAATTTAATAGCGTGCAACCCTTTAGAGCGTCTCAAACTGCGTCTCTATTTCAATTGTGGTTCTAAAAAGAGAGACATGATTCAAAGCGTCTTAAACAAAACGTCTTAATATGTTCATTTTGTTGTAGTGGACAAAAATGTATTTCTTGAATGAAGAAATTCATGCCGAACTCATATCTGTTGATGATACGGCGGGAGCGAAGGAGGACCCGCCGATTGGTAGGATGCAGAAGTGCATGTGTGGTGTGGTGTTTAATTAAGAAGATCGTGAGATCATTTGAAAACAGCTCGTCGATTGACTGGGCAAAGGTTTACATATCTCATCTCAGTTGCATCTCCTCTTCTCTTTAGACAGTACTACATACCACTGGTAATTAAGATCCATTTCTGACCAGTTCACTGCCCTCAAAACAAAAAACAAAAATTGCTCCAAGAACCAGCGAATAGCTTGCTCTACGAACGTATCTTTGTTTCATACACATGATACATCTATACATGCAACCGATCGATGCCGGCCGGAGAAGAGAAGAAAAACATATCAAAAGAGCAAAAATACGTACACCTCTCGTATCAACATCTAATTATAGGAAGTACAGACGATCGAACACACAACAACATGAAGCAGCTGCATGCACAAATCTTACGCATAGACGGTAGAAAGTATAGTGTATTCGCATGCATGCATGGTGGTATGTAGAACCGAAACAAGCAAACTCGGTCCAATCCTACCAGTAGTCTTGGCCGTATAGCAAGCTCCCGGCCGTTTGATCGTACATGCTCTGGAACGGCGGCGGCGCGGCCACGCTCGCTGCGTACTCCGCCGTCGCCATCGTGGGCGGTACAGCGTGGGCGCCGCCCGCCGCACCCGCCGTGGGCGAGGCTCGCCAGAGCGAGGAGTAGGATGGGGGCGCGCCCGCGACGTCGTGGTCGGCGACGTTGGAGTCGCGGCCGGTGAGCTCCTGCACGACGGCGCGGAACTCCTCGGCGCTGGCGGTGAGCTTCATGGGGCTGGCGATGTACACCACCCTGATCCCCTTCCCACCGCCCTTCCCCTTCCCCCCGCCCTTGCCGTGGCCGTGGTGGTGCAACGGCGGCTTGGAGATGCCGTTGTGCTGCCCGTGATGCACGCTCAGCTTGTCCATCTTATCTCTGCTCTTGTGGTGCAACGCGAACAGGCGCGCTCAAATCGCAAATGAAACCAAGGAGAACGAACGACTTGACCAGGCGGAGCAATCAACCAATCAATCCATCCATCCAAATTAAGCTGCTGGTTTAGCTTGAGATCGATGAGGAGGCGGGGGGGTTTGCTCGCGCCTTATATAGGGCGCGCGGGGTGATGATTTTTGTTTCCAAGATTACTGCGTCTGTGGCGACGGATCGGCTTGTGCAGGTTCCGGGAATCTGCGAGATACTAGTTGAGGCACATGGGGCTTTGATTATCTTGTGGGCGCAAGTACGGTCATAGGTTTGGGCAGTTTATTGTTTTCGTTGCTTAGCTTTTTTTTTTCTCTTTTTCTTTTTTGTAGTAGTACTTGAGAAAGCTGGAGATCGACGACCTGCAGGATAACGATGAGAGAGAGAGACAGAGAGAGTGAAGGTTCCTGGAAAAAAAGGGCGCGGGAGATTTTGACATCATTTGATTACTTTTTTGTACGGGACTGTTTTCCGGTGCCTAGGCTTGGGCATGTATGAACTGTCCCCCTAGACATGGACAGTAGTGTGGACAGTAGTACAGGACAGTAGTGGCGACCGTGGTTGTTTATAGGGTGTACTTATGGCTCAAAATACTGTAGTAGCTGAAAAAGTACTGTAGCGGCTGAAGGAAGTACTGTAGCACTTGAAATGCTGTAACTAATGCTCCAATAAGCTGAGACTTCAGGAGGCAACACTGTGCATGTAGTAATGACGTTCCACAGAAAAATTACGACATTACTTTGACCGAAATGCACCGCTGGCTACTTGCAACACGGGCAAACCCATGCCTCTTCGTCGACATCCGTATCGTCGTCAGAGTACAGGGCCGTGGCTACTTGCAACACGGGCAAACCCATGCCGTCGTCTGCCATCACTGCACAGACAGCAAACCCATGCAGTTCAGTTACAAGCAAAGCATAGTAGACAGTTTGGTTAGAAGCAAAGAAGCAGAAAGCAGTTCGGTTAGAGCAAAGAAGCTGCAGACAGCAAAGAAGTTCGGCAGCACAGTAGCAGTAAGCATAGTAGCAGTTCGGCAGCACAGAACCAGTAATCACAGCAGCAGTTTGGCAGCACAGAACCAGTAATCACAGCAGCAGTTCGGCAGCACAGAACCAGTAATCACAGCAGCAGTTCGGCAACACAGCAATAGTAAGCACAGCAGGCAGTTCGGCAGCACAGCAGCAGTAAGCACAGCAGCAACAAAGAGCACCGTCAGCAGCACAAATACAGAAGCAGAAGACATACAGAGCGCCGTCGGCAGCAGCAGACATCACAGTTCAATAAAATAGACAGAGAGCAATAAGCTAGCATATTTTCAATAAACCAGGGGATTGTCACATGCACACTACCGCAGTTGGAAAACACGGGTAGCAGTCAATTCGAAAGGTAAATAGACATAAATGTTCGGCAACGAACCGCATAACTCAACAATAAAACTCAACACATAGATAACGAACGCATAGGTTAAAAGCTCAACAATAAAACTCAACGCATAGCTAACGAACTGACAATGCTCAACACGGACATACTCCTCACAGCTTCCTGAGTCTTTCCCAAGTACGCCTGATCCAATTGAGGCGACCCTCATTCGCTTGCAGTACGGAGAAGCTATCGCGGCACTCCGGCTTCATAAAAAGCTGCGTTGCATAGTAGTGCTCATCGGTTCCTTCGTGCGCACCTGCTTCTGTCACCAGTTTCATCGGTTGATGCACGTCTTCCGTTGTGTGGTGCAGCTCAGGGGATGTGACACTCATGCCAGACATCCGGCTTGCGGGCTGCATGCTCACCTGCGCTTCATAAAGGTCAACCAGGCACTTGAAATGCACATCACGTTCAGTGCGCTTACTTGCGCGACTGCTGCTCGGGTGCAAAGGTGTAGGGCATGGCCTTTTGCTTCCGGAACTACGCGCCGACGCACCGCTGGCAGGGGCCTGCATAGGGGAATGCATGGTGCTGCCATCTCCTCCTGGGCTTGCGTCGAGGTCCTCGATGTCCAGGTCGATGTCATCCACACCCGGGACGAATGCGCACTTGCTCGTGGTGGTGTTACCGAACACGACTTCTAGGAGGTCCTCGTCATTGGCGACTATGGCCCTGAACTTCCTCATCTCGGACTTTCCTTGCAATGCACGATGTCATATCACCGGTGTAATGCGAATAGCAACGCACATGAAAATCGAAACTTACTCCACCCGCAGTTGCCCACCAGTCGTCACTTGCATCAATGCTGCCTGTGGAAGGATCGACCCCAAGCCCCATGGCACGAAGTTTCAATGTTTTCCATTTGTTGTAATCACGAGCTAGCTGCTCTCATTTGTTCTTCATTTGTTTGCTTGTGTATTGTAAGCCAGTTCGTTCCGCAAATTTCCGGACAAGGTTTTGCTTGCCCTGCGTGTTCAACCTCGAATACGGCTGGTTGTTCGCCTCCACCTTCTCGGCGCATACTTGCAGGAACACATGGGTACTCTCATCGATCCAGGTCGCTAGGGCCATCTGCAGGCATCGCGGCCAAGTGCGCAGTTGGGACATGCGGGAATTTGTGCATGGTACACAACCGTAAAGCAGCAAAAATTCAGCGAAACGATATACATGGAAGGGTCGGCATGCGACAAGGGTGTACCTCCAAGTGGGCGCGGTGACGGATCTGGGAGTGGCGTTCGGCTCGGAGGGGCACGGCGACGGAGCTGCGATGGTCTCGGAGGATGGCCGAGCTTCGACGGTTGGGGGGATGGCCGAGATGTGGGCGTGCCACTTGGCAACGCTGCCGCGGAGGGGGATGCTGAGGGCGCCGCGGAGGGGGACGCCGACCGCGCCGCGGAGGGAGAGGGCGACGCCGCGGCGAGGGGTGACGACCGAGCTGCCCGCCGCGCAGCTCTCGGAGTCACGCGTTGGGCGGCCGCTGCGGAGGGGGACGGCCGAGCTGCGAGTGCTGGACCTGTGGGAGGGCCGCTTGCCAACGACGCCGCAGAGGGGGACGCCGAAGCACCTGCGACGGGTGGGGGGGATGGCCATGCTGCCCGCAGCGCAGATCTGGGACTGCCGCTTCAGTCGGCCGCCGCGAAGGGGCACGGGGGACGGAGGTGCGACAGGGGGGGTGGCCGAGCTGGCTGTGGCCGATGCGGTTGCCACGACGGACGGCGAGGGTGGAGTGGCGGAAATCGTAGGTGGTGGTGAGCGGGCAGGCGCATTCAAGAGGGGCTTGATTTGAGTTGAGCGTCGGTTGGTGGCGTGAAGTTATGGCAGCTCTGGCTCCGGCCGGCTTCGGCTGCAAGCTGCGGCTCCTGCTCCGAACACTGTAGCAGCTCCCCGCAGCCCACAGCCGTAGCTGAGTTGAGCGCTGCCATAAGCCAGCTTTTTTGTTTTGATTTTTTATTTATTTGTATTATTCTAAAAATACAGTAGTGTTTTTAATTTTTCTTTTTCTTTTTTTATTTTTTGATTCAGAAAAGCTAACAACTGCTACAGTGTCTTGCTACCAAAATACATAAAAAACTAAAAAGCCACGACCATCAACCTTTCGGAGCAAGCCCTATGATATACGTTCCTCTTATCTATTAGACATGGCTAAAGGCAACTCATACAATATATTACCTTTATATTTGTCTGTATTTACCTCATATAATTAATAAGTTGTCTATATAATTATCTACATAATGTTATACACAATAGAAAGTCATCTATAAGACCGTTTATTAAATAGTATACATCAAGTGGGTTCTTTTTGGCTGCAACTAATGGCTTATGGCTGTTGCTGATGGATTTTAGCCATAGCGTGAGCGCTTGTGCGAGTGAACCTAAGCCGCTTTAAAAAGGATGTCCCGATAAGTCGTTTCAAAAAACATGAAGAAACCGTCTTGTTTGTTATTCAGGGAATGTCATAAGCTGAAATAAGCTGAAAAGAAGGAGCCATCATCTTTCTCTTTCTCCTTCTATCTCTTTTATATCATCCAAAATTATATATCACATAGACTTATAAATAGCTAGCATGTACCATTATACATGCCCTAACAACCCCACACTAGTCTTTTGTAAGGCTGTAAGTAGGGGTGGAAAATGGTAACGGATAATTTGTTTTATCTGATATTCGTATTCGAGAAAACGCGAATATGGTAAGGAAAATCCATATTCGAAAATGTTCGTATTCGTATTTGAGAATATTTGTATTCGCATTCGTATTCAAGAATATTCGTATCCGTATTCGTATTCGAGACTATTTGATTCATATTCAATCCATTTCTAGAACCCATGAAAAATCCGTACGATTTTTGTTATTAAAATTTTGAATTTAGGCGGTTTAAAATCGGTAATCTGTCAAAAACCAGTGAAAAATTGGTAAAACTGCTAGGAATCCGTTTTATCCGACATTCGTATCCGAGAAAAATCCGTATTCGAAAATATCCGTATTCATATTCGAGAATATTCGTATTCGTATTTAATAATATTCGAATTTGTATTCGTTTTAAAAAAATATGGATTTATATTCGTATTTGAGATTATTCGATCGTATCTGATCCGTTTCCACCCCTAGGTGTAAGAAAG
This sequence comes from Dendrocalamus latiflorus, assembly GCA_017311315.1. Taxonomy (NCBI): domain Eukaryota; kingdom Viridiplantae; phylum Streptophyta; class Magnoliopsida; order Poales; family Poaceae; genus Dendrocalamus; species Dendrocalamus latiflorus. The sequence goes on from CM029611.1 coordinate 38,949,252, forward strand.
CTCGAGGCTCGGGAGTTACTCGAGATTGGCTCATTCTAGACTCAATTCGAGCTCGACTTGAACTTTAAACGAGCCGAACTCGAGTTTGATCTCGAGCTCGTGAGCTTCACCGAGCTGATATTGAATAGTTTGTGAGTCTCGATTCAAACTTAAATAGTGATATATATTAACTCTTATCGAGCTTACTAGAGTCGAACTCGAGCTCGAGTTTTTTCTTATTGTTAAAAATTAGTATATGTTTGAATTATTTTAACTGTTATCAAGTTTACTTAAGTCGAGCTCGCACTCGAACCTTTTTATTAATGAAAATTAGTGCATAATAAATTATTTTCGTTGTTATCGAGTTTCAACAAGCCGAACTCGAGCCTACTCAAGTTTAGACTGAGCCGAACTCGAGCCCAAATTCAGATTCAAATCCTAACTTAAGTTTGGCTTGAGTTTCTACTGAGCTCAAGTCTAAAAAATTAAACTCGCTTGAGTTCGATTCATTTCCAACCCTAGTCGTCTGTCTTGCAGTCCACGTACGGCTTCACAGAGAAGTTTTCTGTTGGACGTAGTTGTGGCGAGATCGAGATGCGTTTCTGTTTGTGTGTGCGTGGGTTCACATAGGTGGTGAAACGTACGCACGCACGTGCATGCGGTATGAATTTTCCCGTGAAGCCGTGTGCTACGGCAGCGCAGGAAAGTGTGTGCATGCAGATGCAGGAGATGCGTTTCACACTGTGTTAAGCCAGTTTCACACGAAAAAACATATTGGAAAAAAGAAATCCATGCAAACAATCTCTGCCTGTCGGAAAACCCAATTACCATACCGGTTAAGCTATCCAACGGTTAGCTGGTGATATTCATCCAAGGAGGCGACCTATTATATACCTGACTGGCTGCTTAGTGAAGGTCCCTTTATGTGGCACTTTTACTACCGTGCCCTTGAGTCCTTACGTGATGGCAACTGATGATAAGTACGTACGTTCATATCATCTTGCACTTATTACGCTACTACTATATGTATGTATGCTAACAGAGAGTAATTATAGGTGCAACCAGCAGAATATATATATATATATATATATATATATATATATATGCGCTAATGGCTTCAACACTGCTAGCAACAGCGCGTGGAATTCGATGAAAGTACATTCGATCTTGACTAACTCGCCAAAACTCAAGGACAGCTCTTCAATTTCTTGATGGGGGAGGTTATACACAAGAATGGAGAGTTCCATGCCGGCGATGATGATTAGATGTTCAAACATTTGATACAATTATAATCACTCAATTGTGCTTAATCAAACAACTCATTCAGTTGTACTTCCCTCGGTTGTTTAATTCGTTTGTGAGACCTGTGTAATAATTATCGTATGCTATATTGTGCTATATGTGTGTGTTCTATTTGCTTGTTTTCAGAAGACATGGCTAGCATTTCTTGAGGCTAGCTGAAAATAGGAAATAATTTAGCTATTAAAAAAGCTATCACAGATGGTTTATAACAATAAATCGTCTGTAATATATGATATATTATAGACAGTTTCTGGTATTAACCGTCTATGATATTTCAGATATCATAGATGGCTATGCTTAAGAATAGCTAGTGATATTTGCAATATCATAGACGGTTTTTAGTATTAGCTGTCTATGATATGTGAGATATCATAGACGGCTATATTTAAGAACCATTTGTGATATCTGTAATATCACAGATGGTTTTTAGTATCATAAATGGTTAATACCAAAAACCGTCTATGATATACCATATTTCATAGACTTTTTTTTTGAAAAATCATCTGTATTGTAACTTATTACAGACGGTTTGAGAATCGTCTATGATACCACCTGTTATCATAGACACATAAATTTAGACGGTTCGGGAACCGTCTGTGATGACGGTTTTGAATCATCTGTGATGACCCTTTCTGTAGTAGTGTAACTTCATGTTTAGAAGATAGTAACTTTTCCACAACTAACAACCCCACTAAATATTAGAAAAATGACACGGTGGATAGTTACAGTCAAACACATGCATGCATGCAGGAGAGAGAAAAGAATAAGTGCACTTGACTTGTGATTTTTTATCTTGTTTACAAGCTAAAAAAATAAAATAACTCTTTCACCAAAAGTCCAACATGTGATTCATTTGCACCATTGTGTTCGAAATTACGAGCTTAACAAAATAAGATCCATATTGAATATGTTTTGACACTGCGAAATTTATATCATTTTTACTATAAGTCAAAAATAACTTTGTTATCAATAACCAGTAACTTTGTTATCAAAAGCTAGTAACTTTTCTGCCAATAGCAGGTAACTTTGTTGTCAATAACAAATAACTCATATGGATATACAAAGTTACTGTTGTGCATTAGTGAAGTTACTATCAAATGCATGTAGAGTTATTGCCAATTTTATAGGGTTACAACTGACAGTAACTCTATATGTGTTTAGTAGTAATTTCACTCACACACATTAGTAACTTTCCATACGAGTTATTTGCTATTGACATGCATGTTTCTCTCTCCTCTCAATGCATGCATGTTGGCAGTAACTTCACTCACACATGGCAGTAACTTTCCGTACGGGTTATTTGCTATTGACATGCATGTTTCTTTGTTTGTCTGCGATCTGGTGGGATTGGGTCAATGGAAGGGGGTGGCGTGCTTATTCTACGCGTAGTTACTGAATAGTACTTATATATATACATATATATGAAAAATACATTCTATTCCTGGGTGTAGTTACTCCCTCATATGATATACCACCTAAACTAACATACTTCTTTATCACCTTAGTATACTTATATACTAATTCTAAGATGCTCCAATACCAGTCATATGAAAAAAATTGCAAGAGAGGACAAGATTTATGGTATATTTTGCCAATACATTCATATTCATACATAAGAGGAGTATATATGTTAAAAACCTGTAATACCACCATAAAAAAGTACATGTATATACCCTCTGTTACATTAGATACTCCCTAACGAGATATAATATAGGGAGTAACTATACCCGGGAGTAGAAAAAAGGCTTATATATATAGCCTTTTCGTACTCTCGGAAGTACATATTTTCACTTATAATACACCATTTAAACAAATATGTTATACTTATTTATCATTTTTGATATACTTAAATACTAATTATAAGATATTCCAATACAATTTGATTAAAAAAATTTATTGGAGTCCTCTATTTTTGCTAGATACCATTTTCCATATATAAAAGAAGTATACGCAAAATTATACTATGAAAAGTAGACTTTGATAAAAAAAACTTTTATATAACTCACTTAGAATATCTGATAATCATTATTAGAATACGCTAAAAATTATAAAAAGATATATAATAACATCATTTACGGTACGACCTGATCCCTGATCAGATTAATTAATTTCAAGAGAAATTACTAACCAACAGATCGAGTACTTCGATTTGGATTCGAAAAGCCTAGCTAGATAATCGACCGATATCGAGCAGGCGGATTGGATCGATGACGCCCCAGCTAGCATTCCGATGCATGCCGCACGATCAATCAAAAGCAACGCAGACAACGAATTGTATTTTCTGGTCCAAGATTGTGTCTCCGCCTGCTTATGGGAAGTCGCCACGATAGATTTATCAATCGTTCGTTCGTCGGGCAGCAGGTGCGAGGTACTTTCATGGTCAAAAAAACTCATGGTTGTCTGCTACTTTGAATGGAGACAAGATATGCCCTAGAGTACTCCTTTTACAAAACTCCTCCCAGAACGCTAGCTACGTACGTACGCATCCGGACGCTTCCTCGCGGAAGGCGTAAAAAAAAAACAAGTGCGCCCTTGGGGTAGAAGTAGAATTCGCACGTCAGTGACTCATCTCATTGGATAAAAAAAACGACACGTACGGGCGCGTTGCGCAATCGATGACGCCACCGTTTTCCCGTCATTTCGAAGAGGTAACGGAAAGGCGATCAGCAACAGGGAGGAAGGCACGGCTGGGGGAAGGAGACAAAAAGCGAAGGAGCAAGCGCGCGAGCGACGGACACGAACGCAGCAATAGAGACTGTAGAGAACAGCCGGCCGTTTGCCGGGAATAAGTGTGATCTACGAAAGGGTAATCCTGAAGGTGACGGCCGTGGCGCCGGGTGAAGTTTCCACCCTGTAACGATCGGTCGACCTCGACGTTTCTTTCCACTCTTAGTCAAGGTGCCGTATATACGTCCCCGTCGCTCGGCACCGGGGTGGTCAGGACAGCGGCCCACTTGCGCGCGCGCGTATCCTTTTGCGTAGGATTACTGGTATCTTGTCGCTGTTCGTGGGGTTGGAGCCCTGCAACACTTGGATATTTTTCTTCACTTTTCATCCCTCTTTACCCCATTTTCTCTCCCATGCATGGATTCGCTGTTGAGATCTTTGTCCAGATCTCTACAGAGAGGGAGAGAGAGCGGGGAAGAGTTGGGTCGTAGAGCACTTGCAGCTTGCCTAGCTTGACATGAAGAAATAGATGAAGGTCCTAACTAACTGATGAAGAGCCAAACCCTCATGCTTAGCAAACTCTACGTAACACTACTAGATATTATTAATGAGCTAAATGTATTTTACTCCTTGGTTCAATCAGCTACGTGGCTAGGACATGACGTGACGCCTTAGCTTTGATATGGATCAGATCCACGACTTTCTGTACATCAGTCAAGTAACTAGCAGCAGAAGCGCAGCGCCACGTCGCGCCAGTTATCACATGTACCGAAATAAAATAGACGATAATTCATAGATTTTTTCTGGAAAAATCAAGGGCCAAAATGTAATTCTTAAAAATCGAAGGGCTTCTTCGCAAAAAAAGGACACACACGTAATAACAGAAAAACCGTGGGGCTTTATCCAACAAAATGGAGGGCCTCCATGGAAAAATCAAGGGCCGTACGCATTTTCGAAAAATCAGAGGGGTTTTCCGTAAAAAAAATTGACGTGATGGGGCTTTTCGACAAAAACTGAGGACCCGCACATGATGTTGTAAAATTTGGAGAGCCTATTCGAAAAATTGTTGACATGAAGGGCCTCCGGGGGCGAATCCCCCAGGGTGTAATATAGGGATTATTTAGTCGGAGAGACTATTCAATTAGTTTGCTTAACCACTTCCCCCTTAAAAAAAGTGTACGTCAGTCGAGTATGTAGTCCCGTTTGGCACACGTGATTTTCACTGGTGAGGCACCACGTGAGAAGGTTCAAGATTATTTGTAATGAACCATTAGCAATGTGTGTTGAGTTAAAATTCAAATTTACAAAAGATTTGGATTTTTAGTATGATGGTTTCAACCCGATGGTCAGACCAGTTTTGCTGAGCAGTTAGACCGGCTAGTTCGAATTTCGGCTGGGAATTCCGAATTTTGAAAAATTGATCGTGGATCAAGTCGAACTGCTTGAGGTCTGTGCGTTCATGTTGCATGAAGTATGTTAAGCTAATGTAGGTCAAATTGTGATGAACTTATTCCCAAAAATGATTTCTTGGTCTTTAGATATGTAGGGAAGCTTAGGATCAACTATGATCAATGGCGAGGATCGGAACTATGTGAGAGACCATGTGGAGGTCATCCCATGTGTGTGATGAGTAATTGACATCGGTTTAGGAAAATCGAGTTTGATTTGGTTGGTTCGGACCTTGACGTTGCGTGGTGCAATCGGGCTCGATTGGACTTGGTAAAACCTGGTCAAAGTGGTTAGGATGCATATTATGTTGACTTGTCAGGTTTGGGCTATTTCATGCTTAATGTGGTTTCATTAATGCATTTATGCTTACATGTATCGAGCAGTGCTATTTGATATGTTTCTTGTCTGTGATGGCTGCAGGACGTCGAGGCGGAGTCGTGGCGAAACACGAGGTGACCGGACTAGACGCAGGTGGCGTTGAGGTCAGAACGGTCGGATGTGTCGAAGACGGCGTGAACTCGAGGTGGTTGCGAGTCGTGGACGACAAGGAACGCAGAAGCTTCCCGGAAGGTGCAGGAGGGGTGTTTCAGTAAAAACGCAAAGCTGCACGAGTGGAGGCCGGTTCCGTTCGGATTTAGCGGGCGTAACGGGGTGGATCAGACCCGTTAGCCAAAGGCTATAAATAGGTGGGAGTGGCTGCATGCACTCTATGGCTTTGGGAGAGAGTTAGGGTTTGCTAGAGTCAAAATAAACTTTGAGAGTTTGTTTTGGCTTTAGGCTTTAGTTGTTGGAGAGTAGTTGAGGGCAACAGGAAGTGTCTCCTTCGTTCATCCCCTCTGCGTGTGTGTGTGTGTTCCTCCCAAGCATACGTTCATCCCCTCTCTCTGTGTGTGAGTTCCTCCCAAGCAAGCATGTAGTGTGTGTTCTTGAGGCTTTGGAGAGGGAGTGGATGAGTTGAGAGCCTTGTAATCATTCCTCTTGTTCTAATGTCCATGCGTATGGGGACTCATCTGTAATCCTCGTTTGATTTGGAATGAAATCTCTGAGTTTTTCTCCCGTGCTCCTGTTTGCCTACGATGCTCTCTGTGCTTGATTTCTCGGATTCCTGTTTTTGAGTTGTTTCTTGTTGAGAAGGTGCAAAATGGGTTGCTCTATGCTGGGATGATGCCTCAAGATCACTTGATCAGATAAAATCCCAAGAACCCATCTTTGATTCCAGTTTTTGTGTTGTGAACTCCTCTGTTCTTGTTTTGCCTTCTAGGGTTTTGGTGATGTTCTTGATTTCCTTCATGAGATGGCATGAAACTTGATGTCTAGAGTCCAGAGGCTATAAATTAGCTTTCCTCAAAGTTTCATGGCCAAAGGATCAAAGGTTGAGGAGTAATTTGGTTTTTGGCTCAGCTCTTGCAAGTTTTCAGATTTTTGCCATAATCTGAAATTCTTGATCTTTAGTTTGATTTCTTTATTTCCTAGAGTCTCCTTGCTATTTAGTTTATAGTAGTGTTGCTTTGGGGCAAAAAGAATGGAAGAAATCCATCGTTTTATCAGTTTTCCCGAGGTCTGAATATTTTCGGTTTCATTTTGCTTCGGGCTCCAGCTTCTGTTTCTGGTTTCAGAGCAACCGGTCAAACCGGTGGAGGTAGAGCTGTCAGACCGGGGTCGGGCGGTTAGATCGGCATTTTGTCGGCGGTCAGACCGACCTGCAGCCGGCGGTCTGACCGGGCTTGGCTTGGCGGTCTGACTGGCCAGGGTGGTCTGACCGGCCATGACCCATCGGTCTGACCGGCCCTGCCTGGCAGCCTGTGTTGCTTGGTCCAACAATTTTGTTTTAGGTACTTGTGGGGGACAAGTTTTTGAAGGCGACATTCACCCCCCTCTGTCGTCATTTCGGTCCAACAATTGGTATCAGAGCCGGTTATCTCTTCTTCATAGATCTTAACCGGTCTCTAGAGCCATGGCAACAGACAAGTACTCGACCAAGCCTCCTGTCTTTGGTGGCATCGATTACCCCTTCTGGAAGAGCCGAATGGAGACATACATCCAGGCTCAGGGGTATGCCATCTGGCGTAAGGTAAAGGTCCGGTTTGTTGTTCCTGCCGATGGGAACATCAACGCTGGGAATATGGTTGATGTTGAGGCAAACGCTAAGGCAAGGAACATCATAATCCAGGGCTTGAGTCGTAGCGAGTTTGACCGCATATCTCATCTTTCGTCCTCCTTCGATACTTGGGAGACCCTCGATGCTTACCATGAGGGCACCACCCAAGTAAAGACGGTGCGACAGGACCAGTTCAAGCGAGATTACAACAAGTTTGAAATGCTCGCTGGCGAGTCCCTCGATGAGTGTTTTGCGCGTTTTCACAAGATTCTGAGCAACCTCCGAGCGGTCGGTCTCACATACCCTGACTCGGATAACGCTCGACAGATGCTCGCTGCACTCGACCTTCGTGTTTGGGAGATGAAGGTGACTACCATCAAGGACACCACGGACCTCTCGACTTTGACTCTTGATGCGCTGTACTCGCGCCTCAAGACTCACGAGATTGACATTGTCTCTCGCAAGTCGAAGTCACAGTTGATGGCTCTAGTCACCGATCCTAGTTCGGCTTCTGGTCTTTCTTCTGATTCGCTGTGTGGATTCTCCCTTGCTGCTCTCTGTGACATAACTGATGATCAGTTAGAGCAGCTTGCGGATGAGCAGTTAGCCCTCCTAGCTTGGAGATTCTCCCATGCCTACAAGAGGAGGAGGGACGATAAGAGAGGAGGACCCGTGATCTGCTTCGAGTGTGGTGGCCTCAACCACATTCGAGCGAACTGCCCCAAGCTGGGGAAAGGCAAAGGTGACTACGGCGGTTCGGGCAAGAATGACTACATCGACAAGAACGACAACAAGAAGCCCTCAGCTCACGCACAAGGCAAGAAGAAGTTTCGCGACCTTGGCAAAGCCAAGAAGCTCTTCCACCGCGTCCTCACCGCCTTCGACGACCTCGATCTCAACGAGGTGGAGGGGTGGAGCGACGACAATGGAACGGACGAGCAAGAACCCAAGGGCGGCGACAACTTCTTGGCATGTGCTTCATGGCCCTTGAGGGTGAACTGAGCGACAGCGAGCTGTACTCCGACTCCGACGAGGTATCCCACACCTATGACCAGCTTAATGATGTTTTTCTTAAGCTAGGTAGATTCCATGCTAGATCTAGAGCTAGGTGTAGCGAGTTAGAGAAGAAAGTAGAGAGCTTGTCACGGGAGCTTACTTCACTTAGATATGCTTCCTCCTGTGACGATTGTGATGTTTGTTCTGCTTTGCTGGATGACATGGAGAAACTAAGGACCTTGCATGATAGTGTGTCCTCTAAGCTAGACATGATTAAGGTAAAGAATGTTAGTCTTCTTGCTGAACTTGAGATGAGTAGAGTAGCGCCTATTTCATCTACTGTTGTTGAGACTACATCGTGCACCTCATGTGAGGATAAGGACAATGCTTTTAGAGGTCTTTATACCATGTTGCTCGATCTGCCCGAGACATGTGAAAATTGCAATAATCTGAAGATGAACCTAAAATGGGTAGATCATAAAATTGCAGAACTACAAGCTTTTCTTTTTGAGCTAATTGTCTCATGTGTGAATTGTCCCAAGCTTACTGCTGAACTTGAATATGTCTCCAAACAGTTTCAAGAATTAGTTGATGACAATAATAGATTGGCTCAACTGCTTCTAAGGACCCTGTTAGCTCACCATGCATTAATTGTAACAAACTAAAATCTGATTTGATTGCATTGGATGAGAAATGTGTGAAGCTGACTAAAGACCTTCTAGAGAAGCAACCATCTGCTTGTACTGTGTGTGTTGGGAAGAAGCATGAGGGTTTGGTAGAGACGTCTATCGACATGAACCAACTGGCTAGTAGTAGGACTATCCCCTCAGAGTCGGCTGTGCATGCACAAGCCATTCTTTTATCTACTGTTGGTTCTTCTACTGCTCCCTTACCTTCTGCTGTCTCTTCTTCCCCCTGCTCTTCTTGCACCTCTCTCTTTCGGGAGTGTCAGTATCTTATGAACACTCTCGAGAGATTTGTAGGAGGCAAGAAGAAGCTTAATCTTATTCTAGACCAATCCAAGATTTGCAGATTTAATCAGAGTCTAGGATATGATTTCTATGAGGACATGAGGAAGCATCCATCTGCCGTGCTCAGACCCATAGCACCAGGTGTGATCGAGACTGAGCCCAGGACCGAGAAAGTCCAATTTAAGTCTGCGGGCTTGTCCAAGGGATTTCTGACAACAAGATGATTCCACCTACAGCTTCGGCCTCTCAGAAGGCGAAGCCTCATCATGCTACTTCTACCTCTCAGAAGGTGAAATATCATTGCACCTTCTGTCAGAAGGATGGACATCTGATCGATCGATGCTTTAGGCGCGCCAAGATCGCGCGTAGAGACCGTGTTGAGTCTCTTAGGCGCATTCAGGGTCAGCCTCAGACCTTGAGTGCACCTAAGACAAACACGAGGTCTAGGTTTGTTTCAGCTGATGGGTTTGGATAGCATCGAGGACTTGGTTTTTTCGAGTTGTCTGGTTTTCGTCCTCATGCTCCCTTTGGTCATGACTTTCGCTGTTCTGAGGGTAGATCTCGTTTTCCCCGTCGAGATGACTACCCGCGGCGTGTTCAGCGTGTTGCCGGTACTCCGACTCGCTCGCCCGTAGTAGTCGAACCCAGCAACAGCTTCTGGTCTACACGTAGACCTTTTGGCTTGTTGAGTGACAGAGAGCGTAGGGTAGATAGAGGTCAGTCGTGTGTGGCTACTTCTTCTACTCGACGTGTTACTCAGTATTGGGTGCCAAAATCACTCTTGATTTACCCAAGTACTGAGACTTTACTCTCTGTTTGACTCAGGTTCGTCGGGCAGGGAAGGGAAAGGTTTGGCTAGTAGACTCCAGGTGTTCACGACACATGACCGAAGACTTCCGTTGGTTTTCTTCCCTTGCCCGTGCTCCAGGTGATGAGACGATCACCTTCAAAGACGCTTCATCTGGGCGCGTCATCGCCAAAGGTACAGTGCGTGTTAATGATTCTTTCATTCTGAAAGATGTTGCCTTAGTTAGTAAGCTGAAGTATAATTTGCTTTCTGTTTCTCAGCTTACTGATGACGGTTTCGAGGTGAGATTTAAGAAAAATGCTTACAAAATTCTTGATTCTTCGGGTAGTCTGGTTTGCGGGATTTCTCGTTATGAGAGGATCTTTCGTGCTGATTTTTCTGAGTCTTCTGGTGATCCTTTTCGGTGTTTGGTTGCTTCTAAGTCCCATGACCTTTCCTTCTGGCATAGGAGGCTTAGTCATATTGGATTTGACCATTTGACCCGAGTTAGCGGCCACGACCTCATTCGTGGTTTACCAAAACTCAAGATGGTCAAAGATCTAGTTTGTGCTCCTTGCCGGCACGGCAAGATAGTTGCCGCTTCTCACCCTCCGGTCATAGTGACTATGACCGATGCACCGGGACAGCTGCTCCACATGGATACAGTTGGCCCAGCTCGAGTGCAGTCAGCAAGAGGGAAGTGGTATGTTCTTGTCGTGGTCGATGACTTCTCGAGGTACTTTTGGGTGTTTTTCTTAGCCTCGAAGGATGAGACGTTTACACATTTCTAAGGCTTTTCAGTAGGCTTTCTGTTGAGCTCCCGGGTGCCTTACGAGCGATCCGCAGTGACAATGGCACGGAGTTCAAGAATTTCTACTTTGAGAGGTTCTGCGATGAGATATGTGTAGAGCATCAGTTCTCCTCTCCGCACGTCCCACAGCAAAATGGCGTCGTGGAGAGAAAGAACCGTACCTTGGTCGAGATGGCCAGGACGATGCTCGATGAGTACTCTACATTGCGGAAGTTTTGTGCTGAGGCTGCCACCGCGTGCCATGTTTCGAATAGAGTTTTTCTCCAGGCACACTTGCACCGCATCTCTTATGAGTTGAGATATGGGCGAAAGCCCAGTGTATCTCATTTTCGTGTGTTTGGTTGCAAGTGTTTCATTTTGAAGTCCGGGAGCCTAGATAAGTTCAAGTCACGTTCTTGTAATGGGATCTTTCTAGGTTACTCGACTTCTTCGCGGGCTTATCGGGTTTGGAACTGCGAGTCTAGTAAAATGGTAGAGACCTGTGAGGTGACCTTTGACGAGGCCAGTCCGGGGACCAGGCTTGATATCTCAGGTTCTTTAGAGCAGTCTGAGCCCATCTTTATGGATAATGAGGACGATGGAGATGAGGGTTGTCTACCCGATCCAGCCCCTCATCCACCCCTTCTTCCACTGCACCTCGAGGCGATCAGCCCATGCCTTCTGCTTCTTCTAGAGCTAGTGGCTTTGTTCCTATCTCGTCAGCTCATGAGGTAGAGGCCACTTCTTCATCTTATCCAGGACCTCCTAGACATATCCAGAAAGACCATCCTTCCGAGCAGATTATTGGAGACCTCTTTGAGTGAGTCACTCGTTCAAAGTCTGGCATATCGCATTTCTGTCTCCATTCTGCCTTTGTTGCCTCCTTTGAACCCAAGGACGTTTGTCATGCTCTCTCTGACGAGTCTTAGGTTAATGCCATGCATGAGGAGTTAGAGAACTTCGAGAGAAACAAGGTCTGGTCGCTTGTTGAGCCCCCTCAAGGTCACAATGTTATTGGGACTAAGTGGGTGTTCAAGAACAAGCAGAGTGAGGATGGGGTGGTTGTTCAAAACAAGGCTAGACTGGTAGCGCAGGGCTTTTCCCAGGTTGAGGGTCTAGATTTCGAGGAGACCTTTGCCCCTGTAGCTAGATTGAGGCCATTAGAATCCTGCTTGCCTTCGCAGCTTCTAAGGGTTTCAATCTTTACCAGATGGATGTCAAGAGTGCCTTCCTCAATGGCTTTATTGAGGAAGAAGTCTATGTGAGACAGCCTCCAGGTTTCGAGAACCCCAAATACCCAAACCATGTCTTCAAGTTTTCCAAAGCGTTGTATGGACTTAAGCAGACCCCTAGAGCTTGCTATGAGAGGCTTAAGTCCTACTTATTGAGTCATGGGTTTGAGATGGGTAAAGTAGACAAGACCTTGTTCTTTCGCCGGCATGGCACTGATCTTCTGCTCGTCCAGATTTCTGTGGATGACATCATCTTTGGCGGCTCTTCTCATGCTCTCGTTTCCCAGTTCTTGGATGTCATGAGCACCGAGTTTGAGATGAGCATGATAGGTGAGTTGACCTTCTTCCTTGGCTTCCAAATCAAGCAGACTCGGGAGGGTACCTTCTTGCATCAAGGCAAGTACACTCGTGACCTCCTGAGACGCTTTGATATGAGTGATGGTAAGCTTGTGTCAACGCCCATGGCATCTTCCGCCACACTTGACCCAGATGAGGACGGCGAGCCAGTTGATCAGAAGGAGTATCGCAGCATGATTGGCCCCTCTTGTACCTCACTGCCTCGAGACCGGACATACACTTTGCTGTGTGTCTATGTGCTCGTTTTCAGGCTTCTCCTCGCGTATCTCACCGTCAGGCGGTGAAACGCATCCTTCGGTACCTTCAAGCTACCGTTGACTATGGTATCTGGTACTCTTACTCGTCTTGTCTTTCCTTGAGAGCCTACTTGGATGCAGACTTTGCTGGCTGTAGGATAGATAGGAAGAGCACTTCGGGCACCTGCCAGTTCATTGGCACTTCTCTCGTTTCCTGGTCTTCGAGGAAGCAGTCCGGTGTTGCACAGTCCACCGCAGAGGCCGAGTACGTTGTTGCAGCCAGTTGCTATAGCCAGGTGCTCTGGATGGTCTTGACCCTGCGGGACTTTGGGTTAGTTATCGACAGTGTTCCACTCTTTTGTGATAACACTTCTGCGCTTAACATTGCTAAGAACCCAGTGCAGCATTCTCGGACCAAGCACATTGATATCAGATATCACTTCCTTAGAGACCATGTAGAGAAGGGTGACATCGTGCTTCAGTTTGTGGAGAGTGACCACCAGTTGGCTGATATCTTTACCAAGCCTTTGGATAGCTCTAGGTTTTCAGCTCTGCGGGGAGAGTTTGGGGTGGTTTGTCCTTATGGACTGTTGTGAGGGGGAGTTTTGGGCTTTACTGCTTTATTATATTTATTATGCTCTTATTCCTTTCTGTTGCATTGCTTTTGGGAGCGTGGGTTAGTCCTCCTAGCATAGATTAGAGTGTTTCTCACGTCTAGCTGTTTAGACTTCTTACTCTTATCTTGTGATTCTAGGATGCTGCTTATTAGCTGTTTCTCTTCTCACTAGGTTGAGCTCACTCACTTCTTGTAGGTTCTAGCGAGGGTTGGGCCACCCTCGGGTAGACGGGGTACGTGTTTGCTCTCTAGTGTGTTAGGTGGTCAGCTGATAGTCTTGGAGTCATATGGGGTAGATGGGAGTCAGTCTAAGCCATAGTATCCTCTTTATCTCATCTATGCTTTAAGGACTGCCCTTTCGGATTTTCTTTGCCAGCTTCTCTTGCTTATAGTTTTGGTTCAGGGGGAGTTCATTTGGGAGCTTCTGAAGCTTAAAATTGACATAACTCAACTTGAACTAAAAAGTTGCATCACATGTTGAGGGGGAGCTGGATTTTCTCGCATTTTAGCATTCTACATTGTAATATAACTACATGGAGCCTTGATTATTATCCTCTCATGACATGTTTCCATTGCTTTACATCCTGCCATGATTTGTGCTTCATTTGCTAGCTTGATCATGACTTTATATGTGTAGACTAGCTTTTGCCATGATGAGTAAATTAAAATTGCTCAACTTGAATTAAGACTTATCATGTTAGCTCTCGAGACTACTCTTTCTTTAGTTATCCATTTATGATTCATGCCATGTCAAATAGGTTGAGTTGAGTTCTGAATCTTTATTGAGCGTTAGATTGAGCTATATTAGCTTCTTGATGACACATGAGTTAGTACATGTCTTACATTCATGAAAATGCAAAAAGATCTCTTTTGTGCAAAAAACTGATCTCACCAATTCTTTCTCATGAGACGGCTTGCCATTGCACAAGGCATGAACTCAGGGGGAGTTTTGGATGACCAAGATCATCTTCTTAAGCTTTTTGTTTGGAGTGGTCGCATAAGGTTTGAGATCTAACACATGACTAAAACAAAAATCTGGTTGGAAACAATCATGTGATTTCTAAAGAAAAATTATGTTATTTGTGCTCAATTTGCTAAAATTTACAAGTACTTGAACAAATGTCTCATTCTACAACTTGTAGTAATCTAATTTGACTCAATACTAGCTTCTTGGTTCCGCTTAGCTTATTGACATGGTTTGCATCATCCTTAGATACCTCTAGCTAGACTGTGATCATGATGACTTGACATGCTAAGAATTTGCACTAAAATTTCAGATTGTGACTTCTTTGGTTTAGCTGGCTTATATATATCTTTTCATGATCTAGATAGCATGTTTATGTGTTATGGCTTGATGTACTTCTCATATGGTCATCTTGGATAATTCTCATGGTTCTACATGCTTAAAATAAACCAACTTCAGCCATTTCATCCATTTTTGTGATCTTTTTCTCTCCTTTGCATCCTTGATGTGTTTATTGCCAAAAGGGGGAGAATAGAGGAGAAAAAGCCATTTGGGAACATTTTAGAGCTTTGGAGAACAATTTGCTCTTTCAGTTGTTGCTCTCTTATTTCCTTCTGTCGACATGGTCATTAGCTTTATTTCCTTCCTTTGGACCATGTTTGACTTCTTTCTTGCATTTCAAACTCATCTTTGCGCTTTTTCTGGGTTTGTCAATATTCTCACCAAGGGGGAGATTGAGAGACCATGTGGAGGTCATCCCATGTGTGTGATGAGTAATTGACATCGGTTTAGGAAAGTCGAGTTTGATTTAGTTGGTTCGGACCTTGACGTTGCGTGGTGCAATCGGGCTCGGTCAGACTTGGTCAAACTTGGTCAAAGTGATTAGGATGCATATTATGTTGACTTGTCAGGTTTGGACTATTTCATACTTAATGTGGTTTCATTAATGCATTTATGCTTACATGTATCGAGCAGTGCTATTTGATGTGTTTCTTGTCTGTGATGGCTGCAGGACGTCGAGGCGGAGTTGTGGCGAAACACGAGGTGACCGGACTAGACGCAGGTGGCGTTGAGGTCAGAACGGTCGGATGTGTCGAAGACGGCGTGAACTCGAGGTGGTTGCGAGTCGTAGACGACAAGGAACGCAGAAGCTTCCCGGAAGGTGCAGGAGGTGCGTTTCAGTAAAAACGCAAAGCTGCACGAGTGGAGGCCGGTTCCATTCGGATTTAGCGGGCGTAACGGGGTGGATCAGACCCATTAGCCAAAGGCTATAAATAGGTGGGAGTGGCTGCATGCACTCCATGGCTTTGGGAGAGAGTTAAGGTTTGCTAGAGTCAAAAGAAGCTTTGAGAGTTTGTTTTGGCTTTAGGCTTTAGTTGTTGGAGAGTAGTTGAGGGTAGCAAAAAGTGTCTCCTTCGTTCATCCCCTCTCTCTGTGTGTGTGTTCCTCCCAAGCATTCGTTCATCCCCTCTCTCTCTGTGTGTGTGTGTTCCTCCCAAGCAAGCATGTAGTGTGTGTTCTTGAGGCTTTGGAGAGGGAGAGGATGAGTTGAGAGCCTTGTAATCATTCCTCTTGTTCTAATGTCCATGCGTGTGGGGACTCATCTGTAATCCTCGTTTGATTTGGAATGAAATCTCTGAGTTTTTCTCCCGTGCTCCTGTTTGCCTACGATGCTCTCTGTGCTTGATTTCTCGGATTCCTGTTTTTGAGTTGTTTCTTGTTGAGAAGGTGCAAAATGGGTTGCTCTATGCTGGGATGATGCCTCAAGATCACTTGATCAGATAAAATCCCAAGAACCCATCTTTGATTCCAGTTTTTGTGTTGTGAACTCCTCTGTTCTTGTTTTGCCTTCTAGGGTTTTGGTGATGTTCTTGATTTCCTTCATGAGATGGCATGAAACTTGATGTCTAGAGTCCAGAGGCTATAAATTAGCTTTCCTCAAAGTTTCATGGCCAAAGGATCAAAGGTTGAGGAGTAATTTGGTTTTTGGCTCAGCTCTTGCAAGTTTTCAGATTTTTGCCATAATCTGAAATTCTTGATCTTTAGTTTGATTTCTTTATTTCCTAGAGTCTCCTTGCTATTTAGTTTATAGTAGTGTTGCTCTGGGGCAAAAAGAATGGAAGAAATCCATCGTTTTATCAGTTTTCCCGAAGTCTGAATATTTTCAGTTTCATTTTGCTTCGGGCTCCAGCTTCTGTTTCTGGTTTCAGAGCAACCGGTCAAACCGGTGGAGGCAGAGTGATCAGACCGGGGTCAGGCGGTCAGACCGGCCTGCAGCCGGCGGTCTGACCGGGCTTGGCTTGGCGGTCTGACCGGCCATGACCCACCGGTCTGACCGACCCTGCCTGGCAGCCTGTGTTGCTTGGTAGTTTTCAGTGATTTTTGACTCCTTGGTTTCTTTGTTCTCTGTGCTCATTTCCTCTGTATTGTGAATTTTCCAGTGAGCCGTTTTACCAACTTCATAGCTCCTCATAGCTATCGGAGAGGGTTTTCTTTTAGGTACTTATGGGGGACAAGTTTTTGAAGGCGACATTCACCCCCCTCTGTCGTCATTTCGGTCCAACACTATGCTCATGGAGGAGTTGAGATCCAAAACTATCAAAGATATTGGGTGAGATGGTTGAGCTTAAATATGGCACAAGAAAGACAAGGAATGTTGAAGAGAATATTCGAGCGAGCAATGGGCTGCACAAGTAAGGTGTGGTCCAATGAAAATCAAAGTGGAAGAGACTTGCTGATGCGTGTCAAGCTATTAATGCACCTACATGTGGCAAGCACAACGATTGCTTACAAGGGAAAGAGAGGACTGAGGCAAGACAAGGATATTTTGGTATTTTTCTAAATACTAAAAACTTCATTGGATCAAAACTGCAGTGCTTGAGCAGCGCTTAGGAAGGCGGTTTAGGTCAAGAAGATATTGAGAAGATCAAATAGATCGAAGGCTAATGACTTAGTTGGTTTGGGCTCATGTGTTTTGAAAAGTGTGCATAAGTTAAGTGTGAGTGTAAAACCCGTGTTGTGTGGGGTTAACGGGTTTTCCCAAATTATACTAGGGAATAGTATCCATTAGAGTATATATAGCTAGTTACCCCATCTACTTAATGGATTAGGATGAAAACTTGCGTGATAACCATCCCATTGAGAAAGAAGAGTGAGTGTTATAGCGTGCTCTCTTGTCCTTATGAAGTGGTTGTCAAACATATATCTTCAAGTAGCAATAGACCAACTTCGTTTATCTCTCATGAAATATTATTGTCTTGATTGATTTGCTCTTGTTCTTATTGGTTATTTGCCTCTTCTTCCCTTTTTTTCATCTTGTTGCATGCCAAGAACATGTAAGTGATGAAGATGCCTCATATATCTCAACTGTTATTTGCAAGATTTGGAAGTTGCCCGGCTCTTACTTGATTTGGAGGTTTTCTTGAGAAATCTTGATAAGGGGGACTTGGTGTGAGAACCCTCAAAAACAATTGATCAAGAATGCAGTATTAAGAAAAACAATTAATATGTCAATAAGAGTATTAACATTAAAAGGGAACTATTGACAAATTCAATTATCCTTTGACACAATCAAATGAGAATGTATTAGAATCAACAATCTGAATTACTAAAAGACTCAATTACAATAACAAATTTAAATTCCATAAATAAAGAATAAATATTACAACCTAATATTACAAATTCGGAAATTCATCGCATACAACAAAGTCATACAAATATAAATTACATCAAAACACATCTAACTCCATAACTTCATCTCCTCACAGCTATCAAATAAATCAAAAGCCTATACCATTAAGTTAGCCAAAATCAGAAAGAAGTACATCTAAAATGAAATTAAGTATTAAATTACCGTCAAAAATCTGTCTTTATAATTTTGCACATAGGCAAACACGCATAGAGATGTCAGGATTATTCGAGGCAAATCGGCACCATCTCGCGTATATGGGAAAAACATTGGGTTTTCTCTTTTTCCAAAATGATTGATAGAAATTTCAAAAGTTAAAACATCGCCAAATTTTCAAAATAATATTATGTCTTTTGAACTTGGATCAAGCATGACTAAGATAGAATTGTGGATAAAATTACATCATTATTTAAAAACTTACTGAGTACGTCGTATTCACTCTTACTATTAAATCTCCCCTTTTAGAGCCATACCCAGCTGGGGTATATCTGGGATTTAACGAGGGTGGGCTTGATAATGAAGACACCTAGAGGTATGAGGATGAGACCGATGGGGAGTATGACGAGGTGGAGGCCGTATCGGATGGTGGGACTGGGAGGACTAGACAGTCTAGAGTTCGCCATATCAAGGCGGACGTGTACTATACCATAAATATAAATATGTCTTCCTCTGTTTTAGTACCTTGTATCGCAATGGATAAGTAGTATTGTAATAGTTTGGAATAGCTAGGTGGACTAACCCTAAGCCACCCATGGTTTGTAATAAATAATGTACTTTCAATCTCTAATTATTGTTCTGCTACAACTACTCTGGTTGGCTTGTTACCTATTAAATGCGGTATTCTACCGAAATGACAAGTAACAATCCATTGACTAGTGTTTTTACCCCCACAATAATGACACGGGTCGCCAAACTTGGCTTTGAATCTTTGGGTGGTCTTAGTTTCTGTGACATGTAGGAACTCATCTAGAGTCATCTTGGCTATTCTTAACCCATGAGCAAGTTATTTCTTAAGTTTTGAGTTTTGCCCGATTTTGATGCAAGCTTGCATGTTTTTGAGAAAATATTAGAACTTTAGTTAAAATCCATGTAATCCTTAGATGGAATAAGTTTCTAAGACCTTCAACAAGGTGTGCGCAAAGTTTCACTTCATTTGAACATGAATTTTGAAGTTGCTCTAAAAGTTGTTTTGGTCTAGGCTAATTTTTTATTTTACGAACAGCGAAGCTGTCAGATCGCTTCTAGGCCCGATCAGACTGGTTAAGTGCTGAAATTGTGAGTCCTCATTGTTTTGGATTGCTGTTTGGATTTAAGTCATTAAATCTGACCTTGTTGTTTAGATTTAAGCCGTTAAATCTGATTTTTCGTAGCCCTTTAGCTACTGAAGTAAAAGATTTCTGAATACTTAGGGAAAGTTTTTGAAAAGACTTCATTCACCGCAGTTGCTATTATCGACCCTACAACAAGAATTCGGCTAAAAACCACACCATTCTCTGCAAACATCCTACCACGACTTTCCATGACTGTAGGCAAATTAAAAGAGCACCGCCTTTGAACGTTGTTCGTTGAACTGATGGCTTCAAAGATTATGATAATTAACAATTATAGCTTGGTCAGATTAATTAGTTTGATTAACATCCCGTATACGGGACAAATAACCCCAGTTAATTAAGTAGTATACCACTGAGTAGGAAGCTGATCGATCGATGTAAACAAATTGGGGAAACTGAAAGAGAGAGATATTGGTCCAGCCAGCCAGACACCCAGTCCGAAAGGCAGGTCAACCGGTCAAGGTTGATTGCTGGCTGTTGTAATCAGCATATAATATACATATTATATGATCTGTCCAAATCTTACTGGGTTGTAGAGTTAATTCGATCCAGTATAGTAACACCAGCAAAAACACGTGTTTCGCGTACGAGGAAATCCGCAAGAACATGCAAAATTTGTTCTAGATGCTGATTTTTCACACAAAGTTGTGTACATGTATTTTTTTGGTAGCACTTTCAAGAGAAAGAAAGAAAGGGAGGAAGAACTGAAACATCAAACCACCTCAATATGTAGAGTACACGCACAAATCAGTACACGAAGAACTTGGTGTCCACGAAGAACCTGGAACCACAAATCAGTACACGCACAAAGCTATGACAGAGACAGATACTGGCTGGTTTACGCATATCTCTGTCAATCTGAAGCACAAAACTGTGACGGATTCCATCGATCTCCACACGCATACGTGTCAACGGTTTCGATCGCTGTTTCCTGGCCCATCTCCTGTAGCAACAGGTCCAAAGTCCATGATTGATCAAGACTGTTCAAAAGAAAAGATCAGCCCTGACCAGATTTTCGTCAACTGCCTACGACTCAAGTGCGGGGTGGGTAGAGATGTATACGGATCTAATACGGACGGATAATGTCTCTATCATATTTGTTTTTATATCTTTTCTCGGATGCGAATATGAATATGGATACCTTAAATACGAATACAAATACGAATAATATTGAATACAGATACGGAGCGAATACGAATCGAAACGAATACGGCCATGAATATTTATCGAAACATAAAAACCCCTTAAACTATACATCCAAAATTAATGAAAACACATAAATAGTTTATCTTGTCAAAACATTAATGAAATCTAAATAAGCATAAGTATTTTTATCCACAATAGTCATACCATTGTACAGATTTTAAATCTTCAAATGGCAATTAATTTTTTCTAAAGTCCTAAATAATTCTTAATGGATTTCTATCATTTACATGTGACTAATAAATTAATTAAGAATTTAAACTTGCATCAGAATGATTTAAACGACAGTACATCAATTTAATCGGTACAAATTTTAATCTACCGACAATACTAAATTTATTTTTAATAAACATAAATATTTGCTAGTGGGCTGGTTGCAGGGGAGATGAGAGAGACTGGCTTGGGCTGGGCAATGTTGGGCTGAAATTTCGGATATTCGAATCCGTATTATCTGGATAATCTGTATTTGTATCCGTATTCGCTAGATATCAGGCCTATTGTATTCGTATTTGTTTCCGACAAAAAAAATCTGTATTTGTTTTCGATCCGAGAATTATCCGAAGAAAATCCGATCCAACACATTCCGTATTCATTTTCATCCAGATCGGTCGAAAACTATCCGATCCGTTTTCACCCCTAGGGGTGGGGGCAGGGGCAACAGGAGGGGGGGTCCTGGAGAGGCCCCCGCAGCCCTATTCTGGCCCTGTTAGCCCTCCTACGAAATCCAACCCCCGTCCCTGGTCTCTATGGGGACCTTGACTCATACGGAATCTCCGCGAAGATTTGAAAATAGATTAAAATGTTTTTAAAAAATAATATTATGATTTTATTTATTCATTTATAATTATTTATATATATTAAAAATATAGTTTTAAAATATATATTTTAACATATGAATTCAAGTTTTAGTCTAAATACACAAGAAAAGAATATAATCTCTCATATTAAAAAACTATAATCTATTATTTAAAAATATTTTTTTTATTTTTACCGGGTCACCGTAGAGCCCCCGCGGAGAGAAGATGACGCTGTCCCTGCCCCACTAGTCTAGCGGGGGCGTCCCGTTCCCCACTGGGGAAATCGCCCCGATGGGGAAATAAATTCCTTGCAAGAGAAATTGCCATTCATAGACTCAGGTAGCATGTTTTTTTTTCTTATGACAAGAACAAGAAATTATGCAGTCATCGCTGGTACGTGTGATTAATTAGCTAGTGGCTTTGGACGACAGCATAAATTTGCACCTAATCCATCCCTGTTATATATGGAGGAGTCTGGGAGAAATGGATGGCTGGTTCTATTTTCTATATGCCTGACCTTCTGGAGGCTGAAGGGTTAACTTCAACGGAGGTTGTTCATGTCATGCAGGAATCCTCCTATCTTTTGCACTGAATTCAGGAAAGGGGATTCTTCTTCTTTTTAACTGAGTGGGGGCAGTTGAGCCGGCTGGATTTGATTTTGCTGGGCACTGATTATGGAGAGTGAGCATAATAATACTTATGTCATTGTTGTCTAGCTAGGTGATGGATATTTTAGACTGATGACAGAGAATTAAAACTTTAGCTGTTTTGAATGTTGAAAAACGGCGAAGCGTGGGTTTGGCCGTGAAGAGATGAAATGTTCAGCACCTTGTCAATGGATATAAGCTCCAGTAGTCTTCAAGAGAAAAATTAGCTCCAACACGCCAGGCTGAGGTTATTCGGGTTCTAGAGAAACAATGACCATACCGAAACAGCCATATTGCCCATTGTAACCATTGCCCAGACAGGTTTAGTGAAACATCAATATTCAGGTCCATGGATCTGAAAGAATCGAGTCCATTATCTGACAGCAGGCATCCAGACCGGCCCACTGTTTATTATGAGCCAAAGGCTCTTTTTTTGTGTTGAGAAATAGAGATTGCCTCAGTTTATAGGTTGTAGCTGTTCTATACATTATAGCCCTGTATCTGTAGGGGGAGCGTAACCCTGTATCTGTATAGAAGGGGCTTCATTTTTAGGTAGGTTGGGGTGATCGGTTGGGCTTCAGCTTTTAGCTTTCGACTTATTTTTCACTATTCATAAATTTCATCTTTTTCTGAACTTTTAGCTTTTTGTTGAGCTTTTTTTGTCGGTTCTTTTTTCCCGTATTTGTTTGTATTATATGTAATGGGCTAATATATTTTTTATATTTTTTAATTTTTTAAATTTAATTATGCTAAATAAGCCTCTGTCAGCTACAGTGTTTTTTCAGCCAGCTACAGTGCTTTTCAGCCATAAGTCACCAAAAATAAGCTTTTTTAGGCTTCCGGCAGCTTGAGATTTTTTTGGTAGGAAAGACTTAAGCTTTTTTAGGCTTCCGGTAGCTTCAAGCTGAGTAAACTAAACGCTCCCCAGACAACTTGACCGCAATTTTTATCTAGTTCCCCAGCATCCTACTTGCTCAAACAATACAACTGGATATCATGTAGTACAAATACATCTCATTTGGCATAAGGCAAGTGCTCATGCTTCCGGGCCATATATGGTTTACTATATAGTTCGATCCATGTTTCAGACTTAAGGGGAAAAAAAAAGAGGGATTTGAGGAACTATGCGTCTTTTAAGTATAGTAGAAGATGGCCTAGAGCTCGTGACTTCCGCACGGAGGGCCGCTCCAACGGGCTTTTTCTGGCTGCCGGATCCTGTCTGTTAGTTTTTTTTGAAAAAAATAAAAAACACATTTATATCTTTACGGACAAAATTAGGGGGATAAAAAAGGCAAAAAGATAAATAAAATAAAATTAAGAAGTCGACGCATTCTAAGTGACTTCTAACTTCTAAAAATTAAAAACTGCAGCAAAAGAAAAAAGCCGGTTGGAGATGTTTCACTACCAACCAGCGATAGTCATTGACTAGATAGTACTCCTCCGTCCAAGTTTATATAATGTATTTTTTGAATGGTCTAGTCCATAAATATAAAGTGCATTTCATATTCAAATATAAATTTGTGTGATGTTTTCTTTATATCTCTAATAAATATATAGCTTTATTTGCTATTCTCTGTATATATGTATTAAATATAGTACTTAGAGATAATAATTAAAAGTAATCTAGTTATTTTTATTATCTCTTTGTCCTATATGCCACAAATAAGTACACCTTATAAATTTTTATGGAGTGAGTACTACATATTTCTGTGTCGTTCTGCATGTAAGAGTAGGGGTGCAGTTGTATCAGTGTATAGATCTGGCATCCTTGAAGCACTGGACACTGGATAACTGGGTAGTCCCCATGGATGTGTTTGAACAGCTGCATTTGTTGTGGAAGAAACTTTTAGGCTCCGTTCGTTTTGTTTTCTATTTCTAACTTCTCATAAGATCAAAACTTAATAGTAGTACAAAATACAGTCATGCACATTGTAGGATAGTATGGCACAATCAAAAGGGGGTAAATGATTATCTCCACTTTTATTACCTAAAATCAAAACCCAACACAGAGAAACAAAAGCAATTTGAATTACCAACGGAGATCACAACTGCAACTGCTGCTCGTACATGGTCGTAAGCCTCTGTTGACCAAGTGCTTGGTATGACTACTCGTTACGACCGCTCGTTACGACCACTCGCTTACGACCGCTGGCTTACGAATGCTCGAATCGATCGCCCGGCCGTTCCGATCACTCGGTACGACAACGGATCGATCGCCTACTCGTTCTGATGGCTCGGTACGACAACAACGCACATAGTCATAAACTCCTTCCGCCTAAGGTCTCTAGCCGTTCGACCACCGCCCAAATAAGTACACACTAAAGACAAAACAGAGCACACAAAGCAGAGATGAAAACAAGTCGCCGGAGAACTTCTTCTGGAACAGATCTAATCTATTATTTCTTCATCGGTTTCTTGGCTACAAAGCACCTCACGGCACCCCTAAAAACTTTCTCCACGAAAGCCCTAAAAACCCTGTACGCTAGCTTACGACTTCATCTACTTTTATAGGCCAGTGCAAAGCGTGCTCAACTTAAACACCTCAAAACCGTGTCCCTAACCACCTGGACACGAACTCTATCTCTTTCTCAAATCAAGGGACCCGAAACCTTTCCTAACATGGGTTTTAACCACCTCGTACACGACTGCCAATTCTATAACCATTAAAGCATCTGCAAAACCTACGACCGTGAAGTCTGCAAAACCTACGACCATGAAGTCTGCAAAATCTACGACCATAACCTACGACCATGAAGTCTGCAAAACTTACGACTATCGAGTACTGTAGATACAACCATGACATGAAAAAGTATTGTAGCCACGATTACCTGCCGTGGTCGTAAGATTGAAGTCGTACTGCCGTGGTCGAAAGGTCGAAGTCGTACTGCCGTGGTCGAAGCTAGACGTGATCGAAAGCTGAACGTGGTCGTAAACCATACGTGGTCGAAGGCTGAACGTGGTCGTAAACCATACGTGGTCGAAGGCTGAACGTGGTTGTAAACCATACGTGGTCGAAGACTGAAATCTGTGGTTGAAAGCTGGACATGGTTGAAGTCTACATTAGTCGTAGTCGTGTTCATGCCGTGGTCGACTGCCATAGTCGTGGTCATATTCATGTTGTGGTCAAAAGCTACTGTGGTCGAAGCCAGCCATAGTCATAATCAAAGTGCTATGGTCGTAAACTGATGTAGGAGCTGACTGAGAGCACTCGAAGCTGAGCACAACCACTTGAGAGCAAAGATTTCGACTACGACCGACCAAGTCTTTCACAAACTCAAAATTCAAAGCAACCCAAATGTCAATTATTCGTTATCTCTTTATTTTGTGTATAACATGCCAACTTGAGTGAGCATAAAAAGATTATGATATGAAACATACAAGTCTCATAGCCAAGATTTTAAAATGAGATTCATAACTAAGCTAATCCTTTTAGATGAACATCACGAAGTACTCTTAATAATCACTCTAGTCAAAGACTTATGCCAAGTCATATTTTAATTCAAGTGTAGCAGATTAATTAAAAGTAGTTATGGTCTACGCTACACAATATATGAGTAAACATGATAAAACAAGCTCTACTACTTATTTGATTTCAATGGCTCAATCTTGATGAAATAAATGACTGGTATAACAACCAAAACTCTTGACATCACTTCGAAACAACATACTCCCCCTCGGAATAATCCTATCTCACTTAGAAAAAGATCAAATTGAGAAGAAGCAAGAAGCTTGAGAGAAAATCAAGAAAACCGAAAAGGAGCCTAGAGACCACTTGAAAAACACAACTTGTAACAGACCACTTGTAAAATAACATTACCTTTCCACATGGTCTAACCTAAAGGAGAAGTCTCACGGAAACTCCCAGAGAAGGTGAAGAACCATCCAGAGTTCCAATCAAGCAATGATGCAAAAGACTAGAACCAATTCAAGTGCATGTTCTCCACCCTTGGTTCACTGGTCTCAAATCACAGTGGATGTCCATCTCACAGTACTGGAGTTAATCAGATAAGCTTTAGGAATCCAATATTGTGATACTCGATGAAAAGGATCAACAGCAGACAATGATAAAAATTTAAGTGAAGAGTTAGCCTTTGTCATGTTCTGGTCTGACCGCTGCTGAAGACCTAGTCTGTCCACCGATCTGTCTGAGTTGCTCTGTGTAGCTGGTCGAAACCCATCTGAGCGCTTCTGTACAACTGGTCATAACCCATCCGAGAGCTTCTGTATAGCTTGTCGAAACTTTGCCGATCGCCTCTGTACAACTGGTTGAATCTCAGGTTCGACCACGTTGTAACGACCACGACCACTAGAAGAAGTTGGTCATAACTCTAGTCCGACCACACTGTAACTACCACAGGAAGAACTAGTCGTAACTCTGATCCGACCACACTATAACGACCATGGGAAGAAGCTGGTCGTACTCCCGACTAGTCTAAACAGCAGAGACAACCGGTCAAAAAACTCTTGAGTACATTGACCAACTACAGGAACCAACCGACTGATAACTCTGTTCGACCATGCTTGTCCGACTAGGAAGAACAACTGGTCGATAACCTGGTCTAGTCATGGAACGTTCGACCATGAAGTGCCCGACCTCACAGTAGTCTGGTCTGGTCGTGGGACATTCGACCACTGAGCACCTGACCACATGGTAGACTGGTCTGAGCGTCGACCGACCTTTATGACCAGGTTTAGTTGCTGAATTATCCAGGGCTGCAGAGAGCACATTAGAGGATGCAGGACAACAGTTGGGAGCTTGCACAGCGTCAAGTTAAGAATTTTTTTCAACCTATTTTTCTTCTCCTTCTTAGCTTTCTGAAAACAGAATTGAACCACATGACCATCTCTACCACAATGAGTGCAATGATATTTATCTGTTGACTTCACAACACCCACTTTGATAGAGAATTCCTTTGTAACACTAGTAAATTTAAATATAATATGTTTAGGTTCAGATTCTACTTCAAATTTCATAGGTTCAAGAAGCTTAACAACCTTAGGAAGATTATTTTTGGCATGCTCAATAAAATTAAATCCTAGACCATATTTCTTTACACTTGTTTTTGATTAATCCAGAATCATGTTCGAATTCTTTTTGCCAAATAAGAACTTCTCTAAAGTGTCTTTTAGATACTCATTCTATTTGGCCAATGTAGGATAGGTTGTGCATCTAACAAAATCGTTTGCAAGACCTTTAGAAGCAGTAGACTAAGTTAATCTTTCTTTTTTAGCAAAATTATTGAGTTATCTAGTCAAGACTTCTATTTCACTGTTAAACTTAGGATAATTTGAGCAAGAAAGAGTCTCATGATAGAACATTTGTTGGATTGACTCCTGAGATGAATTAAGCCTAGCCTAAAACAAATCACACTTAGAGCAAGTCTTAGATTGAGCAGAAGAACTCGACTTAAGCTTTTCAATTTCATTATTAGCAAATTTTAACTTTTCATCACAAGAGTCATGTGTTAATCTTAACACATCAAGTTTAGCAATCACATCACTAAGTTGAGCCGAGTTTGATGTATTAATTGATCTAGCAATATCTAACTCAGTATGTAAAACTTGGCAAGACTCACAAGATTCATCATCAGGAATAGAGGCTCTAAGTCTACTAATTTCAGAATTTAAGTTCTCAACAACAAAATCATAATTTTAATTTTCTTTTGATACTTTTTGAGCTCTTCTGTCAATCTAAGCACAGCACGAGATAAATCAGTATAAGAAGGTTTTACCTTATCAGGATCACTTTAAAGATCATCATCGCTGAACTCCTCACTGTTGGCCATAAAACGCATCCCTGTGAAGTCCATCTCCTTTGCCTTCTTGCCTTTGTCCTCATTGTCGCCTGTAGAATCAACATCACTCAGATTAATCTCCTCAAGTGCTGTAAGTACTTTGTTGACTGCCCTGCGATAGTTGCGCTTCTTGCTTGGGTCAATCTTGAATTGAGTGCGACAAGTTGGAGGCTTGTCATCCTTAACCTCCTTGCTCCTTAGTTTAGGGCAATCCATTTTAATGTGGCCTGGCTCGCCACACTCATAGCATCTGATCGGCCCTGACACAGCACCTTGCTTCCTTATCCTCACATTGTTGAGTGTCTTGTATTCTCGTGAGGAGAGCAACATCAAGTCCTCTTCAGGGAGCTGCTCGAACTGTTCCCCTGAAAAAAAAGACAGGGCAAACAAAGAAACACAAGACAAAATACTTGACGATGTAGCCTGCATAGGGTTAATCACAAGTACTAAAGGTGAAAATTTATCAATCTTGGACGACAAAGCATCCCTCTCATAAATTTTCAATCAAGAATAAAGATCATTCATGGTTAAAGTATCTAGATTGACAGTTTGATTAATAGTTCTAACAACCATCAACCATTTAGAACCTAAAGATCTCAAAATTTTAGTTGCATTATCTTTATCAGAAGGAAACGACATTAACAATGTGCAAATCACTCAATATTTTTTCACAACGAGCAAAGAGATCATCAATGGATTCACCAGGCTTCATAGCAAAATCAGAATATTCTTTTTAATAAAGATTTTTATGCACTTTCTTGATTTTAGTAATTCCTTCATGATAATCACAAAGAGTTTTCCATATTAAGTGGGCTAAATTAATATGAGCTATACGATCAAACTCTTTACGAGAAATTCCTTAAAATAAGATATTACGAGCTTGAGCATTTAAATCAACATTTACTTTATTTAAATTAGTAACAGCAGCAGGAACCTCATATGGTGTAGCAACTTTATTCCAAACATCACAACCTTGAGTCTCAATGTAAGCTTGCATCCGACACTTCCAAAAAGCGAAATCTCTCTGACGCCATAGTAATCGTCTCTGATACCACTTGTAGGATCGTATGGCACAATCAGAGGGGGGTGAATGATTGTCTCCACTTTTATCACCTGAAATCAAAACCCAACACAAAGAAACAAAAGCAATCTGAATTACCAACAGAGATCACGACTGCAGTTGCTGCTCGTACGTGGTCGTAAGCCTCTGTTGACCAAGTGCTTGGTACGACCACTCATTACGATCGCTCATTATGACCACTCGTCCCGAACGCTCGTTACGACCACTCGCTTACGACCGCTCACCTATGAGTGCTCGAATCGATCACCTAACTATTCCGATCACTCGGTACGACAACGGATCGACTGCCTACTCATTCTGATAGCTCAATATGACAATGATGCACGTAGTCATAACCTTCTTCCGCCTGAGGTCCCCAGCCATTTGACCACCGCCCGAACGAGTACGCGCCGAAGACAAAACAGAACACGTAAAGCAGAGATGAAAACAAGTCGTCGGAGAACTTCTTCTAGAACATATCTGATCTATTATTTCTTCATCAGTTTCTTGGCTACAAAGCGCCTCAAGGCACCCCTAAAAACCTTCTCCATGAAAGCCCTAAAAACTCTGTACGTTAGCTTATGACTTCATCTGCTTTTATAGGGCAGCGCAAAGTGTGTTCAACTGAAACACCTTAAAACCATGTCCCTAACCATCTGGACATGAACTCTATATCTTCCTCAAATCAAGGGACCCAAAACCCTTCCTAACACGGGTTTTAACCACCTCATACACATCATAGACTCCATCCACAACTCATACGATACACACGAAAAAGCCTCCAGGATATCCCCTCCTATTCTCCATCATGCACCATCACTGCGTGCTCTCGCGTGAGCCTGATCACCTATAGTGACCACCTAACCGCCTGGACCTCAGATTACCCCCTCCTAGTCCCAGTCTTCCTCGTCACCGATCGTAACCGTCTCCACACCTCCACGCAGTATCCACCTTTGATCTCCATGTGCTCTAGCATGAACTCGACCACCTCGCATGACATCCCGACTACCTGGATCTCAGATTACCCTCTCCTAATCCCGGTCCTCCTCGTCACCGACCATGACCGCCTCCATGCTCACATGCACATGCAAAGACCAAAGAAACCATCTCCCGGTACAAGTTCTCCCCAACTTCACCGTACACATTAGAAACACACCCTTGTCTATCCCAGACAAGAACCAAACCTCCTACGACAATCTCCCAGATCGTTTACGACCATCGCTAACTGAAACATCTTCTTAGACCACCTCATACGACCGTCTCCCAGATCATTTATGACCACGCAGAGTCTATGGCTAACTTGAACAGACCCTACGATCACTCAATACGACTACTACCTTAGAGTACTCGTAACCCACAAGTACTCAGAAACCTCATGCATCGCCACTGATCGACAATCGAGTACCGACTACCGAGCATCGATCACAGCCATAACACGTACTCAAAGCCTACAAGTACAAACGACTCTCCAACACACGACGGCTTACCACGATCGTAAGACCACTTCTATCGAGTACCGAGTCCTTCGACTACGAGTACCTCAAGCACCGACCATTCATCAACGACCATCACACACCGACCAGTCAACCACTGGCCCAACACGAGTACTTGACGTACTCGAAGATCACAAGAGTGAAGCACTAGTATTGACCATGAAGTCTTACGAGTACCGATAGTGAAGCCAATGGCAACCGATCACTAAGCCTCCGACTACCAAAGGCAGAACAACAGACTATGAAGTCTATGAGTATCGATAAGACTGCTAATTCTACAACCATGAAAGCAGTCTGTAAAACAAAACCTATGACCATGAAGTTTGCAAAACCTACGACCATGAAGTCTACAAAACTTACGACCTTCGAATACTGTAGCTACGACCATGAAAAAGTACTGTAGCCACGATTTCCTGCCATGGTCATAAGATCAAAGTTGTACTATCATGGTTGAAAGGTCAAAGTCATACTGCCGTGGTCAAAGCCAGACGTGATTGAATGTTGAACGTGGTTGTAAACCATACGTGATCGAAGGCTGAACGTGGTTGTAAACCATACGTGGTCGAAGGCTGAATGTGGTCGAAGTCTGCATTAGTCGTAGTCATGGTCATGCTGTGGTCGACTGCCATAGTCATAGTCGTATTCATGCTGTGGTCAAAAGCTGTTGTGGTTGAAGCCAGCCGTAGTCATAGTCATAATCAAAGTGTTATGGTCGTAAACTAATGCAGGAGTTGACTGAGAGCACCTGAAGCTGAGCACAACCACTTGAGAGCAAAGATTTCGACTACGACTGACCAAATCTTTCACAAATGCAAAATTCAAAGCAACTCAAATGTCAACTATTCATTATGTCTTTATTTTGTCAATTATTCATTATCTTTTAATTTACGACCATCCACATGGTCTATGGTCTAACACGCATCCACACCTCCGGTGGCTGCAGGTTAGGTAACCAACCAGGCGTTCGCGATGTTGAGGAACTGTCGCTGGCGACCAGTCCGATCGATTCTGAGAGACCATGTGGTTATGACCCCATGTTTGTGATGAGTAATTGACATCAGTTTAGGAAAGTTGAGTTTGGTTTGTGTGGTTCGGACCATGTCGTTGCGTGGTGCAATCGGTCTCGGTCGGACTTGGTCAAACCTGGTCAAAGTGATTAGGATGCAAATTATCTTGATTTGACAGGTTTGGGCTCTTTCATGCGTAAGTTGGTTCATTGATGCTATTTATGCTTACATGTGTCGAGCGGTGCTATTTGATGTGTTTCTTGTCTGTGATGGCTGTAGAACGTCGAGGCGGAGTCGTGGCGAGACGCGAGGTGACCGGACTAGACACAGGCGGTGTCGAGGTCAGAACGGTCGGATGTGTCGAAGACGGCGGAGACTCGAGGTGGTTGCGAGGCTTGGACGACAAGGAACGCGAAAGCTTCCCGAAAGGTATAGGAGGGGCGTTTCGGTAAAAGCGCAAAGCTGTACAGGTGGAAGCGGTTCCGTTCGGGATTTAGCGGGCATAACGGGTTAGAGACCCGTTAGCCAAAGGGCTATAAATAGGAGAGGGATTCTCAAGTGCATGCATATCTTGTGAGAGGGAGTGCATGGCTTTAGGGTTTTACTTTAGTCAAAATGGCCTTTGGAGAGGTTGTTTGGCTTTAGGCTTTAGTTGTTGAGAGCTGTTGGAGAGTAGTTGAGGGCAGCAGTTCATGTCTCCTTCGTGGTCTTCTCTGTGTGTGCATGTGAGTTCTTGGTGTTCTTGAGATTGAGAGAGAGGGAAGGAGTTGATTCCTCATGTAATCATTCCTCTGTATTCAATAGCGTATCGGGACTCCTTTGTGATCCTTGTGCTTATGGGAATGAATTTATTTCAGTTGAGATGCTCCTGCCTCCCGTGTTTTCCTTCGATGCTCTCTATGCTTGATTTTTGAGTTTTTGTGTTTTGGCTCGATTCTTGCTGGGGAGTGGCAAAATGGGTTGCTCTATGATGGAATTGCATTTCTAGACCCTTTGGTCATCTAGTTCCAAGAACAATTTGATCGATTTGCAAGAATCTCATTTTTAGCCTTCCTGTGTTTATGTTCTCATTTCTAGGGTTTTGGTGTGAATCTTGTTTCCCTTCATGAGATGGCATGAAACTTGGTATCTTAAGTTCTAAGGCTATTACTTAGCTATTCTCAAAGTTTCATGAGCAAAGGATTAAAGATTGGAAAGGAATTTGGATTTTGGTTCAGCTCTTGCAATAATTTCAGATTTTTGTCATAATCTGAAATTCTTGCTTTTGAGTTTGTTTCCTTTGTTTCCCAAAGCTCTCTTGCTTTTTAGGTTGTTGTAGTGAGGCTCTGGGCCAAAAGGATTGGAAGCAAACCCCTGTTCTCTTAGGTTTTCAAAGATCTGCAGTATTTCTCGAGTTTCAGGTTTTTCAGTCTGCCCTCGGGTTGCTCTGGGATCAGGGGACCGGTCAGATCGGCCCTCCCTTGGCGGTCAGACCGGCATTGAGCGAGCGGTCAGACCGGACCATACACGGCGGTCAGACCGGCAGTGTACAGGCGGTCTGACCGGCCCATGTACACCGGTTTGACCGGCCCTGGTAGGCTGTTCTGGTTTGTGTTTTGCTTAGGTAGTTTGTTTATCGTTTTGTCTTGTTCTTGTGTCTGTTTAGTGTTTCTTCCAAAGAACTTGTTTCAATCACTTCATAGCTTTTCTTTATAGCTATTGAAGGAGAATTCATCGTGGGTATTTGTGGGGGACGAATTTTTAGTGAGCAACATTCACCCCCCTCTGTCGCCATTTCGGTTCAACAGATTCCTCTGCTTATGCAAAACAAGATCAATCACAGAAGACAGAAATAGTAGATTGAAACACAGAGAGGTAGAGAGAATCCCTGATTTTTCTTTATTGCTTTCTTTCTGATTTTGTATACAAAATAGCCAATAGTACTACCTATTTATAGCCTAGTGGTGAGGAGCCCACCATGGGCCAAGGCTTCAAGCCTAAGCCTAGGTTTCCTAACACTCCCCCTTGGACACACATTCGACATGTTTATGCCTCATCAAAACCCCATAAAAATCCAGTGGAAAAAATTTGGAGAAAGAGAATATGATACATGTTATGCTGCGTTGCACGAATTGCCTCATTAAAAACCTTGGTCGAGAAACTTCAGGAAAACTCGTCAAGGGAAAAAGAGTACAATCCACCCAATTTCATTCAATCTTTAGGACTTATTCTTTGGGTACTCAATCTTCATGATCAAGGTTTAATAACAGACTTGAGAAAATTCTCCCCCTAAATTCTGCACTTCTCTAAGTATCATCATTCCAATTCCTCATACGCATCTTTCAAAGCTAGATGTAGTGAGTGACTTAGTGAATAAATCTGCAAGATTCTCACTTGACTTAGTATGCAGTACCTTAATTTCATCCATCTTTTACAATTCATGAGCATAGAAGAACTTGTGGTTGATATGCTTTGTGAGATGACTCTTCACATAGCCCATCTGCACTTGTGCAACACAAGCTGCATTATCTTCATAGATAATTGTAGGAGCTTGTATAATATTCATCCCACATGACTGCTGGATGTGGTGAATCATTCGTTGAAGCCAAGTACATTCTCGTGCGGCTTCATACAGTGCTATGATTTCTGAGTGGTTCATCGAAGTCGTTACAAGACTTTGCTTAGACGATTTCCAGAAAATTACAGTTCCACCACACATGAATACATAGTCTGTTTGTGACCATGCGGTCTGCTGGTCCGACAAGTACCCAATATCTGCATAGCCAATCAAGTTCAAATCTTGATTCTTTCTGTAGAACAATCCAAGGTCTTTGCCTCCTTGAAGGTATCGAAAGATGTCCTTTATTCCTTGCCAATGCCTTTTGGTAGGTTTTGCACTATGTATTGCTAACAGGTTTACGGCAAATGCAATGTCTAGTCTACTGTAGTTTGCTAAATACATAAGTGCTCCTACTGCACTTAAGTATAGGAATTCCGGTCCTAGGATTTCCTCCCCCTCTTCCCTAGGTCGATATGGATCTTTTTCTTGCTGTAAAGATCTCCCGATCATCGGTACTTTCGATGGGTATGCCTTCTCAAAGTCAAACCTTTCTAACACCTTCTGTGCGTAGGCTGACTGATGTACTAATATTCCTTTAAGGACATGTTCGAGTTGTAGGCCTAAGCAATATTTAGTTTTACCCAAATCTTTCATTTCAAATTCTGACTCCAGGTAAGAACTTGCTTCTCTTAAGTCTTTCATTGTCCTGATGATATTTAAATCATTTACATACACTGAGATTATACAAAATTCATTCTGGGATCGCCGTATAAATACACAGGGACAATCTTCATTGTTCGTGTATCCTTTCTTGCATAGAAAGTTGCTTAAGCGATATACCACATCCTGCCTGATTGCTTTAGTCCGTACAGTGATTTCCTGAGCTTCACACTATACATGTTTCTATTTGCTCTGTCTTGGTTCAAGACGGGGATACCTTCAGGGACCTTCATATGAATCTCCGAATCCAAGTTTCCATAGAGGTATGCAATTATCACAACCATCAATTTCATTTCTAAATTCAAGTTTACTGCCATTGAGATTAAGTATCTAAAGGTAATTCCACTCATGACTGGGAGAAGGTTTTTTTTCATAATCAACTCTTGGACATTGAGTGAAACCTTGTGCAACCAGCCTTGCTTTATATCTTACAACTTCATTTCTTTCATTTCTCTTTTGAACAAATACCCACTTATACCCTACAGGGTGCACATGGGGAGGTGTGCGGCATATGGGCCCAACACCTCTCTTTTGTTCAGAGATAATAATTCAGTTTCTATTGCCTTCTTTCAATCTTTCCAATATGACATTTAGTGAGTGATACAGGCTCTGGATCAAGATCGATGATTGTGGCAATTTTCTTTGCAAAGTAGATATTAACATTAGCTATTGTCCTATTCATGGATTCTCCCGTGTGTATATAATTTATAGCTATTTCTTCATGAGTTTCTTCTTCTGGAGCTTCTTCTTGCTCATCAACAAAGCGGGCGGTATGCAAATCTCCTGTCATGGGTTCTAAATCTCCTGTCTCATAACCAACGTATATCCCAATCTTTCGGAGAGGACCCATTGCAGTACACTGTGGAGGGGGTATAGGTATATAAACCGTGCATACAAACCTCCTGAGATGAGAAATTTTCGGTGCTAACCCTTACGCTAGTTGCATAGGTGAATGGATGTTGTAGGCCGATGGTTTAAAGTTCATGAGATTTGCTGCAGGTAGGACTGCGTGTCCCCAACATGTAGCTGGAAAATTACAATTCTGCAAAAGAGGTCGAGCAATAAATTTAATTATCATAATTAATGCCTATGCTAACCATTCTGGGTATGGACATGCGGTAAATAATACTCAACTGTAATTCCCATTTCCATGCAATAATCATCAAATGCCTTTGAAGTAAATTCTCCAGCATTGTCTATTCTGATGGACTTTATATGATGATCACGAAAAATATTTCTGATGCGAATTATCTGCGAGATCAGCTTTGCGAAAGCATGATTTCTCGTAGACAATAAACATACATGCGACCATTTCAAGAAAGCATCGACGAGCACCATGAAATATTTAAATGGCCCTGAAAGTGGCCGAATGGGACCACAATGTCTCCTTGGATGTGTTCCAGGAATGCAGGGATTTCATCCCTCACTTTCAGAGTGGAAGGTCTAGTAATTAATTTCCCGGTGGCACATGCAGGGCACACAAAATCTTCATGATTTGGGAAATTCTTTACATTAATATTATGCCCTTAGGAATTGTTGATTATATTTCTCATCATCATAAGACCTGGGTGGCCTAATCTATCATGTCAAAGACAGAAAAGTTCAGAGTTTCTAAATACTGTCTTCAGGGCAATATAGGCTGTAGGTACCTTAATGTTAGTGTAGTATAGCCCAGTTTCTAATGAAGTTTTTTCAATACCCTTTTTCCATTTGCTTCGCGCTTCGTAATGAACATGTATTCCTTACCGTACTTTTCTTTAGTCTCAACGTGGAAACCGTTGGCGCGAATATCCTTAAAATTTAGGAGAGTTCTAGTTGATTCTGGGTAAAATAAGGCTTCTTGAATGACCAAAGTTGTGCCCATTAGGAGTATAATTATGGCTCTTTATGAACCAATTATACAAGCATCGCTACTGGCGATTGTTATAAGGCTACCACATTCTTATTAATTGATTGGAAATACTTCGTCTCTCTTAAGATGGTATTCATTGTGCCGCTATCGGCTAAGCACACTTCCTCCATAGGGCACCACACGTATTCTAATATAAGGTATTTTATTAATATGCATTAGAAGGCTGTTGTGGCTACAGACCAAACAGAGAGAGAGATGGTAGTGGAGAGTGAGGGAGATGAGTAATGGCTTGGGTCTTCCCCATGGCCTGTATTCCATATATATACATGGGGAGTGCTTTTACAATTATACCCTTACAGTTGATCATCCCCCACAGGGGCATCTATATCATTACACATGGCCTATTCTGAGCCTTGTAACCTCTTACTAGGCCTGCTGGGTTTAGGTGGGGGCCGCCCCTACAACAGGAGCCTCTCAGGGAGAAGGGCTTCACAGGGCCGAAACCATGTTGCCGAGTCCTTTGGCCCCCTCCGTCCCTGCGGCCTGTGAGCTTTTTCCAAACTTGACCAGGGGCTGAGGCCGTAGCTGGCGCGCTCCGTCCCCTACCCTTCGAACGGGTGGCAGCGGAGCTGGCGCCTAGTCAAAGTAGACGCGTGCGCTCCGTCCCCTACCCTTCGAACGGGTGGCAGCGGAGCTGGCGCCTAGTCGAAGTAGACGCGCGCGCTCCGTCCCCTACGCTTCGAACGGGTGGCAGCGGAGCTGGCGCCTAGTCGGAGTAGACGCGCACGCTCCGTCCCCTACCCTTCGAACGGGTGGCCGCGGAGCTGGCGCCTAGTCGAAGTAGACGCGCGCGCTCCGTCCCCTACCCTTCGAATGGGTGGCAGCGGAGCTGGCGCCTAGTCAAAGTAGACGCGCGCGCTCCGTCCCCCGCGGGCGTAGCCGGGGCTGTGGGGGCGGGGCTTAAACTTCTTGGCTCCGGGGTCCATGCGGTGGTGAAGGCGGGTGCTGTACCGCCGGCTTTCCCGCGTTTCGCAGCTGCCACGGCCTCGTGGCCTGATAGTGCGCTTTAAATGACGGCTGGAATCGTGCCAACGCCTGGCGTGTCAGAGGGCAGGCTGTCGCGTTATGCAGTCTGCCTTCGCGTGGGTGGGGCACGCGGCGGCTTGCAACTGGCGCGTCGTGGGATGTGAGCGGTTGCGTGCTCGCGGCTGTTCGCTGCTTCCCCAGGGAG
The DNA here is from genome assembly GCA_017311315.1 of Dendrocalamus latiflorus. NCBI lineage: Eukaryota > Viridiplantae > Streptophyta > Magnoliopsida > Poales > Poaceae > Dendrocalamus > Dendrocalamus latiflorus. The sequence goes on from CM029611.1 coordinate 38,987,059, forward strand.
GCGGGACGCATGTCGAGCGCGTACTGGGGTTGTGCGCTGCCTGGCCACCTACCCGGCGCGCCCCTCCAGGTACCGACGGTTCTTCTTTCCATGTCGTGCGTATTCGAACCGCTGGGGTTCTGGCCTAACTACGCTTTCTGGCCGTGGGGGAGGCGAGCGGGCTTTATAAGGTGCCTTCACCGCGAAGGGGCACTTTTGTCCCGCTTGCTGCTTAGTTCTGGTTTATTCCGAGCCGGTAGTAGCGCGACTTCCTGCCTTGGTTTCTTTTACCCTGCCTTTAGGAGACAATAGCCAGCCATGGCGACGCGTCTCGCCCTCCCAGCGGCGGCTCCTCGTCTAGTTGGGACAAACTGTCCTTCCCTTCTTGGGATTACAAGCTGGTGCTGCGGGGGCGCTCGCATGCCCACAGGCGATGGGACGCCATGGAATACTCGGGGGGCCGGTGTTCCCGCAAGTTGGGAAAGAGCCGCGTGACCGAGGAGACGCTGCAGCGGCTTGTTCGCGACGGGAAGATTGAGGATCGGGATGGGTCTCGCTTACCCCGTCGCAACGAAACGGAGCCGAAGCCCCGGGAGACAGAGACGATCGTTTTCGTCGCGTTCTTTGACGCCGGCCTTCGCATGCCCTCAAGGATGTTTGTGGGCGAAGTCTTGCGGACCTATGGGCTGGAGTTAGCGCAGCTGATGTCGAGCGCAATAGTCCGCCTGGCTGTCTTCACATGGGCAACGCGGACGGAGGGCCGGTATCCCAGCGTGAGCCTGTTCGCCACCCTGCACGACGCCTACTGCCGCCCCAAGAAGGCTGGAGATGGAGCAATTTCCAATTTTGGCAGCGTGGACTTCGTGCTGCGATCGTCCTGCACGACGCTGTTCCCCGCGCCGGCCGCCCTGGGGAAGTGGGAGTCCGGCTGGACGCGGTGGTGGTTTTATTACCATGTGACCGGCCCGAGTGGCCTGCTATGCCGAGGCGGGCCCATCTCGTTTAATACTTCGGCAAGCGTGAAGCCGGAGGCTGACGACGCGCAGAGACTCTGGAGGCTGGTCGGCGTCGCCCGTCGGCTAAGTATGCGCGACCTGGCCGAAGAGTTCACAATGTACGGGGTGGCGCCGCTGTCTTCCCGGTGGAAATACACGGGCCAGGGCAATGACCGAGCGGACGGGATCTGCCCGCCAGTGTCCCGCCTACCTCCGCCTCTTGTAAGTTGTTTAGAGTGCAGCAGGCATCTCTTGACGTATCCGCACTTGTTCTCACGGGATCGCCCGGCTGTCTCTTGTGTAGTGGCTCAACTAGAAGACGCGGAGCGCGCGACTAAGGTGTTCCTCGGCCCGTACACACTCGAGGAGCACAAGCTACGTGAGGCCACGACCCAAACGGCGAAGCCAGGGCGGGTGAACCGCACATGCGAAGTTTTGGGTATTGCTGTGCCGGAACGCCCGATACCAACAGAGATTCCCGCGGGGACTTCGGGTCATCATGGCGGTGGCAGTCACGCAGACGCCTCGTCTTCGCGGCGTCGGGCTCGCTCCGGGGCTGCCATACTCAGCCTGCTAGCCGCCTCGGCGGCTGATGCTGCTGGGGCAGGACGCTCGACCGGTGACGCGCCCGGCCGGACCAGTTCGACGGGGCGCGCCGCCTCGATTCCGCCGGCCGCACTATCCGGAGACGCTGCTGAGCGTACGGGCACGGCTTTCACTAGGCCGGAGCCCGTCAACCCGGAAAGGAACGTTATGCCTGACGAGAGGGTCGTGGCCGTTGGTGCTGCTATTACCAGGGACACGTCCGGCGCGGTGGAGGCCGAAGGTGGAGTAGGAGCTGCGGCCGCTAACGTCACGGAGGAATCGCCCTCGGTTCCTCAGCTGAAACGCCCTCGGATGCAGTCTCCCCCGCCTCCGAAGGGTCGCTACAACGTTGCAGGCCCCCTGCTTGGGATTGTGGCGCCCGATGTTGCCGAGGGGGCCTCGCACCCGGCCACCGAGGCGCTCACGCCCCGATCGGTGGCCGAACAGACACCACCCCCTACTGCGGTGAGGGGGCAGAAGGTAAGCGTGGCTCCCTCTCTCCGCTCGACTTCGCGAAACTCTCTCCGATCTGCTCGCTCATTCCGTCAGCATCAGGCGAGACGGGGTCTCCCAGACGTGGTGAAGGATCGAGCAACGGGGGAGTGCGCGAAGTCCAACACCCTGTGCAGGGTGTCGCGCCGGTATCTGCCGCTGTCGAAGCAGCCGAAGCCTCCACAGCCCTCGACGCGGTGGGGTCCGAACCCGTCTTGTCCGACTACCTCCCGCGTCTGGAGATACTCCGTGCTCTTACCATGGCCGCAGAACGCGCCAGTGGCAGCCTTGACCGGCGGATGCTATCATCATGCGAGGGAGACCACCTGGCGCTGGCGCTGCGGGCCTTGGAAATAAGGGTGAGTATGTGCGCCGCGTATTTTGTACGGTGCTACCGGGCGCCTGGTGACTTCCATTGCTGCTTTCAGACACTTGTCATCAGCGACGCGCTAGACGAGGCCCGCATCCGGGAGCGGAGGACCCTAGAAGCCAGACTTCGTGAAGCGGATGACGCTCACGTGACAAAGGACGAAGATCTCCGCGCACTGGAGGGTGCCTTGTCATCCCTACAAGTCGAGGCCGAGGAAGCCAAACGCGCCACTGCAGAGGAACGCGCCTCCTTCCTGCGGCAGATTGCCGCCTTGGAGGAGGAGAAGGCCCAGCTGGCCGAGACTCTTGCAGGGAAGACCCGCACCTTGGACGATGCGTCCACGTCGGCCTGGGGGGCAATGGAGTCTCTGAACCGGGCCCTCCGTGATCTGTGCGTTGACGTGCCCGACGCCACCCACGGGCGGGAGGACCTGATGGAGACGCTTGGGCTGATCGAGGAAGGGGCGGGCGTCGCGCTTCGCAGCGCCAAGACCTTCGGGGAGCATTGCGGCTATCTTGGCGCATGCCTTGCCCTCGGCATGCTTCACACCCGTGGGTGTAGGCATATGCAGGAGCTGGCAAACCCTCACCTGGATTTTCCTGGTCGGCCGGAGGCGCTGCCGGACGCTATTTGCTCCATCGAGCCTAGCCTCCGGAACTTCCACCGGCGGATCTGGAGTCGCGTCGGGGAGGATGCGGCGAGGGTTGCAGTACAGCAAACGCTGCACAGGGGAGGGGACTTCCTTCGTTGGCTCGAAGAGGTTACCCGAGGCCATGGCAGCGGCACGGGCCCCTCGGCGCCGCGCGAAGACTGACGCGTTGGTCATATCAGGCGGAGGGGGGGTTTCGCGCTTGCGCCGTTGCGCGCCCATACCTGTAATCATTTGACCCCATATTTTTGCAATGGGACCATGCACCACTTGTTCTTACTGTTGTAAGCTGTGGTTTGAGCCGTCAGCACCTTTTTTATAGTCCGTAGACTGTCGCGTGCGGAGGCGGTCCTCAGCGCTACGACTTAATTTATAGTCCGTAGACTGGTGCGTGCGGAGGCGGACCTCGACGCTACGTCCTATTTATAGTCCGCGGACTCTCGCGTGCGGAGGCGGACCTCGACGTTACGTCTTATTTAAAGTCCGTAGACTGGTGCGTGCGGAGGCGGACCTCGACGCTACGTCTTATTTATAGTCCGCGGACTCTCGCGTGCGGAGGCGGACCTCGACGCTACGTCTTATTTAAAGTCCGTAGACTGGTGCGTGCGGAGGCGGACCTCGACGCTACGTCTTATTTATAGTCCGCGGACTCTCGCGTGCGGAGGCGGACCTCGACGCTACGTCTTATTGCTACGTCTTATTTATAGTCCGCGGACTCTCGCGTGCGGAGGCGGACCTCGACGCTACATCTTATTTAAAGTCCGTAGACTGGTGCGTGCGGAGGCGGACCTCGACGCTACATCTTATTTATAGTCCGCGGACTCTCGCGTGCGGAGGCGGACCTCGACGCTACGTCTTATTTAAAGTCCGTAGACTGGTGCGTGCGGAGGCGGACCTCGACGCTACGTCTTATTTATAGTGCGCGGACTCTCGCGTGCGGAGGCGGACCTCGATGTTACGTCTTATTTAAAGTCCGTAGACTGCTGCGTGCGGAGGCGGACCTCGACGCTACGTCTTATTTATAGTCCGCGGACTCTCGCGTGCGGAGGCGGACCTCGACGCTACGTCTTATTTAAAGTCCGTAGACTGGTGCGTGCGGAGGCGGACCTCGACGCTACGTCTTATTTATAGTCCGCGGGCTCTCGCGTGCGGAGGCGGACCTCGACGCTACGTCTTATTTAAAGTCCGTAGACTGGTGCGTGCGGAGGCGGACCTCTTACACATTGCTGCTAGACAATGCTATTTGTGGGAATGGCAAGCTTTATTGAATACTCGTTTGCGCGGGCGAGCACCGTACAAGGAGGGGCTGATGCCATTATAACCTTTGTCCCGCTTCTAGGCGTAATATCGTCGCAGCTTGTCCGCATTCCATGTGTGGCGGAGAGTTTGCCCCTCAATTGTGGCGAGGCGGTACGCTCCCTTCTGCAATGCTTCAGCCACAATGTATGGACCTTCCCACTTGGACTCCAGCTTGCCAACGGTCTCCGCATGGAGTGCCGTTCTAAGGACGAGATCCCCGGCTTTGAACCTTTGCGGATATACGCACCGGTCTCGAGTACGTACTGTCTGCCGCGCGTACTTTTCGACGTGTTGGGCTGCGCTTGCTCGCGCCCCGTTGAGGAGGTCCAGGGACACGCGACGCTCTTCGTCGGGTGCTTGGACGAGGACCCTCCGCGACCCAGCCTTGATTTCTTCAGGCGTGACCGCCTCGTCGCCGAAAAGAAGCTTGAAGGGCGTGAACCCTATCGGGCGTGTTATCGTTGTGCGAAGAGACCAGAGGACGCTGTGAAGCTCGCTCGGCCACTTTCCCTTCGGCAACCCGACTAGGCGTTTTTTGACGGCGACAGAGATGGCACCGTTCGCCCTTTCGACTGCTCCGTTGGACTGGGGGTGCCCAACCGAGGCGAACCGAATCGTGATGCCCATGTCGCCGCAGAACTCCTTGAATGGGGCGGCGTCAAACTGTAGGCCGTTGTCGACGGTGAGTTCCCTGGGCACGCCGAAGCGACATATGATGTTCTGCCAGAGGAAACGCTGCATGGCCGCCGAGGTTATCTTGGATAGGGCTACCGCCTCCGGCCACCTGGAAAAGTATTCCAGGGAAACTACCACGAACCGCAGGTCTCCTGGGGCTCGGGGGAGCGGTCCCACTATGTCGACGCCCCAGCGTGCCAATGGCCACACCGGGGGAATAGGATTGAGGTTCGTCGGGGGCCTGCGGATGATGCGCCCCATCCACTGGCACCCCTGGCATCGACGCACGAGGTCCTGGGCGTCAGTGATGGCGGTCGGCCAGTAAAAGCCTTGCCTAAACGCTTTGCCGTCCAATGACCTCGGCGCGAGGTGAGACCCGCAGGCCCCCGCGTGGGTCTCCGCGAGGATCTTCTTGCCTTCTTCGCGGGAGAGGCAGCGCAGAAGTGGTGCACAGACTCCCCGCTTGTAGAGCGTCCCTTCAAACACCTGGAAGGATCTGGCACGGTGTTGCAGACGCCGGAGCTCGGCGTGGTCCTCTGGCTCGGCGATGCCCTGCAGGAAATTAAAGATGGGCTCTCGCCAGTCGCCCTGCTGGACGACGTGGTGAACAAGGGCTGCGTCCCGGTTGTCCTGCGCGATGGCCGCCTGCGGCAATACTTCGTAAAACACCTCGCCAGGGGCTGGCAGCTGCTGGCTGGCCGCCATCGCGAGAGCGTCGGCCTGCTCATTTTCCGCGCGAGGGATGGCTTTGACCGTGATGCCTAAGAAATGCCTTTCCCTTGCTCTTACGGCGGCGAGGTATTTAGCCAGCTCGGGGTCCTTGGCTTGATATGACTTGTCTACATGGCCGGCCACCAAACGCGAGTCCGTGCGGACGAGCACTCGCCGCGCACCAATTGCCTTGAGCTTGGTCAGGCCGAAGAGTAGCGCTTCATACTCCGCTGTGTTGTTGGTGGCCGGAAACGCGAGGTGCGTCGAGTACGATAGGCGCTGCCCCTCGGGTGTGACTATTACCGCGCCCACGCCCGCGCCCGCGACGCCGTAAGCCCCATCGACGGTGAGGGTCCAGACCGGGTCGTCGTGCTTCTGAGCAGGCTGAGCCGGCAGGGTCCATTCTGCGAGGAAGTCGGCGAGGATCTGAGATTTGATTGCCGTCCTTGAGGCGTATGTCAGGGAAAACGGGGCGAGCTCGGCAGCCCAGTTGCCGATGCGCCCTGTGGATTCCTTGTTGTGCAGCATCTCCGCCAGTGGGAATGAGGAAGGCACTGTGATTGGATGGGCCAAAAAATAATGCCGGAGCTTCCTGGAGGCCATGACCAACGCGTAATCAAGCTTTTCAAGCTCTGTATATCTCGTCTTGGCGCCTTGAAGGGCTTCGGAGACGAAGTATGCAGGCCGTTGCACGGCGCCTTCCTCTAAGACGAGGACGGCACTGACCGCTGTAGCTGACGTGGCCAGATAGAGCAGGAGGGGAGCCTCTGGTGCTGGGGCGACCAAAGTGGGGAGACTCGCCAGGTGTTTCTTGAGCGCGTTGAAGGCCTCCGCACAGTCACCATCCCAATGAAATCCGTCGCACCCGCGGAGTGTCTTAAAAATGGCAAACCTCGCTCCGCCGCCCTGGACAGGAAGCGGCTCAAGGCTGCCATGCGGCCCGCCAGCCTCTGGACTTCCCTCGTCGTCTTGGGCGGCTCCATACCCAAGATAGCGTCGACCTTATCAAGGTTTGCCTGGATGCCCCGCCCGGACACGAGGAATCCCAGAAGTTTGCCCGTCTGCACGCCGAAGACGCACTTGTCGGGGTTGAGCTTGATGCTGGCTTTCCTGAGGTTGTCGAAGGTCTCCTGAAGGTCCCGGCCATGCAAAGCGAGCTGCCGGGTTTTGACTACCACGTCATCGACGTAGGCCTCGACGTTCCTCCCGAGCTGGGCGGCCAGGGCAATGGCGACGAGGCGGGTAAAGGTAGCGCCCGCGTTCTTCAAGCCAAAGGGCATCCTGATGAAACAGAAGGTGCCGATTGGTGTGATGAAGCTAGTCTTGCTCTCGTCGTCTTCCGCCATGTATACCTGGTGGTAACCGGAGTAGGCATCTAAGAAACTCATTAGCTCGCACCCCGCGGTAGCGTCGACCAATTGATCGATGCGCGGCAAAGGGTAATTGTCCTTTGGGCACGCCTTGTTGAGCGCCGTAAAATCGATGCACATACGCCAGGCTCCACTAGCCTTCTTGACCAATACTGGGTTGGCGTGCCACTCTGGGTGGTGGACCTCGCGGATGACCCCGGCTCGAAGGAGCTTGGCCACCTCCACCTTGGCCGCCTACTGCCGATCCATGGACATGCGGCGAAGCTTTTGCTTGACCGGCTTGGCGTCGGGGCGGACCGCCAAGCGGTGCACGATTACGGCGTGGTCCACACCCTTGATATCTTCTGGTGACCATGCAAAGATGTCGGTGTTGTTTCGAAGCACCTGGAGTAAATCTTGCTCGACCTCTGGGGGGAGCCCTTCACCAATAGACACAAATTGCCCCTCCGCCTGGAGCGGCACCCTTTTGACTCCGCCCTCGGGCCGAGGCTTAGGCGTCCATCCCGGGGCGGAGGGCGCGTCACCAAGTATGTCTGGTAGGGCGTGCACCGGGCGATGCAGATCCTGGCTGCCGACGTCGATGCGCCTGGCAAGGTCTTGGTCGCCGAAGACGGTGATGACACCCTCCGGGCCCGGGAGCTTCATACATAAGAAGGCGTGGTGTGGGACCGCCTCGAAGGAGTTGATGGCAGGCCGTCCCAATATGACGTTGTAGGGGTGTGCGATGTCCACAACGTCAAAGATGACATGCTGGGTCCGGATGTTACTCTCCTGGTGGAGCGTGACGGGGAGGGATACCTGCCCTATGGCCTGCAGCGGTTGACCTCCGATGCCCTGAAGCGGAGCTCCTGCCTGCTCCAGGTGACTTCGGTGGGTTCCCATACGATCGAGGGCTCTTGTGAACAGAATGTTCGCAGAGCTCCCCCCGTCGACAAGGATGCGCCTGACGTCGCAACCCGCGATGTGGGCCCGGATGACCAAAGGGTCTTGATGAGGGAACTCCACGCCCATAGCGTCATTCACGGTGAAGGTGATGTTGCGGGGCGGCAGCCACGATTGCGGCTGCTCCACGGGGGCCCCTAATAAGGAGCCTCCGGCGATGACGTTGACGGCGCGGCACCGTGCGTCCTCCCTGGCTGAAGCTTGCGAGGGGCTGACCCTCGGATGCCGCTCCTGGACCTCGGCAGGGAGCCGAAGGGACGAGTCCCGAGGTGCGGCCATCGCCCGTCGCAACTCCACGACTGCGGTGCACGTCTTCGTGTAGTGATTACCATAACCGTGCACCTCGCACCACTTGCCGTAATAGAGTTGCTCTTGCTCCGCCCGGGGTCGCTCATCGCGGCCGAGTTCGCCTTCGCGTCCTCGAAGGGCATTCTCGATGACGAAGGTATGGCGAGCCTTTTGTGGTCTGCGCTGGTGACGCTGGGGCTTGCGTCTGCTCTTTGAAGAGCCTTCCGGCTCCCCGGTGCTGTTGCTCCTAGGGGGTCCTCCCGGGGCTGTCGACTGCGGGCCTGCTTTGAGGGGTCGTCGCCCACCCCCTCGTCGTATGTCGAGCGCATCACTTGAGCAGGATCGAGGGTGGAAGCGCTGTGTCTCCGCGCATCTTCCTCAGCCCGCGCATACTCCTCCATCTTGTCGAAGAGCTCGGCGACCGTCTTGATAGGCTTACGCGCGTTGTATTCGGCCAAGGAGCCCGGATGAAGACCTTGTATGGCCGCATTAATGACGGTTGTCTCATTAACATCCTTGATCTGGCAGCGTATCTTCGCGAAACGCTTGAAGTAGTCCCAGAGCTTTTCCGAGGGTTTCTGCCTTACGGCGAAGAGCTGGCCCGCGTCGACTCGCTCGACATAGCTTCCCTGGAAGGTGTTGTGAAGGCGATGGCGGAGCTGCTCCCATGCATAGATGGAGTTTGGCTCTATGGTAAAAAACCAAGAAAGTGCCACTCCTTGCAGCGCGAGGGGGAGGCCTTTCGCCTTTGTGGCGTCATCCCCGCCCGCGGCCTCGATCGTGGTTTCGTACACGCGCACGAGCTCGCGGGGATCCGTATCACCTTTGTATGGCTCAATAACACTGGAGAACTTGAAGTCTTCGGGCCACGCCACCTGCTGCAGCCCCGCCGAAAGCGGGGACTCTGGATCGACGCGTCGCAGCGGTGCGCGGCTGGGCGTGGGGGCGTCGCGGCTGTCCGCCCTTTCCAGCGCGGGCTCTGGCGTGGCCACTGGCGCGGCCTGCTGGCTTCGAGCCTTTTGCATGTCACGGACAGCCCCGTGAAGGTCCCCTAGCTCCCGCTGGAACGCGTTGAGGGCCGCCAGTAGCGCGCTTTCTACTGCCGGCGCAGGCGGGGCCGCCGATGCGCCCCGCGGGCGGGTCGGCGTGGATACGGTCATCGCGGTGCCGACGGCGGGGTTGGTCGCCGCGGGGCCGACGTCGGGGTCGGTTGCCGCGGCGCCGACGGCGGGGTCGGTCGTCGCAGCGCGGGTGTCGACATCCTTGACTGCTGCGACCACGCCGCCACCCGCGCCCGCGACGACCGACGCCGAAGCCCAGCTCACGCGACGCCCCACTCCGGCCGTCTTCTTTCCCTTCGCCGCCGTCGACGAAGCCTTTTCCGATGCCATCCTCTTTCGAACTTCAGGCTTACTCCTGTCCTCCCCACGGACGGCGCCAGCTGTTGTGGCTACAGACCAAACAGAGAGAGATGGTAGTGGAGAGTGAGGGAGATGAGTAATGGCTTGGGTCTTCCCCATGGCCTGTATTCCATATATATACATGGGGAGTGCTTTTACAATTATACCCTTACAGTTGATCATCCCTCACAGGGGCATCTATGTCATTACACATGGCCTATTCTGAGCCTTGTAACCTCTTACTAGGCCTGCTGGGTTTAGGTGGGGGCCACCCCTACAACAAAGGCAATCAATACATAAACAAAATACTTCAATATCATAACATATCATACCATTATAAACTGAATAAATGAATGAATTATTCAAATATCATCCAACCATCACGAGAAAATAAAATTGCTTAAGTACCATCCATGCAAGTTCTAACTTGTCCTTTCACACAAAATGAATGACAATTAAAATCTAAATGCATTATGTGCATTAGACTGAATCTGCTAAGCAATCGAAGACTTCGTCTGCTATCTTCTCGGGGGTGATATGCTCTTCGAGAGAAATTATGGTGGTAGCAGCTGCTAGGTCAAAACGGGATGCTGCTGCCGGAATGGTTTCAACCTCCATCAACGTAGGCAACTGCTTAGAACTCTCCCTTCAATAGATGCAAAGTGGGTTTCATGCTGTCCTTTGCCATCCTTCTTCTTTTGAGCTTGGAAGGCATCGATGACATGCTGCTGCTCTTTATAGATCCGCGACCAATGCCCCCACTTGCCACACTTGTAACAGGATTGGTTTTGCTGACCATAGGCCTTGCCATCCCGCTTTGGCTTGCTTGCCTTATTCTCACGTGGAGCATCTGACTTGCCTTTTTGGGTTGCGACCTTACCCTTTCTTCCCCTTTTCTTCATCATGAACTTTCGCACCTTGTAGCTCCCAATGTTAGCTTCATGGCCAATGAAGCTTCCAGGTGGTTGTGTGACGTAGTTTTTGCGGAGAACTTTGTCCTGAACCTCTACAACCTGCATCATATTAATCAATTCGGTATACTCCTTATAGCCATCTTGACGATAATTGCGTGTGGATTGCACTGCATTGGGGTGGAAGGTGGATAAAGTCTTCTCAATCTTCTGCTCATTTGTGATCTGCTTGACACAAGTTGAAAATTGGTACAAATCCTGTGCAAGGCAGAATTGTACTCCCCAACTGTCTTAAAGTCGACAAACCTCAGTTGGATCCATTCTTGCTCTGCCTGAGGAAGAATGGTGTACTTGAGCCTCTCAAACCGCTTCTTGAGTGCAGTCCAGAGTGCTAGCGCGCTCTTCTCTGCCATGTACTTATTCTTAAGAGTGAGGCAGAGATGGTGTCTAAGGAAGTGAAGTACCTGATCATTTTCCTCAGGGGTGGGTTGGGCATCCTATGGTGCGCCAATCCCAATAGCGGCAGGGAGCTTGTTGGCTCCAAGTATTATCTTGACATCGGAAGCCCAAGTCAGATAGTTTTGGCCATGCTGGACCAGCTCCTCGAACTCCCGGTTTATGATGCCAGTCATCTACATGTGAACGAAAGGAATAAATAAATTTACTGCTGGTAAATATGCATGGAATAAATTTATTTCAGGTAAATAAATTTTATAATGGTACAAAAGATTTTTCGTAATGTTCCAGAATTTTCTATAAATTTTGCTGCTAATTTCGGTGATTAAAGGCAATTTAAATAATTACAATTAATCAAAAATAGTAAATACATACAGAAAATAGAAAATAATTCAAAATTTGGATTCCTGAGGCCCTTTTATGCTAAAATATGAATTTTTAGTGAATTTTGTAATTTTCAAGGGCCTATACGCAAATTTTCAGTTCAGAGAAATTTTTTGCGTAATTTTCTATTTTTTCGGGGTCTTTCTGCAAAATTTGGGACGCATCTGAAAGTTCTGGGGCCCTTCTGTAATTTTTATAATTCGAGGGCTTTTCTGCAAAATCGCCGACGCCTTTGCCTGGGCCGTGCTGTCGGCCCAATCGACATTTTCGGCCCATCTGGCCCGCTCGGCTGGCACCAAAACTAGCGGGGGTGGGGTTTCCCCTTACCCCGTTCACACGGCGGATGCAGCTGCCTGAGCTTTGGCTCGGGCGGGAGCGAGGCGACGGCGGCCGGTAGAGCTGGCGGTGCGGCGTGACCGGCCGGCGCGGCGTTGGATCCGGCTTCGGGCCGTGCTAGCGGCGGTGGATCTGGCGGCCGAGCGGAGCTCGACGGTGCTTCGGGGCAGGTGGATCCTGGGGCACGACGACGGACGGCGCTTCAGGCGCAGAAGCTGAGCGGACGGCCTCCTCGGGCGCTACGGCGGGGAGGCGCTTCGGGCGCGGAAGCTAAGCGGGTGGCCGTGCGGCGGCGCGGTCGGCCGTGCGGGAACCGAAGCGTCAGCGCGGTCGGCTGGCTGGGTGGGGACGTGCGGAGACCGAGGTGTCATGCGGGGAAGCTGAAGCGGCAACGTCCGCCCGTTGCTTCACTCGGCGGCGGCAGCCATACCCGAAGGTAGTGGCGAGCGCGGGTGACCGGCAGCCCCGAGCGGCGGCTTTAGGCGGCGACCAGTGCAGGGAGGCCGGCGGCCGTCGCGTGGGAGGGTGGCCGACGGCCGGCGGCTGTATTGCGTACAGGGCCAACCGTGCGCAGATTTTCCTTTTTTTCAATCTACAATGCAATCAACATCTACTCTGTGGTGTAATCTACCGATCGACATTGTGTCGGCGACTTCAAGTCTGCTCGCGGTAGATTAGAGCGGATTTGCACCATAGAAAATAATCTAAAAAACGAAATCTACGAATTTAAAGTTGTCTAGATACAGACAATTCGATCTACTAGTGCTTCGATGATTACCTTCGATTCACCAGAGCGATTCGTGCTGATAACGTGTTGAGGAACCGTTGCTGGCAACCAGTCCGATCGATTCCTCTGCTTATGCAAAACAAGATCAATCACAGAAGACAAAAATAGTAGATTGAAACACAGAGAGGTAGAGATAACTCCTGATATTACTTTATTTCTTTCTTTCTGATTCCGTATACAAAATAGCCAATAATACTACCTATTTATAACCTAGTGGTGAGGTACTTATTATGGGCTAAGTCTTCAAATCCGGCCCATATTTCCTAACACGCGAAACCTTGAAAGAAATAGAAGTCCACTGCCACAGTTGTGAATCTGACCAGTTGCCGAAACTCTTGCTTGCTTCGGAGAAGTTTAGCGGCGCCGAATGGACTCGCGCGTGTCCACAAAGCCCAAGTTTGGTACTTGCATGTTTACATTCCCCTGTCCGTCCCCGCGACTCATTACTTGTCAGTCGATACTCGTTAGACCTTGCTAAGGATGACGGACCCAAAAAAAAAAGTAAGTAGGCCCTGTTCTTTTCAGCTTCTAAAAGTTGATTTTCGGCTTTTCTACCTACTAGTTAATTTTAGTACATATTTTACTGACTTCATTTATATTGGCAAAAACCGCACGTGAGTTTCTATTACTTTGTAATCTCTCGTACAAACAGCCGAAAAGTCATAAACCGCAGCCAAAAACCATAAGCCGCAGCAAAAAAGAATAAGCCCAGCAGAGTAAACACTCTACTTGAATAACTATGTTCTCAGTCATGAACATCACTTATTAAAACTATACTTGTTTAGATTTTCTAGTTCTAAGATAGTTTTAGATGAAATATGGATTGTGTAGTCCTGGCTAGTTTTGTTTGGGCAAAGGTTTGCAATTGGGAAAATTTGTGGCAGGCGTAAGCCACTTGAATTAAGTACTTATGCTGTCTACTTATGTCATTTGTTCCTATAAAATACTCTTTATAAATTACTATGTCTATTACAAATAAATGCTCACTTTATACAAAATAAACTAGTTAGGATAGTCACTTTTTGTCTTAGCTTAAATATTTTAATAATGGTATTATAAAGTCTTGTGAAATACAATTTTATATTCACAATTGATTATTGAAAAAAATTCGAAGTATGTGAAAAGTCCCCAAAATTTCAAAACCAGAAAATTTGTGATTTTTGCTGCATTTTTGAGTGAATTTTGAAAACTTTCCTTTTCGGGAAAGTTTCGTCGGAAATGCGCTTTCCTTTCTCGGCCTTTCCGCCTTCTCCCTCCGTTGACGCCTCGCCTCCTTTCCGCCTTCCCTTCTCTTGCGCGCCCCGCGCCCGCGCCTCTCGTTGGCGCCGCTATCCCCTCCGCCTCTCCCCTCCCGCAGCGCCTATCCGCTCCCTCCTTCCGTTGGCGCCGCCCCAGCGCCCTGCCTCCTCCCCGCGCACGCGCGTGCGCTGCGCGCTGCGCCCATGGCCGCGCCTGCGCCACGCTCGTTCCCGCGCCGCCCCGGCCTCGGACGCCCCGCCGTTCCGACAACCCTCCGGGTCCGAAGGAGCGGCCACCCTCGCTCCACGTCGCCCCGCCGCAGCGCCGACCCCACCTGGCAGCCGCCGTCTTCCCTCCCCCTCGCGCGCGGACGCGCTCTCGCCCCGGCCGCGACACACCTGCCCCCGTCGCGTCGCCCGCTCTGTGCAGAGCCTCGCGTCACCCTCGCCCACTCCCACTGTGCGGGATTAAACGCCCACGACATCCCCCGTCCATCCCTGTCGGCCCGAAGCCCCGCCGCTGCCTTCTCCCCGAAGGAGCCCCTCCCCTCCGCGCGGGTATAAAAGCCCCATCGGCTCCTCCCTTCATTCCTTTGATTCCTGAGCTCCCCGAGCTTCCCCATTCCCCTCCTGCCACTCCCAGCCACTTCCCAGAGCATCCGATTGAAGCCCCGTCGCCCGGAGCGCCGCCGCTTCCCTCCCCTGCGCCGGCAAGCCCCGCAAGCGGATCTCCCCTCTCCTCCCTCCATTCCTCAATTACTTCTGCCCCGAGCTTCCCCTTTACCTCCTAATCACCGTGGTATCTTTGTTTGGGCAGGAGACTCACCGAAGAACTCCGGCGACGAAGCTCCACTTCGGCCGCCACCCCCTCCCGTGGCTAGCTCACTCCAGACTCTCCCCGCCGCCGCCATCGTGAGCACCTCACTCCCTAGATGGTTAAACCACCCCCGATTGGCCCCTCTCGCCGCCGGCAACCCCCTCCACCGCAAAACGCCCGAACTACCCCCTTCTCCCTCCCTCTCTTCCCTTTGGTCCCCGCAAATGCTAACCACCCGAAATGGGTTCCCCGCAGTCCCCTCTACCCGCCGGTACCCTCGGTGACCGCCGGCGAGCCCCCTAGCGCCCGGACCGCCGTCGCCACCGTTGCTCTGCCGCGGCCGCACTGTCGCGGCCGGAGGAGGAAGACGATGGACGTGGCCCCTCCTTCGCCGTCGGATCTTACCCCCACCTTCTAACCTCAGCTGTTGGATCTCCCCGTACCGTTTCACCCGCCCCCTTGAATCTCAGCCGTCTGATCTTCCCGCTTCCCCATCTCGACCGCTCGCCCCGTCGCGCTCCCCCGCCGTCCGCCCCGGGCCACGCGGCGGGCATCCGAGCCGCGTGGGCGCGCCCGCTCTGGGCCGCTTTCCCTCGGCCCGCTCCATCCCGCGCGCGCGCGCACGCACGAACAGGCCGCGCTGGCCTTCGGCCGCGCGGGCCGCTTTCCCGGCCGGGCTGCACTGTTGCGCCGGGCCGGCCCACTACTGTTCATACCGATTTTCAGTGATTTTCCAATTTCCATTATTCCAGAAAAATCAAATAAATCCCAGAAAATCACAGAAAATCCCAAAAATTCCCAAATTTCACCACTTTGCTCCAAATATTATCCCAGACCCTCTGGTGAAATCCATCCCCACAGTTTCTTCCCAAATAAATTCCTAAAATTCCATTTGGAGTGTTTATGCATTTTATTTCTTTTTAATTAGATTATTTTTCCTCGCTTGATTAGTTGCAAGCTGGATTTAATTTATTTTACGTGTTTGCGCTAGAGTCGGAGGTTCCGGAGATTCAAGAGCAGGCTCAGGACCCAGGTGCTTCGACGTTCGAGCTCGCAGAGATCATCCGGATAGACGGCAAGTCCCAAATCCTTTGATCATATTGTATCCCATAATGTTTAAATATGTTAATATGTTATTTGCATTGAGCTAGTTCTGAAATGTTAGTTCAAAAATAAAAATAAAATGTTTAGAATGACATGTGATATAGTTAGTCCTACCACCGCTAAATGCCATGATTAAATTGCAGCCATGCCTTTGAAACCCTAGAAATAATTATCTGATAATCTAGAGAATTGTAGGCTACTATTATCATGCAAAATGTTACACTAATAAGGTTGTGGCTGTGGGCCAATAGAATTTAGAAAACCCGACTCTAAGGTAGGGTGGTATGGGACACCGTATCTTAGAGCGGAGAGTGCCGGCGTGCACAAGGTAGGGTAAGGGGGAGTGGAAACCGCAAGGCGGTCCTCGCCAATCTTTTACCCTAGGTTTGGAGTAGGGTAAGGGTGAGTGGGAAACCGCAAGACGGTCTACGCCCACCGCTTACCTCAGGTTGGGTCGCGGGCCTGGCGAGGTTGCGGACCCTGTGAAAATATAAGGACTGAAACCCTTACGCTGAGCAAATGTCACAGTAATCGCTCAACCGCAGGAGTTGACTTGTCAACACTTGTCTAGTAGCTGCTCAACTCGATTGAAACTCTACAGGAGGTTTAGCAGTGAGGTTAGGTGAGCCGCGCTATGGGTGCCTAACAACGGTAGAGTTCACTCGAAGCGGACACTGTTTTCTCTTGTGTGGGTGTGCGTGTGTGTGTGTGTGTGGGATCCAGACCCGAGTGAATTCTACCGGGTAGAGCCTATATAAAGAGTTGAGCAGTGAAACGACCTGGCTTTCTTAACTCTGTCGCGGGAGTTAAGGGATCGTGTGGGTAAAGCTGAGCAAACTCTGCAGAGTCAAATAAATGGTATTCGAATACGCCGTGCTCCCGGTTATTGGAGCTGTGTCACTTGGGTGATTCCAGCAGCAAAGCTTAAGTAGTTTTGTACATGTTTGAATTTGACTAGTTGGTTAAAGAATTCTTTGTGAAAACCCCTGAGATCTTGAGAAGTAGTTTTGGGTCCCTTTTATAAAATATTTGCAAATAAAACTGCATCCACCCAAATTAATAAACCAAGTATACTCCCTTCCTTTGATGTTCCGTGCATGTAATAAGTTAGGGTCCCTTTGGGACTTGCTGAGCCGGTTGTTTGGCTCATGGCTTGCTTTTGCCCTTCTTTAGAGGATCAAGACGAAGGTGAAGGTCTCCCCGTTGAGGAAGTCCCGGAAGGTCTCTTCTTCGACGAGGACCCGTGGCTTTAGGTCTTGGCCGCGCTCGAGCGGATTCTGGAGTTTTTGTAATGTAAGTATACTTTGGGCTTGCACGCCCCGCTGTTGAAAAATGGATGTTAATCCATATGTGAAATATATGCTGGACTTTTGTCGTAAGCATGCAATGGTATACTCTTGCGCGACATTCCATAACTGTTCATGCGTGAATAGTTGCGGGGTGCCGTGTCCGTACGCGCCCCTGGAAACGGGGGCGTTACAGTATGGATGCAACCCATATGAGCTACACCCCTTCCCCGAACGATGAGATCAATAAGTCCCATAAATACATTTGACAACGAATCGAATAATTAGCTGCATGTTCGTCGGGATGCAAAGCAAATTTGAATCGAATAATTAGCTGCATCTTCGTCGGGATGTAAAGTCAATTTTGCCACATAGCAGGTACTCTTGAGAATATGCTAAGAGTAGTGTCTACCAATGATCGTGAGAAGAACTTGCAAAAGGAAATGATTGGGAGAAAAGAAATGCAAAAACAAAAAAGACAATCCAAATCATTTATCAGGTGATTTTACTACGTCACATGATAAGATGCAAACAGTGAACCTTGTCCTCTTTTTTTAGGGTATTTCTATATTTTTCTCAATAGTGATTTACACAATTTTTAAAATATGATGAATAGTTGATAGATGTTACTTACTTCTTCATTTGTTTTAAGATTAATGCTACTTTTATTAGAGAAAAAAGTATTAAAGTACTGCTCTTTTTTTCATCAGCATGAATTTGTCCCCTTTGTCGGATTCAGATAACCTACTTTCTTATAGTTCACTGACTTGTGATAATCGCATAAGAGTTTTGGAGATACCTGGTGCTGTAATCTACGAATGCTAAATTTTGGTTTACAAAACTTTGATACGCTCAACCAGATTTAGCCTCAATTTAGTTTTTCTTAGCAAAATTTGGTAAGGTTCTTTTTATCAACTTTCTAGTTTTTTTTGCCAAATCTGGCCAATTCATGAACAGCCCAATCCTCGAAAAAATTTTAGTACCAGTAATTTTTAGCGTATTGAAATGGTGACAAACCCGCCCATATATTGCACTCAAAATCTCGTGGGAGGAACTAAGTACACCTCGGAGTCATAATGGAATAGCCTAGGTGTAGGGGTGTCAATAAGATCGAAAATATTTGTTTTATCCAACATCCATATCTAGACTATTCGATTCGTATTTAATACATTAAATCTCAATAAGTGGCACTCATATATTTTATTATTTATTTTATTTAATATTTATATTTTAATTATACGATTCGTATTTATCTCTACTCGTACCGGTACGAAAGCCCAAACGCTAGCCTCCCTCTCCACACCAAACCCCACTGCTTCGTGGGCCCAGACCCCACCTGCCAGCCAGTAGCCCATTCGCCCCCTCCCAAGTTTCAACCCTTTGACTAGAGCGCACGCTCCAACCTCCTTGCCTTCCTTCTCTTCCCTCTGACCAACCCGACTGCCTCCCCAATCTCTCTCTGCGCTGCCGTCCCGACCCCGCCTTCCGCCCTCCCGCTTCATGCGGCGGCGGCCGCCGGCCGGGCTCCTCCCAATCCGCGCACGCCCCCCCCCACCCTACGTCTCCTCCTCTGCAGCAGACACCTGCTCTCTTGGTAAGCCCTAATCCCGCTCTTCCCCCCTGATTCCCCGGCGCCCTGCCGGATTCAATCCATTTTTTCGTGCGCGTGGTCAGATTACTCGCGAATTTTCTGCTGATAAGAGCTCGTAGATGCTCGCTTTCGTGTTGGGGACGGGTTTCGGTTCCTAATTCTTAGGGGTTGCCCGCTGCTTTCGATGAAAGCTTCGTGGGCTGGGGTGTGGGCTGGGGGGAGGCAGGCCTAAACTTAGTTATTGACGCTAGGAGCTAGGGAACATCTGTCCTTGCTGTTTTGCCTTAAATCCTCTCTCGTCCTGCTGGTGTCGTGCTGTACTTGTTAACTTTGTATAATTAAGTACTACTATTAAGGGAAGTTACCATTTGGCAAGGTGTTTAGCCACCTTGAATTCCTTAGTGAACCATGTCGGTTTACTATCCATTGTGTGATTTTTGCAGATCCAGCACATACCGCTAATTTGACCAGTTGGTGCCTTCGGCAAAAGTAAGGATATATCTGTGTTTTGATGGACTGCTGGTTTTGTCGTTGCTAGACGGCCTGTATGGTGCTAATATGCCTGGATATCTGTTTTGCTTTTCCTTTGATGGATAGGTGGTGGCTCTGGCATCTGAGTGATCTTAAGACACCTACAGGCGGCCTTACTACCTTGCTGCAAGAAAAGGGACAACAAAGCAATTTGTTGTCTCTTTGTTTGGAGCTGGGAAGAACCCGGCATGGCAGATGCTAGTTCGAGGACTGACACCTCGACAGTTGTGGACACTGACGATAAGAATCAAAGGGTAACCCCCCATTTTCTCTATCCATTGCACATTATGTAACTGGTGATTCATCATTTGTGAAACCTAGGCTGAGAAGTGAAAATAATATATGTATTACGTCTAGGCTGACTAATAGTCTTATAAGAGGTGAAGAATTGCACTATATCCGGTAAAATATGAGTTGGACTTCAGTTCTATGATGCACACAATTTTAACTGGGGATAGTTTTGATGATAGTACACATTTGCTCCAGCGTGTAAAAAAAATTAACACACTTAAATTAGATATCAACCTGCAAAGTGAACAGAACTATTGCTGCTGCAATCAGTTTCATCAAGTGGGAAATATCTAAGGTGGGGTGCCCTAAATGTGAAATGCGTGGATCGCTTAGACACTCTTATGAAATTCGCCATTGCTTCAAGTCATCTCCATTGCCACCGCCATCATTGCTTGCCATCGCCGCTAGTGGAGAGGATGGCAGATGACAGCTGTGAGTGAAGAGGATGGCGGACAGCCGACGGTGGCTCCGTCGGTGGTTTGCCCTCTATCTCTCCTGCCACCTGCGCGTATATGTGGCAGCGGCAGCCTTCTGCCCAACCCTTGTGTGTGTGTGATTGTATGGCTGTGTTATGTGTGTGAGAAACCCTAGTGGCAGTGGGAAAGGCGAAGTGATTGGGCTGGCCTGGTCCTGGTGAGCTGGGCCAACCCACTCCCTTCTCCTTTTCCTTTTTTTCCCTTTCCTTTTATTCTTTTTTCTTTTCCAAATATACTCATGGTTTTATCTAATTATAATAGTATATCTTTGATTTTTTTAATTGGGTCATCGACCCGGATTCACCGAGATCACGTTCTGTGTCGCTAACTAGTGTCCCGAAGAACACTACCCCCATTCTACCCATATTTGTTAGCAACCTGTACTCCGTTCCTCAACCCGAGTTCCTGGTGACTATGATTTTGACGAAGAAAAGGGAAATTCATGAATTGGTTAACATTCCTTGGTGATATCACATGCTCTACATCCATACAAAAGAAGGAAAACAGGGGCAAAGATGGTTATTTCTTATATTTACTCTCTCCTTTCCCCGTTTCCTGCTTTATATATATGTGTATATATACATAGAAGTACTATTCAGTGGCTATGCGTAGAATAAGCTCACGACCCTGACTGACCCAACGCCCCACCATCCCACCCCACAGAACAGTTACTAGCATATGTTAATTATAGTAAAGTTACTATCATATGTACATCAAGTTATCATCTGTAATTCATGAAGTTGTAGTTCTTACACGCGTTAGACCCGTGCGCCCCCTCTCCCCTTCGCAAGCGGTATCACGTGCCGTTTTTTCTGAGATTTAGTGGGGTTGTTAGTTATAGAAAGGTTATTATCTCCTGAATATAAAGTTATCATCTATAATTCATCAAGTTACTTACATTTGGCAAAGTTACCATCTCATGCATAAAAAGTTATAATCTATAATTTATGAAGTTACTTACAGTTCTCACGTGATAACT
The DNA here is from genome assembly GCA_017311315.1 of Dendrocalamus latiflorus. Taxonomy (NCBI): domain Eukaryota; kingdom Viridiplantae; phylum Streptophyta; class Magnoliopsida; order Poales; family Poaceae; genus Dendrocalamus; species Dendrocalamus latiflorus. Next base: position 39,008,001 of record CM029611.1, read on the forward strand.
TTCACATCGCAATGCTATAGAAATTTACTATTTTCTAAACATGAAGTTATCATCGATGATTCATCAAATTACTTACATTTGCAAAATTACTATCTCATACAAAAAGTTAGCATCAACCAAGCACCAACCGCACCAGGAATCCAGCCAGCGACCTGCACGTAGCATGCGCGCATGCGCTTGTTATCGCAGTCGTATATATATATGTAGCATGGAGATTTGGTAATGGGATAGTTGCATATATTTATCTAGATTTGCTAAGTTTGCTCTAGAGTTTTCAAAATATTAGTTGACTAGGCAAATCCCCTGCATTTTTAAAAATATGAATTTTGGCAAGAAATTGGTTAGTAAAAAGCAAATTTGTTTTGTGAACTTTGGAGGCACTAGGTGCTACTACATGGCCTATTATCTCTTAGAGTAATTACTACTTTCCAAAAGATGAGCAGACAAATTCTAAATTTACTCTGTAAACATCTAATTTGGAGGTCTTGGTCGACATGCCTATTAATTTCTGGTGCCACCTGGGCAGTCATTTATTGTTAGGATAGGATAGATTTATTTGTTTCCTTATATGCCTTGGTTTTTTATTTGTGTATAACATATTTCTTTGTATATCCTATTGTACTTTATATATATTGTCATTTGGGCCTCATAAATATACACACAATATTCATAATATGGTATTAGAGATAGGGCACTCACCCTAGTTTTTCTGCACCACGAGCGGGATCCACCGCCACCACCAATCCATGGACAAGCCGCCACCCTCTGGGCCACTGCCGTCCACTGGCCGCCACGTGCTGTTGCTCTGCCCCAACCGAAGCGCCGCCGCTGGATCCTGTTGCCTGGCTACTTGATGCCCCGTTGCCCGGCCATCTGCTGCCCACCGACCGGTGCCCGAGCCCGGTCGCTCGTCACACGCAGCCTGGTGTCTGGGCGTTTGCTGCACCACCACCGCCTGCCGCTCGCTGCTCGACACTCGGAGCTTGTTGTCTTGTGCTCGCCTGCTCGACTCCCGGCGACTGCCCGTCCGCCCGATTTGATCCATCAGATCTGAACCAGTTTCTTTTGTACTAGAAAAAAATAAAAAAACATTGATCTAATCGGTGCGCCGTCCAGCGACGCATGTTAGACTTCGTTGCCTTGGTTGCCACGCCGTCCAGCGCCGCCTACTGATGACTTCTGTTCCATCAACTGCGATCTCATTCTCAGAAACAAAGCTCTATGGGATACAGGTTGTGGTCTTTACTCATGGAGATCACGCTCGATGGTTCCCGCCTCCGGGGACATGTCACCGGTGCATAACATTCTTTGCCATCGGTTCAGCCTCTTCCTAAGCAGTCTACTTCTGCACATCCTACATAAGATGGGGGCTGCCAAGAAGGAAGCAGAGGCTGCTGTTGACGCTGCTGAATGAGGCTTTTCAATATACTATCGATGCTTTCGAGCGTTGGTGTGCTGATGAGGCCCGCGTTCGCGCATCTTGCTGGTCAGCGTCGATGACTCCATCTAGCCAAATATTGTTGATCTGTGGTCTTCTTGATAGATCTAGGAGTACTTGCATGAGCGATATCAACAGAGCAGTGATACTCAGTTTTTCGCTTCAGCGTGAGTTAGAGACGCTTCGCTAGGGGGACTCTTTCGTCGACGACTTCTTCCGAGCCTAGCCAGTCTCTGGCGCCAGCTGGACGAGCTAGCATCTCCGCTTTGACAGGAGTGTCATAAAGTACAAAAGGCGTATTGTGATCGCCTTTGACTTTATGATTTCATCTGTCGCCTTCGCTCAGTGTTTTGAGCCTGTCAGGGCTCAAGTGCTCAACTGCTGAGCCGCTCACCGTGCCCGACTGTCACTAAGGCCCTTTCGATGCTTCGAGCTGAGGAGCTTCCTCCTGGGTTAGCAGCATAGTCTGTTCCGATTGTGCTTGTTGCCCCTTCAACTACGCCGACGATTTCTGTTTCGACTACAATCCCTCCCCAGGTGCTTGTTTCTGCTCCTATGTTTGCACTAATTGGAGTTCAGTACAACTACTAAAAGAACTTCGGGCACGACTACTAGAGTTGTGCGGTGCGGAAAAAGCAGAACAAGATGTGCGGGGTGGACAATCTAAGGGGGGGCAGGGAGGCCCTTCCTTCACAAGAGGATAAACCAGCTCGTCAGGTTCTAGTTCAGCTCAGCGAGGTGACTCTGTTCAGCAGCTCTACCAAGCTCTACTTCAGCTCTACTTCAGCTCTCTCACAGCTTAGCAGGTTCTGCCAATCTAGCTCAGATGTCTCTCTAGGTACCTTTTGGGTTCTAAATTCTGGTGTGTTTTTTCACATGACACCGGACTCCATATCCCTTACTTCAATAGGACTTCCTAATTCTCCTATCTCTATTAAGATAGTTGATGGTACTTCTCTGTCTGTCAGCTATCAGCTTACCATGTAGCTTTTATCAGTGGGTCAGCCCACCGATCTCGGTTGTAGGGTTGATTTTGACTCTCACACCTGTTTCGTCCAGGATCTACAAACAGGGATGGTACTTGGGACTGGCTAGCGCCATTGGGATCGTCAGTGTCTCTACATTCTTGACCGCCTCGACCTTCCGTATACTTTAGTTGCTCCTACCATGTCTACCTCCACCGCCATTGCTGCCACCACCTCTAATGTTTTTGCGCAGTGGCATCACCGTTTAGGTCACTTATGTGGGTCCTGTCTTTCTTCACTAGTTCATCAGGGTGTTCTTGGGCGTGTTACTATTGACATGGCCATGTTTTGTCAGGGTTGTACGCTGGGCAAGCAGCTACAACTTCCTTATCATTTTAGTGAGTCATTGTCTTCGCGTCCTTTTGATTTAATCCATTCATATGTATGGGGACCTGCGCCTATTCTCTAAAGGTGGGCATAAATTCTATGCAATTTTCATTGATGATTATTCCCACTTTACATGGCTTTTCCGTATGTCTAATCGTGGTCAGTTTCTTACTATCTATTGTAGTTTTGCAATAATGGTTCGTACTTAGTTTGAGTCCTCTATTCGTATTTTCGCTGTGATTTTGCTGGCTAGTACCGTTCTAGTGCTTTTAGACAATTCCTTTGTGAGCAGGGTACTCTTTACCAGTCTTCCTTGTCCTGGTGCCCATGCTTAGAATGGGGTTGCTGAGTGCAAGTATCGTCATCTGATTGAGACTGCTCGCACTCTTCTCCTTGCCTCTCACATTCCACCACAGTTCTGAACTGAGGCTGTTTCTACAGTTGCATATCCATATTTCATCGATATGCAGCCTTCCACTGCTCTTAAGGATGTCAGTTCTATAGCGCGTCTCTACTCTAGAACCCCCCAGTATACTCACATTCGTGTTTTTAGTTGCACCTGTTTTGTTCTATTGTAGCCTCGTGAGTATATCAAACTGTCGGCCCAGACAGTTGAGTTTGTGTTTCTTGGTTACCAATGTTCAAGTAGACGCTAGGCAGGCGGCAAGCAGGGCCTTAGCGCCTAGGCCGCCTAGGCGGGGCCTAGGCGGCCGACTTTAGCATGGTGTGCTATGGGCGATGTTAAGACATATATGATGTTTGGAGGAAGAATAGTTATCTAGAATAACTTGTAATGTTGTAAATTTGATAGACGATGATGGATACTTTATCACTTGATGTAAATGTTTCATATAAACCTGCACATTAAGAATTAAACAATACATGAGACTCTTGGTATGTGAACAAATTGATACAAAATGCATTTTACCTTGTCCAAGTTGTTTGGATTCACCAACATACCATATTCCCACCCTACGTCACCCGACTTCCTTTTGAGGCTATCTTCAGTGGTGCTTACCTCCGGCGCCGAAGCAATGGATGACATGCTACATAGCACAAAGAATTAAAGATTAGCAAAGCATTAATAGAAGTGTAATTAGCAAAATATTAATAGAAGTGTATTGCAGTCTGCAGTGCATCACCAAATTAGCATCACCTAATAACTTAATGACTTAAAGCATTAATATGCTTCTCTTTGGCACTTTGCTCAGCTGTGCAAAGCATATCACCGACCGACACCGACACAGTCGGCCTCGGCGGCTCAGCCACAAACGGCCTCCCCTCCTCTTCCTCCCCGTGCGATCTCCTCAGTCGGCATCGTCGGATCTCCACAGTCGCGCGCGCCGAGCATATCCCCAGTCGGCATCTCCCGAGTCCCTTCCCCTCTATTGGCATTGCCAGATCTCCTCAAGTCATCAGTCGACATCGCCGGATCTCCACAATCGCGCGCGTCGATCATTTCCTTATTCATCATCTCCCGTGGGTCCTCGGTCGAGCAAGCAGATCGACAAAGGGAAGGGGAGGCGGAGGGGAGGAACACACTACACACCTCGAATAATCCGGCGAGGCGGAGGGAGAAGCTTGGCCAAATCCAACCAGGACGCAAGGCGGAGGGAGCTCGGCCAAATCCGGCGAGGCCGGGGGAGAAGCTCGGCCAAATCTGGCGGTTCGGCGGCACCAGCGCATGGAAATCCCTGGAGGTGGAGGTGGCTCTGTAAGTCTCACAAATTGCAAGTCGCAACCCTAGCTTTTGCGCCTCTGTTTTGAAATACCGTTTCCTCCCATTCTTTATCTCGCCGAGTACACACGCCTAGGCTTCCTCGATGGCCGCCTAGGCGCCGTGCCACCACCGCAAACGCCTGACTTGCCACCACGCCGAGCCCACCTTTGATCGCCCAGCCGCCTAGCCTCTCGTCGAGGGGCCAAGGCACGGCGGCCGGCTGTCGCCCACCGCCTACGTGCCGCCTCGGCGGTCGCCTAGGCCGCCTTTTGGAACGCTGTTGGTTATAGTTGAGCATAAGGGTTATCACTGTTGTGATCCTTCTGCTCGAATCAGGATCTCCCAAGATGTTGTCTTCGATGAATCTCGACTTTTCTTTTATCGAGATTCGGCTCGTCCTGTTTCCACCATTGAGACGATCTCATGATTATCTCGTTCTGACTCTTCACCCATTTCTCCCCTATCACAGTCTTCCTCTAGTCTATCTCTAGTAGTTCCTTTTATACCTCCACCTCCTATGCTGCCTCTTGCAGCACTGCCTCTTGTTTCTACAGCACCACCGTCTCATTTCTTTAGGGTGCACTACTCCAGGCGTCCTCATGCTTCACCAGACTCCTCTTCTAAAATATGGCCGTGATTATGATGAGATTTTTGCCCCTGTTGACCATATGACCATTGTTCGCACTCTTGTTGTGGTTGCTTCCATTCGCCAATGGTCTATTTCTCAGCTGGGTGTTAAGAATGTTTTTCTTAATGGTGTTTTGCATGAGGAGGTTTATATGCAGCAACCACTTAGGTATTCTGTTTCAGATGACCATGTCTGTCATCTTCGTTGTGCTCTTTATGGCCTCAAATAGGCTCCTCATGCCTGGTTTGCGCGTTTTACCTTAGTGATTATTGTTGTTGGTTTCAATGTCAGTGCCCACGATCCTGCTCTATTTGTCTGTCTCACTTCGAGGTAGGACACTGCTTCTTCTATATGTGGATGATATGCTCATCACTTGTGACGATTCCTCTTTATCACATATGTGAAGAAGCATTTCAGTGAGCAGTTTCTGATGACTGATCTTGGTTTGCTTACATACTTCTTTGGGATTGAGGTTGGGTTACTACCTCTCCTAGCAGAAGTGTATTCAGGATCTTAATCTGTCTGGTCTGACTAATACTCGCACTGGTGAGACTCCTATGGAACTCTCCCTTCAGCTTCGTGCTAGTGATGGTGATCTTATTGAGGATTCTACTCGATATCGTCATCTTGATGGGAGTTTGGTATATCTTGTGAGCACTCGTCTTGATATTGTTCATGTTCATATCTTAAGTTAATTCATGGCTCCTCCTACTTATCTTCATTACAGTCACCTTCGTATTCTTCGCTACTTGTGTGAAATAATAGCTCCACCTCACTACAGCTTTAGGCGTATTCCGATGCGACTTGGGCTAATGATCCTTCTGATCATCATTCTCTTTCTGCTTACTGTGTTTTCTTGGCTCCTCCCTGATTGCCTGGAAGACAAAAAAGCAGACTGTAGTTTCCCGTTCGAGTGTAGAGGCTGAATTGAGAGCTATGACAGCAATGACAACAGAGATTACATAGTTGAGGTGGCTACTTGCAAATTTTGGACTACCTGTGATGGGACCTACGACTCTTTTGTCTAATAGTACAGGTGCTATCAGTATTGTCTGTGATCCAGTGAAGCATAAGATTACTAAGCATATCGGTGTGGATGTTTCATACACTTGCTCACAGGTGCAGGAGGGAGTACTCACTTTACAGTTTATACCCTCAGAGTTACAGATTGCTGACTTTTTCATAAAGCCATAGACTAAGTTACAACATTTGTATTTTCTCTCCAAACTCAGTGTGTGATCCACTATGAGTTTGAGGGGGGGGGGGGGGGGGTGTTAAGATAGGATATGATTGATTTATTTGTTTCCTTACATGTCTTAGTTTCCTTATTTGTGTATAGCATATTTCTTTGTATATCTCCTTGTACTCTTTATATATTTTGCCCTTTGGATCTCATGAATATACACACAATATTCATAACAATTATATATAATTAATCCAGCTTCTGTATAATGCTGCATGCCAACTTTTCTTTTACAATATAGTATGATATGTAAACAGTGTTTATTCTTTTTTTAACCAACTTCTGCAGTTAGAAAACGGACAAAGTGGAGCTATCATGCCTTCTAATTCATCTGATCGGTCTGACAGGTCCGACAAGCCTATGGACCAAAAGGTGCTACTTTATCTCCTATTTCTTCTTCAGTGTTACTTACCCTTTCATAATGATGGTATTAAGACAATGTATTTGCTACTCCATAGGTGTTACGACGGCTTGCCCAAAATCGCGAGGCAGCAAGAAAAAGTCGGCTGAGAAAAAAGGTACCATAACTGTTAACTTTTTGGTGCTCTTCCCCCCCCCCCCCCTCTCTCTCTCTCTATGTGCCCTGCATGTATTTGCAGTTGATTAATTTAGGTAACTTTGGGTAAGTTCATCAGGGAGATATTACTGCATATGGTGGAAATGTCATGGATGGGCTGGTGAATGGGTGGGTGGGTGGCTGATATGGCTGTGTGCTTGCACTTCTGATGCCACGACATTTCCTCTTTTTTTTTCATTTCATGATATGTATGGCAATTACAAAAAAAATTAGAAGGTAACTTTGCTTCAAAAACAAATAGTTGGCAACCACCAACAGCCTTCTTGTTTCTTGATGTACTAACCTTGATAACCTACAGTCTATGCATAAGCAGCTGTAGTTGTAATTTGTATGTATCTGGTATATTTTATCTTCTTTTTTAGGTTTATTTATTTGCTAAGAGCCATCCTAATACTTCTTACTATTTTTAAGGCATATGTACAACAGCTAGAGAGCAGCAAGCTGAAACTTTCAAGCCTGGAGCAAGAGCTCCAGAAAGCTCGACAGCAGGTAAGCATCTATTAGCCAATGTTGGTTGAGTGCCCATTCGATGTTTCATTAATTTTGTTAATTGGATATTGTATTGCAGGGAATCTTCATTTCTAGCTCTGGAGATCAAACTCATGCTATGAGTGGAAATGGTAAGCTCTCTCTCTCTCTCTCTCTCTCTCTCTCTCTCTCTCTCTCTCTTTCTCTATATTACATCACTCTTTGTCTAGATGCTTTTTAAATGTGCAATTGTATTCCCTGTGTCTGTTAGGAGTACAACTGAAACAGTAAGCTTGCTTCTGCAGGAGCTATGACCTTTGATTTAGAATATGCACGATGGCTAGAGGAGCAAAACAAGCAGATAAATGAGCTGAGGACTGCAGTAAATGCTCATGCAAGTGATAGCGACCTCCGTTTTATCGTAGATGGGATAATGGCACATTATGATGAAATATTCAGGCTGAAGGGCGTTGCTGCAAAGGCTGATGTGTTTCATATGCTTTCAGGCATGTGGAAAACACCTGCCGAAAGGTGCTTTTTGTGGCTTGGGGGTTTTCGTTTGTCTGAGCTTCTAAAGGTGCGTAAACCATATGCTGAATGAAATAGTATTGGGAAACCTACTGCAGGAATACTCTCGGCTAGTAGAATGTCGGGTTTTGTAACTTTGGTTGTATGTTTTGATGGGTGCTTCAAGATATAACTATTTCTCATGTTCTTGTAAATTTTCAGCTCCTTGTGAATCAGCTCGAGCCTCTAACAGAGCAGCAGTTGATGGGGCTATCCAACCTCCAGCAATCCTCGCAGCAGGCTGAGGATGCACTATCACAAGGAATGGAGGCGTTGCAGCAATCCTTGGCAGAAACGTTGGCTGGGTCTCTTGGTCCATCAGGATCTTCAGGGAATGTGGCAAACTACATGGGTCAAATGGCTATGGCCATGGGCAAACTTGGGACTCTCGAGAATTTCCTTCGTCAGGTAAGTGTCATTTGAATTTTTTATACCTCTTGACTCTGGCAAACATGCAGCTTTCTTATTGTTGCCTTTAATAGGTAAAAGAATTGTTGAAACTAATTTGTTAATCTATTACTTAATATGTTTTGTATTTTTTGGTGCAACTTTTGAACAAATTGTGGAACTTTAGATGCTCCTAGCTCTGAGGAGTTTTTATGTTTTGTTTGTTCTAGGCTGACAATCTACGGCAGCAAACTTTACATCAAATGCAACGAATTCTGACAATCCGACAAGCTGCTCGTGCTCTCCTTGCAATACATGACTACTTTTCGCGTTTGCGTGCCCTGAGTTCTCTCTGGCTTGCTAGGCCACGGGAGTAAATTGGGTGCACCACCTTCGATGCTTCTTGAGCTGATCAGGGAATGTGGGACTAATTGCAATGCATTTGCAGAAGATTGGCGGTTCAGTTCCCTCTGGACAAGTTATATTGATATCTTCTGGTATCATATTGTACTCGGATGTTGTACAAGTAGGGTAAAGCTTGTAAGTTATAATGAATTTATGATTGACAGATTGTACAATTGTATTAGGAATAAAATAAAAGTATATCAAAAAAGCTGGAAGAGTATCCAGCGGTTGCACCTGCTGGAAACGTGCAGCAAAAGCGTCATCTTGTGTTGAATGGTCTAGCACTCTTCTTTTAGTTTTCCCTCACGGAAATATCTTTTGAGAACAGAAATAAGGGGGATTGGAGAACGGAGACTACCGGCAGAACTTCTCGTGAAAGGACAAATAGGGAAATTGGATAAGGGAGTTTTTTTTAAAATAATCTATTTTATTCTAAATTATACTAATATATCTTTATTTTTTATATTACATTAATAATCTTTTGTCGCTTTATCATTGAGCGACATGTTAATTGTTTAATGCTTATGCTCTAAATGTTTGTCGTCTACCAATTGAACGACTAGTTCTAATCATTTAACCATTGACCGATTAATTTTAGTCGCTTAACGAATAGAGTAACACGTCGATAAATCACTCAACCGTTCGAAAAAAAAAACATATGTAGAAATGGTGGAGAGAGATGAGCGGATGCTAAGGGACGTGGTTGGATGAGATTAGTGGAAGCCCGAATGGATTAGTGGGTGTCCGCGCATGCGTTGTACCAATATGGAGTAGCGGCGTCCGACGAGTCACGTCGTTTCGTACTGTACGTACGTTCAGTAATGGAGTTGAGCGACTTGTCAAGGTATTGGTGCGTAATTGTTGGCCGACTAATCTAAGTTACTAAACGATAAAGAGACAAAAAAATTATTAGTGAGAATAAAAACAAATATATATTAGTGTAATTTGGAATAAAAATAGATTATTTAAAACATTTCTGAATAAAGGTTCAACTCTTCAACGTGTTATATGGTGCTTACTGGATTCTTGGAAAAAACAATGTCATGTGTACGATCTTTTACGCATTTTTGGTTCTGCTATGGTCCATTTTTCTCCCTCAAATTTAAAAGTACATCTTTATTTAGCCTTCAACATTCAACATTTGGATGGTCATTTTTAGGTGGTGATCAAAAGAGCTTTAGTTTCTGGCTTTCGGCTTACTTTTCACTATTTATAAATTTCGTCTTTTTCTGAACTTTTGGCTTTTTGTTGAGCTTTTTTGCTGGTTCTTTTTTCCGTATTTGTTTGTATTATACGTAATGGGCTAACATATTATCATTTTTTTTACTTCGACCCACATGGTAGCCAGCGCGGTGTGACGTCGCGCTTACGCAGCTAGTAGAATTAATGACAAAAGCGCCCCGAGAGGAGGAAGTGCCTGAACTGTCAGAGTAGCAGTTAAATACCAACGGGAGCGAAAGCTCCAGTGTGGCTATCCGCCGCACCTTTCTAACTTCTTATTTTTATTGCTGTTTTTTTAGCTTTCTTCTTTTTTACTTTATTTTATTCAATGATGATATAATTTTTATTTTTAAATTTAATTATATTAAAAAAGCTACTAACAACTACAGAATATTTTTAATTATTATAGTATAAAATAAATTATTAAAATAGAGGTTTTAAGTCACCACGTCGACGACCGAGTGAACTGACACGGGTAGGAACCTGAACTCCGTAGTCTGTGTACTAGTCCGACACGATCTTGGCTACAGCCACCACCGAGCCGGGAGACTGGAAAAGGGGGAGAGACCAAGCAATAGGCACCAGGAATGGCGGGCCTCACCGTGGCGGCGTCCGCAGCTCGGGCGCCGTCCTTTCAACCGTCGTTGGCGGCATCGCGCTTCGGTCCGGTGAGTACCCGAGAGCCTGTGGTTGGTGGCGCTAGTGCTGCTGCAGCTATGTTGCCGATTTCTTTCCACCGGCGCGGTGCGCCCAGCCTGTTTGATGAAATGCCTTAGCCGAGTTGCTTGGCCATGGATGTTACGGTGGTATATACTGGTATTTCCGCGTTTGTCCCCATGGCTGCGCGATTGCTGTTAGAATAAACCACGCCATGTGTTCGTGGCCGTGGCGTGCGTGTGTGTGTGAGTCTGTAGCGGGTACGATGGCGCACGAGTTCGTGCTCGCGTCCGTGATCTAGGTCGAGTTCAGCACGTTGTGCGGCGCGTGCTGGCAGGTTTGTTAGGGAGGTGCAGGGATGGCCGAGAGGTGGCGGTTGGCGGCAGTAGCGGAGGAGCGCAACAAGACTCTGGATCAGCACTGGAGACCGGTTCTCACGGAGGAGTTCGTGGCTCAGAGCGTAGAGACGGCCAAGTCGCCAGGAGAGCGCGGACGTGCGCATGAAGTTCGACGGAGTACGTTGCGTGGGCGCTGCCGAGAGGCTATTAAAGGCCATGTAATCCTTGTGTGTAAGTGTTCTGAGTCCTTTTGAGCAATAAAACAGCCAAGATACAGGCCGTGTGGCGGCCGCGGTGTTCGGCGCAATCTACTGTTCATCGTCTTCCACCTCCGTCCGGCGAGAAAGCGTGAGCGATCCTAGGGCTAGGTTCCAACAATTGCTGCGGATTGAGAGGGGTGGAAGGGTGAGCGCTTCTGTTTGTCATCAGGATGCTTGATGAAATGCCTGTGTGAGCGTGTGATTCTTGTAGCCCTTTCTGGGTGCCTGAGGGAATTAGTAGGCAAAGCACTCGCTTTCGTGTCCGTCTTGCCTACCAGTTGATGCTTTTGCGATTTTTTTGGCGACTGGTTGTAATGACCTGAGCGCATCGCGTGGTCGCCTGTTTGAAGGAATGCCTACACGGAAATCTTGCTATCTTTTCAATTCGCTAACTGGGTGGCGGCGTTATGTTGGGTCTATACACAGCGCTTACTTGATTGACAGAACGCTTGCTGGATCACTGAGACATGATTGTGTGTTAGTGTGACTGCTTTGTTTTGATGAAGTGCCGTGCAGTATATGACCAAAACTGGCCTCCCTTTTCTTCCTTAGTTTGTCTGTTGGAAAAGTTGCTTTAAGCGCTAGGTTGCTGGCACAAATTTTATTGCTGTCAGAAGTAGTAGACATTGTTACATTCATGCGTTGATCAATTGCTGCTTGATGCTTCTGTACACAGGTTTCAGGACCTACTGTCAGTTTCAGAACGCAAGTTTGTGGATTGAGATGTTGGATTGCTGCAAAGCTGAAGCTCCAGAAGGCCTTGAAAAGGCATGGATGGCAACTTCAAAGAAAGCTAGAAGTTCGAGGGAATGATAAAATTCCTGATTGCTTGGAGGTTTCATCCCTGACTGAAAAGATAACTCCTCGGATTGTACGACTTGCTTATGGTCGGTGTTAGGAAATCAATTGTGTTTTGCTACATTGCATATGCCTATCAAAATTATGTGATTCTTGGCTTATGATTCCCACAGTTTTGCTGGCGCCTGATACTAGTTGCCTTATACATAAAAGTTAATTTGCATTGTTAATGAAAATGCTAGTCACTACTTTTCTTCATACTATCTTATTGCTATCATCACAAACTTCTCAGTGGACATTTGCTTGCATCCAGATGCTTTCACATACACATTATTGCTTCCTTTTATGCAGAATCTGATGGTGAAACAGCAAATACAAGCTCTGATACTTTGGGTAGCTCAATCGGTTGTGTGTTACCTTCTGAGCCCCATACTCCTGTGCTAACGGAAGATCTTGTTCTGTTTGATCACTTTGGTGACCAACCTGAAAGCACGCCATCTCTTTGCATTGCTGTAGTTGGAGCTACTGGTGAGCTGGCAAGAAGTAAAGTCTTCCCAGCACTATTTGCTTTGTATTACAGTGGTTTTCTTCCTCGGGTATGAACATAACATATCATAGCTTCTGCTATGCCTCATTGTTATTCTTTCTTTTGATAGTCGAAATGGCATCCTATTACTTTTTTTTTTGCTTTAGTTAGTGAGCAAAGGTTCTATGCTTTCCTCTCTAAAAAAAAGTAGTACTAATCTCGAAGTAAATGAAAAGGTAAGTAACATCTATCCACCATTCGTCATGCTTTAAAAATTGTGTAAATCACTATTGAGAAAAGTATAGAAGCACCTCCCTTTGTTATTATTTGCAAATATTCCGAGTCGAGTCTAAACCATATGAGTGTAAACTGTAAAGAGAAGTTCTGCAAAATTTGTGTCGCACTTAAGCACATTTCAGAATTTGTTTTCACCCCCAACAAATCATCGAAACTGTACTATTAGAAAAAGATTTTTCCCAAATATGTTTGATGCAGCACTGTATTTTTGCAAGCAGGTGAAAAGGAGTTAGTTATCAATACACCAACGGGCAACTGACTAAAGACCTGATGGTTAGCGTGTTTGTTAAGGATCGCTAAGTAATTCTTGTGTCTTCAAGTTTGGAATTGCCAATGCTAATGGGAAAGAACTGTTTTATTTCAAATGTCACGCTCACAATGTCCTTTCATATCACAAAACTTGAATTTGTTAACACCATCTCAAAATGGTCAACTGGGTTGACATGTACTGGCTGTAAAGGATTATATATATAACTCAACCACCGGTCATAACATCTACAACTAATATGCGGGTAGCCTCTTATCCAACTTTTTGAACCGATGCCTCTTATCGAACTTACCATTCATACACATAGGACATCAGTATATCACATATGTCTATCCTTAAAGGATCTGCTATCCTCACCCAATATCATATATGACTGAATCATTAGTGACAACATCTACAACTATATGGGACTGACTTCTTGCTTTACAACATAGTATCACATACACCTACCCTTAAACTATCTGACATCCTTACCCAAAATCATCCCTAAGGACATCTCCAATTATCCATGCATGTAGTATCTAGTGCTGCCTGCCATATGCCACATTGCCACATTTCCGTTCACTTGGCTTGCACACGCCATGTTCCGTATTGTTTTCCACATGTAATTCCTAAAAACCCAACACATAGGAACACTTGGTTTGCATCCTCAATCTAAAAGGCTTAACTTGGTTGATTTCTATTGGCGCCAGATGGATATAAAAAGCATAATCACAGCAAATGTTACCAGTATGGAACCTAACTATACACGCATGGTGTAACACATAAGCTTTGATATCCGATCCTATATTTATAATTATCCCATTGAATCCTTATCAGCCCCACCTTTACCACACATGGTAAGGCCCAGTGCCTATAGATATGTCATATGTGGTGCTGTACTTAATAACTGATGTAAAATAATCATATTTTGGAGTACTTCTGGAAAATTGAATTTGCTAACTCTTTGTTAACTTGTCTGTATGACTGTTGTTGTCATGTCACACCTTCCATATTCTATATTGCAGAATGTTGGTATATTTGGATATTCTAGGAAGACATTAACAGATGAAGGTTTAAGATCCATGATTGAAGCCAATTTGACCTGCCGGGTTGATCACCAGTATGTTTCTTTGGTAGCAGCCAGTCAGAACTTGACTCCATACTTCACATCAAAATATTATTTTAGCCAGTTTTCACCTGATATTTATTCATTCTAGTGCAAACCATCATTTGAGCATGCAAAACACTTTGGTTTGAGCACCAAATCAACATGAAAAATTCCTTAAAAAATTGAGATAGTCTACAGAATTGCATCACACTTTAAAATTTCAAGTTTGAACTCACAACTGAGTTACGGCAAATGAAAAGGAGAAATTTTCTTTGAATAGTAAATTTTGTCCTTTTCCATTTTCTTTTAACTTATAGTTTGTCAGGAATTTCTCTTTTTTGTTTCCCAACACATTGAATTTGAACTTGAAATTTTAAAGGGGTGTTTGCTAAATTAAGAACTACCTTCAATTTTTTTAGGGATTCTTTTCATGTTGATTTAGCTCAAACCAAAGTGGTCTACATGTTTGCACCTAAATAACGATGGTTTGCAGTAGATATATCCTGTATTAACATAGAACTACAAAACTAAGAGCAATATATCCTGATTTTTGGTGTGGACATGCAGCGAAAACTGTGACGACAAGTTAAATGAATTCCTTAAAAGGACGTATTATATAGATGCAGGGCATGATAACAGAGATGGGATGGTGAAATTAAATTCCAGAATGGCACAGATAGAGGTAGAATTTGGGATCACACAACTGTCTTTGATTCTATAGGAACACATTCAAGTGTTACACTTGAACCTGAAATTCGTTTGTTAAGTTTCATTTACTGCCCTTTTTGTTTCAAAGGGTACTCGTGCAGCAAACAGGATATTCTACCTTGCTGTTCCCCAAGAGGCACTTCTTGATGTTGCATTGCCACTAGCTGACAGTGCCCAAACTAAGCAAGGCTGGAATAGGATAATTATTGAGAAACCATTTGGCTTCACTGGTTTGTCCTCACAATGGGTAACACAGTCTCTGCTGTCAAAATTTGAGGAGAAGCAAATTTACAGGTAATCTTCCATCTTGTTTTCTTGCAACCCTTGTCACTGTTTTTTTCGTTTTTTTTTCTCGAACGCGCAGGAGAACTGCGCATCATTATATTAAGAAGAGCAAAAGGAGTCTAAGAAGACTCGTACAAAACCTCACCAATTAGGCGAGGCTAAAAAACAAAAACAACAAGGACAAAACGCCCAAAAAACCAACACAACACCTAAGGCCAAATGGAACAATGGCCCTTGGCCCCCGCCATACACCACAGCTTGGCCTCATCTCTAATGTCTTGCAAAACAATGTTGATATTGGGTGAGGCCCCGTCGAAAATGCAACCATTCCTATGCTTCCAAATCCGCCAGGCCACCAACACGACCAAAGAATTAAAGCCCTTGCGCCGCTGCTTAGGAACTTGGTGCAAAGCTTGACGCCACCATGAGGTGAAAACCAAATCATCAGGACCTGGAGATAATTGCTGTAGACCCACCAGAGTAAGCACTGAGAACCAAACACTTCTTGTGAACACGCAAGAAGTGAGCAAGTGCTGAATAGATTCATCAACTTGGTCACACAGTGGGCAGCACTCAGGGTGAACAAGACCATGCCGTGCCAAACGATCAGCGGTCCAGCAGCGATTAAGCGAGGCTAACCACACAAAGTATTTGCAACGAGGAGGAGCCCAGGTTCGCCAAATCTCCTTCCAAGGTTCAAACTCCACCGCCCCCACAAAAAAACGGCGATACGCTGATTTAGTTGAGAAACTGCCCGAGGGGGATGGCTTCCACACATGCTGATCATCCACGCCAGGAGTGAGCCTCACGCGGGCGAGAACATCCCAAAGGCTAAGGAACTCCTCCAAAACTGAAGAAGATATACTGCCTCTAATATCATGAACCCAGGAATTATCTGTTAGAGCTTCTTGAACTATCCTACGACTGATAGTTCTCTTTGGCACAAGCGCACAGAGTAAGGGGGTTAGGTCCATTAAGGATTTGCCATGTAGCCATTTATCACACCAAAAGAGGGTCATGCGGCCATCTCCCACAATAGAACAGATTGATATGGAGAACATAGCTGCTGAATTGGGGTGCACCTGAATGTCCAAACCAGCCCATGGGCGATCAGGTTGGGTCTTTTTGAGCCACAGCCACCTCATGCGCAGCGCCCATCCGAGGATTTCCAAATCAAGAATTCCCAATCCGCCCAACTCAAATGGTCTCATGACCCGACCCCAAGAGACAAGGCAATGCCCTCCATTTATTCGCTTGCGTCCCGTCCAAAGGAAAGCTCTACGAATCTTGTCAATAGTTTTAAGGGCCCATTTAGGGAAGTCCAGTGCAAAGAGAGGATAAATAGTAATTGTTGAGAGCACTGCTCGAATAAGAGTAGCTCGGCCAGCTGGGTGCAACATGGCAGCTTTCCAACCGGGCAATTTGTCAGCAATCTTATCAATTATCATGTAAAAACCCGATTTGGGGAGCTTCTTGATTGACAGTGGAAGCCCAAGATATTTGCAAGGGAACTCTTGAACTTCGCAAGGAAAGGATCCTTGCACTATTTCCATGTCCTGTTGGTGGCAACGGATTGGTGTCACCGAGCACTTGCTTACATTGGTGATCAACCCCGACGCTTCTCCAAAAATCCGAAGAATCTCTTTGATCAACTCGAACTCTTCCAAACAGGGCCGCAAGAAAAGAACCACATCATCAGCAAAAAGAGACACCCGCTGACTAGGTCCTCTAGAAAGAAGGGGCTGCAAAAGACCATTCTCACTTGCCTTATTAATTAGTGAGTTAAGCACATCCATCACCAAAATGAACAGCATCGGGGAGAGGGGGTCGCCTTGCCGAAGCCCCCGCTGATGTTGTATTAACTCCCCTAGCACACCATTAACCAGCACCCGAGTTGTTGAGGACCTCAGGAGCTTGGTAAGAAGGTTACCCCAAATTCGACCAAAACCCAAATGGTTCAAAACCTGCAGCAGGAAAGACCATGACACCGAATCGAAGGCTTTGGAAATATCCAGCTTGAGAAGAACTCTTGGTTCCCTTTGTCTATGTAGCACTTTGGCTGTTTGTTGGACCAAAATAAAATTGTCAAGGATACATCTCCCTTGAACAAAAGCACTCTGATTTGGAGACACCATGTCCTTGAGTTTTGGAGCCAACCTATTGGCTAGGATTTTGGTGACAAGCTTTGCAAAACTATGAACCAAGCTTATAGGTCTGTAATTCCTGATTTGCAATGCTTCTGGTGTTTTTGGGAGCAAAATGACGTATGCCGAGTTAAGAAGGAACAAATTACTGTCATCACCCTGCAACAGCCTATTAAGAGCAGCCACAAGTTTTGAAGAAACGACCAGTATATCCGTCCGGACCCGGTGCCTTATCTGAGGGAAGCGATTTAATTGTTGCCCACACCTCATCCTCCGAGAAACACTGCTCCAAAGCTGACAAATCAAGAGCTTCTTGGTATTTTTTGAACTGCATTTTTTTCATGTACTTGACTAATTATTAATACTGCTAAATGTTTTATATCCCGTAGAATTGACCATCTTTTGGGGAAGGATCTGATCGAAAATCTCACTGTCTTAAGATTTTCTAATTTGGTGTTTGAACCTTTGTGGAGTAGGACGTATATACGAAATGTGCAGGTACATTTCAAATAAGCTCATTCTACCATATGTTTTTTTTTATCAATTTGTACACACACTGCTAACGAGCATTAACCGTTACAGGTCATTTTTTCTGAAGAAACATCAACAGAAATACAAGGGAGGTGAGTTAACACTAAGGCATTTCTCTTGGCTTTACTGAATGATGTATTTCTTCCTTTCCATTATTCATGGTATAATAAATGTACTGTTTAATAACCATTCATTTCCTAGCTGCCCCAGAGGTGGACATGATTGTTTTTTTAGCATTATGCAATGAAGGAAAGAGAAGCACCTTTAAGTCATTGCCCTCATGGAGGAAAGAATGCTCTAGGTTTCTTCATGATTTGGCACTATTTCTTTATTGCAGTCTAAAGAATATATTATTTGGGAGATATTGGTTATATGTAACAGAACATAAGTCCGTCTTATTGAGCAGTTAGTCTTCAAGAAAATGTAATCTTGCACCCATTTTGATCCTAGTTATATGTTATCACGGCATGATTAGCTTGTTGCTGGGTCTGTTTTGCCTTCACAATACTACAATAGTCTCAAAATTATCTTAGTTACTGAAAAAAATAGTCATTTCTTAGGGCTCTCATTTTACATTGCCATATCAATTAATTCCACAACATATTCCATTTCAGATACTTTGGAAATTATGGGATAATCCGTGACATAGTACACAGTCACATTTTTCAAACAATTGCGCTCTTTGCTATGGAACCACCTGTAAGTCTTGATGGAGAGGATATCCGAGATGAAAAGGTAAAGCACTAGAAGTTATATAATGCTAATACATTAATACTTGTTGCGGGATTATAAGAACTATACATTCATGTAGGTGAAGGTGCTTAGATCAATTCGAAAAGTGGACCTTGAGGATGTTGTTCTTGGTCAACTCAAAGATACTAGTAAAGTCGACAGATATACAAAATCAATGACACCGACCTATTTTGCTGCTGCTATGTACATTGACAATGCACGTTGGGATGGCGTGCCATTTTTGATCAAGACAGGCATGGGGCTTATGAAGAATAGGTACTCTCGGCGAGTTCCATAACTCTTGTCATTATATGTCTCACTAGTTTGTTAAAAAAAAGAAGTTTCGCCTCACTAGTTTGTTAAAAAAAGAAGTTTCCAGTACCTTTTGATTTTCCAAAGGTATAAGTGTATAAGTATGCACCATACTGTGTCGAATTGTTTTCAATACTCCACCTTCTTCTGAGCACCTTATTGATAACTTCGCAAGCTTATCATTTTTTTTAAAAAAAATATTACCTGACAAATTGATCAAGCATAACTAAAGGTTGTTAATCATGCGTTTCCTTCAGAGCTGAGATTCGTATTCAATTTCATCATGTCCCTGGCAATATCTACCGTGAACGTTTTGGGCATGACATAGATCTTGACACAAATGAGCTGATTTTACGTGATTTACCTGAAGAAGCCATTCTCTTGAAAGTGAACAATAAGGTCCCTGGTCTTGGGCTCCAATTGGATGCTTCAGAACTCAACCTGCTTTACAGGGATAGGTATGGAGGTCGCTTGGATCATCTTGTGATCTATTCTAGAGAACTGGGACTAAATCATAACGTATGTTTTGTAGGTACAACGTTGAGGTGCCAGACTCATATGAGCATCTTCTTCTGGATGTGCTAGATGGAGACAGCCATTTATTCATGCGCAGTGATGAATTAGCTGCTGCATGGAATGTATTGACTCCAATAATCCGTGAGATCGATCAGAACAGAGTTGCTCCAGAACTCTACGAGGCTGGGGGCAGAGGACCTATTAATGCTTACTATCTCGCTGCTAAACATGGGGTACGATGGGACGATGACTGGTGAGGGGATGGATACCTGGCATAAATGCTCAGTGGATGAGATTCATCCTCTCTCCCGAGGTCAACAGTGTACTATCCCTCGTCTGTAACAGAACCTGTTCTATGAGCTTCAACAAGAAATGTAAAAAAAAAAAGTTTATTTCCTGCTTCGTAGCAATGTTGATTCAGGCCCTTGGATGCCACCAATATTGCGGTACAATCCACTACTATACTGACTCAAGCTCTTTGATATTCTTTCGTTGGTAAAGATATTGGTCGTGATGACCTGGATCTCACGGGGAAAAATAAGAGAGGATTTTACGTGATGTACGGTATAGAGTAACTCTCATACCGAAAATCATTCATCTATAACAAATTAACCTACAAATTACTGAAAGGTTAGCACAATGTAAATGATGGTGCATCGGCGGCAGGACGTTACGTGAGGTGCCCGTACCTCAGGGCGAACGCGGACTCTGGCACCAGCAGCCTCTCCGACCCAACGGTGATGCGGGCGAACCAGCTCAAGCCTAAGCCTCGGGTTAGGCCAGCTGCTTTTGGGTTAACTCTTAGATCTACTTTGTTTTTTTTATGATTTTACATGAGCTTTGGTTGCCAGGCCTCGGGCTATATCCTAGGTAGCCCGAGGCCTGATTCCGCCACTGAGTGGTGCCCTTCAGCGAGAGGTAGTAGAGAGTTGGAGCAGCAAGGTTCTGGATGAGTGGGATGGTCTGCACGGCCCCACGGGCGTTGCTGTAGAGATTGGCCGGAAGGACGAGCAGGACGGGCCTGGGCTTCGATCCGGTTATGGTGGTGAAGCAGTAGGAGTTGTCCACTTTGAGCTGCGACGACAGAGACAAGCCGTCGCGGTCGAAGCCGGCGATGCCGGTATCGTTGGACTTGAAAATTCCATTGTTAAAGGGACGGCAGCTGATGGTAAGATGGGCTGTAACATCTCAATATTGAATATTGGAAAATACGAAATTTTAAAACTTTTGATCGCATGTAATCTGAATTTTCTAAATTTTGCTGGAGCATTTTGATTGGATTTTTGCTCAATCAAATCAATTGATAAAAATAAATAAAACCAAAATCTAGAATTTAAATATACCTAATAAATAGCAAAATTTAAATCTAGGGTAAATTTCCTAAGGAATTGAAAGCAACAAAAAAAAGAAATTCGGAGTTGAAACAAAACTCAAATTCAAAATCAAAATCAATTAAAAGAAATTAAAAGTTCAAATTGGGCCGGCCATTTGTTTCTCTTCCTCTCTTTTCCTCCCTAGTCAGCTCCTAGCTCATCTCCCTTAGCTGGCCTAATTCTTCTCTCTCTCTCTGCTCCTAGCCGAGCTGGCTTGCGCTGCGCCGCCCTACCAACCACACCATGCCACACCAGCCGAATCGGCACCAACAAACCCATGCGTGCCCACGCATGTCACCTCGGCCCAGCCACATGTGCCCGCGCGAGACATCCTCACTTGCGCCCACGTGCACCCGTGATGCCCTGACACCGTTGCACCATGACTTGTTGCATCATCACGCCGCGTGCCCATGCTCTGCTACCAACTGCCTCGTTGACCCCAAATCAATTCGCATTGTGGCTCACATATGCATGTGCCTTGTCATCACCGTGCATCACCGACCCTCGCTCGCCGCCTGTGCCTACGTCCCCTCTCGGCTATATATGCCTCAACCAACACGGGGTCATGATCGTCATCACCCCCCCCCCCCCCATCTTCTTCCCCTCCCTCCCCCTTGGGCCAAACCAAGCACGAAACCGCACCACACCCGCGTCAGCCGCCGTGTCCACCTTGCTATTCTGGCTAACCCGGTGAGCTTCTCGCCAATCCTTCCACATCAAAATGTGTTCCTAGGCATACTCTTCACTTCCCCTTAACTAATTTCATGCCTCACTCACAAGAGCTTGCCGCGCCATCTCCTTCCCCAATTCCGGCCAGAGGCTGCTACTGTCGTCGCCATTGTTGCTTTGGGGAACCTCCCTCCAATTCCCTCAAATTGGAGCATCTCCTCACTTCCCTCTTCCTTCCTCATCCACGATTTGGACTCCCCCTCACCCGGGCATCACCTCCACATCGAGCCACCTACGCCGCCCCAGTCTCATGTCGTCTGCCCTACACAGCTCCTTCCCATTGCCACCTACCACACCGATGAGTTTCCTCTACCCTCTACTGCTTGTGCTCCCCTTATTTTCTCCCCCTCTCGCTTTGGACACCTCCACCCCTCTTACACCCTTGCTCCAGCTGCCCAGCGCCACCGCTAGCTCACCTCCATGCCACCCCAAGCCACAAGCTACCTCCCTAGCTTCCTCTTCCCTCCAGGGAACCATTTTGGGGTCATCGTCACCCCTCTGTGCCCACCTCACTGCTGGCGAGCTCGCCATAGCTAATCACTGCCCCTCCCCTATTTCAAGCGCATATGGCACTGTAGCAACATCATTTAATTTAAGTGTGTCATTAGTCTATAATTAATTAGAATTAATGACACCCCATTAGTTTAAATTAATAAGTCATCGACATGTGGGCTCAAGTCATTAGAAAATCTAATTAAAATAGGAATTACTTTTTGGGTCACTGACATGTCGGCCACACTTACTGTGTCGGCCCTACCTGTCAGTTACTCGTTCATTTTCTTTAAAGAAAATATTCAAAAAGAAAAAAATAGTTGGCCCCACCTATCAGCCTCTGCCATATTTTCTAATAAAAAAGAAATTAAACCGTGAGCCCCAGATGTCAGTGGGAGACACACTCTCTCTCTCTCTCTCTGTTTATTTTAGGATTTTTTTTCATAATTTAAACTTTGGAAGGCCCGTTTTAACTCGTTTTAAATCTAAATCGAGTGAAAATTGTTTCTAAATTAATCTAATTCAAGATATTTTTAATAAAGGAAAAAATCATAAATTTTAGAGTAATTTTGACTAAAATTTATGATAAACTTGTGTAATTAAGAAAAATAATAAAAAATCATTAGCATGCCATTAGAACTTGATTTAAGATACCAATTCAAGTAAAGAAGATGTTAAAATAAAGCTATGGAGGATGTCTAAATACTTATGAGCCTTATACCATAAATAGTCCCATAGCCATATAGTAAACTAAATAGCTAGTCCATGTAATTAGAATGTAAATATCAGTGTCCTAACTAAAGTTGGCTGCCAATTAGCAATTAGGGGTATAACCTAGTTAAAGATAAAGACCAAGACTTGGAGCAAGCACAAGACCCGCAGTAGATTGAGTGAGGTAAGTTTCCACTTTGATCATATTGCACCCACCTTTTGAATGCAAAGTATATTATGTTAAATTATTAAATTGCATACTTATTTTATTAACCAAGTTATATTACCACTAGCTAGTAGTTAACGTCTTATTAATAATTGTGCATGATCCATTGTCACCTTAAAATTAATGGTATACATACTAGATGATAAATCTGTATCTAAGTGTCATGCTTAGCCTTGCTTAGATACAAGTGGGCATTAATTTACACTGACATCATTTCAAATATGAAAACTTGGTTTAGGCTGTCACTGGAGAGAAGTGGCTAGTATTTGAACTAGAAAGGATATTTTAAAATACAAAACTCTAAACTTGCTTTATACTTGGACGGATGGTAAGTGGGAATTGGTGTGGTTGGAGCACGAGAATGTGGTTTGTGGCAAAACTGTTTAGGTAATATTAAGGACTGAATCTTGTGATGACATCTTAAGGTAAAATAATATAACCACAAATCTATAATAGATATAACATGACCAATTAATTTGCATCGACCCATGCTAGATATGCCATCCGGTGGAACATGGGTTGAGCGCTGGATGGAAACCTCCCTGTGGCACAAGAGGGGGGACTCTAGAGCGGATGGATAGAATTCATAGCGGTGAAAATCTTAGCGGGTGTATCCACGTTGGGAAGATACATTGCAAAGGCCTTGTAGTGACCATCTGAGCCTTACGCCAAAGGTTGCGTGGTGGCAGGATAAGTTAGGTATTTCTTCTGGGTAAAGTAAAACAGTCATGCCCACAGTCAAGGGCAGGTATGGGAATCTACTCGAGTTAGTGTATATTTATAAAATAATCTTTGTGGTTAGGATGAAAATTAGGAAGGTTGGTTAGAACCCTGACTTTGATTTCCCTGGGGTGGATAGAACCCAGTGAATATAAAGAGTGGATAGAACCTAATAAATAAAAATAGCATATTGTGGATGGCTCTGTAAAAGGTGGGTGAAACCTTCGCTAAGATTATTATCACATTACATTATTTAAAATATGGTTTAGTTAAAATGATAAGTCTTAGGCTTTCTACTTATTGTATTTCAATCATAACTTTTTGCAAATAAAAGAATCTCAAGTCTCCTTTTGTCAGCCTTGCATATATTATAATTACATTTTATGTAGTAACCTGCTGAGTAATTTTGTACTCACTATTGTTTAATTACTATTTTTTTAGTATGTAAGAAGGAGAAAGAAAAGCCACATGGTCATCTAAGGGCGTAACAAGATTGAAAGATGACGAAGCCAAAAACTAGATCGCGAGCCCTTGTTGATTACTTGTGGGTATATTCTGAGGGTCCTACATGTGTGATCTTTCCATTTTTGTTTTTGTTCTTCAAAGGTTTCAGCTCGATCAGTCCACGTGTAAGTGTACTATTATATTAATTTTGCTTTTGCAAGATATATGTTTGATTTCAGTAAGATATCTGTGTTTCTATCTACTGATCTATAAAATAGTACGGTGGAACACAGAGAATTTCGGGTTGCAAATCTGGGGTCTAACATGGGCACAGACGTGTGCCCAACGGCACCAAATGTGATTGTATCTACGTCGAGGTGGCCGGCTGTCACTGGCCTATCGCCTTAGGAGTAAGTGTAGATGCAGGTCTGGTTGCCCCATGACTTCTAGGTGCTGCACGACGGCAACAATAGGTCCTGACACGTTGCGGAGCCATAGGGGAGCATGATAAATGTGGAGGAGCCGTTCGGGTCTATTGGGATATGGGTAGGCTACGCGATTAAAAATTTTTGCCATGTAAACCAAGAAGCCATATGAGTAAGAGATCATAGATTGTTACCACTAGACATGCAGTGTAGTAGAAGTAGAGTTGAAGCAGCCAATTCAACGAATAGTGTGTCAGTGTAGTGGAAGTAGTCGATTGTCCTTTGGCCAACTGTCTCCTCACGATCGTCCCGATCAGCGCTGCAATCATAGCAGCATCACTACCGAGGTCCATACGTCCAAGGATGGAACACCGTGCATCGGCATGCTAACACCAACAAGCACAGCAGGGTTTATGAAAGGTGACAGTTAGGGTTTCGATGGTGTGTTTTGGGATACCTCCCTCAGCCCCCACACATCTCTTTATATAAACTCCAACCGGATCCTTATCCGATACGGTTAAATATCATATGCAACTCGAAAAGCCTCAGATTTGATCTTTATCCAATATGAGTAGAGATCGTATTCCACCCGGAGACTATTATTTGAATTCTTATCATTCCATCCCATTAAGTATGTGACCCTATAGGTTTATGTATACTTAGCCATGAGCTAAAAACTCCTTTCCGATCTATAAGTTGGTAACAGTCCCTAGCAGGGCATAACGACTCCCAACATATATAAAGATCATCCCTTTGCCTCATGATACCAGATCGAACTCAAAACAAGAAACGTGCCATCCTATGATAGCTCGATCGTTTACTCGATCCTATAATGGATTACTCAGTTGTGATTAACTCTTCAACTACATTTGGCATGGCCATGCACTTTCTTAATCCAATCACATCGAAAGGTTCAAAGATATCTCTTCTGTTATATATGAGGGATAAATTCTATCTTAATCACTCATATTCTTTCGCATGTTTCATAGTAAATCCGAAAACTACGTTAATGACTACCCAGTCACGAAGTAGTGTTTGGCAACCCCTAAATAAACTATTACATATCTAGAAAACAATGACGATCTCAGGTTTAAGGATCCTGCAAACACTATGTATGAGACCAACTAATGACACTTAAGAATATAACAATTCCCGCAGTGTCTCATGGTGGGTCAATCCAATATCATGTTCCCTGACATATGTTTATATTATTGATTTGATATCTCATATTCATGATCCGTGAAACATAATTATCAATCAATACATATGCTGATCTATAAATCATAATTGTCCCACATAATGATATAAGATCAAGGATAATTTAGAATAACATCAAAACATGAATAAAGAGTTCTACGAACAAGCCACATACTTATTGATCAATATAAAAGATACTTATTTAAGAGATAAAATAACATATTATTCAAAAGATAATAAACATAGAAGTGATACAATCATCTCTATGATTGCCTCTAGAGCATATCACTAACAGGGTTGAAGTAAGGTGAGCACCTGGTGGAAGCAGGCCAGGCACGGCAGGCACTGCATCCAGGTGAGGTCACTGCCCCATGTCGAGCTTCAGCTGCATGGTCTGCGGTGGCATGCCGATGGCCAAGTGCACCAGGTACTCTATGTCAGGGATGCCGTCGGTGTAAGGCCCTAGGTCAACACAGGCGCTCACCGCACAGCCAGAAAGCAGACACATGGCACGGACCTTGCTGCACTGTGCCATCCGGTGCAGCAGCTCCTGATTGATGAGGCCGTGGCCCACGTCGACGTGCCTAAGGTGCAACCATCGGCGGATCTAATGTAGGGCATGCGTGTTCAGCTGAACACCCAAAAAA
This sequence comes from Dendrocalamus latiflorus, assembly GCA_017311315.1. Lineage (NCBI taxonomy): Eukaryota > Viridiplantae > Streptophyta > Magnoliopsida > Poales > Poaceae > Dendrocalamus > Dendrocalamus latiflorus. Next base: position 39,034,433 of record CM029611.1, read on the forward strand.
TTTTATAAAATACCAGGTATATAATATGTATATTAGATATATATGCTATTATTTGTGTCAAAACTATATTTTATGCCTGCAAATAAATTCAGCCCGCACTCCCCATATCTCGCGCGTAGCTCATGTAATACATTAAACCCATTTTTCTTTCCACCTCAGTCCTCCTCACGCCCAAAGAAGTAAAGATATAAACAAAATCCTAATATTTGTTCTATTTCTCATCTTGTGGTTGTCTGTGTGGGAGGCGGTTTTGGTCTTCGAGTGGCGAGCGGGCGGAGGTGCAGGCTAGAGGCGAGTGACGACGAGCGGATGCAGACGTGGTGCCATGATGTGACGACAATCATGCGTGAGGCAGTGCGTGGTGCAAGGTGAGCGTGTGGCATCGCGGGTGAGCAGAGAGGTGTCGCAGGCAAGCGGGCAGTGGCACAACAAACACAGAGGTAGGGAGAGGGTGACAGGATGGGAGCAGCGTGGTAGCCGGGAGCATGGCATTGGAAAGTGAGTAGCACCTCCAACTTATTGTCATCGTCCTCTCTTCAGATCTAGGTGTGCTCCACCCACTCCACTTATTTACTTTCTTGGTCTGTTTTGCTTCATAGATGGAACATATAATTTTCTCTTAGATGGACAGCTCTTGCTGATGGGGAAATAGCAAAAAAAAAAGACAAGATCAACAAGATATACAACTTTCATTTATCTCTATAATTTGTTGTTTAATTCATATAATTATGCTCTAAGAAATCATTAATTTCTGTAATTTATGTATTTTTATTATATCTACATATATGTATCAGTGTTTTGGGGGGGGGACGGTGCGCTGCGATATCGACGTATTCAAGCAACTTAGCTTCGAAATTCGAACACCTATCCTAAAAATTCTGGGTCTGCCACTGGGTACAACCTCAAATTTGCCAAGTCACAGCAACTGTCATCACCCCAGACAAGCTCAGCTAGGGGTGGAAAACAGTAACGGATAATTCGTTTTATCCGATATTCATATCAAAGAAAACGTGATTATGGTAAGCAAAATCCGTATTCGAAAATGTTCGTATTCGAGAATATTCCTATCCGTATTTGAGAATATTCGTATTTGCATTCGTATTCGAGAATATTCGTATCTGTATTCGTATTCGAGACTATTCGATTGGTATTCGATCCATTTCTAGAACCTATGAAAAATTCGTATGAATTTTGTGATTCAAAATTTGAATTTAGGCGGTTTAAAACCGATAACGGTAAAAAAACGATGAAAAATCGACAAAACCGCTAGGAATCCGTTTTATCCGATATTCGTATCCGAGAAAATCCGTATTCGAAAATATCCGTATTCGTATTCGAGAATATTCGTATCCGTATTTGAGAATATTCAAATTCGTATTCGTATTCGTTTTAAAAATATAGATTCGTATTCGTATTTGAGACTATTCTATCGTATCCGATCCGTTTTCACCGCTAAGCTCAACGACCCGACCTGAGCCCCGAATATGCGTGTCCCCTCACATTAAGCTCGACGTTCTTCCTCAGTAGCTTGAGGCGGTCAGGGAGGTCAGTGAGAACCACATCGGCTCCGAGAAGTGATGCAACAGATCTACAAGCAAAGAAGACGAGTGTAAATACCAACAAGACCCTTTGCCAAAACCAGGTTAACATGGAGCCAAGGAAACACGATTACAACCTAAAATGTAGAGTATGCGAAGCATGGGCTTTTGACAGATGTTGGTTAGGAATGCTGTTTTGGTATAATATGGGTATGTATCCGTGTAAAGCTGTACGCTTGCAATGAAGATTGGCCATCACACAGCTAAAGTAAATCTGAAGCACATCGCATTTCTGAAGGTAGAGAACAACATGTTATATATTCATGATTTTCTCTGTACTATTTACCAAAAAAGGGTGCATTTTTTCCTAACTATAGTTTTGGCTGGGTTGACATCAAATTGCCATGACGGAGCATCTTTACATAATAATTAAGCAATTAAAAGGAAGTGAGTTTTGTGAAGACAAGAGCGTCAGATTTGTGACTATTGAAAGCGGAGGTACCCACCCAACAACGCCGCAGCCTCCACCGAGCTCGACTGCTCGCGCGCCGCGGAGGAGCAGAGGAGGAGGTGGTGGGAGTCAGTGGCGTGCTCGAAGAACGTGGCGAGGACGACGCTGCTGTCCCAGACGACGGCACCGGTCACGTCGGGAGTGGCCATGGACGAGGGCGACTGGAGCAGGGAGAGGCACTGCCAGCAGGCGTCGAGGGCGAGGGAGTGTGCGGCGTGGCGGATGAAGGCGTTGTGACCGGAGCTGCGGGCGGCTTGGAGGTACCCTCTTCGGTACCTTCTGGTAGATCTGCCCCTACATGCCTTCATATTATAGAGTTGTATTTGCTATATAATTATAATGTTCATGATAAAAATATAGTTATATCTTTATATAATTATAACAGCTCTGATTAATCTACATCGTTGTAATCTAAGTTCACTGAAATATAAGTGTTATAGGTGGTGATCGGTTCGGCTGAAAAGCTCATGGCTTATGGCTGAAAACACTGTAGCTGGCTGAAAAAAACACTGTAGCTGACAGAGGCTTATTTAGCATAATTAAATTTAAAAATATAAAAAATATGTTAGCCCATTACGTATAATACAAACAAATACGGGAAAAATAGAACCGGCATAAAAGCTCAACAAAAAGCCAAAAGTTCAGAAAAAGACGAAACTTATGAATACTAAAAAATAAGCCAGAAGTCAGAAGCCGAAGCCGAGTTGATCAGGACAATAGTTATCTCTTTATCTAATTAATGTGCAAATTTTTGACTTCTTAGAATAAACGTGGAAGCTTCTTTTAACTTTATATTAAAATTATATATATGTGTGTGTGTGTGTATATATATATATATATGACACTGAAATGAGGCACCAAGTCTCTCTGTCTTTGGATTGCTTTTAGATACGTGCTAATGCAATAGTATGTAAAGGAAGTCATTGACATTGATAGAAAATCTCACTCATGAATGAAAAATCTTGCTCATGGAGCTTGGGAACCATCGTATCCCTGTTATTTGTACTATATATATATATATATATATATATATATATATATATATATATATATATATATATATATATATATATATATATATATATATATATATATTATGGTTGACCCGTAGGACGATGCAAGGCTAAAGTTTGTTGCACTGAGCAGGGACAAAGGACAACATATTGTTGGCCAGGTCGTAGAGTACGTGCATGTTCTGCTGCTGGAAGTTGCCTATTATGGTCATATCATCCCCAGAATTAACAGCAAGACAGGTGATGCTGCGACCCGCCTCCTCGAGCTCAAACATGTAGTTCTCCCGCGGCAGGTCCAGCGTCGCGCCTTCGAAGTGCAGCACCAGCTTCGGCACGTCCGGCTTTGCCTGCGGCGGGGCCGAGAAGCAGAGCTGGGAGACCGACGACGTCGTCATGTTGTGCACGGGGAGCTTCACCTGGGCGACGAACGCGTCGCGCACGAGCATGTACACGTCCTGAGGCAGCGACGTAATGCTGGTGCCAGAGTCGATGATGGTGCCGCCCGCGCCGTTCTGCTTCAAGGCGAACGCCGACTCCGGGATCGCCAGCCTCGTCGACCCGACGGTGATGCCCTTCAGCGAGAGGTAGTAGAGAGTTGGAGAGGCAGAGGCAGGGTTCTGGATGAGAGGGGTGCTCTGGACGGCGCCGCGGGCGTTGCTGTAGAGGTTGGCCGGAAGGCCGAACAGGACAGGGCTGGGTTCTGACCCCGTTATGGCGGTGAAGCAGTGGGAGAAGTTGTCCACTTTGAGCTGCGACGGCAGGGACAGGGCGCCGCGGCCAAAGCCGGCGATGCCGGTCTCGTTGGACTTGAAAATTCCATTGTTAAATAGGCCGCAGCCGAAGGCCAGGCCGGGCACCGAGGCACGGCCGGCAGCATCGGCGGCCGCAAATGTGAAGGTGTCCGCGCTGAGGCGGCCGGTTGTTATGGACTTGTCGCCGTAGGAGTAGACGTAGACGCAGGTGTTGTTGCCCCAGTTCTGCTTGCCGCAGGAAGACAGAGTCAGGTTGTGACACATGGGCAGGTTGCAAGGGAGCACGGCGAACGTGGAGGAGTTGGGCGCGTCGAAGTAGGGGAGGGTTTGGTCGAAGCAGGCCGGGCACGGCAGGCACTGCGTCCAGGTGAGGTCGCTGCCCGTGTCGAGCGTCAGCTGCACGGGCTGCGGCGGCGTGCCGATGGCCAAGTGCACCAGGTACTCTGTGGCGAGGACGCCATCGATGTAACGCCCCGGGTCAACGCGGGCGCTCACCGCGTGCCCGGAAAGCAGACGCATGGCACGGGCCTTGCTGCGCACGGCCATGCGGTGCAGCAGCTCGCGGCTGGTGAGGCCGCGGCCGGCGTCGGCGTGGGTGCCTTGCAGCCTCAGAGCTGCTGCATCGCAGCAAGAAATGGCCAACAACAGTAGGAGAACTGACTTCTGAAGATGCTTCATTCGCACTCGGTTCAACTCCTGCAGCATGTGTAAAAGAAAGACGTATGTCTAAGTTGTATGAAATCGAAATCTAGATAGGGATCTATATATACAGGTGTATTGCACTGTTTCAATTGCAAACTGTTGCAGTCATGTTTAAAAAATGAAGACTTTGAAATATTCTTGGGTTGGTTCTTTTCCTTAATCCGATCCGTATAGCGTTTTTTCCTTGATCCAATTAACAAGTAATTATGCAGCGACTTGGTCTTTCACGCGTGTGCAGAATGCGATCCTTACCAATTATGTGTACGCCTTGTCAAGAAAGGAACCGAAAAAGAAAATCTGCGTACGCGTGCGAGTTTTGGGGAAAAATGACACTGTGAATCACCAGAATACCAGATCTAGCTCCCTAACAGCAGTAATTCTATTTGTGGCCCCGTAACAATGAAATCGTGCGGTCCCAGACCGCACGACCACTATTCATGTACTAGTCGTGCGGTCGGGGACCGCACGACTACATTGTTCCTCTGTACTTTTTCCCGTTTAGTGTTTGTTTTAATTTTTAAATATATCAAATGAGCTCTAAAGTTGTATGAACGCGTGCTGCTTACAAGCGCTCACAATGTCCATGGTGATTGCGCCAGCCGGCATACTTTGTCAAACAAATGTATGGCCCGAAAAAGAAATGAATCCAAATATCTTCCGCCTACGTGACTGGCAGCGATAGATGGAAAAGAAAAAAAGGCTGAGGCTCGGGAGTGGGTGGAACCTTCATGCGATCAAACTTGGAAATTGTAGCTTGACCATATGGGCTCTTGTGGAAAGAGCATACTACTGGCCGAGAATGGGGAAGCACGTTGAGAACAGATACAATAAGGCTTAGTCAGCAGGGTATAGCAATATAATATCAACAAAATCTTACGTGGCAGAGAGAGAGGAAGAGAGAGAAGGAAGCTGACTACTAAATTACAGCTAGCTATAGCACGTAAAAATATGCATTTCACTCTCTTACACGTGGGGCCAAATAGTTATTGTAATAGCTACCTTATTGTATGAACTATTTTTTTGAGGGCTATAGATGAAATAGACAAGTGTTATAGTCACTAGTTGACTATACTATTGTACTTGCTCTGAGGAGTACGTTCAGACGTGTCAGACCTGCCAGCATGGGTTTGATAGCTAACACTAAGTAATCGAATATCGTATTTTTACAGAAGTTACCTAAGACTTTCATCGCTTGCAACCATCCAGCAAACCAAGGCTTTGCCTGTACTGTTAAGTAATGTTCTTATGTTTAGTATATTTCTGACAGTTGAAGTTTTTTTTTATTCGACCAAATCTTCAAATGGTAGTGATAACTCCCAACTCCGTTATCAATGTCTAAAGCAGATGGTGATTGTAGTAAGTTCCAGTATGAGTACTACGCCTTACATAAAGCGATGGGAGAATGAAACCATTAGATTAGTGGAAAGAAGAAAGAATGGGAAGAAAGCAGCCATGGGCAAGCTTTAATTAATATAGATAAGTAGGAGTTACAGCCTTTAAATTCGAGTGAAACCAGCCTTAGACGTAGTCAGAAACTACTAAGAGCAACTCCAGCAGGAGCCCTCAAATCAGAGCCCCTACTTTTGATTTGAGGGCTCCCCCTACTTTTGAGAGCCCTGTTTTTTGAGTTAAACTCCAGCAGAAGCCCTCAAATCAGGGCCCTCAAATTCATTCCAACTGAGAATGACATGTAGGGCCCACTCCAGCAGACACCCGGCACCTCCCACCGCACCGCTGCAACGCCCGAAACGGCCGCACCGCCGCGCCCGCGCCTCCTCATCCACACGCTCACGCCGCCGGCCCGAAGCCGTGCTGTTCGGCTTCTCCGCCACGCGCCCGCATGCGCCTAGGCCGCCCGCCGCCGCCGCTTGTAGCAGCGCCGCCCGTAGCCGGTGTCTCGCCGCGCCGCCCCGAGCACACCCGCGCCTCGGCCCCGGTCGCTTGCGTCGCGCCGACGCCACCGCCCGGCTGGACCAGCTGCCCGCTCGCCCTCCCACGCCGACAGCCTGAAGCCGCATCGCGCCTGGGCCCGTTGCTCCTCGCGCTCGGGTCGCCGCCGGCAGGTGCAGCCCCGCGCGGGCCGCCCGCTCCCGAGAGCCTCCACCGCCCGGTCCTGGTGAGTCGGGGACGGTGGGGAAGGGGGCGGAGGCGGGGACGGCGGGGAAGGGGGCTGAGGCGGCGGTGGAGGGGGTGGAGGCGCCGGAGAAGGGGAAGGGGGCGGAGGCGGCGGTGGAGGGGGTGGAGGCGCCGGGGAAGGGGAAGGGGGCGGCGGGGAAGGGGGCGGAGTCGGCGGTGGAGGGGGTGGAGGCGCCGAGGAAGGGGAAGGGGGCGGCGGGGGAGCCGAGCGCGGTGGGGGCGGCGGGGAGTCGGGGACGGCAGGGGAGGGGGCGGCGGCGGGGTAAGGAGCAAGGAGGGAGGCGGGGAGTTGGGGACGGCGGGGTGGGAGGGAGGGGGACGGGCGGAGCGGGGGAAATTTCACCAGCAGGAAAAAACGGAAGAATGAGAGCCAGAGTAGGGGGCCCCTGGGAATGAGGGCTGAAGGGGGGATTTGAGGGGCTCCTCAAATTTGAGGGCTCTAGTAGGGGCCCTGCTGGAGTTGCTCTAAGGGTCTGTTTGGCAGAGCTCCACCAACTCCAGATCCACCAAAAACAGCTTCACTCCACGAATTTTTACCCAAATGCTCCAGCTCCACGAAATCTGGATCCACCAAAATATTGAATCTAGCTCCAGATTCATGAAATCCATGGAGCACCTCAAGGGGTGCTCTACGAAACCTTGTTTCGTACCTACTCGTGGAGTTGGGTGGTAATTACCCACCTTTTGCCACTGGTTACACACCCCATCCCATACCACCATAAAACCCATGGGCAAAACAGGCCATTCCCACCAAAAACTCAGTTTCGTGGATCTGGAGCTGCTGTGCAAGCCAAACAGTTTTGTCTAGCTCCATGGTGGGTCCCAGATTCACGGTGGAGCTGTTTTTGGTGGATCTGCTGCTCCAGATTCATTTTTTCAGTGGTGGAGCTCTGCCAAACAGGCCCTAAAATGCTCCTCTAGAAAAACCGTGACTCCCTTAAATATAAATTGATTTGTAGTTGAAGAATTTTTTTCTGAGGATAACAGGCGTCTACCCAGGTTTTAGTTCAGCACAACTCTGACCTCTAAGATGTGATGTCTCTTAGAGCAGCAGCCTGCATTACACCATCAAGAGTTGCAAAGATACCTCAAGGGAACAATTTGGCCATATGCAGTGTGCTGATAATGGATGATAATACTTCATGTTCAGATGAAACCTGGATCCTGAATAGGTTCCCTATAAAAAAATTGAGACATCATTAAACTAGGTATAAAAAAAAGCCTTCTAATGATGAACTCAATAGGATATGCATTTATATTTGCCAACTTGAGTTATGATTTGAGAAACCAAGGGTAACTGTCCGCAGATATTGAGACACAAAATGGAAGGATCTTCAAAATAAGCTGCTATGATTTGAGAAACCAAGGGTAACTGTCCTTAGATATCTTGACTCACCAAATGGAAGGATGAGAAGATACGGAGGAGCAAGGAATTGACAAGACCATTCACCTCGCCAATAGTCCCTGCATGAGCAAAATCCGTCTTTGAAACGATGGAATCTATTAGCACCTCTCAGTATGACTTCTCGAGAAGTTATCTTCGCAATCAATTTTATAGCAGAATGGCAATCACCACACACACTGAGGTTCTTCATGACACGAATGGCCATTCCTTCTGGGACTTTCAAAAGTCCATATGCCACAGCCTGCCTCTCACTTTGATATCACAAGCTATGGGCTTTTTGCTCCTCGTCTATATCATGAAGTACAAATCTTCCATCAACCGAGTAACCAGATTCCATCAATAACCCATCTAGTTTTTCCAACATCTTAAGGATAATAGCATGCTCGGGATGTGCTAAATGCTAATACATCACCGGATGCAAAGAGATGCACCCTCTTGTCGTATTTTATCCAACTACAGCGTGGTGACTTGTTGAAATTCCTTGAGCTAATGAACTTCCACATCTCAGAAGCATCTTCCCACCTCCCAGTGGACATGTAAATGTGAGAGAGCAAGACATATGGTCCGGTGTTCCCAGGTACTAGCTCTAACAGATTCTTAGCAGCAACCTCGGCAATCTCAGCATTCTTATGTATCCTACAGGCACCCATCAGAGCTCCCCAGATAACAGCATCCGGTTCAACTGGCATGTTCTTTATCAAATCCAATGCTTCCTCCACAAGTCCAGCTTGACCAAGCAAATCAACCATGCTAGAATAATGCTCAGTTCCAGGTCGGATGGCAGAATTCATACCCATAGAATTAAAAATCTATCTATATAGGACGCTGAAATGGGGCACCATGGTGTCTGAGCATCAGGCCTCCCTACCTTTGGATTGCTTTTAGATGCGTGTAAGTGCAATGATATATAATATATCAGGATGGAAAGTCTTAATCATGGATGAAAAGTCTCAATCATGGATGAAAAGTCTTAATCATGGATGGAAGGTTTCAATCACGGAGTCTAGGCACCATGGTGTCCTTGTTATTTACTATATATATATATAGGAAAATTACATAAGGCACCATGGTGCCTAGGCACCATGATGCCTAGGCACCAACATCCGATACACGTGTATGATTGACAATTTTTTTGAGTTTGGGTATGAAAATATTTTATACCCTTGATATATTTATGGTAAGTAAGTTTTGAACTCAGTTCAAACTAGTTTGAACTACTTTTGAGTTCAATGCAACTACAGTGAGTATATACCATAAAAATAGTTCAAACTAATTAAACTGAAGTTGAATTTAAATTTTTTCGGAGTTTGACATCTCAAATATACTTTTTTATGGGTATATGAAGATACCCACATCAAACGTTGCGAATCTCGAAGCAAATCAACGGGTATTGATATTGGTGACTAGGCACCTTGGTGCATGAAACACTCGTCCTATATATATATATATATATATATATATATATATATATATATATATATATATATATATATATATATATATATATATATATATATATATATATATATATACACACACACACACATATATATATATACATATACATATATATATATACACATACATATATATATATACATACATATATATATATATATATACATACATATATACATAAACATATACATATACATATATATATAGAGAGAGAGAGAGAGAGAGAGAAATACCTTATACTCCTAGTGTAGTTACTCCTATCTTTGATATACCACCTAAACGAACTTGACATACTTCTTTATTATTTTGGGTTACTCATATACTAATTATACTCCAATATGAAGCACACGAAAAAATTGCAAAGGGGTATATAGTTTTTAGCATATATTTTACAAATACCTTCATATACGCATGTAAAAATGAGTATGTCTAAAAAATATACATACCACCTTTGAAAAAATGTACATACCACATAAATGGTCTTATATACTCGTATACTATAGTACATAACATCCGTTACACGAGATACTCCCTACGTTATGAGATACGATATAGGGAGTAGCTACACTGTTCCCATCTCGTCTTCGCCATTTATTTCATGCCTTTCTCATCAGTACACACTGAGAGCCGGCAACGAGAGGCAACAGCGTCGGTGGAAGAGCCCGGTCGGTGAAGGAGACTGGTGGCAGTCAGATCTGACGAAGATGGCCGGATCCGGCGGTGATGAAGCCTGACGACACTCGGGACCACACGAATCCGATGTGGAGAAGACGACAACGGCGCTTCAGGGCCGTCGAGTGTCTGGATCTGGCCAGTAGAGGCTGGATCCGGTCGAGGCGGCATTAGGGTGGCCAGATCCGGGCAAGGCACTGGCCGACAGCCAGAAGAGGCGAGTGGTGGCCGCTGTCCAAGAGAAGGACAACGACGATGTCTCACTGGGATATGGGCGTGGCGGGATCCGATGGCTACATGGCGGCAAAGGAGGCTATGACTGGCAGAGTGCACCGGTGACAAAGGAGGCAGCTGCCAGAGGAGAGGGCAGCGGCGACCTTGAAAAGCCAAAGCCTTTTTTGTACTCTCGGAGTACATACTTCCACTTTCAATATACCACTTAAACGAATATGTTATACTTATTTATTACTTTCGGTATACTTAAATGCTGACTCTAAAATACTCTGATACGATTTAGTTGAAAAAATTTTATCGGAGTTGAAAACATATGCCAGAAGCTCCCTGTTGCGCCGCACGGAGGCTTCTATCTAGCTCTCAACCCATGTCCACCAGATGGCACAACCCGCACCAGGGTGATGCAAACTAGTTAGCTAGATTGTGCTCATTGTAGACTTACAGTTGCACTGTTTTACATTGAAAATGAGTTACCAGATTCAGCCTTTTGGGTTGTCTAGGTGGTTCCATCACAGGTCACAATCTTGCGCTCTATTCGCACCAACCACTTTTACTATCCACTCAAATATTTAAGCAAGTTTAGAGTTTTAGTTTTGGGGAGGAAAATATCAATTCAGTTCAACATACTAGTCATTTCTATCCAATGACAGACCAAATATAAGTTTCATGTTTGAAATGATGTCAAAGCAATTCAATGCCCCCACGTATCTAAACAAAACTAAGCATGACGCTTAGATACAAATTTATCACTAGTATATTTACCATTATATATAGGGCAACAAGGTTTTAGGTCCAAAGTCAAGAAGTGGATGTATTAGCACAAGTATTTAATTAGGACTTAACTATGAGCTTAATATGAATATAATTTGCATAATAAACTAGAGCATGCAATTTAATAATTCAAATCAACATAACTTGCATTCAAAAAGTAGGTGTAAAATAATCAAAGTACCGACTCGTCTTGCACACAAGCTATTTGATCTTGAGAGTCCTAGCTTGACTCGAACTGTTGCTCTACTTGGGCTTCGTAGTCTAATCAAGTGATCGTGATGAGAATCTAATAAATACCAAGGAACACCAATAAATCCAAAGAAAAATGCAAATGAACTCCAAGATTCAAGATTTTACTCTCAATAAAAAGATCTTAATTTTAGATGAATTTAAAAACAAGTTTCATTTAATTTGGATTTAAAACAAGTGAGAATGGGCCTTCCAAAGTTTAAATTTAGGAAAAATCCAAAAATAAACAGGAAGAGAAAACAAATGGGTCCCATGGGTTTTTAATTCCTTTTTCCATTTATTTTCTTACTAAAAAAGGCTTCAAAGGCTAACAAGTGAGGCCAGCTGAGTTTTTTTAATCTATTTTTTATTTATTTTTCTGAAGGTAATCTTATTAGTGATTGACAGGTGGGGGCCTCGGGCTTTTAATATCCCTTTTTAATTATTTTCTTTAAGAAAAAAGTGACAGGTGGCTGGCAAGTGGCCCCGGGCATAGGAACAGGCCTGCGTGTGAGCGACTCACTAATTTAAACTGGCTTTAAACAGTTTCCATAATGGCTTGGGGCCACATGCCATTGACTAATTAACTTAAACTAATGAATCCTGTTAACTTAATCAAATTATTTAATTAATCTTAACCACGCTACAATGCCTTCTTGTAGACGATGAGAACTACCACGCTCTTCGCCGGTAAGGCAGGCGACGGCGAGCTCCGGTAACCCCCAAAATAGGTTGCTAGGACTTTAGCGATCCTAGTCGTGGTGGTGGCGTGGCCGACGGTGAACCATAGTGGTGGCGCGATGGCATGAAGAGGTGATGGAGCTTAGCCCTCATGGTGTTCATGGCTCAGCGGCAAGGAAAGAAATTAAATGGCTCTAAGAGCATCTAGAGGACATAGGGAGCTCACTGGAGAGGTTGGCGGAGCTCAAGAAGGCTTGAGGTGAGCTAGTGTCATTGACGCGGTCGGCGCAGCAAAGGAGCACGACACAAGTGAGTTGGAGACGGCGACAAGCTTAATTAACCACAAGGGTGGTATGAGAAAGGCATAAGGGTGCTCTAATCAGAAGGAATTGGATCGGGGCACACCGGAGAGGTGACGACAGCGGAAAGGGTGATTCCAGCCAACGAGGGCAAAGACGACAACTCGGGGCGAGCTTCTGCGGGCGAGAGCTCAATTCAACAGATGGAAATGGAGATGGTCGGTGTGGGAAGGCAATGCGGGGCTCAGACAGCTTTTATAGCTAGCAGGGCAACTGGACAGGATGGGCGGTGCACGGTGTGGCAAAGGTGTGATGTTGCGGAGCAATTGATGCCATCGTCACTTTGGTGACGACAGAGGGGTCACGACAGGATGGCACACACGCGATGAGGCAGCTAAATAAATGCGGTGTAGTGGGCGTGGAGGAGCCACTCTCTCGGCTGGTCGTCGGTTCGGTAGTCAGCACGATGCGACGATGAGGTAGAGCGAGGTGGTGCAGCACGTTGCATCGCGGAGCGGGTTAAGGCTTTAGGTGGAGGATGGGATAGTGGTGACGCAGGCGGGTGTGGCGTGTCAATGCGGCGGCGGTGGCCTGGTCAACAATTGTGGTGGCGCCTGGCGTGGTGCGGCTGGTGTAGGACACGAGCAAGGTGCACCGACGCAAGGCACTCGGTGAAGCATGCTATGCGCGACTTGGTTGGGCCGAAGGGTGAGCGTGAGGCGAGGGAGCATGCCCGACGCAGTCATGGCGGTGAGGGACACACGGTGTGACGGCTCAGGCATGGCTAGAGGGTGGTGTGGTTATGCGGTGCATCGGCGGGGTGTGCTCTATGCCAGACCAGGGAGAAGAAGCAGGGGAGGTGGGCCAGGCCCAATGTAGAGCTGTAAACTTTTGGTTTTAATTTCAAGCTTTGAATTTTGAATTTGAATTTCAGTTTGGGTTTGAATTAAATCTTGAATTTGAGTGGATATTTGACTTGCATTTTATAATTAAATCTTCCAAGGAATGAATTTTGGCTTTTGCTTTGATAATTGGATTTGAGTTTTCAAGTTTTGATTTGAACTCATATTTGATTTTTAATTTTGGACCAGATTTTGAAAATGGTTTATAATTTAAGATTTAAGTTATTGGATTTTAAATTCCACTTTCCTTTCCAATTTTTCGTCCTTTAAATTTTTGCTCATGATTTTCTTTAATGAAATAGATTTTAAACTTGGATTTCAGCTGCAATTCAAGTTTACCTTGAATTGGTTTCTCGATAAATTCTCCGATGCTACTTTCTGGATCATCTTTTCAGATTCGGTTTTTATTTCAATTTGTTTTGTCAATGATATATCTTTTCTCGAGTTAATTTTCATAACTTGGTTTTCAGGAAAACCCCAAGTAATACTCCAGAAACCCCAAATATCAATAAGATGCATCAAAAGTTTTAAATTTTACATATTTTCAAACATCCTAATTTTTGGGATGTTACACTGACCTTGTCAGAATGTTGACTTTCTTAACCTCGACGCTAACATCTCCTGAACAACAGCGTTGATCTCACTCTTGTCGGCACGAACATGAACAAGGAATACAAGCGTATTCATCTTGTCGGTATTGTCCATGGTGGCTTCAGTAAATAATGGGTATTTCACAACTTGATATGGATCTAGCCTTGGAGTGCGTTGTGCACTGATTCTGAATTGCTTGGGACTTCTCTCGTTCCTCGGTGTGTCTGGGTGACAAAATGTCACAAAAGAGTGGAACTTCCGGGACTTGTCCAATTCAGGCACTCCTGACTTTGCAGTGGTGCATCTTTTAAAGGTGGAGCTTTCACAACTGGGAAAAAACAAACAGAAATTGCAACGCAAAACATGTACATGAGATGCCTCACAAGAGCATGTAAAAGCAGAAAATAAAAAATACTTTAACCATAAAACCGAATCCTAAGCTTATGAACTTAGCGCATAGCTAAGCCACTAAAAAAATGTCAGAATATGTTTCTGTCTGTGGACCAAAGTACAGCTAAGCCTGGTGCTTTTCATTTCTGATGTTTGGCTTTCTTAGATAAGGCAGACAAGCACAAAAGACAATTTGTCCATATGTATGGTTGATGACACAGTTGCTTATTCCGGCAATGCACATCATGAGGCAATACGTACAGCATTGCTGTTCATCAGTAACTACACATGCGCTGATGATGATGTGCATGCGGGGAATGCCCCTAAAAATGCACACCCCTGGTGCAGTGTAAATTTTAACATTGCTTAAGGCAAAAAAAAAAACCCCAATGCTCCACTGTGCAAGATGACGTTCATGTCCTGCAAAAGTGCAAGCACTTGAGATATTTATTAATACACAAGTAGCTAATATGGTTTGTTTTCCAGTTGGCTATGATTGGTGAGAACATGCAAGTGCAGCCGCGGATCCAACGGTGGGGCGGCGGGGGGGGGGGGGGGGGGGGGGGGGGGCTCGAGCCCCCCCTACCGCTACCGGACCCTTGGAGCCCCCCCTAAATTTTTAGCCATGGATGTATAATGTAGAAGGGGCTGAGGTCGAGCTGAAGGTACTTCAGCCCCTCCAAAAAAATTTTCTGGATCCGCCACTGTGCAAGTGTATGACCGTGGGCAAGTGCATGACCGTGACAAATGGAGTATTTCTGGAAACGGTGTGAACGTTGCAGAAACACTAGATCAGGCACAACAGAATTAAAATCCCCACAAATGGCACACACAACTATTTCTACATATTGCACATTGGATAAGAGATGACAATTAAGTAATCAGTATAGAATATCGATGCATTCAACAGTCAAGATCAACAAGCACTGAACTCCAGTTTTCTCGAACATTGTATCAAAAAATTGACAAGTGAGCTTTCCATGAAAAAATGTGATATACCAATGAATTTTTTATTTGTGAATTCGGAGTAAACTTGCCTTGATAAGCTCGTCTCTCCTCTTGAGGATCAACGCCAGCGACACCAAATATCATCTTCAAGGCCGAAATGTCCATCTGAATGTTCACCTGATAGCCCGCAAAGGCAACATCGCGCCTCTACTGTATCCATTTGACACAGACTACTAAATTAGATTCATCAGGCTGTAACATCCCCCAAATTTTTCATAAATTTGAAAAACAATTCAAATCCATATCTGGTTGCAAAATCTCAAATGTGAGTCTAATCCACACCAATCTCAAGCAAAATTTTCACCAATCTCCAAGCAAGCTCTGCCCTACACATGTTTTTTTTCGCGCAACACTGTAGCATCCGAAAATATCCACCGCCGCCTCCACCTCCCGTCCGCTCTCGTGTCTTCCTCTCCCCTGTGTTGAGCATAATCCCGCTGCGTGCATGCTGTGCTACATTCCCGAGTGCCTGCATGGTTTTTTCTACTTTCCTGAGTCTTTGCATGCATCTAATAATTGCGTCCAATGATTACCTGTACTGGCTGCAATAAGTGCGTGTACTAGTTTGCATGTAAAGCCCGACTGCATGAGTAGCAATAGCTTGTAGTAATGATTGCATTGGCAGTAGGCCATCATGATTTGCATGCAGCCCATCAAAAACACAGCGTAAAGCCGTGGTGTTATTTCATGTGCAGCGGCCGGCAAGTTCGCTTCCGAGCCGAGGTTTTCGCATCGTCACAGCACCACGACGGGCACGTCGCAGCTCGTGGGAGGCGTGGCGCAAAAAGCGGGCGGTTGAAGCCCATGTACTGCATTTTGGTTTCCTTCAAATACATCAACTAAAGAACGGAAAAGCTGCGCTTCTTGCGGCACAAAAATATCATCTTCGTGTTCCAGTTTCTCGCGTTGCGTTCTAGAGTGAGTGGCCACGCCTGCCAGCGACGATCGCCGGAGTTTGGCTAACAATTGGTATCAGAGCCCGATACCGGACCTGGGCGCGTGATCCAGCGATAGCATTCGCGTTCATGCCGAGGCACAGGTCTTCTTCTCCTCGGCGCTCCCCGCGCACGGACGCGGGTGGCAGCGGTGGCGACGGGGGTGCGTCAGGAAGTCGCGCTTTCGTGCTGCACCGAGTAATCAGAGAAGGTGGCGGCGGCTCCAACAGCTTGCCCACCCTCACCAAGGACAACTACAGCAACTGGGCGCTCCTCATGAAGGTGAAGCTCCAAGCACGCCTGCTTTGGGAGGCCATCGAGCCTGGCGGCGTGGAGTATCACATCGACAGGATGGCGCTCGACGCGATCCTCTCCGCTGTACCTCCCGAGATGATCCCTACACTCGGCGTCAAGCAGACGGCGAAGGAGGCTTGGGAGAGCGTGAAGACTATGCGGATCGGCGACGAGCGCATCAGGAAGGCCAGCGCACAAAGGCTGCGCAAGGAGTACGAGCGGATCACGTTCCGCGACGGGGAGCCCATAGAGGATTTCGCCCTGCGGCTCACTGGCATGGTGAACCAGTTGGAGACGCTGGGGGATCCTGAGCCACCCCACAAGGCTGTCGCCCGCTACCTACGCGCCGCACCGGCCAAGTACTCGCAAATCATACTCGCGATGGAGACACTGTTGGACATCTCGACTCTCACGATCGAGGATGTCACGGGTCGCCTCAAGGGTGCCGAGGAACGGTTGACGCCGCCGGCGCAAGAGAAGACGGAGGATGGCAAACTTCTTCTTACAGAGGAGGCGTGGAAGGCGCGCATGAAGCAGCGCGATCAGAACCGCGACCAGTCCAATGACAGCAGCAGCGGCGCTACGAACAAGCGACGCGCGCGCGGACGACGTGGGCGCGGCAACGGCGACAAGAAGGAGGCGTCCAGAACAGCCTCCAAGGAGGTACCCCGCGACGTCTGCCGCAACTGCGGTAAGACGGGGCATTGGGCTCGTGAGTGCAGGTCCAAACCCAAGAAGGAGGAGGCACACGTGGCGCATGGAGACGAGGATGAGCCTACCTTGCTGCTGGCGACGGCGGGAGCTGTCGTCCACACCGCACCACCACCGACGGAGGTTGTTCATCTGGTGGAGCAAAAGGTCTTAGCGCAACTCGACGACGACGGCGCGCGTGATGCCGGTCTGTGGTACCTCGACACCGGGGCAACTAACCATATGACCGGGCTCCGCAGCGCGTTCAGCGACCTCGACACCGGCGTGCGCGGCACAGTGCGTTTTGGTGATGGCTCGCTTGTCAACATCGAAGGGAGGGGCACCATTCTCTTCGAAGCCAAGTCGGGCGGGCACCAGAAGCTGACGGAGGTGTACTATATACCTCGTTTGACTGCCAATATCATCAGCATTGGGCAGTTGGATGAGGGCGGCTGCAAGGTGGACATCGAGGACGGCGTTCTTCGGATCTGGGACCAGCGCAGGCGTGTGCTGGCTCGGGTCGTGCGCTCCACCAGCCGCCTCTATCTGCTTCGACTCACCGTCACCAGGCCGATCTGTCTCCTGGCTCATCGCGAAGACACAAGCTGGCTCTGGCATGAGAGGTACGGTCATCTCAACTTCGATGCACTACGGCGCCTGTCTTGCAGCGAGATGGTGCGTGGGATGCCGGTCGTCGACCACGTCGAGCAAGTGTGTAGCTGCTGCCTGGCGACCATGTACAGGGCGCAAGATCGCCTGGACCTCGTCCATGGTGACCTATGCGGCCCCATTTCGCCGGCCACGCCAGGAGGAAGACGCCACATTCTGCTGCTGGTGGACGACTACTCCAGGTACATGTGGGCGGTACTGCTGCGCACCAAGGATGAAGCATCCGCAGCGATCAAGACCTGGCAAGCCGGGGTGGAGGCGGAGACGGGACGCGTGCTGCGCACCGACAACGGGGTGAGTTCACTTCGGTCGAATTCACCCAGTACTGCGCAGATCGCGGCGTTCGGCGTCACCTCTCGGCTCCTTACTCACCGCAACAAAACGGTGTGGTGGAGCGCCGGAATCAGATGGTTCTGGCCATGGCGAGGAGTCTCCTCAAGGCCCGTGCTGTCCCAGCTGAGTTCTGGGGTGAGGCGGTCATGACGGCGGTGTATCTGCTGAATCGATCGCCAACCAAGAGTCTCCAAGGAAAGACGCCATATGAATCATGGCACGGCAAGAAGCCCGCTGTTCATCACCTGCGCGTCTTCGGGTGCTTGGCGCACGTCAAAATCGTGAAGCCTCACTTGAAGAAGCTGGAAGACCGGAGTGTACCAATGGTTCTCATTGGGTACGAGCCAGGCGCGAAGGCGTATCGCGTCCTGGATCCGGTGACGCGCAAGGTCCAGGTGTCCCGCGACGTCGTGTTCGACGAGAGCACGAAGTGGACCTGGGAACAGGATGTTCCCGGGCAGGAGGGGAGCTGGGACTTCACCGTCGACGACACTGATACGACGTCCGTGGTCGTCAACATCCCTGGCGCGGCAACCGACTCTCTCTCGGGGGCACCATTGGGTGGCGGGGCTGCGTCAAGTAGCTGGGCACCATCGACAGGTTCAACGTCGCCCGCATCGCCCAGTACACCGGCACCGACACTCCACGGAGTTCCTTCTACTCCAGCAACCCCGACGCCCGCTGGCCCTTCTCCAGTAGTGGACGCGGACCACGACTCCGACTGCCCGCTGCGGGTGCGTAGCCTCGAGACAATCATTGGCTCGGCGGACGTACCAGGCCTGGCGGAGCAAGAACTCGACTACGACGAGCTACTGCTGGCCACTGGCGACGAGCCGGCCAATTTCATCGAAGCGGCCAAACATGCGTCTTGGCGCACGGCGATGCAAGAGGAGATCGACGCCATCCGGAGGAACAAGACATGGCGCCTGTGTGCTCTCCCCACTGGCCACCGGCCTATCGGCCTCAAGTGGGTATTCAAATTGAAGAAGGATGCTCAGGGCAATGTCGTGAAGCACAAAGCTCGCCTGGTCGCGAAGGGATACGTCCAACAGCAGGGGGTGGATTTCGACGACGCGTTCGCTCCGGTTGCGCGGCTCGAGTCCGTTCGCCTGCTTCTGGCCATGGCAGCGCAGCAGGGATGGACCGTCCATCATATGGACGTGAAGTCCGCTTTCCTCAACGGCGAGCTGTGTGAGGAGGTGTACGTATCTCAGCCACCAGGTTTCGTCGTGGAGGGGGAAGAGAACAAGGTGCTGAAACTCGACAAGGCGTTGTACGGCCTGCGCCAAGCGCCGCGGGCTTGGAACATCAAGCTGGACAACAGTCTAACCTCGCTCGGGTTCACGCAGAGAACGACTGAACATGGTGTCTACACGCGCGGTGATGGTATGTCTCGACTTCTCGTTGGAGTTTATGTTGATGACCTGATAATCACCGGCGGCGAGGAGGCTGCTATCATGGAATTCAAGCGCGAGATGGCGCGACTGTTTCAGATGAGCGATTTGGGAGTCCTCAGCTTCTACCTAGGGATAGAGGTCAGGCAAAGCAGGGAAGGCATCACGCTCAGTCAGAGCGCCTTTGCTGCCCGAATTCTGGAGAAGGGAGGCATGACGGGCTGCAATCCCGTGCACGTGCCAATGGAGCCGCGGTTCAAGCTGAGCAAGGAGAGCTCAGCACCGGCGGTGGATGCGACGGAGTACCGCAGCATAGTTGGCTGCCTGCGCTACCTCGTCAACACAAGGCCAGATCTCGCATACTCGGTGGGGTATGTGAGTCGATTCATGGAGAAACCCACCACGGAGCACATGGCGGCGGTGAAGCGAATACTTCGCTACGTCGCTGGAACGTTGCATTATGGGTGCCGCTATGTCAGACACTCTGGCGTGGCGCAGCTGAAGGGCTTCAGCGATAGCGACATGGCCGGAGACGTGGACACCCGCAAGAGCACTACTGGAGTTCTCTTCCTCCTCGGCGACAACATCATCAGCTGGCAGTCGCAGAAGCAACGCGTCGTGGCGCTGAGCTCGTGCGAGGCCGAGTACATTGCAGCAACGACGGCGGCATGTCAGGGAGTGTGGCTAGCGCAGCTGCTGAGCGAGTTGAGGAAGGAGAAAGTCCAAGCATTCACAATCAAGATAGACAACCAGTCGGCCATTGCATTGGTCAAGAACCCGGTGTTCCATGAGAGGAGCAAACACATCGACACAAGGTATCACTACATTCGCGAGTGCGTTGAAGCAGGGAAACTGAAGGTCGAGGCGATCGGGACTGACAATCAGCTGGCTGATATTCTGACCAAGCCACTGGGGCGCACCAAGTTCATTGAGCAACGTTCCAGGCTCGGCATCGTGGAGGTCAGGGAGAGCAAGGCTTAGGGGGTGAAATGTTGATCGGCAGCAGTTGATGTGCACGGGATTAGGGGGTGATGTGTTGAGCATAATCCCGCTGCGTGCATGCTGTGCTACATTCCCGAGTGCCTGCATGGTTTTTTCTACTTTCCTGAGTCTTTGCATGCATCTAATAATTGCGTCCAATGATTACCTGTACTGGCTGCAATAAGTGCATGTACTAGTTTGCATGTAAAGCCCGACTGCATGAGTAGCAATAGCTTGTAGTAATGATTGCATTGGCAGTAGGCCATCATGATTTGCATGCAGCCCGTGAAAAAACACAGCGTAAAGCCGTGGTGTTATTTCTTGTGCAGCGGCCGGCAAGTTCGCTTCCGAGCCGAGGTTTTCGCATCGTCACAGCACCACGACGGGCACGTCGCAGCTCGTGGGAGGCGTGGCGCAAAAAGCGGGCGGTTGAAGCCCATGTACTGCATTTTGGTTTCCTTCAAATACATCAACTAAAGAACGGAAAAGCTGCGCTTCTTGCGGCACAAAAATATCATCTTCGTGTTCCAGTTTCTCGCGTTGCGTTCTAGAGTGAGTGGCCACGCCTGCCAGCGACGATCGCCGGAGTTTGGCTAACACCCTGCCACCTTGCCAGTCGCCACCCCACCCTTCGGGAACCCTCCCCGCCAGCTAAGGCCCCAGCTGCCCCTTCCCGAACCGTCTTCCCCGTGAGTCACAGCCGCCGCCATGGCCTCTCCTTGCGCCAAGCCACCTCCAAGCTCATAGGAAAGCCAATGACCCCTCCGACCTCCTCCTGACACACCAGTGAAGCTCCCCACCCACCTATTCGTTTCCGGTCTCTTCCATCGCCGGTAATGGCCGAAAATCCCTACGGTGCCCTAACTTTCAATTCTTGTACTCCGGCCAATGAGAGTCCAATTCCTCTCTCCAGTAGCACTCCTGAGCTCCCAGGAACCTTTCCCAAGTCTTGCTCTAAACTCCCGAGCCCTCTACTCCCTCAACCCCGAGCTCCTCTGCTCGGCCATGGCACCCCACTGTGGCCGGCCTCGCACAGACTTCCCCAGGCCGAATCACCACTCCCATGAGCTTGCCTTGGTCCCAAGGATGCTCAAATGCCAGAGCCCCGACCCCCTTAACCCTAGGAACCGGCCATAGCCTCCAAAAACCGACCCGAATTCCCGAGCTCGCCGCCGGCGATCGCCGGAGAAATAGCCGGTGCTGACCCCAAAAATGGGTTCCCGGCATCTCCCTGAGTCCACCCATGTCTTCAGTTGGCATCGCAAAGCCCTGTAACGCTGGCAATCGCCGTCGCAAACCTCCCCTGTTCGGCTACTACAGTGCACGCGCGGAGGTAGAAGAGGAACAGTACCCGCCCGTTATGAACAGTGTTTCGCCCGGTTTGAACAGTAAGTATCCGCAATGAACAGTAACCAGACCCGTTAAACCATTTTTAAGCCCAAAAATGCAAAAATATATCCGTTTCGACCGTTTCGAAGCCGCCAATCCATTTCTTAGCTCCAAATATTCATATCAAGCCTCCAAAAATCCCAAACCTATTTTATTTGAATTTTAATTGAATTTATTTTGTTATTTACATTTCTTTATTCCTAGCTCATTTTTCGTCGAGCGTGGAATTAAATTGATTTTCTTTATTTTACGCTAGCACGTGACGTCGAGGATCAGCTAATTCAAGAATACGAAGCCTCGGATCAAGGTCAAGGCCAAGAAGATGAAGAATATGAAATTGTCGAAATTATAAGTCCGCAAGGCAAGTCACATGTTTTTGATCATATTGAATCCCATTAAATTACATTATTTATTTAATGTATTTTCATTATTGATAGTTGCGAACTGATAATTGCTTAAAACAAATATTTAGAATGGCATGCTATCTAGATAATCCTACCACTGATAAATAGCCCTGTTTACCTTGATGGCCATATTCACCTTGACAACCTTAGTAAGAATTAACATATGATATAAATGTATACAAGATCATTTCATTCAGTATGATACACTACTAAGTGACCCTGGCCGTTGGCCGGTAGAATTGAAAAACCCGGAGAGGGTAGGGTGGTATGGGACACCGTACCCTAGGCCGGTGATGCTGGTATGTACTTCTAAGGTGTTGGCTGTGGGCCGGTAGGATTTGAAAACTAATACTAAGGTAAAGGTGTACTGTGGGAAATCACGCGGTGATCTACGCCACGACTTTACCTTAGAGGAATTGATACTAAGGTAAAAGTGTACTGTGGGAAATCACGCGGTGATCTACGCCACGACTTTACCTTAGAGGAATTGAGACTGGGAAGGGTGTACTGTGGGAAATCACACGGTGATCTACGCCACGACCTTACCCTGAGCCTGAGGCTGCGGACCTCAGGAAAAAGATGAGGACAAGAACCTTGTGCCAAGTAAAAGACACAGTTATCGCCCAACCACAAGTGTTGACTCGTCAACCCTAGTTTAGTAGCTGCTCAAATCGATTGAATATCTACAACTTATTTTGGGGACTCCGACTAAGAGATGTCTCGCGTACACAAAGTTGGTATGGAAACAATGAGACCATATTCAACAACGGTAGGATTACACGGAATCGATGTGCGACTTTCTGCGTGGGCCAGCGGAATGCCGACTGCCTGTGTTGCCTCGTCCCTACCGGGTAGAGGCTATATAAAGAATTGAGCAGCGAAAAACCATGTTTTCTTAATGTCAGACGTGGAATTAAGAAATCTTGTGGGTAAAGCAGGGCAGCTCTGCAGAGTGAAATAAATGGTATTCGAATACGCCGTGCTTCCGGTTAATGAAGCTGTTAATTGGGTGATTCCAACAACAAGGCATAAGTAGTGTTTCTGAGATTGTTTAATTTGAGTAATGATGAAACTTTATCTAATAACAGAAAACCCCTGATCTTAAGGAGCAAATATTTTAAATTTTACTTGATTGCAAATAAAACTGCATCCACCTCATAATAAAACCACTATACACCCTCCACCCGAGAACCCTGGCAATTAGTTATATAGTATTTCCACATGTGATTTGCTGAGTACGGGGTGGGAGTACTCAGGCTTGCCGAATTTTCCCCCAACAGATACCAAAAGAAAAAGGAAGCAATTCAAGATTTCGCATTAGGGTTACGACCGCACTCAAGCGTTCCTGTGGAGTTTTCTTCGGCTCTTCTGTATGTAAGATAAGTTTTGGGCTTGAACGCCCGTATTGTCATTAAAGCTGGCCATTAGGTCTTACTTTAATCCAATTAACTCTTTTTAAATGGCTTATAAGCAGGCATGATACACTGTTAAGCCGCAACAGAACTCCTGGGCTGTTGCAGGCCGTACGACGTCCCGGTCCCAAAAATTGGGGGCGTTACACGGGCCATCTAACAGCAAAATTCGAGGCCGCCATTACCCACATCTAGGCTCGCATTCAACAACAAAAGAGAGATGAAATTATTAAATCGCCAGCCCACCTAGCCGCCAAGGTAGCAGAGGTCGCCTGAGGAGGTGAGCACCATGTTGTGGAAGGCCGACCTGCCTAGGACCCACACCATGCTCGGATCCACCACGTGCTTCCCACCCAGAATCTTCAGTATCGTCGTCTTACCTGCCCCCGGCATCCATCCAGATCAATGCCCGCAACTAGGAAGACCGAATCGAGAGGAACCGAAGAGATAGGGAGGGAGGGATGATTCCCAAGGGGGCAGAGTTACCTGCGTCGTTGGAGCCGAGGAGGAGGCAGCGTTGGCCGGCGTTGAGGGAGAAGCAGACGTCCTCGATGAGCGGCGGCCTGCCGTCGATGCCCGGGTAAGTGAAGGAGAGATGGCTGATCTCCACCGTTGGCGCCATCGCGCGTGGTTCTGTGGCCGGAGGTGGAGCGGTGGTGCGTTTTGGGTGGTGGATAGGAGGGCAAAAGAATAGCGGGCCGGCTTGTGGTGTGTTGCAGGGCTCCGGTGGTGCGGCTGTTGGGCCGCAGTTGGTGGCTGGCCCAGTGGGAACGGTCGTGCCGGGCTTTTTAATGCGGAACCCGAGCACAGAACACCGCCACGTCCCGGAGTCGGACCGCGCGAATTGGCAAATCAACTGATCTGAGATCGCTATCAGTGCTATTCGCATTGGCATGCTTGCTTGCAGTGGGGGGTGGTTCCGTTCAGCAACTGCAGCCTGCAGGTCGCTTCGAGTTTTCCCCGTACAAGTTAGACCTGATTTGCGACTTGATTTCTGATCCATCGTCGTTTCAAACTTCCAATGATGCCCCCTATATGGTCTTCTGCTTTTTCTTCCTTTCCAGTTTTTTTAGATGTCTTCATTTCATAAATCGAAATTCTGTTCTCCGAAGAACATCGGTGGATAGTAGGTCTTACACTACGATTGATTATTTTTGTTTGCGTTTTTTGATGTGATAAATACACTAACACAAATAATACACATAATTTTAGGATCAAGAAATTGTTTGAAGATTTATTTTGAAAAACCGTCTCATTTATTTTGACTCTAAATAAGGCAAAAAGAAGAGCTCGAAAAACAAAGCCATAATCCTTGGGCCTAAGATGGTTCCAAGACTCGGCCAGTTTCATGTTCCTCGTCCTCTCCGGCTCCGCCTGCCTGTGAAATAGAAGAACTGGGCTGTCCGGCCTTATACGTGCTCTGTGAAATAGAAGAACTGGCTGTCAGGCTTTATACGTGCTTGGCAGTTGGCACGCCTTTTTCCCGTGCGCCGTAGCATTTCCCGGCTTTCCGCTGCCAGCGGCGCGCATACCGGTCACCGGATCCAACAGAACAGCGGGAAACGACCGGTTGATCGATATGCCGTGGTGCGCGCGTGGAAAGGCGCCCGGCCCAAGAGGCCGTTTCGTCACTTCGCCACCCATGGCTCACCCACACGACGACCCAATCACCCAACCTCGGCGCGGCACGGTGATCGCGCGGCATTCAACCCTACACGTACGTGCCGCCCGGGCCAATGGCCGTCCCCTATGCCTCACCGGTTTGGGGAAGTCGGTCGGTGCGCGTACGTACGTACCCATACTCACCACACGCGCCGACCACCGGACGTGTCGTGATCCTGCACGCGCGCGGCCCCATCCGCGCCCCGCCGTGTCGCCGTTGTGGATCGCGGTGATGGCGACCAAATATCCACCACGCGGTGTGGTCAAAATCACAGATGTCAATTTTCCTCGTAAGAAAATCACAATTGTCAATTCTAATTAATCCCGCCACGGCACTTTGTATTGTCCACGAAATAATTATGTTTAATCCAGGTCACTGTTGCCTCCGATCGGGTGATCTGCTTAGCCGGTGTGTTTGTGGCCGGCGCCGCCGGTCGATCGACCGATGACCGGGACGTGAAAATGACTCGATACAGACACGCAGTATGCAAGAAAAAAGATCGATCGATCGCTCACGCATTATGCAAGCAAGCAACAGATTAATTAATCTCTCCCCTATCTACGTAGCTAGACAGGTAATGGTTCACGTCAAGTAGTTAATGTAAATTTATCCACGGGATTACGAATTTGTGATCGTTGTGTCACTCTCTCGACGACTCTGCCTAGTGCCTTGCGAGCCCACCACGACTGCTCGGACGATTCCAATGCATACAAATCACAATATACACGAGTACTACACGTGCTCACGTAGATTTCTTATACCTTCCGGAGCAAAACCATACGCAGCCGGCCACTTACCTAATTGCTCTTACTAATCCAACAATGTGTGTCATGCACCTACATGCCATAGTCCCCAGTAGAGCTGAGAGTTATACCGTGCCGTACCGACACAGTCCAAATTCATCGAGCTTTGGATCGCTTTATACCATGCCGGTCCAATCATCTTGTTGTGCCATGACGTGCTAGCCTGCCTCGCCTCTGGTCAGGCCCAAGCACAGCCTAATACCCATCGTACCAGCGTCGTGTCGTGTCAGTCTAAGTCTAACCCGAAGTAAGTATACACGACAAAGGCAGCAGCAACGATGGTGGCGGCGGCCGTCATCTTCTTGTCTCTCGTACTTGCCTCATTAAAAACTAGTTGAAATTGAATTAGTTGCATAAAAACATGGGCACATATCTTTACTATATAAAAGTGTGAGTTAGTGGTTGGTCCATTCTCCCTCCTCTATTCTCAGCCATCCGATTTGATCTGGACCATTCGTCTCGCTCATCCTCTCTCTCTCTTAGGATACAACCGCCCACCCCCTCCACTTTCCCTATCTCCTCGCGCATTCTTGCCACCATTCTATTTCTGTCGCTTATTTTCCAATATTTGATGTGTGAAGTTGGACATGCAGTAAGTTTCGTCGCACCATTTTTATGACTTCGTTGCAACGTACGGGTCTCTAACTACGAACATAAATATTTCAGAAAAAATGATATTTTAAAAATACAATGTTACTATCTCGTTAAAAACTGTACGCCCCAGAGTGAGGTTCTCCGAGTAAGGAAAAGAGTACATTAACAATATATGTACATACTAACTATAACAACATGCATACATAGTATCTACTCATCAATGTCTAGATTGTTCATACGTTCGAGGTCAGCGTATGCCTGCACGATTTCAGGATCCTTCAATTGATGTTGTTGCCGCTCTTTAGCTAATTCCCAGTCTTTGACGCATGTGATTGCCTCCACCATCTTGTACGTGAGGGATGATCTCTTTTCTTCGATTATTTTCCCTACCGCGCTGAACATCATTTCTGAAGAGACGGTGGACGCTGGCACCAAAAGAACATCCCATGCAAAATGTGACAGCACAGGATATCGACAGGAGGCGGGAAGCGAGACCGTTGGCGCTGGCGTGCCGGTCGTGCCCCCTGTGCCGACCGTGCTCACCGGGCTGGGCCAGCCCGAGCACGCCACACCACACCGGGAAGTGCCATGCTGCCTATCATGCTGATTTTCCTGGCCCACCATTCGTGCCGTGCCGGCACGGCTCACCACGTGTCGAGCCGTGTCGTGCCAGGTCAGTCGTGCTTTGGGCTGGCCTGAAAAAGCATGGCTCGTCTCCCACCTCTAGTCCCCAAGGAGATGGATCATGTTCACTAACTATTTTTTTTCTTTTTCCTCAAACATACTGTCGCCCTTGTAATATGTTGATCAGTCCAAATTTAGGTGCCGCTCGGTTGGGCTGAAATAAGCTGGCTTATGGCAGAAATTGCATTGTAGCCGGCTGAAATTACACTGTACCTGACGGTGACTAATTTGGCGCAACTAAAATTTAAAATAGAAAAAACAAACTAACCCATCATAGACAATGCAAATGAATACGGAAAAAGAACCAGCTAAAAAGCCAAAAAAAGATAAAATTTAAAAAAAATAAAAATAAATAAAAATTAGAAACTTAAGCCGAAATAAACGAACCTTGTTCATTTCCTTGGCTAGCTTCAGCAACTAGCTGCCTAGTAACGTTGTAACAATAAAACGCTAGAGAGAGAGAGAGCAGATATACGTACGTCCGGCCAGTTCCGATCATCAGTTTCGTCACCGAGGAAGGCGAGGATTGCATATACTACATGAAAAACCCTTCATAGTTATCTCTTTTCGACTGAACGCATGGTGTGCCTCGTCTCGATTAAATTACTTAGTGCATGTATGATAGGATGATATCAGCTACCTGTAATTCTTGTTATATTAGAATTCTAAGAATACGAATGAGAGAGAACGAGAAGAGAATCAAGCCATCTGTGATGCAATGGTCTGTAAGGCCCTTATAGACATCTTTTTATTGTTATATCAATGTAATCTCTACAAATTGTAGGGTCCTATATGGATAACTTTGTAACAACTCATTGATTGAGTTATTTTTATTTTTTGTCTATAGATGGCAGCAGCTGTCTATACTAGTGTACATGCATGTTCATCACTTAGCATGTAAAGTAGATGCTAAAGTACATTATCCATCACTCACACTACAAAATATAAATACCATTGTTAGCTACTTTTGTTGTAACCCTTAGCACCGTGATGCCAAGTGGTATTAAATATTTTAAAATTTTATTTGTACATGTGAACAGTATACTAGTTAGCACCAGCAACAAAGCTTAGGTTCGATGTCAGTGTCACGGCCTTAGCAACAATGTCTACAATGCTTAGCACTGATGCTAGCCAGGTCTGATATCTTGTATTGTCTTAGCACCTAGGAATATAGATGCTCTAAAATTGTCGGTCGTAAGAGTTTGAAGGTTTTATAATTACTTTAGAAGGTATTATAGTTACTATAAGGACAAATAAATCGAACAAGTCCTTATTAACCAATGACACCTGATGGGTTAACCTCATTGTGCTGGCTTCTCGACTTTTTGCCACGGACAAGCAAATGGTACTAGCTAATTAGTAGTTGAACCATAGAATAGATAAGGAAGCACGACCGAGCTTACCTAGGTGTTTAGAAACGTGTGTCATGTGTGCAATAGAGCAGAGAAAATGGAGGATTTGCCATTTCACGGGACTCGATTTGAGCTTGGAATTGTATTCCTTCTTTCGTTTGGCCTGGAAACTTAAGTGAAAGTACGATTATGCCCTTGCCCCCCAAACTAGCTTAGTCTGACTTGGTCTGGTGGCACCAACCGGACAGCACCAAGCCAACTCGACCCATTCGATCCCCACCCCTTCCCCCGTTCTCAACAAGCCACCCCTGGCTCACGCGACAACGGCCACAACGAGAGGTGGAGCACAGTGGGCAGCGAGGAGAGGTGGAGTGTGGTGGGCAGTTGTGGAGCGCGCCAGGCGATGAGGAGAGCGACTAGGGTTTAGCGAAGGCGACGGTCGGCCACCTTGTGATGACTCCTCCGGCGTGCGAAAGAGGACGATGTCTCTTCGACCCTGCGAGACGCTACAAGCTCACGTCCTCTGCCTCGATCTATGTTTGCAGCAACAGTCTTGTATCCCGACTGGCCATGTGTCGTCTGCATGATTGTTGTGTGCGTTGCGCGACCACCAAGCTGTAAATTGTTGTGTGCATGGAAGCTGAAAATAACTATTGCTAATTGTAGGATCATATGGCGCAATCAGAAGGGAGTAAATGATTGCCTCCGCTTCTCAAAATCTCTACGTAGTTGATGACGAATTCGACCGCTTGAAAGAACACTTGTTGCTCAGCTTTGCTCGCAGTCGTATGCTTCGTTCAAACAACATTCACCAGAAATCATGAACCAGATTGATTCAAGATATTTTTTATTGCTGAATTTTCGTGGAGTTACAAAGTGCCCTCACAAGCACCCCTAAAACCCTAACACAAAAAGCCTCACAAAGCCACAGCCAAAACACTTGGCTTCTCCTTGCTTTTATATACTAGACCTCTAAACTGTGTTTAACACGAACAAATAATCTTATCTCTACTTCAAATCAAGGGAACCGAAACTCTTCCTAACACAGGTTTTAACCAAACTCTAATCCCTCCCGTTACGGACTTCTTCCATAACGTTCCCAATCTCACTATGTGATGAAGCCTCCAGGAATGCACCTCCCATAGCTCCATCTCGCATCATCAACCTCTGTGCATAAGCCTTGTAGCTTCTCCACGCATACCACCTTTGATCTCCATGTACTCCAGCGTTAGCCCGACCATCTCACGTGATTCATCAACCGTGTGGACCTCAGATCTCCGCCATCCTAGTTCTGGTCCGCCTCGTCATTGATCATGATCGTCTCCACACCATCCTACACATGTAAAGACCAAAGAAATATTTCTCGGTATAAGTTTTTCACAACTTGACCATCATCAGCACACTCACATCACCCTTGTCCATCCATAGACAAGAACAAAACCATCCACGACCATCAACCAGGTCATCTACGACCACCAATTCTATCGCTTTCTGCAAATCAACCTTAGATAACTCAATACGACCGCTAGCTCAACAAGTACTCAGGAATTACCATCGCTCCACTCCAAACAATTAGGAATGCCACACATCGCTATCGACCAAAACCATTGAGTACCGAGTGCCAAGTCTATGACTACCGATTATCAACCAATCACCGCACCATCGATCACCGAGCACCGAGTATCACCGACAACTGCTACGACCAGATCAATCAACCACTGACCCAACACGAGTACTTGAGATACTCGAAGATCATAGGGATTAAAGCACTCATATCGACCAATGAAGTATACGAGTATCGACCTCGAAGCCTACAACAAACGATCGTAAAGCTTTCGACTAAACCCGAAGACAATGACAAAAGACCATAAAGTCTATGACCATTAACCGCAAAGCCTTCGACTATCGACCAGAAGAATCTCCAACTACCGAGTATCGAGTACCGACCAGTAAAGTTTATGACTATTGAGTACCAACCAGTAAAGTATAAGACTATAGAGTACCGACCAGTAAAGTATACGACTATCGAGTATCGACTAGTAAAGTATATGACTATCGATCAGTTACTGTAGCTACGATCATAGGCAAGGTACTGTAACTACGACCATCGATAAGATACTGTAACTTACCACCTTTGACCAGGTATGGTCGTTCTGCCATAGTCAATGTTCCGTGGTCGAAGCCGGACATGATCAAAATAGAACATGGTCGTAAACGACTCTGAGTCGTAACTAACGTGGTCGAAATCTGATGTGGTCAAAATATGCCATGATCGAAAGCCGATGTGGTCAAAGTCTAACGTGGTTGTAAATGACTCTGAGTTGTAACCAACGTGGTCGAAGTTTGACGTGGTCGAAGTCTGCTATGATCAAAAGCCGTCGTGGTTGAAGTCTGTCGTGATCATTCAGCCGTGCGATCCTTTGACGCCATTCGAGTGCCTCTGATGTTCCGACGCATCTCGAAAGCCGTCCGATGTTTCAGAGCTACTCGAATACCGTCCGATACTCCATTGCTACTCAAAAATCGTCCGATGCCACTCAAACCCGATCGGACTGGTCCGAAACTACTCGGAGCAACCAAAACCACTCGAAGCTGTCTGATGTTCTAAAGCTACTCAAATACCGTCCGATGCCATTCGGACCCGGATCAGGTCCGAAACTACTAGAAGCAACTAAAACCACACAAAGCCGACTAAAACCACTCAGAGTAGATCTAAACCATTCGGATTTGAGCAAAACCACTCGTACGCGACCAAAACCACTCGGAGCAGACTGAAACCACTTGAACTTGAAACTTTCGACTGCGATCGACCAAAACTTTCACAAACGGAAAATCTAAAACAATCTAAATGTCAATTATTCATCATCACTTTATTTAGAACCATCCACATGGTCTAACACTAATTTCCTGCACTGCTGGTACTGCTGCATGCTAGAAATATTGTTACCTTTTAACGTTCTTAAATTAACTAGCAGCTAGCTTAATCTTGTACCAGTTTTGAATTCTAGTTCGAGTGATTCCTTCTTACTGATGCATATCCTTGAAGTAGCTCAAGGTTGTTGATTTGTATCAAATTGAATTGTTGAATGAAAAAGGTTACTTGTATGGATGTTTCCTGAGAAATTCCTGTAAATTTATTGAATCCTTATTGTTCAATGCAAACTGATGAATGTAAATAAGAAGTGTTATATTATTGAATATCAGGGGAGCATTTAGTACATATTTTGAGTGGAAATCTTTTGATGCTTTGCTGCTGCATGCGCAAAGCTGATTGAAGCACTCAACAGTGGCCGTCGTCTCCCTCTGCCTCATCGTGCGAGTCGCGGAGAAGGGGATCCCGAAGAGAAGTGGTCGAACAGGGGAGCCGGGTGCGTATGGGTTCGAGTTGGCTCATATGTGTGCGCCTGGTGCGACCAACCAGTCGGGTCCAAGACGGTTTAGGGGTAGGGGCAAGAACGTACTTTCACTTGAGTTTTCGAGCACGAAAAGAAGAAATACCGGAATACGGGCTGAGTGCCAAAGAACAGATATTTCAAACTTTAGAGTAGCAAATCATCAAGAAAATTATTTTTGGTAGCATCTCATCCTTCCCACATATTTACAGTGACAAATCCTCAATTTTTCCAATAGAGCTTAATTAACTAAGATAGCCTTTAACAATTAAAAACTCCGACTATGTTCTTTAATTTGATTAGGACTGGCATCTCAACTGCAACATATAATGTTGCTAAAAGCCAAGATAACATTCCTGTCTTTTCAAGCAACAATTTCGGTCAAAACATTAACATAATGTCGCTAGCATGTCAATTTATTGCAGTTTGAGAGAATCTCTCACGCCAGGAGTAAGATCCAGTGTTCTTCTATGAGCACTATTAACGATGTTATACAGGCTGCCTAAAAGATAGCTAGTGATAAAATATCTTTGCAGTCGGAGTCAACTGACTATGCTATACACTCCATTAGTCCATTTGGTAAAATTGGCTAGATGTAAAAGGGGGAGAAGCTAAAAAGAAGCCGTCCCGCACAGGACCAACGGTGGCCTCGTTGCTAATATTTGCCGTACAATGAACAGTGAGGATATGGCAAACCAAACATACAGCAAGCATTTTGGTTTCAGAAAAATACTACAAACATTTGTAGTGAAAACAACACTGAGCCAATCCTTGGGGTGCGTTAGATCCGAAACAGCATTCTTGCTCAAGGAATTGCGAGATGGCACCAATGGATTCGATTAATCCTCCTTCACATTTGCCTCAAATTCTCAGATGTTCTTTGCGACTCGATTCTTTACAAGAAAATAATTGGGCTGAAACTCAGGAGAACATTAACGTCAGTATCAAAACGATGATCAAATAAGAGAGATTCCTAGTTATTTTGGGAGCATGCATAACATTATTGAGTTTAAGAGAACCACGAGATTTAGGAATATGAAAGTGACCAATATATGAAGTAACGACAAATTTGATCCATACACTGTTTGCATCTTATCTTTGCCATGGTACTTCTCTTGATTGACAATTTGACGAGATCACCACTGATGTGGTCAATCGCACCAATGTGCGCCTCATGGCGATTACAGCAACATGGTTGTCTTTAGCTTGATAGGAGTGGTTAAAGCACTTCATGCGCAGTGTGACTGGTTTTGCCACAGACTTGGCATACGGGCCAGGTGTGGCCCGTATGCAAGTCTATGGTAAAGCTGGTCATACTAACTGTTTGACACTCCTATCAAGCTGAAAATAACATTCTTGTTGGCGTTGTGAGTTATGTGTGATCATGGAGGTAGAAGATGATGTTGTATCTTTGGAGCAATAGCTCTAACACCATGTAAATAAATTGGCTAGATGTGAAGAAGCAATCCCTCACAAAACAAGGCAACTTCGTTACATTTATATTGCCAAACAATGAAAAGTGTCGAAACGGTGATCTGAATAGATCAAACGTTAACAGCGAAAACAGCTCTGAGTCATTAATCCTTTGGCATCTTCTAGATCCTAAAGACTAGGATTAATAATGGAATAGAAAAGACTTGGTTATTATAGGCACATAATTAGCTCTAGAGGCGTACGCCACATGGACATAGCATAATAATATTTAGACGAGTTTTGCCCTGTTGGACATGCCAAGCATGGAAAATATTGCCATGCAAATGTTGTCCACAGAGGATTTGAACTTTACCATTTCCACTTGCAATTTGCATTATATATAGCGGCTTTCTGATCTTAACTGCCTCGCTGATTGAACTGATGAACTGACTGAATTGAAAGATTAAAACATACAAACCAATGCAAAGTGTAGCCTGCAAGGCATGCAATTGCTATGAATGCTCACGGAAACAACAATGAATGTTAGTTCAACAGCAATTAACGTTGACGGCAGAAATCTTTGACGAAAGCTCGAACTACACATACACGTGTCCAAAATCGACAGACTGGACCGAATCAGAGGGGAGAACACAGGGGCAGGGTCCTTTCCCTCGGCCAGGTAATTCCAGTTATTTTTAACTTATAACTTATAATTTTTCTCAAACAAATAAACGAGACGTTTTCTCTATGCTATTTCAAAACGGCTTATCGAGATAATATTTTAAAAATAATTTATTGTTTTTTAGTTCATTCATACAAATGCTCACGTTAGTACAGAAACTATAAGACATAACTGTAAACTATAAACCACTGCGGAAAAAAGCACGTTTACTGATCCAATGGTCGAAGACCGAAAATGACTTCCCTGTTCCTATTGTGTGTCCCATTCCTGTTCCCATACACATAGATTACATCCGTTGGTATTGACCATCGCGGAGGGATCCACAGAAAGAAGATGATGATGTCACGTGTTAGGAGACAGGATCGGAAACATATATAAGAGAACAGGGAAGTTTTATTCTCGAAGACCCATGCAGTTGCAGTTGTCGCTGTCGGCGGTCGTAGTAGCTGCCTACAACGTACTGGCTACCTGGCCGCTAGTGTGGATCAGGAAGGTATCCGTCAGCATGAAGGGGCCGCTCGGTGCCAGCCGCGACCGAGCGTGCATGCTGCGCGCATACGTGGCTGTTCCACCCGCGGGCCGCGTGCTGAAGCATGCATGGGCTTGGCGCCCCCAGCCTCCAACCGGAGGGCGGACACAAGAATGGTCGAGCACTCACAGGTGCCGCGCGCCGCGCGTGCGACGCCCAGGTGGCGACTGGCGAGCACGGGGCCTCGCGCTTGGACGTGTACGGTCGCCACAACCACCAAGGTGGAGACTCGTTACATATCGCTCACGCATTCGCGTGACACCGAACAGACCCACGCGCGCGTACGTGCAGGCACGTCTTTTTACTTTGCTCGACGACCTGAGGGCACAGGACATACTCTGCGCGGTGCACTACTGCAACAACCTGATTTTGATACGCCAAACCGCATACACTGCCAGCGGAGTAAGGAGGAATCATGTATTATGTATACATCCGGTGTACCTGCAGTGCAGGTGCAACGACGCATAAGCATGACGCATGAGTCTCCGCCGTCGATGCAGAAGATGGCGAGATCGAGACGTTGCCTATCGGGCGGGGCTGCATGCAACCTTTAGTCATCGAAAGCTATCGAAATCAAATCGACGTGTCTTCGATTTGGATAAGTCCGTAAGTCGTATATGTGGCTCAATCCTATTAAGTTCGAATATTTGTTCAGGTTCCAGAAGATTGGCTTAATTAATTCGGATTTCGTGCCGTTTGAACTAAGGATTTACCTACTCAACAGGGAAACGGGGGGCACGTGTATGCTGCCGATTTGGTCGCTATATCTTAGTCCACTGCTGGTAGTCAAATGTGCTAGTTATTCAATTTTTTGTTCTTTCTCTACAATTTCCTTGGAAAAATCCATGTGCTAGTTCTGTCAGTTTTTCGTTGTGAATTTTTGTTCAGGAACAGAAGGCAGTGCAAATTGGTACTGCTATTACTACTAGTACAACATCTACTCACCCTAGTTTTTTATTTTTTTTCCACTTATAACTTATGGCTTATATCTTATACTATTGTAACTAGCTTTCAAACGGTGTATATTTTAAAACGAGGTCAACAAAAAATTCTAGTAAAAGATGTATTGAGTTCAGCTGTATCGGTCAAAATCGTATGCGACTATTTTCCTCTGCATACTACCTCTCGTGAATAGGCATAATTCAAAAATTTAAGCCATAAACTACAGTCTAAAAAAACCACCCATAACAACTTGACGGTTTGTGAGGGTACCATGATGTTACATGTGCTTCCTCTCAGCATGCAGGACCGACCGAGGCTTTGTTTTTTTCTAGTGTATATATCAGGATAGTCTTTTAGAAGCGGTTTGTTAGCTTATCAGCTTTCGGTTCGTTCGCACAAACATTTACACTAGGACCAAAAAAAATCAAAAACCACAACTATAACCAGTAAACCGTAGTAGAAAAGAACACACCATGTGTCTAATCAATTGACTATCAAGACTTCGCGGTTACGCACCCATAGTTTGCAGTATTTCAGCACCAGCCATATGCGAATTTTTGATTGAAATGTCAGTATTTGACATGCAATTAGCAAAAATGGCAGTTGTCATGTAGAGTTTGCAAAAATAGCGCCTCCACCGCACAGTCGCCGTGTGAAAGCATCTAGGCCCCTAAAAATATTGGTTTTGGTAATTAATGAAATTATGTGAATATGGGACTAATGTGTGCATTAAGTATTTGAAAGGATAAGTTCAAATGGCAAAGAAAGAGGCTCACAAAATATCCCATGAAGATTCAAAGATCTCTAGGGCGACAAGGTAAATAGTTTAGGTATCTATTTTATTTTTACCGGTCTTGGAGATAGGTTGGAAGACCGGATTATAGGATAGACGCCGTACTATTAAGAGGGATCATGGTGATTGCTTGATCATGTTCAAATGTGCCTTATGGATCAATTCAGGATCATGCATACACTTAGAAATTAAAATCAAATCAAATCTGTGCATTGTCAGAAAATCCGGTAGTTCCGGTGTTAATTGGGCGGAACTACCGCAGGGCCGGAAGTACCAGGCGCCCGGGCAGAACGTTTTTTCCAGAGAGCGCCCGGACTCAGACTTAGTCTCTCGGAAAACGGAAGTACCGCGGGTTGAACTGTGGAACTACCGGGTGGCCGGTAGTACCGGGCACCCGAGCAGAACTTTATTTCCAGAGAGCGCCCGGAGTTCAACTTAGCCTCTCGGAAAACGGAAGTACCGCGGATTGACCTGCGGAACTACCGCATGTGCGGAAGTTCCGGATACCCGTGGGGAACTTTATTTCCAGAGAGCGCCGGGAATAAAACTTAAACTCGCTGAGATCGGAAGTACCGGGTCATGGAGCGGAACTTCCGGACTTCCGGAAGTACCGCGATTTCAACGGCGGTAGTACCGCACTCATTGACCAACGGTCACTTCTGACTCACTGACATAGCCGTTCTGACCGGTCAGCGAAAATCCGGAAGTACCGCGGTTATACCTGCGGTAGTTCCGGATTTCCAGATTTTTCAGGATTGTTTATTGTAACGGCTATTTGAGGTTGGTGGGGGTATAAATACATCCCCACCAGAACTTGTAAGGGTTGTTGACCTTCCATTGAACTCATTTGAGCCTAGTGCAACCTCTCACACCTCATTCTCACACTTGTGCATTCAATTGAGGTAGTTGAGACAAAATTCAAGTGCATTGCATTCTAGTTGATCCATTAGACACTTGAGTGTGATCAAGCCATCGTGGTTCATTCTCTTGGTGTTTGCCGGCACCTAGACGGCTTGGCGGAGGCCCGGTGATCTTCTCAAGAAGATTGTGAGAAGGTCCGGAAGATTGTGAAGGCTCGGAGCTCGCCTACCCGGAGAGGGAAAGGGCTACCGCTAGTGACCGAGGTGATTAGGCTCATTCGTGGAGCCGGTCCGATTTGTTCGGGCTTACCTCAACGTGGACTAGGGGAGACCGGCAAGTCTTCGATCACCACGGTAAAAAGTAATCGTGTCAATTGTGGTTTGCTCTCTTGTGATCATTTTCATTCAAGCAACGCTCTTCATTCATATTACTTGATTGCTTGCTTAGTTAGAGTAGCAATTGTTGATCTCTACTATTTGATATTGCTCTTAGTCGATTACTTGTGCTAGTGATTATTTGAGCCTTACTAGGTTGATTAGTGGTGTTATTGTTATCTTGCTCTAGTATATCCATTAAGTTTAAAATTGCTAATTAGAATTAGACGAAAATTTTAAAACCGCCTATTCAGCCCCCCTCTAGTCGGCCTCCTCGATCTTACAAGTGGTATCAGAGCTTGGTCTCTCAATTTTAGACTTATCCGTCTAGAGAGAAAAGGATGGCTAGTGAGGGTATAGCAATAGGAAAGGCACCTCTCTTTGATGGCTCAAATTATGCATATTGGAAAATTAGGATGTCTATTTATTTAAAGGCCATGAGTTCTCAAATTTGGAAAGTCGTAAATGAGGGTTACGTTATGGCTCTTGATCCGGATCATCCAACGGAACAAGACGGGCGTAATGCTCATTTAGACGCCCAAGCTATGAATGCTTTATTTGGAGCCTTGAACGCGGATGAGTTCAATAGGGTGAGCAATCTTGAGACGGCTCATGCTATTTGGACTACCCTTTCGGAAATACACGAAGGGACATCCACGGTCAAGGAGGCCAAATTGCATCGGCTTAGGATCAAATATGAGACATTCACAATGTTGCCCCATGAAGACATCAATGAGATGTACTCAAGACTCAACAACATTGTGAATGAGCTTAAGGGCCTTGGAACTAACCTTTCCGATCTTGATATTGTTCGAAAAATGCTTAGGGCCTTGCCGGAGAAATATGAAGTGTTGGTGACTCTCTTCCTCAACTCACCGGAGTTGGCAAGAATGACACCAACGCAATTGTTGGGCAACCTCATCACCAACGAGCTCTACAAGAAAGACAAGGAAGAGCTCTTGGAGCAATCTTCCTCCAAGAGTAAGAAGATCACCGCCTTCAAGGCTAAAACGGTGATGAGTGAAGAATCCGAAGAAGATGATGAGGAGGACTCCGAAGAAGAATTTACTCTTCTAGTGAGGAGAATGAAGAAGTTCATGAGAAGGCGCCCATATCGAAGCACAAGCCATGAGAAGACCAAGAAAGGACATTCTTCCTCCAACAAGAAGTATAGCAACATTCGTTGCTATGAATGTGATGAAAAGGGGCACATTGCCTCTCAATGTCCTACGAAGAAGGATGACAAGGAGAAGTCATCAAAGAAGAAGAACTACAACGGCAAAAAGAAGCTCTTCAAGAAGCTTCACAAGGATGGCAAGAATGAAGCTCATATTGGTGAGTGGAACTCCGAAGAGAAGTATTCGGACTCCGACTCAAGCGAGGACGAATCTCCCAAGAAGAAGGGGCTTGTGGGCATCGCCATCAAGGAGGCTCCATCACTATTCTCCACTCCTACATGCCTTATGGCTAAAGGAGAAAAGGTAAAATTGTTTGATGATGATGAGCCCTCATACGATGACTTGATGGATATGTTAGTTGAGTTAAATGAATTTCTTGGAAAAGAAAAATCAAAGTTTAAGGTCTTAAAGAGAGAACACATCTCTCTCAAAGACTCTTATGAGGAGCTAAAGGAAGCTCATGATTTGCTTCTCCAAGAAAATCACAAATCTAGTACTAGTATTGGAGTTACTTGCAATATCTTGAATGAAATGTCTAGTATAGAAATTTCAAAGTCCAACATATCTACTTGTTGCGATGATTTACTTGCCATGCCTTGTTCATCTAGAGTAGACTCTGGAAATGCTTTAAATCTTGTTCATGATGATGTTATTGCTAATGAAAACAAAAATTTAAAGGAACAAGTGCTAAAATTAAACAAAAGTTTAGAGAGGGCTTACAAGGGAAAGGAAACCCTTTATAAGTTGCTAAGTGATCAAAGATGCTCCTTTAACAAAGAGGGACTTGGATATGTTCCCCAAAAGGGTAAGAAGCCGGTATACAAGCCTCCAAGGTTTGTAAAGGAGAGTGGTAAGTATTGCACAAAATGCCGGTGTGTTGGACATGCTCAAGATGATTGTTCTAAGAATAACATGCATTACATTGGTCTATATGATTCTTGTTATATGCTTAGAAAATCTAAAAATGGAAATATTGTTGCTCATTTCATTGGCACCTCGATTTTGGGTGCTAAAAAGAAATCCATTTGGCTACCCAAAACCTTGGTCACTAACCTCCAAGGACCCAAACAAATTTGGGTTCCTAAAAGAGCTTGATTTTCTTTTGTAGGTGAACTACAAAACCGGTGGAAGACATTGGGTGTTGGATAGCGGTTGCACCCAACACATGACCGGAGACCGGAAGATGTTCACCACCTTTGAGAATGAAAGCAATGACAAGATCACATTTGGAGATAATAGCAAAGGAAAGGTATTGAGATTAGGTAAAATCGCTATCTCAAACGACCTTTCAATTTCTAATGTATCTCTAGTTGAAACATTAAATTTCAATTTGCTATCCGTTGCTCAATTATGTGATCTAAGCTTAACATGCTCATTCTCAAAAGAAGATGTTGTAATATCAAAAGATAATAATAATGAACTAGTCTTTAAAGGCTTTAGATTTGGGAATCTCTATTTGGTAGATTTTTCTTCAAATGAGTCTTGTTTAAAAACTTGTTTAATTGCAAAAACTTCTTTGGGTTGGTTGTGGCATAGAAGGCTAGGTCATGTGGGAATGATTCAACTCAAAAAGCTTTTTAAGCATGACTTAGTAGTTGGCTTGAAGAATGTGAAGTTTGAGAAGAATCGACTTTGTAGTGCTTGTCAAGCCGGAAAACAAGTCGCTAATTCTCATCCTTCCAAAAGTATCATGTCAACTTCTAGGCCATTAGAGCTCTTACATATGGATTTGTTCGGGCCAACAACCTATAAGAGCATTGGAGGTAATATCTATTGTTTAGTCATTGTGGATGATTACTCTAGATATACATGGGTCTTCTTCCTAAATGACAAAAGTGAAACCTCCGGGATTTTCAAAAGTTTTTCAAAAAGGGCCCAAAATGAATTTGATTTTAAAATAAAGAAAATTAGAAGTGACAATGGTTCCGAGTTCAAAAATACAAAAGTTGAAGACTTTTGTGATGAACTTGGAATAAAGCACGAGCTTTCCACTACCTACACTCCGGAGCAAAATGGAGTTGTAGAGAGGAAAAATCGAACATTAATTGAAATGGCTAGGACAATGCTTGATGAATATAATACTTCTGACAAGTTTTGGGCGGAAGCTATCAACACCGCATGTCATGCCATAAATCGCCTCTATTTACATCGACTCTTGAAAAAGACTTCCTATGAGCTTCTTGTTGGAAGGAGACCGAACATCTCTTACTTCAGAGTATTTGGTTGCAAATGCTATATTCTAAGAAAAGGTGTTCGGCTCTCAAAATTTCAAAGTCGATGTGATGAAGGATTCCTTTTAGGGTATTCTTCAAATAGTAAAGCCTATAGGATCTTTAATAAAAATTCGAGTTTAGTAGAAGAATCGTGTGATGTTCAATTTGATGAAACTAACGGCTCTCAAGAAGAGCATGAGAACTTGGATGATGTAGGAGATGAAAGTCTTCGCAAGGCAATGGAGAACATGCAAATCGGAGACATCAAGCCAAAAGAGGATGCAACGTCACCAAGCTCATCAAGACAAGTGGAACCACCCTCCTCTTCCACAACAAACGATGTTCAAGTTATAGAAGATGAAGAAAAGGACCAACCGCAAAATATCTTCAAGATTCGCAATGCAATAGCCAAGGATCATCCAATTGACCAAATATTGGGTGACGTGAGTAAGGGTGTTCAAACTCGCTCTAGAGTAGCTTCATTTTGTGAACACTATTCCTTTGTATCTTCACTTGAACCTAAGCGTGTAGAAGAAGCATTAGATGACCCAGATTGGATAAATGCTATGCATGAAGAGTTGAATAATTTTGCTCAAAACGATGTTTGGACTTTAGTGGAGAGACCCAAGGAGCACAATGTCATTGGCACAAAATGGGTCTTTCGGAACAAAGAAGATGAGAACGGAATTGTGGTAAGAAATAAAGCAAGGTTAGTAGCTCAAGGTTATACTCAAGTCGAGGGCTTAGATTATGATGAGACCTTTGCGCCCGTTGCTATACTTGAATCAATTAGAATCTTGCTTACTTTTGCATCATGCTTTGACATTAAATTGTTTCAAATGGATGTCAAAAGTGCATTTCTTAATGGTACAATTTCTGAATTAGTATTTGTAGAACAACCCCCGGGATTTGAAGATGCTAAATATCCTAATCATGTGTATAGATTATCAAAGGCGCTATATGGTTTAAAGCAAGCTCCTAGAGCTTGGTATGAGCGCCTTCGTAACTTTCTTGTATCAAAAGGCTTTAAAATTGGTAAAGTAGATACAACTCTTTTCACAAAAATTATTGGAGATGATTTCTTTGTATGTCAAATCTATGTTGATGATATTATATTTGGTTCTACTAATCAAGACTTTTGCAAAGAATTTGGTGAGATGATGTCTAGGGAATTCGAGATGTCGATGATTGGTGAGCTAAGCTACTTCCTAGGACTTCAAATCAAACAACTTAAAGACGGGACATTTATAAGTCAAACGAAGTATGTGAAGGATCTACTCAAGAGATTCGGAATGGAAGAAGCCAAACCCATCAAAACACCCATGGCAACAAACGGGCATCTAAACCTCAACGAAGAAGGTAAGTCGGTAGATTTAAAGCTTTATAGATCTATGATTGGTAGTTTGCTTTATCTTACCGCATCTAGGGCCGACATTATGTTTAGTGTTTGCATGTGTGCACGTTTTCAAGCTTCTCCAAAAGAATGCCATTTAGTGGCCGTAAAGAGAATTCTAAGATATTTAAAGCATTCCTCAAGCATAGGGCTTTGGTATCCCAAAGGTGCAAAATTTGAATTAATTGGATATTCGGATTCCGATTATGCGGGATGCAAAGTGGATAGAAAAAGCACCTCAGGTAGTTGCCAATTTCTAGGAAGGTCTCTAGTGTTTTGGTCATCCAAGAAACAAAATTCCGTAGCACTTTCAACCGCCGAAGCT
This sequence comes from Dendrocalamus latiflorus, assembly GCA_017311315.1. NCBI lineage: Eukaryota > Viridiplantae > Streptophyta > Magnoliopsida > Poales > Poaceae > Dendrocalamus > Dendrocalamus latiflorus. The sequence goes on from CM029611.1 coordinate 39,077,416, forward strand.
GAATATATTTCCGCGGGAAGTTGTTGTGCTCAATTGCTTTGGATGAGGCAAACATTGTTGGATTATGGGATTAAATTCGAAAAAATGCCTCTTTTGTGTGATAATGATAGTGCTATCAAAATATCCAACAATCCCGTTCAACACTCAATAACCAAGCATATAGATATACATCACCATTTCTTGAGAGATCATGTGAGCAAGGGAGATATTGAAATTAGCCACATCCGAACCGAAAATCAATTAGCGGGCATTTTCACCAAACCATTAGATGAAAGCCGCTTTTGCAAATTGAGGAATGAATTAAATGTCATAGATTACTCAAATGTAGCTTGAAATTAAATTTCATTCATTTCTGTTCATTTGATGCTCTTGTGTGGAATTTCAATGGATTTTCTCCTATTTTGGTCAAAAATTTGATTATTTTCATAAAAATTAGTTTCAAAGTATAGCAATAGCTAAATTGATGCACAATGATCCTGAATGACTTTATTTGGATGCAAAACTAGGGATCATTTGCATAATTTCAAGCTCTAAAGTTCAAATCCTGAAAAGTTCCAGAAAATCCGGAACTACCGCAGTTCATTGTGCGGTACTTCCGCTCCTGACAAAAAAACCGGAACTACCGCAATGTAATCCGCGGAACTTCCGAAATTTCTGTGAAAACGGAACTACCGGCGTGTTACGCGCGGTACTACCTTTTTCTGCGGGATTTATTGCGGTTTCCAAAACCGCCACCTCCCTGCCGTTTAGGCCTCTTAACTCCTGCCGTTTCTCTCTCTCTCTATCCTCTCCCACTCCCAAACCGAAGCCGCCTCCTTCTCCTCTTCCTCTCCTCTCTTCAAACCCTCTCTCTCCCAAAACTTCTCCTCCTCTCCCGATCTCCAAATCCGAGGGGAGTTTTTCATTTTTGGGCGATTCCTTGCACTCCCAGGGTTCCTCTCCTTCGACTCCACAAGGTAAATCGGATCAAATCCCTCTTTATCTTGTTCTAAGGACCCTAGGGTTGAGATTAGGTTAAATTTGAAATGTAGCGATTTTTGCTGTAGTTTCTTCGGGCAAAATACTATGTTTGGGGTATTAGAATGCTTTTACAAGCATGCATTGGATTCAATCCAAGAAACACCCCAAAAAGATTCAATTTTTAACATGCCCTAGAAATGCCCAGAAAAATCGGAACTACCGGTCGAGCGGCCGGAACTACCGGGGTCACGGAAGTTCCGCATGTTTAATGCCGGAACTACCGGATTTCCCGGAAGTACCGCCATTTTGCCGCCGGAACTTCCGTTTTTCCTGGAACAGCAGAAAGTTATTACTTTCAAATTCAAACCTATTTCTTGCTTATCTCTTCTCACTCCTTATTTATCCTGATCTGTAATTGAAGATGCCGAGGATGAAGAATGTTTCCCACAAGACCTATGGGGGCACTGCTGGCCAATCCTCCTCCTCGATTCCTGCCTCTCAGATGGCGGAGCATGAGGATAGGGGCAAGGGTCCCGCCTCCGACTCTGAGAGTGACTCAGAGGGTTCGCATGAGAGCGGATCCGAGGCCTCGCATGAGAGCGAGGAGTATGCGGTTTCAGATGAGAAGATGCCTGCGGCAACTGCAGATGAAGAAGTGGACCTCTCCAATATCTCAAATGAGGACTATGCCATCCTTCGTCGTCGCAGTCAGTATGTCCGCCCTCGCAACTCTAAGAACCCCCAGTTTCATTCCAAGTTTCGGGAGCAAGTGTACCAAGAGATGTATGGTCCTGCTCGCAAGTTTGCTGCACACAAGTATGTGGATTGGGATCACTTGTCACAGATTGACAAGTTTAACGGTGCATATCGGCTTTTTCAGCAAGCCGGGATCCATCACCTTGTAGCGTTCAAGTGCAACTACATGGACAATATGATTCGGCAGTTTTATGCTACCTTGTATATCTCCCCCAACTTCGAGCACTTGTGTTGGATGACTGGAACACAGCTCATTGAGTGCACCAGGCACGAGTTTGAGTTGGCACTTGGGACGGAAACCAGTGCCTATGAGAAGGTGTACAGCAAGCATGCTCTTCCCATTGCTGCATATTCAGAGTATTATGACCAAGCAGCTGAACGAACGCTGGGGACGACAATTGGACTACTTCCTATTCCCAGCCTTGTCAACAGGATCATCAACCACACCATTTTTCCCAAGAGTGGAAATTATGATGCTATTCGTGGCCATGCTTGGAATGTGATTGACTACATTATGCGCGGCCAAAAGTTTGATGTGGTGGATCTCATCATTAGGGGGATTGACGCCAATAAGAATGACAAACAGAAAAGGATTAACTTTGCACCATTCATTATGGCTTTGATCATACGCACGACTGGATACCGAGGAGCACTCTGCACCCCGCACAAGCCATATAAGCCTCGCGCAGAGGCCCCTGTTCCTACTCCTGCTCGTCCCCGTGCACAGCCTCAGCCTCAGGCAGCTGCTGATCCTCCTCCCCAGGGCGAGGGTGATGTCTCTCTGTTCCAGATCTACTCCGCCATTCTCAGGCTTGAGGAGCGCCAGATTGAGACTACGGGCCAGGTTGTCAGTTGATCACTTCTGTTTCTTCTCTTGGTGATCGCGTCTCGTCCCTTGAGAGTGTTGTGGATCCAATTCGCTATTCTCGTCGCACTCGTCGCCGCGGTCCTCCTTCTCCCAGTGCAGCTCAGGACTAGCTTCTCTTTTTGGTACTTCGATGCCAAAGGGGGAGAATGAAGCAAGGAGAAGTTTAAGACTTTTATCTATCTTTTAGGCTATGTAATAAAATATGGTGCAATGAACCATGTGATGCGTATGTGTTGCTTAAACTCTGTGGATGTTTAGTATTTTAATTTCTGATGCATTGTAATGAACTATGTTATGCCCTTAATGCAATGCTTATTTACTTGTCTATTGCATATCTTTGAATTTTGGTGAATGTGCTGTAATGCTATGGTGTGATCATGCCTGATTTCATTTTTAGAATTCATATAAATTCTTATAATATTTGATGCACATGTTTAGGGGGAGCTCTTTCTTATTAGTTTCTAATTTGCAAAAATTCCCCTTGTTCTAAACTGCTAAAATTTCAAAGACCTTGTGATATACAACTTGCAAACTAGGAGTATATCCAAATCTTAAATTCTTCTCAAAATTTGCTCTTGTTGTCATCAATTACCAAAAAGGGGGAGATTGAAAGCATCTAGGCCCCTAAAAATATTGGTTTTGGTAATTAATGAAATTATGTGAATATGGGACTAATGTGTGCATTAAGTGTTTGAAAGGATAAGTTCAAATGGCAAAGAAAGAGGCTCACAAAATATCCCATGAAGATTCAAAGAACTCTAGGGCGACAAGGTAAATAGTTTAGGTATCTATTTTATTTTTACCGTCTTGGAGATAGGTTGGAAGACCGGATTATAGGATAGACGCCGTACTATTAAGAGGGATCATGGTGATTGCTTGATCATGTTCAAATGTGCCTTATGGATCAATTCAGGATCATGCATGCACTTAGAAATTAAAATCAAATCAAATCTGTGCATTGTCAGAAAATCCGGTAGTTCCGGTGTTGATTGGGCGGAACTACCGCAGGGCCGGAAGTACCGGGCGCCCGGGCGGAACGTTTTTTCCAGAGAGCACCCGGACTCAGACTTAGTCTCTCGGAAAACGGAAGTACCGCGGGTTGAACTGTGGAACTACCGGGTGGCCGGTAGTACCGGGCACCCGAGGAGAACTTTATTTCCAGAGAGTGCCCGGAGTTTAACTTAGCCTCTCGGAAAACGGAAGTACCACGGATTGACCTGCGGAACTACCGCATGTGCGGAAGTTTCGGATACCCGTGCGGAACTTTATTTCCAGAGAGCGCCGGGAATAAAACTTAAACTCGTTGAGATCGGAAGTACCGGGTCATGGAGCGGAACTTCCGGACTTCCGGAAGTATCGCGATTTCAACGGCGGTAGTACCGCACTCATTGACCAACGGTCACTTCTGACTCACTGACATAGCCGTTCTGACCGGTCAGCGAAAATCCGGAAGTACCGCGGTTGTACCTGCGGTAGTTCCGGATTTTTCCTGATTTTTCAGGATTGTTTATTGTAACGGCTATTTGAGGTTGGTGGGGGTATAAATACATCCCCACCAGAACTTGTAAGGGTTGTTGACCTTCCATTGAACTCATTTGAGCCTAGTGCAACCTCTCACACCTCATTCTCACACTTGTGCATTCAATTGAGGTAGTTGAGACAAAATTCAAGTGCATTGCATTCTAGTTGATCCATTAGGCACTTGAGTGTGATCAAGCCATCGTGGTTCATTCTCTTGGTGTTTGCCGGCACCTAGACGGCTTGGCGGAGGTCCGGTGATCTTCTCAAGAAGATTGTGAGAAGGTCCGGAAGATTGTGAAGGCTCGGAGCTCGCCTACCCGGAGAGGGAAAGGGCTACCGCTAGTGACCGAGGTGATTAGGCTCATTCGTGGAGCCGGTCGGATTTGTTCGGACTTACCTCAACGTGGACTAGGGGAGACCGGCAAGTCTTCGATCACCACGGTAAAAAGTAATCGTGTCAATTGTGGTTTGCTCTCTTGTGATCATTTTCATTCAAGCAACGCTCTTCATTCATATTACTTGATTGCTTGCTTAGTTAGAGTAGCAATTGTTGATCTCTACTATTTGATATTGCTATTAGTCGATTACTTGTGCTAGTGATTATTTGAGCCTTACTAGGTTGATTAGTGGTGTTATTGTTATCTTGCTCTAGTATATCCATTAAGTTTAAAATTGCTAATTAGAATTAGACGAAAATTTTAAAACCGCCTATTCACCCCCCCTCTAGTCGGCCTCCTCGATCTTACACCGTGCGGGAGTGACGAGATGGCCGACACATAAGCAATGTCGTATGGTGGCTGTGCGATGGCATTGTATCAGCACTGTAGCAATTTTCAGGAAAATCCATTTAAGTATATTTTTATAGAAATTTTTAAATATAGCCAATGAGCTCCAAAAATTATAAATTTTTTATGGAATCTCCTGGCACAGTATACTTGTTTGTATTTTTTTCATAATTTTATATATTCTAAATTTTTCTCAAAAAATCATTTAAGTACTATTTGTAGGAAATTTTTAATATAAAAAATGAAGTCCAAACATTATGAATTTTTTGAAGGCTCCTTACATAGCGTACTTAATTATGTAATTTTCCTAGATTTTTACATGGTTTGAAATAGTCACCTTCTAAAAAACGGTGGCGAACAAACTAGAGTAGGAATCACTGCGTAAAAATGACTATTTTAGAACATATAAATTATTGAAAAATTACACAATCAAGTCCACTGCGTTAAGGCGGCTTAAAAAATTCATAATGTTTGGACTTATTTTCTATCTTAAAAAATTTCAACAAACAGTATAATTAAATGAATTTTTGAGAAAAAATTTAGAATGGATAAAATTATATAAAAATTACACAAGCAAGTTCGCTATGTTCGGAGGTTCCAAAAAATTATGATTTTTGGAGCTAATTTGCTATACATAAAAATTCCTAAAAAAAAGTATACTTAAATAGATTTTTCTGAAAATTGCTACAATGTTGCTACGGTGCCACCACTCGGCCACCGTGTGGTGGTAGAGTGTTGCTACAGTGTCCACTGCATGATGACCATGCGGTTTTGGCTAATCCGTATAGCCACCATACGACATCGCTTACATATTGACGTCTGAAGGTCTAGATGCAGCCAAATCCGATCGCCACCACCGCCTTCGTCTTCTTGGGTGACGGCGACGTTTGTCGTCTTTCTGGCCACGGAGGATAGCGAGTTAGTAGGGATCTCCCGCGACCACAACTCCACGAGGTACATCATGGTACATTTCCTTTTTCCTCTCTTCCTCGTAGGACCACCTCTCCTACCTAAAGTCATCGCCTCCTCTACAGGCTGCTCTCAGCGGCATCTTCTCCTCATCTATAGGCTGCTCTGACACTTGCAAATAAGGTTATCAGGATCGCGACCCTAGGTAGAATCGTTTTTCGTCTGACAGGATCGAATCATAGAATCACGATTTATCAAATTTTTAAAAGTGTATACATTTTATATAAAAATTGAATTGTATTTCTAAATATGCAAGTCTATAGTTTATTTTGTAATTTGAGTACTTATTCATGTTATATTGAATTAAGATTGATTTTTAAAACTTATTTAATTATTTTTAATAAACTATGCAATATGTTAAAGATAATATTTTTTTGTACCTTAGAACAATATGCAAACAATAAAACAAAATAAATTAAACTTGTGCAACTTAAACTGACAATAAGTGATATCAAATTATATATATTAATATAGTTTGTTGTCAGAATCACGATCCTACTGTGATCCTACACTATTCTAACGAGTCTACGAGTAGGATCGTGATCCTATTATGATACCACCTGATTTCGATATATATTACGATCTATATTATCTAACTCAGATAAAATTGTAGAGTTGTACACGCTATACATATGATACTGACAAGCTGCAAAGCACCTATCCGACCTCCATCGTGGCATCCGAGACTAATGGCCCTAAGGGCAACCCACCCGATGCTGCGTGTTGTACATACCCTAAGTGCAGGGAATCAGGGCCCATCTGCTGCTGTGACGGACGGGCGAACAGAGGGCAACGACAGGCACGTGCTATCAAAGTCTTTTCGAGACCAATAGAAGCATCCCGACCCCTCGAGAGACGAGATACCCCCAAAACATCGAACAAAATTTTAACTTGAAATAGTTTTAGATTTAGATTTTTAGTTTTTATGGGTTTTTTCCTGTTTATTCCTTGAATATAACAGGATTTTTATTTTTTTCTTAATTTTTAAAGTAAAAGTTAATAGTGTAATTTCAACTGGAGCCAACCACCGCTTGTTTGAAGCGCCGCCTCAATTGCAAAGACACAGAAGATCCTCCCATCGCCCCTGGACTGCCTGTAGCTGCAGTGTATCGAGTCAAGCTTTTGTGCCATAACATACTGCTGTAGCTACGAATACTTCATACTCCAAATTAAGCATCAGATAACAACGTGCGAACCATCCAGAAAGGTCAAGATCCCTCAACCACCAACACACCGATGGAAAAATTGCCCGCGTGTATCACGCATCTTAAAGCTCCTTTCTCGAAACGAATGGTAAAGCGGAGACAGACATATATCGTTACAGGGACGGATTCACATCCTGCATAGTTAAAATTTCAGTGAGATATGTTATATTTATCAAAGTAAAACTTAGACAAATCTAAATAAGCTAAGTGTATAACTTTTTCTTCCGAGTAGCCTAACTACATCCGTCCAGTATCGCTACCAAACAGAAGTGACGGAGTAGCTGACACAAAAAAGATGGCCGTAACTTTTGCAACATCCTGTTAATTCACACATAATTCCTTCATAGGGGACAATAGTACTCCAGTTAACCCAAAGGTATTCACATGGCTGGACTTCTGATCAAGCCAATACCTCTTACACTTCAGATGCGGCGTAAAACTGAACAGCACAGATCCCTGATTAGACACTCCAATCTCAAAAATACTAATGCTTATAGTGGGGGTCCCTGTTCTGATGACCACACCGGCAAGGCCACTAGACAAGCCGCTGCGCGCACGCACGGCCAACGGAGGGAAGCGACAGGATCGAATGATCACGCGGCCGAGGGCGCGGTGACGTACTTGACGGTGCCGGCCTTCGCCAGCGCCGCGCGCAGCGGCTTCTTGGCCGCCGCCTCGGCCTCGTCGGTGTCGGCGGGCACGACGGGCAGGCCCTTGAAGTCGAGGCTCTCGTCGTTGTAGATGTCCCACCACTTCTTGACCAGCATCTTGATGTCCTCCCTGTCCATGTTCTCCTCCTTGCCCGTGAATCTCCATGGCTTCGATCCCTGCAACCATGGATTACACCGATCGGTGAGCATACGGTCAAACCGCTAATCAAACGAAACTACCACCGTCTAGATGTCAATCCACGTACCGCTGCGCAGTAGTGCACCACCTTGACCTTCTCGAGCTGGACGTTCTCGGGATGCCTCCAGAGCATGGCCAGCACAAGGTTATACACCAGCGGGATCGGCTTGTACTGCTCCCTGAAGAACATGTTCAAGAAATCCTGCAATTTCAAGAAACAAGTAACTGTAATTAGCTCAAATGCCGTTCCAGAGTCCCGGCTCACCAACACCAAATACTCGCGCGCGTATTGCCCGCATAAGTCCTCGTCGATCGCCTCACCTGCTCTGCGAAGGGGGTGGGCGTCGTGACGCGGAGGGTGTCAAGCAGTGCCTTGGCGGTGGCCATGCTGGGCTCGTGTACGAACATGCCGGCGTTGAAGTAAAGCGCCGGCGGCGGGCCGAGCACGGCGGCCGGCCACGCTACCCTGTCGGGGCACTGCTGGCAGTAGCCGATCTTGTACTGCGGGGTGTGGCTCCACGTCTTCTCGCAGAAGCAGTCCATCACAGCGTAGAATTGCCCCTTGGGCAGCTCGAACAGCTCGTCGATGTTGTCGAACACCTGGATGTCCGCGTCCAGGTACACCATCCTCTCGTACTCCACAAACTACATGAACCAGATCAGGAACATGTGAGCGCAACAATTAACACCGAGTTATGCACGTGCGCAAGAATGGTGGAGCAATGGTTCTCGGATTAGCGAGTAATTACCTCCCAGATGCGGAGCTTGGAGTAGTTGATCACATAGTAGGCCATGGCGAACTGGGTCTGGTTCTCGGGCGGGTACACGGGCTCGATCTCGCGGACGATGCAGCCCTGGGAGATGAGGATGCGGCGGTGGGCCTCCGGAACGTCAGGCAGCAGGGCCACCACCAGCGGGTAGGCCGAGCGCACCTTGCGCAGGCCCTTTGCCAGCCCGACCACGCCCTTCCAGTAGTCGCCGTTGCCGGCCAGGAACGTCACGTACGCCCTCGTCGCGGGCTTCACCGCCGCCGAAGCAGCCTTGGCGGTCATCTTACGGGCCAGCTCCGGAGCCATCTCGTCGCAAAAGCTTCGGGGTTTTGGACCAAGAGCGAGTTTTGCTTCGGGTTTGGATGCTCGATCAGAGTGGTTTAAGCGCTGGTGTGCTTGGGATTTTGCTTGGGTTCTCGGGGAGTCGGGTGGCGAGGCTATAAATAGAGAAACGGAGGGCGGAATTGTCGACTGCATCGCGCGGGAGAATTGCCGAGCTCCGCCGTGCCGCGCCGGTTACCGGGCATGGACTGTGCGATCTGACGCCTACGCGTGGCGAAAATGGTGGATCGGACGGTGAGCACGCCGTGGACGGAAGCTTCTCGTTGGGGGCAGTTTCGGGAATTCGTGTTGGTAGGAGCGAGAAGTTGGGAGATTTGTTGACCATGTTCTTTCCTCCTCTCTATGGTCTGGTGGGGCCTGCGAGATTTAGTACTTTGTTTATGGTTACACCGCAATTTCGTATATCTTTAAGTGGGTCCTGCGAGATTTAGTACTTTGTTTATGGTTACACCGCAATCTCGTATATCTTTAATTCGGGAAGAAGGGTGTTGATTACTCCTCTGATTGTGCTTATTTGCGTGTAACGAGTATATAACAATACTTAAATTATTATTTATCCGTAAATAATATTATTATGTTATTATACTCTTTGAGTATACCTATTATCTACTAGTATAGTGCCCGTGCTAACGCTACGGTAAAATACAAAACAAGATAAAATTTGTAAAAAATAAAACGAATAATCAGATTCATTAAGATTCATGTCTCATATATTGTATAACCAAATATTTTTGTCACATAATAAATGTCACATAACAACTGATCATTTGAGGAGGCGACAACATCATTGGACTCACCCACCGACGACTTTCTTCATCCCCACATTGTTTAAACTTGAGGCTACAAAGAAAACAAATATTTTTGTCACATAAAGAAATATGAAACACAGTAAGCTTTTTCTTCTTTTGTTTTTCCGAGTTTGCATACCCTGGGGCCCAGCAGTAAGTCATACATAATATAGATATTACATGTAAAAACAAAAGAAGAAAAAGCTTACTGTGTTTCATATTTCTTTATGTGATAAAAATGTTTGTTTTTTTGTAGCCTCAAGTTTAAACAATGTGGGGATGAAGAAAGTCGTTTATGACCGTTTCCGAGTGCTTACGTCGCCGTACGACCACTCAAACTCGACACCGATCGCTTTGAGTCGTTGTCGTAACTTCACTGTATCAGTTTACGACCGCTCCGCTATATCGCTGCACTGTCTTCCTTCAGCCGCTCTCGAGTTACTGTGATCGCAACTCTTTACGACCACGCAGTGATGCTGGCGATCACTGTTCACCGTGGTCGAAACCTTCACAACGTGATCGTAGCCTCCTTCGACCACGTTTAATCTTCTTCTTTGCAGTCGTACGTCTTCAGACCACCTTCGACTTTGCGTGTTCGTGGTCGTAGATGCTCCCAATCACACTTGCTTTCGATTTTGCCGTGGTCGACCGCCTTTCGACCACGCCTGCTATCTTTACGACCACGATCTTCCTCCTTACGACCATCATGCAAAGTTACTGTAGCTTTGCCGTGGTCGTAAGTCCTTACGACCACGTTTACGACTGCTCATATCTTCCCGCTGAAGTCACTGCTCCTTACGATCAATTACACCGTGGTCGTAGCCTTCAACGTGATTGCAACCCCTCTTACAACGTGATATTAGTGCTGATATCAGTCATGCTCTGATGAAAACAATTATTTGCGTTGACTGAACCTGCGCTCACTGTCTTACCATTTGACCTGGTTGAACCATCCTCATGATAATCACCAGAATACATACACTTTTTCTCTACAGTAGAATATATATGTGAATGGTTCGTGAGTACACCAGATGTAGCTATAGAAGATATGGAAACAGAAGCTGCAGTTGCAGTGACTTTCTCTAATTCATCACCATTCCTGTTGTTAAAACTACCGCCATTGGCACACCAAGCTCCAAAAGAACGAGAGTTGGTACTTTGAGAAGTAATGCGTTCACTGTATACTGGTGCTTCAACCACAGCTGTTCCACTTGGGTCAGTTGATATAATGGAGTCTGTGCCAAGGTGCTCAAAACTATTAGTTGCATGCTGGCTGTTGGAAATATTAAACGTGAAACCTGGCACTGTAGAAATTGAGTTGTCTGCAGTAGATCGCTTATCTGGCAAGGCTACAGTCAATGGAGACTTCAATGGAAGTTCTGGTAGGGTGGCACCTTCATCTGCAAGGAAAGATGTTTCTAAGGCCAAGTGATATGCTGCAAATATGCCATACTGGACCACATGTTTAATTTTCTTTAGCTCATCCATGCTACCACCCTTCAGCAGAACCTGCAGATCATATGGGGCAAATAAGTTTCAGGAAACAATTATGTTTCATTGTTTGATGAAGACAAACTGGAGGATGAAAGAAAGATGTGAAGAACTTTTGTACAGCTTGTTGAAAAAAGAAGTAAAAAATTTCTGCAACTCAACCAAGTTTCTTTTTTGGCACTTTCTGGTTTAGCAAGACTATTATCACAAGCAAGGAAGACAAGCTATGGTTAAGATCACTCTAAGTAGCATTATGTAATTTATGTCTCTTGATGCAAAAAAATTAAGCACGTTTGAAGCCCATTTATCCCAGCAGAAATAAGAGAGAAATAGTTTATCACTTACAGTGCAACCTAATGGCTTTGGGCATCCTTCAAAAAACATCATGGTCTTCAGCATTTTCTTAGTCATATTACCCGAAGTCACAGAATGTTCAACGTATTTGTCAACATGAAACAGCTCACAGTAACCAAGCTTCTGAGATGGTAGGACATCAATAGAAGGAACTATTTGAGCACCTGTGCAACGAGCTATACGCTGCAAGAGGGGTTGCTTGATATTTAAAACCAGTGATATGTTCTTTTCTAGAAGCAAATCTTGAGCATAGCGAGAAACTGTATTCTCAACCAAAAGCAAGTTAGGTTTTTTAGCTACAATCTTCGCAACTGCCATTTTAAGGTGATCTGTTTCCTGTATATCAGGGAAAACGTACATATAAGATCAATCGGAGCTTAAGATTGCATACAAGAAACATGAAAAGGTTTATGAACCTGCTGGAGCAACGTGTCAATACTTGACAGCTGATTTGTAACTCGATGGTACTCAAGAGCTCCTGCAAGTAGAAGGAGGCGAGGTTTTTCTATTCTTGAAGTCATGCGCCTGTGGGCGACATTCTTCTTACAGACTACTCCTTTTATAACAGTGCTGAAAGGAAATAGATACGGGCTTCAGATAATATGTAAAGTATTAAGGTTCGATGTAGTATGAAAGCCAACACTATCTTAGGGTAGATGATAGATGATGGTTAAACAGTATGAACAGGATTTATATTAGTTGGATGCAGACCCCAAGAGGGCAAAAAACATTTACAGGACAGGACTTCATGAGGCACCGCGTTAATGAGGACTGCAATTGTAGCTAGTTGAGTTTATTGTACGAACTGTAAAAATGATCATTCACCTTTCACTGCGGTGCCCACACGCTAAGCGCTTAACCTTGACATATCCACCAGGATCCATGCCACCACCTTGGCTTGTGTCTGGTCTGAGGAAGTTTGCAGCTTCCCATGATACCGAAGTAACAATCTCCAACCAACCCATGTCATCACCTTCATGTAATGAAATATTCTCCACCTGCAACAGCTGAGAAATCAAGGCCCTGAAATGTCCATCAACTACATTCTTCATTACTTTCTTATGTTCTTCACTTGAGCGATCTCTACTTCGGAACTCTCCACTACCAAAGCTACTTGACGATCGAATGTGACACTGTTCACCATCAGCTATAGGCTCATCGTCGTCGTCGTCGTCAAACAATTCAGCTCCCATCTCGTCTTCTTCGTCCTCTGGTTCAGGAGGATGCCAAAAAATTTCATTCTTCTCAAAATCCACTAGATTTGTATCAGTACTTTCTAGAGCATATATGGACGAAGCAGCCCCGCACTCAGAACTATTATCAGGTTCTGGTTCATCCTCCACTTTGCTGAGAGGCAATGTGCCGGGGAATCCTTGGTCAACCACACGGGGGGATGCCTCCTTAGAAATTACATTTTCTTGAACGGTCCGTGGTATTGTTGAATTGTAGGATGAATCAGGCTCATCAAACTCATCTGGGCCATAGTATTGGTCATTGTGCTGAAGATGTTGTACCTGCCTATCAGAGCAGTAAGCAGCATACTCTTCATCTTCATCATCACTCCTGAAGAAGATTGTCACATGATGAGGTAGGCATTTTCCAAGTATCATAACTTGTCAATTACTCAAATACCACATAAGGTAAAAAATCAATGAATTTTCAGTGCCAAACTTAAATAGAATAACAAAGTCATTCTTTTTCTGAAAATAAACTAACAATATTGAAGGAAAACAAAGCATACTATATTATAAGTTAACTGAACAAAGCATATTATATTATAAGTTAACTGGGTAATATTATATGATATGAGGTTTCATACAGAATACCTGTTTGTGTAATAATCAAACTGAACCGAAGAAGAGTCATCTTTGTTTGAAACAGTGGACATACTTTTCTCAGGCACATGGCTGTCTTGCATATTATGGGAGGTTTTGTCTTGGCAACTTTTGGGAGGACTAATGCTGGAAGCACGGGCCACATGCTGATAATTTCCAGTAGAGTAAGAACCAGCTGTTGTGCTAACACTATTAACGGTGATAGTTGACTTGGTACTGAACAGACTCGCCTCAGACAGGGAAGGGCTGAGCACCGGTAGCTCCTGCTTGACAGTAGCAACTTTCTCTTGCTCCCATTGCTTGAAGCAAAAGTTGCAGACACGAATCCTGTCTCCCTCATCAACATTTCTGTCAGGGCTACTGGAAACTGGGATGGAATTTGCTGTGCACTTACCACAGAAAATGCGCCCGCAACGACGACAATGGTGCCTGCGGTTGAATATGGTGAACTGTTTGTCACAGTCATAACAGACTTGGCAACTGTGGTCGGGCATCCAGAAGTCCCTTGAGACATTGTCTGGGTTGGACCGACGTGGCAGCCATGATGTCATAAGCTTAACTACATTAGCAAAAGTTTTATCTGAGGCCTCCATGGGTGGCTGCAAAGGTACCACCTCAAAGAAATCCTCATATTTGCATCCTCATCGGCTGCAACAGAAATGTCACAAGAAAGTAAGACATCAGTCAAAAAAGAGTGTTATCCTAGAATGCGTGAAGTCAAATTATTTTAAATTCAACCAACAATATCTTTCTAAATATTAAGATTAGCCGTACAGATAGAAGGAGCATAACAGAACTTTTTCTTCATCTATATACTGCCAACTGCCAAGCTAACAAGCTAATTTACCTACAATCTAAAAATATCAATAGCAAGTTGTCTAAAGCTACATATCTTTCCTAAATCCAAAAGCAGAAAAGAAATCAATGATACCTAAATAGCAAAGAACAGTACTATAAGCCCTTAAGAAAAACTATAAATTTCATCATCCAATTATCTAATTCGCTAAGATACAGCACTAACAAGCTACTAACACGCCTCTCTGCACTTAATCTAAGAAACAACTCTGAATTTGGCCTTCCATTGCAAGGTGATACAGAATCAATAAATTCGCCAAGGACTATACCTCAAAGGACCCCAAAACCGATCAGACCAAGCACCACCCAGACCGCAGCCCACACTGCATTGCAATCCCCGGAAGCGCCTCTCGGAGCACCAAGATCGAGCAGGCGACGCGCACCGCGGCCGCCGTCACCACCACCACGGAGCGAGGCAAGAACTCCTCCGCGCCAACAACCCCGGTCCCCCTATAGGGCAAGAAAGGCCGGTCTCAGCATCCCATATCGTGCCCCGCGCCTGTGTCGCAGCGAGGCGGTGGGGGCGGGGCGGCAGCTCTACGCGCGCCGGGGCATGGGCGCCACACGGCACGGGACGGCGCGCCGCGCGGTGCAGACGGGATCTTGTGGCGCGGAGGTGGCGGGGCCAAGCACCGGTGGGAGAATCTGATCGGAACGGAGCCGAAAGATCGCAACTGTGGACGACGGAGACGATCTCCCTGCAGAGCGCGGCGGCGGCGCGCTCGGAGTAGTGGCCCCTGGCGATGATCTGGTCGAAGAGCTCCCCTCCCTCGCAGAGCTCCATGACGAGGGCTGGAGGGAGGCGCGCTGGCGTGAGAGGGGAAGGGGAGAGGGGAAGAGGCGGGCGGCAGCGCGAGAGGGGAAGGGGAGAGGGGAAGGAGGCGGGCGGCGGCGACGGCGTTCCTGAGGGGCGGAGGGAGGCGCACGGGCGTGAGAGGGGAAGGCGGCGGGCGCGAGAGGGGAAGGGGAGAGGGGAAGGCGGCGGGTGCGAGAGGGGATGCGAGAGGAGGGGAGAGGGGCTTCAATGACGAGGGATGAGTGATGAGGTTTGGTCCCAGCAATCTGATCCGTTGGATCTGAGTGAGTAAGAGAAAGACAAGGTTAGATGGGATCTTGTCCCTTCATTTCAAATGTTGGTTGGGTTTGGGTGTAAATTTTTAGGTGTACTTAGGATAGCTAATGACTGTGTTGTACAATTTTCTGTGTGGCTTTAGGATTGTTTTTTAGGTGCATTATATGTGGTAGAGATAAAGGAGAGATTTCACGAGATAGTGGTAAGCTCTTCTACGATAATTCTTTAGTCGTAAATTCTTCTACAACCACTTCTTGGTTGTAAGATCTTCTACGACCACCTCATAGTAGTTATCTCACGAGCACCTAGTGGTCGTAGATCCTCCTACAACTAAGCCAAATTTCGACTGACCTGTTTACGACAATTCATTGCATCGTTGGCATGTCTGACGAGGCAGTTAGCACGTGCATTTATTCTCTGGAATAAATGGACGTAACTTCTCTCTGAGAGAAACCGCCGCATGATGAGTAAGATACCACATCTCTAATAACTCCCGTCGGACGGTTATCATTCAACGTTAAGGCGTCTCTTAGCAAGAAGAAATGGCCGTCGTCTTGCAAGCTATATAAAGGTGTACATCAAGGAAGAGAGGAGGACGAACCCGGGGAGAGACCTGAAGAGCAGGACATTCCACTGTACTTTCTTCATTGTAATCAGTTTATTGAGCAATAATTACACAGGAGTAGGGTTGTTATTCTCCTAGGAGGAAGTCTGGACCTGTATAAAAATTTATGTATTTTTTCTCTGTGTGATCATAGCCAGATCTTTAAGAGTTCTCCCAAATTTAAATAAATCATATATAAAAATGATACTAAAACATGGATGACGTGCATGGCGATCCTTTGCAAAATCTCTCGGATGATCGCCGCTGAACTAACCAAGAATTGTTTGGGATGACAGGGCAATGAATATTCTTAAAAAAAGAGAGGCAATGGGCGATCCATTTTAACCAAAGCTTCCTTTCCTTGGTGGATTTAAATATTTTTTTCTTGTTGTCGGATCCAGTAACACTTTAATTTACGGGGACGTCCCACCTTAAACCCCATTAACATCTGAACTTGAAAATGAGAAACAAATATACTTGGGATCATGATAATTAAGTAATTTCTTTTATAACACGAAATAAGTGAGAATCATAGTATGATGATCCGGTATGTTTTCCGTCAAAGGAAAAAAAATCATCGTGCGATCCATTCCTTCAATTTTCAAATTTCCTGTTGTGCCTTCGTCCTAGTCTCTACTACTTAAAAATACGACTTGGTGGTCGTACATCCATTCTCTCTCAATTCTCCACAACAGTCTGATATGGCAACAAAATAGATCTAAGCCATCCATAATTTACCCCATGTAGCAGCAGGACAATGGTCCCACCCACCATCCCTCCCTATGCGGCATGCCTGCAACTTCCTCCCTACTCCCAGTGCACGCAACTACCTCTTTCTTCTTCCTGCCTCCTCACGCGTCGCTGCTTCGTCTTCTCACCCTCCAACCCCCTCCTCTTATCCTCGCTATCACGCCCTCTCTCCTTCACCTAGGCGCCTCCACAGCTGCCCCTGGTCAGGTCACTACTGTCACCATTCCACGTCTCAATCCATGTCTCCCTCTCGCACGCTTCTCTCTATCCCCTTTCCCCTCCCTCGTGTGCTCCTTCTCCCGCCCTCCATGGGCCGCCACTGCCAGCCCACGTCAAGCCCAGGCAACAGCGGCGGGGGAGGTGGATGGGGAGGCAGAGGCGGAGGCGACCACGGAGAAGGCGGAGTAGGTTGCGACAGCGCTAAGCGGCTATTTACTAGAATGCAAATCACAATGTTAGGGTTCTGATCTCCTTTGAAGGAATAGGTGAGTCCACAACAAAATAAAAAAGAACACAGAATGTATAGGGAGGGGATTTGAGCTTGGGTCTCACGTGTGAGACCAGACCTGGCTAACCAACTGAGCAACTGCGACTTTGTGACTGAAATTGGGAGACAATTTAGAAGAGGTAGCGAAGAGCTGGGCTCAAAACAGAGGAAAAACAGAGGAGGCTCGGGGCGGCGCACGGCCGACGGCGTTGCCGGCAAGGGGCGGCCGGGGAGGCGTCGGCGATGGCCAAAATGGACCCCGACACCAGATGGAAGCCAAGGGAGGTGCTGGTGTAAGCCAAGGAGCCCCAATGCAGGCCGGCGGCGAGGCTCAACGGCCAAAGGCAGGTGGCTGCGAGGGCGGCGATGGTTAGAGGGGATGAGGAAAAAGATAGGGGGAACATAAGCTTGCGTGGACCTCAGGGATACTCATCGATGAGTTGGCGGGACTGGGGTTGGCCGGCGGCGGAGGCCATGGGTGGCACATGGGAGGCCACCATGGAGGGAGGAGCTCGAGCGACGAGAAGCTCAGCCGGCGGCTGGAGAAAATTCAGGGCATTGAGGAGATGCTCTCAAAGAGGGGAATTGAAGGGAAGTGCAATGGAGGGGCAATGGCGGCTGTGGAGGCACCGCCGGCCGGTTTGGGGAAGATGGTCGGCATGGCGGGCTGGGGGCGCAAAACTTCAAATTAATGGTGGAGCTTCGCAATTAGAGGAAGAACACATGTGACTTGGCTGGCTTAGGGGGGATTTCGCCGGAGCGGCTGGGGCGATGTGAAGCGGCGGTGGTCGGTGCGAGCATAGTGGGGGAGGAAAATAGGGGAGGATGGAGAAGCCGGGGAAGCTACTTATAGCTGGAGGGGGTCGTTGTAGAGCTACTATGGCCGTTGACGGGAGAACAGGGAGTAGCAGGGCCGTGCGACGGAGGCGTGCGAGGCGCAGGGCGAGGTGAGACGACGGACGCGCAGGGTGACGTGCGTGACGACGATGGTCGGATACATTACTCTGCTCTCGGCATGCTTCACTCTGTACTATTTGCTTAGTTTATTCATATAAAGTAAGTAAATAGTTGGGGATTGGATAGAGTTATTCATATAACTTTATTTCTTAGTCATAATTTCGTTTCTCTTCTCATTTCATTTTTTTATCTTACGAGTACTAATTGCTCAACAAGATAAATTGCAGGAAAAAAAAGTTCATTCATCTCCCAAAGGTAAATCTTTACAAAGTTTTTATTTACAAATTACTCTATTTTGGAGGAGAGGAAGAGCCAAGTTGCATTTCTTCGGACACCTTTCGTCCAATTGGCTCTACTTCCATCAAACAAGATGCCTCCTCCAAAGAATATGTGAAATCGTGCTCAATGGGATGCAGGTTCAGGTTCCGGTCACATGCATGGAGTTTTGCCAATGCATAGCTTACAACGTTCGAGACTGCATCCCTGAACGACTCCGTCTGATCAGCCCTCAGAGTAGCAAGGTGTTTTTCCAAAGTTTTGGCTTGTAGTAAGATCGTATTCATATGAGTAGATGTGGTCTCCTCGGTGGGAATATTCTTTTTAGCACCGAATTCATCGAGTAGATTGTTCAGAAGATGGCCGCAATCTTGAAGGTTTGCCTTCATCGACTTCGTTTCTTCCTCACTACGAGTCATCACTTCAGAAAGACGTTTCTTTTCGACCATGGACTGCGAAAGGGTTAAAGTTGGTCAAGGAAATATTCGTTGTAGTCGTAAGTTTTTCTATGACTATATGGACATAAGCTCTTCTACAACCACATAGACGTAAGACTTACTGCGACTACCCTTTGGTCATAAGTCTTTTTACGACCACGTAATCGTAAATCCGACAAGACTAGTTTCAAAAACTGGTCGAAGGTGAAATTTTTCTTATCTGATAGCTGAGTGTCGAGCAGCTTAATCATTTCGCCTTTTTCTTTACTGATACAAGTAAGCTCTCCGATCACTTTGGTTTTCTCTTCTATCTCGGTGAGTAGATTACTCGATTCAATCTCTCATTTTGTTAAAACATTACTCGATTCAATCTCTCTTTTTGTTAAAAGAGAAAGATAAAAGAAAGGCTAGAAAGATGCATAGATAAATAAACTTAAGCTTCAGGGCTTACTGTTTATTTTCTCATCCAAGGTTCTAGCAGCAGGTTGGGTTTTATGAGGCTTATCGATAAATTAGCATTTTCTTCCTTCAGCCTCTGTGCATCAGCCTTCTCATTTTTGAGTGCAGAAGTCAAGACCTCTACATCTAGCCAAGACCTGCAAAGGTTAAAGGTAAACCTGAAATTTTGGTTGTGTGGTCAAAATAGAATTCGACTACATAAAGTAAGAGACTTACGATGCCACTGCTTTCTTGGAGAGTTTGACATTTGCTTGTCGTATGAGCATCAACTACCTGTGATATTCAACCACAGTTGCCATGTCTTCTAGGGCTTTCTGGATAAAGAAAGGCGGTGGTAAATAAGTAGAGACAAAGTATGAATATTCGAATTGTCAATACTCACATTCATACTCCTACGAGCAAAATTTACGAGCACTCACCCAAAATCTCTTAGTTGGTCGAGCTCTTCGACCCTAGTCCGCCACACCTTCTCGAGACATTCATCGTCAAAGATGTATTCCTTATTGGGAAGATCGTTGGGGTGTGGGACTAGTTTCCAAGCATGACCAGAAGAAGATCCCACCACAAAGGGTGGATTAAAAACAAAGAGAAGATGCTAGGATGTACTTCTCCTCCAACACCTTCTTTCGCTAGGACCACTGGAGTGGTCGTAGTCTTTGTAGTTTCGGCTATAGCTTTTGTCGCTGCAGTGGTCATTTCTTTGACCACCTTCTCCATCATCTTCTTGATGGCAGGCAGAGCCACAGGAAGCTTAGGCGATGAAGAGGCCAAACTACAATTGCAAGAAGTGAATCTGTAGTTGAAAAGATAAAGGTAAAATACAACATACATACTCGCATTTTTATACCTTTGAGTCATTGCTTTTAGCGCGAATCTGGAAGAAACCTTCCTAGAAAGTGGTTTCTTCAACTTCTTGTCCACAACCACGTATGGTTGCGGAGTAGTGAGGATCTCTTTGATCGCGTTCGGTCGAGAGTCTTGAGCCCCTTCGACCATGTCTGGTTGAAGGTCTACAGCAAGGGTTGCTGTTATTTCCTTCTTTTGTCCCTCCTGATGGTCGAAACCAGCTTCGATCATCGGGACGATCTCCTTCTCGATCATAGGTTCTGCTGATGCAGCAGTTTCCTTCATAAAAGACACAAAACTCTTCCAGTTTAACTTTTTAAGACACTTGATAAAGCCTTTGGAAAGGTCAACTGAGTTAGTTTTGATGTTATAGTAGAAAGGTATCTTGATCGTAGGAGACGATTGCTTTAATATGGCTACCCCAATTTCACTTACCGTACCTATATCCACAATAAATTGCTAAATAGGAGCACTCGAGGCAATCTGGAAGAATTTTAAGGTGGGCAACAGCAACCGTGCTCCCTTTTTTCTTATCGACTGACTTAACCAGTCGACGTTTTTTGGCCGGAGGAGCTTTTATTTTTTTCTACTTCTTCAACCACCATCAATTCAACCCCTTGGTCGTCTCGACGGGGATCCATACCAACGCTCTACAAAAGAGGAGGATATCACATAGTCATGCTCTATGACTAAGAAGTCTTAAAGATGAAGTCGATATTTTGATTACCTTTAGGCGTCCTTCCCTCTCCTTGGTAGAAATGTCCACCAAGATACAAGGAGCCTCCACCTCAAGCGATGGAGCCTTCTCGCAAATAGCCTTGACTCGAGAATTAATTTCCTCCAAATCAAGGTTTGTGCAGATAAACATGGTAGTCGATAAGAAGTGCTCAGAAAATGTAACCTAGTTATGAATACAGGTACTAGTATCACTTACCATTCTCGTAATATCGGGTCGAATTCGATACTCCCGAGTACATCCAGATAGGATGTGCTCGGCCTTCAAGGGACTAATGTGGCGTGTGATGAAGTTCTTCACCACATGCCAACTCGTAAGCCCCTTGTCACTCAACTCTTTAATGGCTGAGATGTAGGGGGCTATTCTTGTGACGTCTTCAAGGGCGGAGTTCCACAAACTATTCTTCTCCGCGGCCTTCCTGATGAAGGAGAGGATGTCTTCACCAGTCGTTTCTCAGTAGAACCACTTCTTCTTCCATCCCGACCATGAAGAACGGGTAAACATGGGGATGTAAAGATTCGTCTTCGCATCATGGAGCTTCTATCTGCAACTCCTGGCAATCCCCGCTAGTCGGCTCATCTCGTAGTAGAATTGAAAGAGCTCGAGGTCTGTTGGGATACCAAAACATGCCTCACAGAGATATACGAAGACGCTGAGCATCGTAATCAAATTGGGAACCAAGTTCACCAACTCGACCCCAAAATACTCGAGAACGTTTGTCAAGAAGGGATGAGCAGGAAGACGAAGGCCACATTCACATTACACTGGAACACAAGAATCTCTTTGATCTGTCCAGATGGCCAGTGTTGGCCAGCGGCTTTGATCCATCTGATGAATCACCTTGGCGGGATCTTCTCTACTATCTCCAATGCCTTCATCTTGGCATGATCTATCTCTGATTCAGCCCAAGTTGAAGAAGACTTCATCATTCTTTTGGGGGATTGGAAGGGATTTGTGTGAGATTGGAGATTGATTGGAGGCAGAAAGCTCAAACGAGTTGAAACAAATGGGGAAAGTGGAAAACCAAGAGTCACCCCTGGTAAATCTTTATAACCAATGCATCAATTACTTCTCTCGGGAACTGAATGTTTTCTTTGGGGACCGAACGTTTGCTTTGGGAACCAATTCAATGGATAGCTTGAGAGAAATTGATTGCATTTTCTCTGTGTGATGTCTTTTTGTCTTCACAACTCAAGCGAAATTACCTTGTCGACCAAGCCAATTCCTAGTCAATAAGGGTCAAGAATGTTTTTACTTTTGATCACTCTTTATCTACGACCATGCTTAGTCGAATAAGTTATTTTCACTTGAAGTTAGGGGCTAGATGACAACGATAGAATAATCCTCAAATAATTATATCATTATATTCCTTGAATATACCCATTATCGATAAGAGGTAAATATGGCAGGATGGTCGTAAGCACTTCTACGACCATATAGTCGTAAGTTCTTCTACGACTGCATAGTCGTAAGTCTTACTACGACTACCCCCTTGGTCATAAATCCTTCTACGACCATATAGTCATAAGTTTTACTGTGACTATTCCATAGTTGTAAGTATTACTACGACTATCCCATGGTTGTAAGTCCTTCTACGACCATGTAGTTGTAAGTCTTTCTGTGACTACTCTGTGGTCATAGGGATTCCTACGAGTCTATCTCCACCCGACTTATCTACGACAATGAACTATACTGTTGGTTTGTTGACCGCTTCTTCCTCTGTTTTCAGCTTGGTCTGTTTCATCTCTGTTGTCGGCCGAGTCTATTTTACTCTCTATCTGCTTTCTGTTGTCGGTCTGGCTTCCGGTTTTCCAGTAAGCATTCAAACTTCATCTTCATAGCTTTGTACCTATTAGAGAAGAAGGTTTGTAAGAATACTTGGGGAGATTTGAAGGCATCATTCACCCCCCTCTGTTGCCTGTTCAATCCTACACACACTTCGCTGGTCTTCTTACAACCTTCTTTGAGAAGATCACCGTGCACGATGCCTTCAATGCCGTCTAGAAGTCAGCAACCTCCAGGAGTAATAAGTGAAGCCCCTCGCTTAACTCTCGCTATGTGCAACGAATGCACAAACTCGAGTGGATACTAAATCCACCTCTACATGCAACACATAAAATCTAGAGCCTTCCTCCTTGCTCAAAAGGTGCATCACATACACAATTGAGAGGAGGACCTCATACTAGTTCAAAGGAGTGAAATATAGTACCAAAGGTTTTACTCCAACTAACCATAAGGGGTACATATACTCACACCACAAAAACTAGCCGTTGGAAGCAAAACACCTGAGAAAACAGGATTTCAGAAGTACCACGTGCTTACGACTGGTACTTCCACTCCACTCAGCAATGGTCAGAAAACTAACCATTATAGACAATTTCGGTAGTTCCAATAGCTAAAGTCCAGTACTACTGATCATCGAAAGTACTGCGCCACACAAGCAGAACTACCCATTTCTTCAGGGACAAGAAGACTCCTCGAAGGTGTCTCTCTAGAAAAAACATGTCGCTACACAAGCCAATCATTCCGCGAATCAGAAGTACCGCTCACAGAGAGCCGGTAGTACCGCTCACTAGTCGTAAGCTCACATAGAGACTGAACTTCCGATCGTCGACCACCCTGGTCCTCGACCACGTCGGATGATTCGACCACTCAGATCTCCGACCACGTCGTTCAGTTCAATCACACATGTCTTCAACCAAGCTAGTCTCCGACCACGTTGTTCGGATCGACCACACAGGTCTCCGACTATGCTGATCTTCGATTATGTTGGTCTCCGACCACGTTGGTTTTGACCATATAGATCTCAACCACGTCGGTTCGACCACGTTGGTCTCGATCACACAGACCTCGACCACGTTGGTTCTGACCACGTCGATTCGACCACGCTGGTCTCGATCACATAGATCTCCAATCATATCGGTTTCGACTACATCGGTTCGACTATGCTGGTCTCGATCACATAGATCTCCGACCATGTCAGCTCCGACTACACTGGTTCGACCACCAGAAGTCTTCTTGGAGTAACTCCAGAAGCCATCTCTGGTCGAAGGATCAGAGACAACTCCTAATTATAAGACAGCCTCTCTAGAATATGAGGATACCTGGATGGCTCCCATCTACGAGTATCTTTAGAAGGGTTCTGTGCCTAACGACGATCTCAAAGCAGATCGTCTATCCCACAAGGCCAAAATATATACTTTGGTCAATGGAGTACTCTACAAATGGGGTGCTCAAGGGGTTCTCATGCAATGCATATCGTAGAAAGAAGGATTACAACTCCTTAACAACATACATGGGGGTATCTATGGAGTACATGCCTCTTACAAAACACTGGTTGAAAAAGCTTTTCAACAAGGTTTCTATTGGCTAATAGCCCTCAATGACGCCAAAGAGTTGGTTAGGAAGTGTGTACAGTGCTAATTTCATAGTAGGCAAATAGACCAATCAGTTCAAGCTCTTCAAACAATTTTTTTCTCGTGGCCTTTTGCAACCAGGTGTCTTGACATCTTAGGACCATTCCTAAGAGCATTGGGGGCTTCGAATTCCTTTTTGTGGCTATTGACACGTTCACAAAGTGGATCGAGGCCGAACCTACGACCAGGATAACAACGAAAGCCGCAAAGAGGTTCATGATGAGAAGCATGATTACTCGATTTGGAGTATGAAGTCAGATAATCACGGACAATGGTAAACAATTTTCGAGTGCAAAAATTCCAAGAATTTTATGATGAATTGGGTACCAAACTTTGTTATGCCTCAGCCGCCCATCCTCAAAGCAATGGGGCAGTTGAGGGCACGAATGGCCAAATCATGTAAGGATTACTGTTCTATCTCCCTCTTGCCCCTCATGGATGTCGAAACTGGTTTCGACCACTTGAAGGGATGTCTCATTTTCAATCATGGGTTTTGTTGTCGCAGTAGTCTCCTTCACAAAAGATACAAAACTTTTTTAGTTTTCCTTTTCGAGTTGGTTGATAAAGCCTTGAGAAGTGCCTACCGAGTGAGTTTTTGTATCGTAGTAGAAGGGTAGCTTAATCTTAGGAGTCGGTTGCTCAAGCACAGCAGCTCCTATTTCTTTTGCGGTAGCCACATCTGCAAGGAACTGCTCGATGGGGTCGCTCGGAGCAGTAGGGGGAAGGATGGCAAGTGGAACGGCAACACTTGTACTCTCCTTGTCCTTATCGATTGCTTCGATAGACTTGACCAAGAACTAATTTCTCCCAAATCAAGATCTGTTCATACAAATGAAGAGGTCAATAAATAGTGCTCAAAATTTAATCTTATTATGAATACAATCATTACTTACCATTCTCGTAGTCCCTGGTTGGATCTGAGACTGCCGAGTACATCCACATAGGATGTACTTGTCGCTTCACGGGGCTAATGCAATGTGTGATGAAGTCCTTCACCACATGCCAGCCAGCAAGCCCTTTGTCCCTCAGCTCTTTGATGGCTGGGATGTAGGGAGATATCCAAGTCAGGTCCTTGGGGACTGAATTCTAGGTGGTTGTCTTCTCTGCAGTCTTCCCCATGAAAGAAAGGCTGTCCTCATTGGTCGTCTCCTAGTAGAACCATCTCTTCTTCTAATTCGACCATGAAGACCAAGTGAACATCTGGATATATAGCTTCATCTTACCATTGTGGAGCTTCAGATCGCATCTCCCAGTGATTCCGGTTTGTCGACTCATTTTGTAGTAATACTGAAAGAGCTCAAGGTCTATAGAATACCTAGGTATGCCTCACACAAATATACGAATGCACTAAGCATGGTAATCGAATTGGGAACCAAGTTCACCAATTCGACTCCAAAGTATTCGAGGGGAGACGAAGGCTGCACTCACAGAACGCCTGAAACACCAGAATTTCTCTGATATGTTCCAATGGCCAGTGTTATCTGGCAACTTTGATCCACTTGATGAATCTCCATGGAGGAATCTTCTCAGCACCCTCCAATGCCTTCAATTTCGTATCATCCATCTCCGACATCGGCCAATTTGAGGAAGACTTAGTCATTTTTCTTGAGTGGATGGTTGGGATTTGAAAGAGATTGAGGACAACCTAGCCAGCAGTAGAAAGCTTGAAGTAGATCAGAGAAGAAGGGGAAGTAAAAAGACTAAAAGTTACCATGTGGTAAGCTTTTTATAACCTTGCGAATCGATTACTTATCTTGGGAACCAAATGGTTATCTCGGAAACCACTTCGGCGGACGGGATGGTGGAAATCGGTTGGAATTCTTCTTTTTGAAGTCTGTTTGTATTTGCAACTCAAGCGAAATTACCTTATTGACCAAGCTTGCGTCTGGTCGATGAGAATCGAAAGGCCTTGCTTTCGACTATCTCCCGCTTATGACCTCACTTTCTCAAGTAAGTTATTTTCACTTGAAGTTGGAGGCTAGATGACGAGGAAAAAATAATCATCTAATTATTATGTCATTATATTCTCTGAGTATATCCCTTATCAATAAGAGAAAGATTTCTAACGGTAGTCGTAAGTCTTTCTAGGACTACTCCTTAGTCGTAAGTCCTTCTGTGAATATCTAATCGTAAGTCCTTCTACGACCTTCTGTAGTCGTAAGTTTTTCTATGACCACGTAGTTGTGAGTCGTCCTATGACCACCTTGTGGTCCTGGACCTTACTGCGACCAGTTTGTCTCCAACTGGCTTGTTTACAACGACCTGCTTCATTGTGGGTCTATCTGACGAGGCGGTTAGAACGTGCGCTTATTCCTAATAACCACACACAATCTCTATCTGATAACAACCGCTGCACGACAAATGGGCCATCATGTCTCTCTGACAATAACTTCCACCAGACAGTTATCTCCCGAACCATTGAAACATCTTTTGGCATAGGACAATGGTCGTCGCTTCATCAACTATATAAAGGATAACACCAAAGAGAGATGGATCAGACCACATTGGATTAGGAGATAGTGCTAGGAATTTTGCATTACGCTTAGTTGTAATCAATTTCTCTAAGAAATAGCCACACAGGACGAAGGGTTATTATTCTCCCAAGAGAAGGCCCAAACCTGTATAAAATTACTATGTCTCTATTCTACATGTTCATAGTCTGAGTCTTCTAGGGTTTCCCTGAATCCAAACAAATCATACATAAGATCAGTATTAAAACACCGACAATACTCTTTTCCTATTTGATTCGCTACTAGCTGAGAATTACCTTTCACTAGTAATCTATGAATCCCAAATGCTTTAGCTGCTCAGAGGTCTGTCTATAAACTTTTGTACTCTACCACATTGTTTGTGGCAGGAAAGTTTAATTGTATACTGTGTTTTATACTTTCTCTAGATAGGGAGATTAGGACTACCCTAGCCCTCGAGCCTTTTAATGTCAAAGACCCCATTGAAGTACATAGTCTACCGCTCGTGGTCCTATAGTGGGGCCCTTAGATTGGCTTATGATTTGTCTATTCAACAATGAAGTCTGCTAA
Source organism: Dendrocalamus latiflorus (assembly GCA_017311315.1). Taxonomy (NCBI): domain Eukaryota; kingdom Viridiplantae; phylum Streptophyta; class Magnoliopsida; order Poales; family Poaceae; genus Dendrocalamus; species Dendrocalamus latiflorus. The sequence continues at coordinate 39,104,842 of CM029611.1, forward strand.
AGCCTAGGACTTAATGGCTATTCATGAGATGGAATAGAGATCAAACTCCCTAAGTTCGATCGCCCATTTTGCTATATGTCTTTATGATTCCCTATTTTGGAGGATGTGATCGAGAGGGTATCCGGACGGCACCACAATTTTATGTGCCTAGAAGTAATGTCTTTGTTCCCTAGAAGTCATAAGGAGGGTATATAGGAGTTTTTGGATTTCTAGATATCTCTTTTTTGGTCCATGTAAAACTTCACTTACGTAATATACTGGCCATTGGATATGTTCACATTTAGCAACAAGTATTGCACTAACTGCTTATGGCGTAGCAGCTAGGTATAAGAGTAAGGATTCTATAGGTCTCGTAGAAACTAAGATTAGGCCGTTCATCAAATATCTCTTGACTTCTTCAAAGGCATCATTAGCTTCTATGGTCCACTCTAAACACTCATGTTTCCAGAGAAGTTTAAAGAAGGGAGCCCTTTTTCTCCCAATGGTGCTATGAAATGACTTAACGCTACCATATAGTTGGTTAGTTTTTGGACCACTTTCCTGGTGGTCGGAGGGCGCATTCATTCAATGGCCGGTATCTTCTTGCCAAGACTAAGAAGCCGAGAAGCTTTCCAAAGGAAACCTCAAACACACACTTCTCCAGATTTAACTTAAGGATATGTCTTCTCAAGTTATCAAAGGTTTCCTGTAGATCAGAGACATGGTCTCTAGCATTGACGCTTTTCACTACTAAGTCTTCAACATATGCCTCTAGGTTTCAGCCAATTTATGGACTAAAGGTTTTTTTGGCATTAGCCTTTGGAAAGTAGCGCTAGCATTTTTTAGTCCAAACGACATTCTCACATAACAGAAAGTTTTGAACGGTGTGATAAAGGAAGCTTTCTCTTTATCTTCTTTAGTCATACTGATCTGTCTTCTGGACTTGTAGGATGTTTGATCCACCAAAGATAACATTGATGGTGTGTTCTGTCTCTTGATACTCCATTTCCTCATCTATGTCTTTGTCCTTCTTGGTGCTCGGCTCTCCGACTTCCTGGATAGACGGTAAAGGTCCCTTACATGAGTAATAGTCCTCAAGCTTCTTTTGCCAACATGACAATTGCAAAGGTCATGCCTTGCTGTCTGGTGGAGTTGACATTATCTTTTGTTTTTCTTGGACTCATCGGTCAGAGCCTTTCACTTGCTTTGATCAGAATAATCCTTTTTTTGCTTTCGGATGCATTTCCGATATCGCTAGGTCTTCCTTCGTGTTAGCCTAATGATTCTTCTTGTTTATCTACAACTTCTTATCTTTCTTTTCCTTTTTCTCAATGCCTAATTGAGGGATCTTTTCTATCCAATCAATGTCCTTGTTCCACTTGACTGCCTCACTAGCGGTGGTGTACTTATCGACCGTGTAGAATAGTTCGATGATTGTTCGTGGAGGATTCATAGTGATATCCTCTATAAATCGCCTTGTCCTCAACCCCGTTCTTAAATGCCTGGATAATGAAAGAGTCAACAACTTTAGGGATAGAATTGCAAACCTAACTAAACATTTTGATGTTGATGAGGATTGAATAAATCCTTATAATACGGTTTTAATATTTAATTAAGGCCAAGGGACCCCTGTGGTCGTAAACCTCCAAAGGTTGCTCCCTAGTACCCTGGTCAGAGAAGCACTATGCATCTTGCTCGACCAAATGACCATTCAGAGATTCTGTGAACTAGTACTTGGACCCAATTTCAGGATATTCCTTCTGTGAGATGTATAAAACATGTGCATTATCTACTTAAAATAGCATGACATTTTAGCCCTGAGTCTCTGACAACAACTGCCATACATTGTTCCCACATTTGTCTCCCATTGACAACAATCGATGATTAAGCGTCCTCTCTCTAACAATAACTACCTCCCCGATCAGATGCGTTGGTTCAATAAGACGTATTCCTCAGTGGATAATTGGTGTCCCTTCAATGCTATTTAAGGGGTGGTGAGAGAAGATGGAAGGACAATGAAAACACCCGAATGAAGACACGTTCAAGGAGATTGAAGACAATTCAGAGTCAAGTAGATCATGCGAACCATAGTCTTCCATATAGGAGGAAGAACATAGGGACTAGGGCTAATTTCAAGCCTTTTTAAAGGCATCCTATAACTAGTTCATAGTTGTTAAGGATCCTACAATTTGGGCATACCCTAGAAGTCCCGCTAGTGTAGGATCCGGGTTGTTAAGGATGTCATGAATGAGTTGTAAGTTTTGAATAGTTATCGATGGTCTTTGAGCATTCCTGTTGGTAGGGGAGTATGACAACTTGAACTCTACCCTGAGTTCTCCACGTGCTCCACATGACTTAGTATGAGTGGAGGGAGATGAAAATGTGAATTAACCTATCGATGTCAAGCAGATCCATTATCTTCAAATCTTTCGGGTGACGCTAGAGAGTTTACACTATCCCGAATAGTGGATCAAGAGAGGACCTGCTATGGAGGATTGTGCACGGTATCTCAAGTGGTATTACTGATTGTGTTAATCTCAAGCTTCTAGCAGGAATGTCTTGAGGAGCTCCCATCGAAACTAAGGAAGTACCTTCATTTGTTTCAAGTCGGAGCTTCCACGAAGAAGAATGATTGGAGACCATAGTCTCCGAGGATTGTGCAGTGGACTCAACCTGATGTGACGAACTGTCGATCGAATGATGAGTGTTATCAGTTTCACCCGGCTTTCTGCCGGGGATAACTTTACCAATATCGTGACTAAGTGTCGATTGGCTCCTGAAACACATAGGAGTTGTTGGTGAATATCAATCATCCATGAACGAATTGAGAGTACTTTGACCCTTGAATTGAGGCAGCGCATTTTTGGGACCGCGTGTGCCTATCAAGTGTGCCGAACTTGTGGTGCTCGGGACTCTGACATGGTTGGGACACCTGATTCCCCGAGAGGTGTCAATGACAGGGACAACACGTCTTCTTTCATTAGGTCGACCTTGCTGGACGCAAGGACTAATGACCTTGAGATAGAGGAGGATGTTGACAAAGCGTCATGCTCCATGGTGCAGAGGTATGTGTCCATGTCGAGGTCAGCGTAGTTTGCTAAGTCGAACCAATTTTCCTCATCTCAAATCTCTACCATGATCGCATTGGTGATGTTAATGGTACCGAGGAAGGGCGGTATGCTGATTAGAAATTTGAGAGGTTTGGCACTTCTTCCCCATGGATGGCGCCAGCTATCAATGATCGAATCGCTGATCTTACGAATAGTAGAGAAATTTGAGTCTCGCAGAAGGATGAAAAGGGAAAATTGGTCTTTATTGCTATATAGAAATTACAACTTGCTCTAAAGGAGCGTTTATAGAGAAAAATGCTATGTGCCCTAATGCAGAATGGCCTTGTCGCTCTTCTCTTCTTCTTCTTCTTCTTCTCTCCCGGGTATGGCTTAAATAGCACTAAAGAGATGTTAGTTGTTTACAGGAACAAACATCTTGTCGATTCCTTCTGTCCGCACATGTAAGCAATTGATGGCAATAAGAGAGATCTAACAATAACCATTGATCGATTGTTGTCAGTGAGGGAGAGTTTCAGGAGGCGATCGTAGAGCGGTTATTGTTAGAGACACTAGGCTGATCGTGGAGTGGTCATGAGAATGGGAGCACACGTGATCCGCTCCTTACCCACACAAGACATAGCCTCAGCAGAGGCCCAAATATTGGATTATAAATCTTTCAAGCAGTAGCTGGTCGGGTAAATAAACAACGATTCTCCGACTAAGGGGTACACTGGACTTGTTACAACATAAGCTACTATAGTATTGGTTTAAGGGCTTTCATTACTTATTTAAGTGGTTCTTTAATGGATTATTTAATCCTCATCTAACTGATTTAATAATAAATTGAGAAGTTTCGAAAATCAGATTATAGTGCAAAAAAAATCATTACGCAAGTTGCAACGGACGTACCTATCGTACCTATCAGTAGAACAGAGAGACACCAGCTTCATCATGTTTTACCTCGCAAAATGAATAAGGGCCTATTCATATTGGTTTTTTGCATATGTTTTTGGCTGCGGCTGATGAATAGTATTGTATTATATAAGAAAGACGATGCAACAACAGGCGCTACAACATTCAGACCACTATATGACCAACAGAATTGTGATATAATAAAATATAAAGTATATTACATATATGAAAGCGAAAACTAGTGGCCGATAGAAACGATTTATAGAAACTAAGACGTTCGTATTATGTTCTGTTTTTGAAAGCAGAAGTTAGAATAAAAGGTCAATATGAACCTTAAGATCAATTTTGACAGGAGTAGACAACCTGCATATAAATCAGCTTAAGCATTATCCAACTGTTGAGGATGGTCGACGATCCTGAAGTAAACTTAATTTAAGTCGAGTTGAAACTAGCTAGAACTACCGGATAACATATTGTAAAAGAACGAACCAATTCCACGGTCGAGTCACATGTACCGGATAACATACTGTAAAAGAACAAACCAATTCGGCAATTCCACGGTCAAGTCACATGTACAAATCCCATTGGCTACATGTTAATCAATAATTTTCAAAGCTTTACGAGCATTCGTTGCTGTCAGCCTTCACAGGGTTTCGACTGTCGGGTTGATAATGGCTGTTACGTACTAGCGATCAACCACGAAACGACTACCATGCACCTCAATCGGGCGCACCTAAGTGCTACCAGCTTCTCGATACCGTGATCGGCCGCAGTGGCGACGCGCGCGCACGTCCACGCTCGCTCGCTGGTCTTATCCGGACAGCATTAATCCGCCCCGGTTTATCCGCGCGCGCGGGGCACCCACCCCTCCCCGCCGCCGTCGGTGACCCTGACGGCCTGACACACGTACGCTAGACATCTCGGCCGTCGCGTCCCATCCGGGCCGCGTCCGACGCACGAACGTGGCCTCGTCGACTCGTCGTCTGCCACGTTGGAAGCTCGGGCGATGCGACACGGCGTGGAATAGAAGGGAGGAACAGCTCGGCGAATGGCCAGCCCGTGTCGGCCGCGGACCGCGCGGGCGTTTTGCCACGGAGATGCTGACCCCGCTCGGGTCCGGTCGGTGGGGCTCTTTCACGTCGCGCTTCCGGCGAGTTGCGGTGGCTAGCCGGTTGGTCGGTTTATGTCGAACGTACCGGTGCGTGCGTTCCGTTGGGACGCCGTTACAAACGGGGAAATCGAACGATGCGCGGCCGCGCGTGCGTTCAGGTAACCGTTCGGTTATGGCCCCCTCGCTACGAGTTGCACAGTTCTGCCCCTTTTCCTCCCCATTCTAATCCAATAGTTGGTTCTCTCCTCATGAAATAGCCTGTTAAGGTTCCGTTTGGAACGTAAGAAACATTTCATTTTCTACAGAAATATAGAATTTTTTCAGCCTGTTAAGGTTCCGTCTTGGAACGTAAGAAACATTTCATTTTCTACAGAAATAGAGAATTTTTCATGTTCTAATGAGGCCAAAAAGAAACCTCCACAGTGATATGTTGAGTTGAGAGTGCCTGTGTTGTTTAAAATAGCTGAAATTTTGTGGTTGTTCCGTATGACGTAGTCTAACATGTAGCATTGCCAAGAATGCCACTTGCAGAAGGATTACCGTGCAAAGTTCACCGCTTCCTTACGATTTCTAACCCGGCCTGGCCCAAAACCAACCATCTCCTATCCTAAAGAGAAATTTGATGATTTGCCTTTTCTTTATTTGCCAACAGCTTATTTACTCCATAGTTCATATTAATTGATTATTTGTCCCATTTTTCAATTTTCAGTTGATCATTTGCTCTCTTTGCAGTTCTAGACTGTTTTCTATTTTGACAAAAGTAAATTACTATAAGAAATGATTAAACTGCCCCCTTCACACCATTCAGGCCCTGCTCCTCATCAGATGTGCCCAGGGAAGACCCCGGACCTGAGAAGAATGCCGAGGCGACAAGGGACCCAGCCATGACTAAACCGCCTTCAGGATCCAAATTTGTCCAGAATGACACACTAGAGGTGCAAACCTGAAGAAAGAATCGATAAAATTAGGCACTTTATAAGAGGATGTAATCATATTGGAGACAACACTTTTACTGGTGTATACTGCACCAATTGAGAATTGTGCATTCTCTCTTTGGGTCAGGAAGCACGAAATGCAGAACATGTTCTTCCAAGTGAAAGGGATCTCCAAAGGAAAATGAACATAGTATGAGTTAAAAATTTTCAAGTCAGCTACGGAAAGGAGGAAATAAATATTCCCATATTTGAGTTGAGTTAACAAACTGCTATCTGGAAACAAAGGAAAACCTGAGACATGAGCCACTGGATCCAGCTACTAAAAGCAACCTCCTTTTGGGCAAAAGGGTCCCTGTATGAAAAAGCCCAATTTCTAAAAAACCATTAGAGGCCCCATTTGAATCAATTTGGCAAACAAAATGAACGATGTTCCAATCTTAATGTCATTGAGACGAACAAATGCACCCGATTTTCACAAGAAGAGGAGCACATTGCACCATGAATCTCCCACATGCGAGCTTTTCCATCGTTCGAGCCCCAATCATGCCTGCCATCCACCCACAACGGGCTAAGGATATGTTCTTAACGGCTTCTAAAAGCAGTTTTTGGTTTTTGCTACAGTACATAACTTTCAAATAGAGTATTTTTTCAAGATGGGGTCTACAAGTTAATTATAGTACACGTTAAAAACCCAACATCTGTATCAACCAAAATCACAAGCAAGTATCTCTCTCTAATCTCTGTCGCAAACAGCTAAAATTCAAAAATTTTAGCCAAAAAACCATAAACCGTAGCCATATCAAACAGACTCTAAAAGATCACCCATTGTGCAACACCAAAGCCACCTACAAATATCCTCCATAATCCAAAGCTTCACCCATTTCACAAGAAATGGGCAGTTTGGTCATTTTTCATAGTAATTTATCTCTGTCAAAATAGAAAATGATCTGGAAATTCAAAGAGGGCAAATAATCAACTAAAAATTAAAAAATATAATAAATAATCAATTAATATAAACTATAGAGCAAATAAATTATTTACAAATAAAGGTGAAGCAAACCATCAAATTTCTCTATCCTAAACCCCACTGGATAACACACCATCCCAAGCACTCCCGTTGTTTCCTCACTTGTCGAAGCACACTCCCGAGAGAACCAGCCCAAGGCGATGGCCTCCCTGGCGCAGCACGTCGCGGGGCTCGCGTGCCCACCGCTCTCCGGCGCGTCGCGCCGCCCCGCGGCGCTGAGGCGGCCGTCGGCGCTGGTGTGCGGGACGGACGTACGCGCTGGCCAAGGAGGAGCGGGAGCGGGAGCGGATGCGCCAGCTGCTGGACGTGGCCTCCGAGCGCTGCCGCACCGCGCCCATGGAAGGCGTCGCCTTCTCCCCCGAGGACCTCGACTCCGCCGTAGAGTCCACCGACATCGGCTCCCTCGTAATCCCCGCCCCTACCCGCTCTCTTGTTCTTGCTCGCTCGTTTGATCTGAAAATTGAAACAGATAGCCCTTGGTGCGGGAAACAAAGCTAATCCTTGTTAGAAATTAAATGTTAATGTGAGTAGTTCTCAAAAATCAGGTTCTTGGTTTAATTGCAAGTCACCAGTCTTACCTTCTGCTTAATTGGGTATCACTAGTGGGAGAGTACGGCCACTAGAGCTGCCACATTGTGGTCTCTAAGTTGTTTTAGATCGTTAGCAAGGTGATCTGTTACTGAAAAGGAGCTAATTTTAGACTATTAGGGGGTGTTTGGATGAGGGGGATTTTTATGGGGTTTTTTTAGTCCCATGATCTCATGTTATTCTTACTTGGATTGTTATATTTATCATGGTTCTCTTGTAATAAAATGCTAACGCTACTCCCCTAGGGTCCAAAAGCATGTTCAATTGGTTATCCTCACCGGTTTCCGTCTCTGCCCTGTTCATAGTGGTAACTGGTATGGGGTAATCTAGGAATAAATATTGATCCTTCATTACTTTTTGAAGTAAATTAGTGAAGCATTTCATTCTTACATCAAATGGGAAAAAAACAGTAAAATATCACCCGGAGTTCAGCCGCACCTTGGAGTAACTCTCCGATTCTGCTAACTCTAAATGTGATGGGATTTCAGTTACTGACTAATTGCTGCTTGTTTTTCTAAAACAGGTTCCCTCCAATTAGATGTGCGCAGTGGATTAAGCACATCCAACTTACTATTTAATTACCACAATTACAGTCAACAATCAGCTATGCATCTATTATGTGTTAGAAATGCACATACACATACAAAAACTCAATTTGCTTAGCTGCTGGATTTGCATTACTTCTTTTTTCCCCTCTGGTAGTAATGATTTTGCTCGTTGCTCCTTCTGTCATATATTACTGTCGTTATCTGTGTTATGCACTACAATTTTTTGTGGTATGCTGGCTCTGCTCATCTAAAAAATGTTATATAATACTGTCATATATTACTGTCGTTATCTGTGTTATGCACTACAATTGTTTTGTGGTAATGCTGGCTCTGCTCATCTCAAAAATGTTTTACATATTTGAGATCTCTACAGATTAAGGGAACAGTATTCATGACCACTTCAAATGGTGCATATGTTGACATCCAATCAAAGTCTACCGCTTTCTTGCCTCTAGATGAGGCGTGCCTTCTTGATATTGGCAATGCAGAGGAGGAAGGCATCTGTCTGGGTTTAGTCGAAGAGTTCATGATAATTGATGATAACCCTGGTGATGAAACTTTCATTTTGAGTTTGCAAGCAATTCAGCAAGACCTTGCCTGGGAAAGGTGCAGGGAGCTTCAGGCAGAAGATGTTTTTGTCATGGGCAAAGTGAGTAAAAAACTTGCAGAAGGAACTATTTCCATGTTCTTCCTATTTCTCTCCGCTACTCCTTAAATAAATTGCTGTTGTTGAACTTGTAAACCAAATGTTTGTTAAGCATTGCCTCCTGTTGCCCTTGTTTGTCTTGGACCAATCAGACTTTGCCCTCTTGAATGCCTACCTGACAACAGCAGCCATTGTTGTTTAGAAAAAGAAAATCAGCGTAGTCGCAATTTGTGGGTATGTCCATTTTGAATATAACCTCCATTGATATATCTATTTCTGTGCTGTTGTTAACTTGGTATGGTTTAAGGATCAGGTAGTGAGATCAAATGCAGGTCCCATAATAGCCAGATAATTCATGTTCTTATTGGATTGTTCTGAATTGCTAGTTTGTTCCTGTGTTCCGTTCCAAACAGTGATGGCTTCTAGAAGCCAAAAGCCGTTTGGAATACATTGGCTTCTTAACGCGGCTTTTTTCTTCTTTTCCCCTCTTTTTCCTTTGCATTATCTGTGGAGATATAACAGTGTTTTTCATTTTTCCTATTTTTTGTTCATTTTCATTTAATTGAATATCTCAGAAAAAGTTAACAACCACTACAGTGTCATTTCAGCTAAAAACCATATCACTTTTGACATGACAATATATAAGCTTTTCTCAAGAGCTTACCTGATTGTTGTTATTGTGGTTCCTGCAAGTTCCTTTCTCCTTGTGCTGTCTACTTTACTGTTAACACATCATATGTTCATCTGATGTCTCTTGAGATACTCTGGTACCATTCTTTGTTTTGTTGGGAACAAGAAATTTGCCGTACTATTTTATTTTCTGCATCTTTATTCATTTGTTCATTTTGCAATGTTGCCCTGCAGGTAATTGGTGGTAACAAAGGAGGTGTGGTAGCTCTTGTTGAGGGCCTCAAGGGATTTGTTCCATTTTCACAAGTGTCATCGGTTGGTTCTCGATCTTATTACAAACTTTATTTCGTCCTTTGGTTTTGGTGCATGGCATGAGCTGCCTTTCATCTGCCTAATATAGTTCAAAAGCTGATATTATGGATATTTGAACATCTGGTCTTAGTTTGCTATGATTTGAGTTTTCAATTGCTTCACCCTCAGACTATATGTTCACTATTTTACAAACCGTTGCTTGACCTTGATCAGAAATCAACTGCTGAAGAGCTGCTTGACAAAGAACTACCTCTGAAGTTTGTAGAAGTTGATGAGGAACAAGGCAGGCTTGTTCTCTGCAAGCGCAAGGCAATGGCAGACTGTCAAGCTCAGCTTGGTATTGGTTCAGTTATCTTGGGAGCTGTTGAGAGCCTAAAACCTTACGGTGCCTTTATCGACATCGGTGGAATCAATGGCCTTCTCCATGTTAGCCAAATTAGTCATGATCATGTTGCGGATATCTCGACGGTTCTGCAACCTGGAGATACCCTCAAGGTATTGCCATCTTGATACTTGCGAATTATGCTATATTCCTATAGTTTCTAGAGTTTTGTATGCTATTAGGTTATGATACTAAGCCATGGCCGTGAAAGAGGTCGGGTTAGCCTTTCTACAATAAAGCTCGAGCCAATACCTGGTGACATGATTCGCAATCCAAAGCTTGTTTTTGAGAAGGTATGTATCAAAAACAGTATTTGTCCAATATGCCGTAGCAAACAAACTGACACTGGTTTCTTTGTCTCAACTTAGGCTGATGAGATGGCTCAGATATTCAGGCAGAGAATTGCTCAAGCAGAGGCAATGGCTCGTGCTGACATGTTAAGATTCCAGCCGGAGGTACTGCTATCATCATTATGTGAAGACTCTGCAGTGTCAAAATGCAATTTATCTAACTTTATTTGTAAGTCACTAGAGTATCATACGACAGGATTAATTTAGTTGTCTTCCTATGTCACCTCTTTACAGAGTGGATTGACCCTCGGTTCAGAGGGCATCTTAGGGCCATTGTCGTCAGACACACCTTCAGAGGACTTAAATTCGGGAAATTCGGGAGAAGGACAATCAACGGATGAATAGATTCAATAGGAAGAGTGCATCTGATTTGAAAGATGTGATGGCAGCTTATCTTCTCATTTTTCCGCAGGCAAAGGCATGGCGAAGACCTATTATGTATTAAGATCATTTTCCCTCTTGAATTTGTGCTTGTATCAATGTGTATGAAATGTAAGGTACTGAACACGCCGAAAAGAAATGGAAGTTACTTCCCTGACACCCTGTTGTAAAGCTATCCAAAATTCTTGCAGAAAAGGGTGTGCTTGTATAGCCACCCTTAGGCCCAAGTGCAGTTTGACTTTCAGGTTATATTTTCTATTTGGTACATTATTCAAGATGGAACTAAGCGTTCTGAATTAGGTATCTCCTTTTACTCAAAATGAAGAGCAAACAAATGAGAGATTTGCTAAGTAAGGCCGATGGTAACATGTGCGCCAACAGCAAAATAGCACACGAAACGCAGCGTTACAAGCCAAATTTTCTGTTACATTTTGTTGTGGCTGATGGTCACATAAAACTTTACGGGTAAAAAAGGTCTAAAACTTGTTTGAATTGGCTACAACCCCAGTAACACAATGTCATCCCAGGTGTCCATAAAAAGCAATGCTGTTTCACCAAAAGAGTGCCAGAAAGTAGAGAGAGAACCGAAGTCATCACTTTTGGAACTTCGCAGGTTGACAATGGATAGACCTTTTTTATCAAGTGAGTTGTGCCTGGAGCAGCTGTTCTCCCTCGTGGCCACAACTATTCAACTGATTATAGAATCGTTTGCATGTGTGCTCCCCTTGCCCTTTTTTTCAAACTTATCAAGCTGCCAAACCTCACAAGTTTCACTGATAGCACCCTCCACTATTTTTACATACCAAACATCAAATGGTTTTCCTATTCCCTGAAGCGTGAGAGCATGCATGTCAACGCTGCTTAAAATGCTTTCTTAAAAAGGCTTCACATCTTGCTACTATGTTCATTGATTTATCAGGTTTTATCTGTTAGCCTACCATACCGTTCCGACTGTGACACCTCGCTTCAAAGTAATGTTGCATGTATTTACATTACCATTACTACATACTAGCTGAATGCCCGTACGTTGTTACGGATTTTTAAAATTTATCATACTACATGTTTAAAAACTCACAGGTGGTAAAAAATTTTACAATATGCATACAAACATGTTCTAAAAGTTTTTAAACCCGTCAAGTAAATCGAAAGTCGTCGATCACACCTCGTGGTCATAAGTCGGAAGACATCGACCACACCTCGTGGTCGTAAACCGAGAGCCCTCGAGCACACCTCGTCATCGTAAGTCGGAAGCCGTCGACCATCGTGCGTGATCATAGCTCGGGAGTGGACGACCATCGCTGGTGGTCGTAAGTTGACAGCGGTCGACGATCGATCGTGGCCCTAAATCAGGAGCCTTTGACAATAGCTTGTGGTCATATGTCAGAAGTCGACGACCATCGTTCGTTGTCGTAAGTCGGAAGCCATAGAGGGCACCTCATGGTCGTAAGTCAGAACACATCAACCAGCGCTCGTGGTCGTAAGTCGGAACATATCGACCAGTGCTTATGGTCGTAAATCAGAAGCCGTCGATCACACCTCGTGGTCGTAAGTTAGAAGCCGTCAACCATCGCGCTTGATCGTAGGTCAGGAGTGGTCGACCATCGCTGGTGGTTGTACTTGGTAGGCCTTCGGTACGCTTGTGCCCTGTCGCCCGACTTGTGGTCGTAAATCAGAAGCCGTCGATCACACCTCATAGCCAAAAGCATGTTACAATCCATGGGGAGTATAAGACCTTGTGGGTTTTGCCGTCGAGAGTGGGGAGCCCAATCTCAGGGGTGACATGGGGTAGGTGATGGGGATGTCCAACTGGAGGGGGAACTCATAGCGGCGGATGTTATGGATGAACCAACAGGTGACCTCCAGGTTGGCGCTACGACTACGACAATGTCCACGGGCGCTACGACTATGAACCATGACCGTGACTTCAACCACTGCCCCCTTCAACTTCAACCACTGCCCCCCTTCAACCACGACTCTTCGACGTCGACCACTTCCCTCTTCAACCACAGCTTCGACGACGACCATGGATCTTCGACTTCGACCACTGCCCCCCTCGACCACTATCCCCTTTGACCATGGCCCTTTGACGACCACGGCCCTTCGACGCCAACAACTTCCCCCTTCGACCACAGCTTCGATTTCAACCAAAGGATCTTCGACTTTGATCACGGATCTTCGACTTCGACCACTACCCCCTTCGACTACTGTCCTCTTCGACTACGGCCTTTCGACGTTGACCACTTTCCCCTTCGACTACGGCCCCCTTCGACAACGGCTTCGACTTTGACCATGGATCTTCGACTTTAACCATGGATTTGCGATTTCGACCACTGCCCCCTTCGACCATTATCCCCTTCGACCATGACCCTTCAACGACCACGGCCCTTCCACATGAACCACTTCCCCCTTTGACCACCGCTCCCTTTGACCACTGTCCTCTTCAACTACGGCCCTTCGACATCGACCACTTCCCCTTTCGACCATGGCCCACTTCGACCATGGCTTAGATTTTGACTATGGATCTTCGACTTCGACCACTACCCCTTTGGCCACTGTCCCCTTCGACCACGGCCCTTCGACGACCATAGCCCTTCGACGTCGACCATTTCCCCCTTCGACCACCGTCCCCTTCGACCACCGTCCCCTTCAACCATGGTCCTTCGACATCAACCACTGTCCTCTTCGACCACGGCCCTTTGACGGCGACCATGGCTTCGACTTCGACCATTGTCCTCTTCGACCACGGCCTTTTGACGTCAACCACTTCCCCCTTCGACCATCGCTCCCTTCGACCATGGCTTCGACTGTGACCATGGATCTTCAACTTCGGCCACGGCCCCTCAACCACAACCCCCTTCGACCATGACCCCGACATCGACCACGGCCCTTCGACTGCGGATCGACTTCGTCTACGGCCCTTCAACTTCAACCATTGCCCCCTTCGACCACTGTCCCCTTCGACCATGGCTTAGACTTTGACCACGATCCTTTGACTTCGACCGCTGTCCTCTTCGACCACTGTCCCTTTCGACCATGGTTTGGACTTTGACCACGACCCTTCGACTTCAACCACGGCCTGACTTCGACCACGGCCCTTCGACTTCGACCACCGCCCCCCTTAGACCACTGTCTCCTTCGACCATGGTTTGAATTTCTACCACGACATGACTTCAACCACGGCCTTTCGACTTCGTCCACGGCCCATCGACTTCGACCATGGCTTGGACTTCGACCATGACCCTTTGACTTCGACCATGGCCTGACTTTGACCATGGCCCTTCAACTTCGACCACCGCCTCTTCGACAACGGCTTCAACTTCGACCATTTATCTTTGACTTTAACCACAACCCTTCAGCCATGGCCCCATTCAACCATGGCTTTGACTTCGACTACAGCCCCTCGACTTTGGCCACAGCCCCTCGACCATGGCCCCCTTTGACCACGGCACCGACTTCGATGACCAACTTGGGAGACCAAAATCGCTAGTCAGTGTGATAGGCTCCGAGCCAAGAGCAGGAGGAGGTAGAGAGGCTCATCGAGCGAGTGACCGCTGGGCGGTGGCGGCTGGGGGAGAGCCACATGGGCAAGCGTAGGAAGAGGAAGCCACCGCCGCCATCGTCGAGTGCTCTTCTCTCTGATCCACTGGCTGTTGTCGCCGAGCGCCCTTCTCTCCGATCCACCAGCCGCTATCGCCGAGCATCATGTCGCTGATTGGAGGAACAATGGGAGATGGAATTGGTGGTGGCGTCGAGGAGGAGGAGGCGCGGCACGAGGGTTCGAGGGAGAGAAGGAGGCGGCGGTTGCGGGAGGTGGAGGTGGGAAGGCGGCGATGGGCAGATGGGGAGAGGAGGCGGCGGGCAAATGCGTTGGGGAGGCGGCGACGGGGGGATGCGGCGCTGCTGGGGGAAGTTGGGGGACTGCGACCAGACACTGCCGCGTGGGGAAGGAATTGGTGGCGGTGCTAAGGAGGAGGAGGAGGCGCGGCACGAGGGTTCGGAATAGAGAAGGAGGCGACAGTTGCAGGAAGTGGAGTAGTTGCGGGAGACAGAGGATGTGGGGGAAGAGAAGAGGAGCGCGGCCCACACATCGGTCTGACCTTTTCTACGAGGAGCGGAAGAACTACCTACATGCGAATCTGGACAACTGATCTTTGATCAGATGGTTGAGAAGAGAGGACGGAGAACAGACCAACGGCCACCAACTCATATTTTTAAGGAGTAAAGATATTCACATTAGCCATGTATTCACATTAGCATTGCTGCATGTATTTACATTAGTGTCACCATTGTATATATCCCTCTACACCACGAATCAGGTAAGTGTTTTATTTCTATAAGCCTTCATGTATTAGAGCTTTAGGTTTCTAGCTTCCAAATCCTAGCACCGCTGCTCGTCTTCCATCAGAGTGTCTCCACTCCCCGGGGCAGCCATCTCCTCACCGCCCTGGCGTGGACGACACCACCGCACCACGCTGCTGCCAGGCCATCGCGCCTACACTAGCGCCCGCCTAGGCCTAAGCGCACCCTGATGTCGTACCACCGTTGGGCTTCCTCTCGGCCACTGCCAAGCCCAGATCTGACCATCTTCAGGCTAAATCCAGCCACCTCTATCGCCGGCCTCGGAGCTCCAAGCCGCCACCGCCCCAGATCCACATGCCGTCGCCTCATATCTGGGTTCACCACTGCCGGATCCGAGCCTCGACGCTGCCGCCTCGGCCGCTATGCCTCGACTGCACCACTGCCTCATGACCATTGTGCCCACACCGTCGCCCGCGGCCTCGGCTCCCTCTTGCCCGGTCTCCCCTCTTGCTCTGGCTTCTCCCTCAGCTCTCTCTCTCTCCAAGCTCGCATCACCCGCCGAGCCTCCTCTTTGAGCACCTTTTCTCCCACCCACCACCCTTCTTCCTCTCATCTAGCTATGGGCGACTCTAACGGACTTCTTGGTCCGTGCCCCACTAGTGTACCACAGTGACCTCTACCCATTTAAGTGGCCGACCATTGCTTTCTTCTTGCTTGCCTCCCCTTGCTCTCTCTCCTCCCCCTTTCTTCTCCCCATCGGCCGCCGTGCACTCCGCCGGCATCCGCCAACAAACTCTTCTTGTTACTCTTACCAAGCCATCGTGGCTCCTTTTCTTCTCTTGGTTGCATGAGTGCACCATTGTCTACTCCGGCAACTATTGTGCTGCACAGCCCTCCTTCTTGTGCTGTTATGCACACTATCACCACTGTCGAGTCCTCCCATTTTTTGTGCTCTTGCTTCTCCTTTGATATTGTTGTCTGATCTGTGCTGCCTTGACTACAGCGATTTTCCTTGACTGTGATAACTTCGACATCGACTTCTCACTACATCGATGTCATCTTCGTCTACGTTGACCTCACGCGACTTCGTCAATGGTGCCACTCTTCATAATCGGTACTCCTACCTCGGCGACTTGCACTTCTTCCTTGGTGTCTCCGTATAGCGCACCAGCTTCACGGAATTATGCTTCAGTTTGAACGTCCGATCCGCTCCCGTTCCAACTGCGGGGGGTGTTAGCCTACCATCTTATTCCCATTGTAACGCCTCGGTTCAAGATGCTGCTGCATGTATTCACATTAACATTGCTACATATATTCACATTAGCCATGAATTTGTAGTATTATTGCTGCATGTATTCATATTAGTATCATCATTGTATATATACCCCTGTACACCA
Organism: Dendrocalamus latiflorus; assembly: GCA_017311315.1. Lineage (NCBI taxonomy): Eukaryota > Viridiplantae > Streptophyta > Magnoliopsida > Poales > Poaceae > Dendrocalamus > Dendrocalamus latiflorus. The sequence continues at coordinate 39,121,389 of CM029611.1, forward strand.
TGAATTAGTTAAGTGATTCGTTTCTACGATCCTTCGTGATCAACTTGGGTTACGCCCAATCACGCGTACTGAACCATCTAACCATCTGCAGGAAGGATGACCTGAGGATGGAGCTACCAAACCAAGATTAGCAGAGTAGTAGTGTCAGTCCCTTTCCAGTGCGCATTTTTCTGAACCCCTGTACCCACTGCAAATCCAGTTTTCAGTACTTGAAGTGCTTTTCCCCCGGTATGGTATCTTCAGGTGGACCTACTATTCATGCACATCGGTCGATCGCAAGCCGATGCGTCGTCGATCAGTCTCCGCGCATACTCGTCGTGAGTGGGAATTGGAATTTTGGGGGATAAGCCTTCCCCTCCTCCGCGTGCAACTTGCACCGCAACAAGAAGTTGACGACGCAGAAACATGCAGGAAGCAATTGAGCTCTCTGTGTCGCAATGTAGCTGTCAGCTCAAGCTATGCACATCAGCTTAAAACGTACCGGCCTGTGAAGTTGTTATCCCTTCGCCATGTCGACTCTAGGCCCTAGCTATAGCTATGTGGTGTTTGACCACAGGTAGGCGTAGCCTGGCCCTGGGCAGATCACACTTTTGCTTGCTTAATAATTAGCATTTGACAAATGGTGAGTATATTGACCTGCAACATGCTGCTGATGAGGATTAGGTCTCATGGCATAACATGACACACCATCGTATATCACCATGGACAGGCATATACATACAGGTATGAAATACAATCTATGCAAGTTATTAATCTGCACACTCATCACTTTTGAGTTGTTCTTTCCTTTCTTTTCCTCCATTTCGGCATGCATGCTTATAGAATACTAGTTCAAAAAGGCAGGCAGGAGGGACGCAGGAGTCAGTCTAGCTGCCGAATTCTACAGCGCAAACCGGCGCACCTAGACAAGTACGTGTTGAGACTTGACTGAATTAAAAAGAGCACGTACAAGTCCTCTGCCTGCAAGAATTTCTCTTCGGTTTTTTGTCACCTTTTGAACTCAATTGTCAAACAACATACGCACGCAGCGCAGCACCAGTGCCGACCGATCCGTCGCCGTCGATGGCTTTCTGCCCCTACTAACCGATACAGATCGCGATACAGGTAGATATACGCATACGCATACGCATGCACACGGCACACCCTGCCACATGTCGGCCGGAGATGAACACGACGTCGAGGCCGGCCGGCCGGTCAATTCCTCGGTATATCTAACTGTATATTGGTGGTGGTAGATGAAAGAACTTACGTACACAAGCCACGCACGCACGTTACAAGCATATAGGTAGAGAGATAACGAGCTCGACGATCACGACGGCGTACGTACGTCGAGACTAGTACACATGATGCCGCCTTTCTATCTAACTCTCGTTGACTTGGCGAACCCGACGCTGCACCACCGAGTCGAGTGGCTTTCTCGATCACGATACGGCCGATATGTCGATGCAACGATCGTACGTTCATGCGATCTGCCGCGTACGACGTCGCGTATCACGGCCGACCGCGGCCACGCGCATAGGCTGGTTGGCTACGTGAGTGCACGCACGGCACGTCGCGCGTCCAAGTTGCTGCAGCGCGCGGCGCAGGAAAGTTCCGGCCGGTCCTGGGCAATCTGCTTGCAAGATTCGAGCAGCAACCAGCAGCGCAGCGCAGCGCGCTAGCTAGTGCTCGCAGTAGTGCATGGCGCACGAGAGTGACACGAGCAAACGCAGAACACGGTGTCCGTGCGGTCGTGCATGCACTTCGCTACCATTACATCCAAATTAAACGGCTTATAGCCATAGGCAATAGTGCTAGCAGCTAGCCACCATCTACCACCATAGCAGTAGCAGTAGCTTTTGGAATACTAGCAATCGTGATAGCTCCTGCCAGTGCCGTGCCTAGGCATTGACAGTGGTGGTGCGGCAAGATATGGGCAGGAGGAGGTGCCCGGCCCCCCTATTTTTTCCCCCCGGAAAGCGGTGTGAATGATGTGTACGTGCACTGGAGCAGCAGCCGGGGCATGCACGAGGCCCAAACGGTCACGCCTGCCTGCCTGCGCTTTCTTGTAGGTAGAAGCAACGACAGCGGCAAGCACGAGCTGCACGACACACTGACGTACGTCTTATCCGAGTGGATGGCTAAGTCCTTGATCCATTGCCTGCCGAGGCCGGCCGGGCAGAGCATGCAGTGCCAATGTGCTGTGTATCATTTGCTCCTTTCCATCCCCTTCTTTTCTTTATGTTTAGGCCAGTCTCAGTAGGGTTTTATGGAGTTTTATGTGCATTAAATACGCTTACATTGCACTGTATTGATGAAGAGAGAGATGATAAAAGTTTCATGGGAGTAGAGAGAGTTTCATGGGGATGAAACTCTTCTGCACTGTTTCCAAAATATGAGTGTGTTGGAAATTGAGACATAAAACCTCCACTGAGAGCAAGTTTAATAAGGCTGACTGTGCTAGCTATAAGGGAATCCATGTCATCATAGTCCTATGTGGAGAGAAGAGAAAAGGAGAGAGAGAGCCAAGTCGGCTCCCATGCAAGAGTCAGGCTATAGCACAGGAAAAGAGGCGTTATCCATGCATGTACCAATAAAACTAACTGTTATACACATGCATGTATTAAATGACCAATACCCATGTATGTATTAAATGATTGAGAGCTCTTGTAGAGACAACTTATAGCCAGCTTATTGTATGAGTTGGCTGTATCTTACCTTTTGATGACATGGAAATGTATTGGAGGTAGCAGCTATCTATACTATTAAACTTGCTCTGAGGGCATCTCCAATGGTTATAGCTAGCAACTAACTATAAGACTTCCATATCATCTATATAGTACACACTAAAGTTAGCATTCTAAAGAACTATCTATAAGGATAGCTATTTGATGCTTATATGCACACACAGAATTTATGGAGGCTGTCTCGTTTGGCGCTATAGACTATCTCTAGAGCTGTAGAGAGCTGCGTTCTCTTTCTTCATTTAATATCTTCCACGTAGGACAGTTGATGACATGGACTCTCTTGTAGATAGCTGCTATAGACCCATTGGAGATGCTCTGAGACTGAACTTATTTAATCCTTCTCCTTTCCTTGATCTTTGCGTGGATTGATCAATCAATGGCTGGCTCGCTTTTTAGTAGGTAGATATATAGGTCCCCTGTTTCATCGGCTCGAACTGGGCCGGCGTCTTTGCGCTTTTGGCGTGCGCGCGCGTGTGCCCGCGAATGAACTCTCGTGATCGATCGTTGTGTCATGAGTGACGGCAACCCCAATGTCGCGTATGAGGATAAGCGGCTGGCTGGAGCGAGGTACTAGCTAGTGTTGCCCGTCTGTGATCCTACTGTGTGGCCACTCGAGATTTTTTTTACATGTTGCGACGACGATGGTGGGTTTTTTGACTTATGACTTTTTTACGATATCTAGTAATTAAATAGAATATCTTTTTAAGATGGTGTTGTAGTGGATACTGTCCTAAAATTGATTGTAGTGGATACTGTCCTAACGTCATTTATATCGGTCAAAATCATACACGAGTATCTTTCACTCCGTATTCTCTCTCGTAAACAGTCAGAATTAAAAAATTTAAGCCAAAATCTATAAGCTATAGCTAAAAAAATTCACCCGATAAAAGGCGTGTATCGGGTAGGAACTATTCGTAAAGTGCTAAATATCTAAATTAGTGATCATAACTGTTTGATACGCATAATAAAAATATCGCTTTTGTTCGATCAAGGAACACTAGCAATGCTAGTGGTGTGTGATTATTGAAATGGTGATCATCATCTTCTTGCATGCAATTAGACAGTTCAAGATCGACCACATAGGTTTGCGTTATCTCACTTTACGGCTGATTTCCATGGAATGTATCCCCAATGCATATAACTGATGGGGTGATTTCTTTAAGACAGTGTCCTAAGGGCACTTTCAATGAGCCGATCTCAGCAATGTCTATGAAGTGATACGTATGATTTAGAGCAAGTCTTATAATACAGCCTTCAGCTGGTTGTATGAATACTTATAGCTCACTTTTCAGCCTACTCATATAGTAGTTACAGCCAGTTGAAGGTTGTATGACCTACCCCTTCCTCTCACAAAGTTTCTTGGTTCTTGTGCTTCAGCTGGCTGTAAGCTTACATCCCACCTCTCTTCTCTCTCCTCCACCTCAGCATACAGCCAGCTTACAGCCTCTTATAATACTTGCTCTTAGAGTGAGGTGGAAGAGAAATTAATGAAGAAAGAAAGAGAAACAATATCTCATACAAGACATTGCATGTGCACAAAATCCAAACAGTAAGAAATCACCAAAAACTGCATTGGGGGAGAAACTGCAATGTTTATGCCAACTTTTGAGAGAGTAAGGGGATGGAGAGAGAGGGGAGAATAGGGAATGGTGAGATTTATTGCTTGGACCCATATATAGACATCACCCACTGAAGTAGTAGTGTCTACAATAGTTTTTTGATGATGTAGAGAGAGATTGACATAGCTTGTAATGTCTATCATTGGGAATACCCTAATGGATTTTGGTTTACATTTGTTTTCAGTCTACACCGTGGGCGCTAGCGTAACAGATGATAAACCTCATGCTCGCAATATTAACAGTTAATTGATCCCGGTGCACAATTTCAATCACAACCATAATTTTATCTCCATAGTCAAGAATCTAATGCACACCTTTACCATTAATTCATGGCCTGTTTGGACTACAGGATTCACAAAGGAATTTTGGAATGTTCGTGAAGGCTCATAGAAATGAAGCACTTAACTGATTCATCGCTATACACACACACACAATGTTGACGCTAATATGAATATAGGTAGCAACTGCTAATGTGAAACCATGCAGCAACCCAAATTAATCTCATCTTGATATTGTCATAGAAGATGATCATGGCCTTCTGAAGGGGTAGATGTAGCTCCAAAAGAAGCTGGCAGAGCCAACATGACTCGGTGACGGCGTTGGCGATGGCGTGATACTCAACCTCAACGCTGGAATGAGATATGGTATGTTGCAGCTTGGATGACCAAGACACGAGATTGTTGCCAAGGAAGATGCCATAGCCCGAGGTGGATTTACGAGTGTTAGGACACCCAGCCCAATCAGCGTTAGTGTAGACGGTGAGAGTAGTTGACGTAGTTCGGTGTAGTTGTAGACCGTGGTCGATGGTGCCTTTGAGATAGCGAAGTATGCACTTTAGATGGTTGTAGTGTGGGTCAGGCGGATCATGCATATGAAGGCAGGCCTGCTGCATGACATACGTAGTATCTGGGTGAGTGAATGTCAGATACTAGAGCGCACCTGCAATGCTCCGATAGTGGGTGGCGTTCTTGATGAGAACACCTGATAAGTGTAGTTTGGAGCTCATGTCAACCGGTGTGGTGCAGGGTTTGCAGTTAGTCATGTCTGCATGATCGAGAATGTCTATAATGTTCTGGTGCTGGAATGAAAAGAAGCTGTCATGGGAATGGTGAATAGAGATGCCAAGAAAGAAGTGGAGGCTACAAATATCTTTCAAGGAGAACTCGTTGTGAAGAGAATTAATTGCCCACCGAAGAAGTGTTGGGTTGGATGCTGTGAGAACAATGTCATTGACATAGAGAAGAAGGTAGGCAATATCGGAGCCACGAGTATAGATAAACAAGGACAGATCAGCTTTAGACCCGACAAAGCCAAGGGATAAAACAAAGGTAGTGAAGTGGCTGAACTAGGCTCGTAGGGCCTGTTTAAGGCCATACAGAGATTAGTTTAGCCAGCAGACATGAGAGCTTCACGCGGTATCAATGAAATCAGAAGGTTGTTGACAATAAACGGTTTCGAATAAGGTGTAGTTTAGAAAGGCGTTGTTCACATCAAGTTGGTGGATCGGCCAGTCATTAGACAAAACAAGTGTGAGAACAATACGAACAGTAGACGGTTTGACAACTGAGCAAAAAGTCTCATCAAAATCAATTCCAGGTTTTTGAGAAAAACCATGTAGGACCCAATGAGCTTTGTAACGGTCCAAGGAACTGTCAGGTTTCAACTTGTGATGAAATATCCAGTTGCCAGTGACAACATTAGCAACAGGGGAGGGACAAGATCTCTTGGCGCTCCTTGCCATGGTACGCCTGACACACCGGCCCATGGCTCTGCTAGGAAATAGGGTTGTGCTGGGAACAAAGCGGTGAATGCCTGTGGTGCACCAGTGGGGCACAGACCGAGAAGTTTGGAACGAGACGGCCGGTACAGTCCCTGGTTCAGCCACATGTGGATTGAGCCAACCCATGGATGCTGGAGTAAGGGCCAAGGCGTGAAACCCTCGTTGCCACTCCCAGTAGTGTTTCCATGATTTTGATGGCGATTGTTGGAGAAGTTGTTGCTACCATGCCCAGTGCCACGGTTGGAGTCACCGATATGAGTCTTGTTGGAGCCACCACCCCCTGCGGAGGCGCTATCGGTACCGCCACTGCCAAAGGAGGTGATGAAGGCCGAGGCTTGCTAAACCTCGGAAGCTTTCTTTGGTTCTTCGAGTATGAGAGTAGAACAAGTCTCTAGGAAGGTGAGAAATGGTCTCTACATGGGCAGAAGTGTATGCATGAAGGCGTATCTTTCGTTCAGTCTACAGAGAGTTTTATCGCTAATTTGTTGATCAACAACACCGAGGGCATCAGCCAGGGTTTTTTACTTGCGGCAATAATCCAAAATGGATATAGCACCTTGGACGATGCTCTAAAACTCCATTTCCAAATAAATGGCACGTGTCTCAGCATTGTCGTGGAAAAAGCCCTCGATATTTGTCCAAACAACAATGGCGGTGGTGTTCAAGGCTATCACCATAGTAAGGAGCTCAGTGGAGATGGATCGATAAATCCATGAGAGGATCAGTGCATTGAGGCGCTTCCACTGTGCGTCGGAGGAAGGAGTAGCACCATCCTTGACATGGTCGTCAAGTGCTTATTTGCACATGGCAACCTCGAAGAGGCCTCGCCATTGGGAGTAGTTAGCTGCCTAGAGATCAGAGTGAACGGAACGAGGGTCTTTATGCTAGACACAACAATACACTACTACAGACGGTGTTATCATAGACGGTTCAAAACCGTCATCACAGACAGTTTCTAAACTATCTGCGTTTATGTGTTAGTGATAATAGCTGGTTATCACAGATGGCTCCTACACCTTCTGTGATAACTTACAACACAGATGGTTTTTTTGAAAAATCATCTGTGATATTCCTCTATCATAGATGATTTTTTGTATTAACCGTCTGTGATATCGTGTATATCATAGACCGTTTTTTATTAACCGTCTGTGATATGCATGATATCATAAATGGTTTTTATTATTAACCGTCTGTGATATTGTGCATATCACAGACAGTTCAGTGTTCCAAACCGTCTGTGATATCGTGCACATCACAGTCAGTTCAGTGTTTCAAACCATCTGTGATATATATATCATAGATGGTTTGGAACACCGAACCGTCTGTGATAGCTATTTCAACAACGATGTTAATTGCTCTTTATCGGCTAGCCTCAGGATATGCTAGCTATGCCATCTGAAAACAAGTAAGATCATGTATATATAGCACAGGAAAATCATTACATAAATCTCATAGATGAATGAAACAACACAAGCAGAACACATATATAGCATGAGAATCGTTATACAGATCTCACAAATGAATTAAATTAATGAATTGTTTGATTAAGCACAATTGAGTTATTACAATTGAATCCAATGTTTCAACATCTAATCACCATTGCTGGGGTGGAACTCTCCAGTCTTATTTATGACCTCTGCTAGCAAGAATTGGAAGAGATTTCCTCAAATTTCGATAAGTTTGTCAAGATCAATTGCACTTTCGTCGAAATCCACACGCTGTCGTTAGGAGTAATGTTACGTCATTAGCATGTGTGTGTGTGTATATACATATATATAATCAGAAAATAATAATTACTGTAAGGTTGACAAACCTTTGGATCATTCGTTTTAGCATCCATGATTTCTTTCATATGGCGGCAAACGTAGAATCCACATATGTTGCCCTATAGCTGTTGGCAGCACTGTAAAAATAGAATTACATACATAGCTATTGTCAATTCTAGAGGCATTATAATAAAGTGTGATACACTGCTACAGACAGCCCTATCACAGACGGTTCGGAACCGTCATCACAGACGGTTCCTGAACAGTCAGTGTTTAGGTGTCAGTGGTAGTTGGTGGTTATCACAGACGGTTCCCGAGCCGTCTGTGATAACTCACATTACAGACGGTCTTTATTACTAACCGTCTGTGATAGACAAGTATCACAGACGGTTGTTTATAAAAAAACCATCTGTGATAGTCTCGTATCACAGACGATTTTTTTGTAAAAAACCGTCTGTGATACGAGACTATCACAGACGGTTTTTTATAAACAACCGTCTGTGATACTCGTTTATCACAGACGGTTAGTAATAAAGACCGTCTGTGATATACACAATATGACATACGGTTTTTATTACTAACTGTCTGTGATATTGTGTATATCACAAACGGTTAGTAGTAAAGACCGTCTGTGATATCATTCACACCACAGACGGCACTCTTTGAAACCGTTTGTGATATTGTATCACAGACGGTTTTTAACAATGAACCGTCTGTGATACCAAGTGCATCATCCATTTTATTTGCTGTTTTTTTGGCTAGCCTCAGGATATGCTAGCCATGCCGTTTGAAAGCAAGCAAGCAGATTACAGATAAATGACAGATATAAGTTAATTGCAACTCATAGTAAATTACAACAAAATTCGATACACGGATGAATGTAACAAACGGCCAGCAGATCACATACATATATAGAATGAAAATCGTTACACAAAATCTGACAAATGAATTCAATTGAAGGAATTGTTTGATTTGTACAATTGAATCAAATGTTTCAACATCTAATTATCACCATTACCAGCGTGGAACTCTCCCCTCTTATTTATGACCTCTGCTAGCAAGAATTGGGAGATGATTGCACGAATGTCGACGAGATTGTCAAGATCATATGCACTTTCGTCGAAGTCCACCCGCTGTCGCTAGGAGCAATGTTAAGTCATTAATTAGCATATGTGTGTAATATAAATGCATATATATAATCAGAAAATAATAATTACTGGAAGGACCTGACAAACCTCTGGATCATTGATCTTAGTATCCATGATTTCCTTCATATGGCGGCAAACGTAGAATCCACATACGTTGCCCTGTAGCTGCTGGTGGCACTGCAAAAATAGAATAACATACATCGGTATTGTCAATTCTAGAGGCATTATAACAAAGTATGATATAGGATTGTTGTGTTGTAGCGGGTACCGGAAATCGCGTGTTGTGTCATAGAGTGTCACTGGATTTGTCGTGTCTTCCTCCTTGGGCAACATAATCGGCAAACGCCCTACGTGATTCAAAAAACTTAGCCTCGGCCGTGGCAAACAAAAGAAATATTACAATAGAGTTATGTATGGAGGAAATGAGTTTACCTGTTAAGTACTTCTTGCACACGACAGAAGTCGTGTTGCTCCTATGGAGGGAATCAAGGTATATTACCTTGCTCCACTTTGGTACAATCACAATCAAAATCCAGTGATGCCTAGTCATGTGTGTCATCATAGTGATTAATCCTAAGTTCATGCTGCATGTAAAGTACAAATGAAACATATGTGTGGCAACTAGTGAAGCACTTACCCTTGGTTGAAGGGTACCATGACGTACTCCTTGTCGGTGTGAGCAATCAATCCCCTCGTTATGTAATCTTGCACGAAGGATGCATCTGCGTTGATACATTGCTCGGAGACCAAGTGAGGGCCGACGAAACCCACCGGTCGTCGCGATCGCCGGACTTCTTGGATCATGTATCTATACATAAAGAAAGAGTAATGACATTTATCTGTATAACGTGAATGTATTCATTGTACAGTACACTTACAGTGTCCAGCATCGTAGAAGTGAGGCGTCGAGTTCGTCGAGATTGAATAGTAAGAATAAATCTTCGAATGTCACGACGATGTAGCCCGAGTCGTGGAGGAAATGTGTCTCCTTATATTTCAGAGTGAATGCACTCTGCCGGATTGGCTTCATGTTGGACTTCTCCATGTACCAGGCATGCAATGTATTGCAAATCAAACCAAGCTGGGATAATTGTGACTTGGGCACCAACGACACTCCTAGAGTAAACTTCCATGACACGGGACGCGGCTTAATTTTCTTCGCATGAGCCTTGGAGGCCTTGGAGCCTCGCTTATGATATGTTCTCGGTGGCGTCTCGGCGAGAGCCGATGCAACAGACTTTACTGGATTTGGAGGTGGAGGTGGAACCACCGGAGCCGATGTGCCAGGTCCAGGGCGACGTCCCTCTTGGGCCACTGGATGTAAAGATTGTGGAACGGACATGTCGAGGACGATGTCCCTCTTGGGCCACTAAATGAATGTGTGGACGGCATCCCCTAATGTCTTAATCTCTTCGTTGGGGGCTTCTCAAGAGGGACGGTCTTAAAAATATCATTAATCATGTCCACCTGGACCTTTATGAAACCAGTGTCTACTTGTACACCGTGCACCAGCGTCCCTGGCAGCAATGGATACACCATGCCGCGCCCAGCGTCAACGGGAATAGAACCAACAAGCCTGACTTTGAGGCTGCAAGGCATGAGCTCCTACATAACGATACAAGATGAGTTAAGGTGTCCACCAGAGAGATCTATGTACCATTCTAAAGATGTACATTACCTGAATGTCATTAATAGGTGAGTGGGCGTCGCTATGTTCAGAAATTGGTGTGGACGCGCAGCTACTGCGACGTTGAGGGGGACTGGGTACCGCAGTAGTAGGAGTGGGTTGCGATTGGTTGCGGACTTGTCTCAGTTCTTCCCGCAACGAATCTATCTCTCCTCGAAGTGAGGCAGTCTGCTCTTGAAGTGAGGCAGATAGTTTTTCTCAAGTTGAGCACGAAGCTCCTGTTTTATTTGTTCGCTGTGGTACGCCTTGGATCTCTTCCTACTCCTATATGTCTCGGAGTAATCTGGAAATCCGTGCCTCCAAGGTACATAAACCCCCATGCCTCGTGTGCGACCTGGGTGCTCCTTGTTTCCCAAGGCCTGTGATAGTAAATCTATCTCCCTATATTCTTCAAAGGAGCCACGAGAAGATTCGGTAGTCAATGATTGCTGCAAGTGGCAATTAATCATGTTATTTTTGAACCCATGAAGTTCAAGAGGCATTAACAACTATGTTGTTTAACATATTTTACCAGGCGTTGGGACACTTCCTCATCTGCGGGGTTTTTGAAAGAGACACCCGAAGATGTGGTTGATGACCTCGCTCTTAACCAGTTTCGAGCGCGCTCGTTTGCGATCCCGGCAAATGGCGGAGAGGCCTCCGATCAGATTGCGACCTCATCCTGCATCCTCCATTGCGGGATTTTACCTGCGTACCCAGCAGTGCCAAGTCTGTGAGGGTGCGTGTTTTGTGACTGGAGAGCCTTGTGCGTCACACTTTGTTGTTCAAATTCGGTCGTCGTCTTCATCTGCACAAAGGCCTCCCATGTTTCCGGCGACACGAAAGGATACTTCGTAAAGGGCGTGACATCCTTGGACACGTACTTCATCACAAGAATGCTCTTAAAATTCTTCCATGCTTTTCCCATCGCGAGGAGCGCCTGCTGTTGCACGAGTCCCTGTACTTCTGCTGGGATCTCGAACGAATTTGTAATTTCCTCCCATAGCTGATTTTTGTGATCCTTTGTCAAATCTTTCCAGCTTGCTATGGTGATGGGGACCCGTTGCCTTCCAATTATCCCGCAGGTAGTCCGAAATGATGACGCTGCTTTCATCGGTTCCAGAGGGATCCCACTCGGAGAGACCACCGTGATGGTCATTCGGCCCTCTGGCCTTTTCGATACTCCTCGGCCACGTTTAGTTTTCGCAATCTTGGGAGCGTGAGACCCAGATGACGACGACGAAGACTGTGTGGACGCCATCTCTCTTCTAAGAAAAAAGTAACTGCAGTGAACTATGGTCCCAGCTTGTCAAAGTTCTATGAATCAAGTGACACAAACCAGTGCATCAAGTTCATTGAACAAGATACACTGGAGTGTGTCACTTGCTTTATGCCCTTTGACAAAGTTCTAACGATTAACTAACTGCAGTGAGCTATGGGCCTTCCAACATGTGAAGCATATAACATGTGAAGCATATAACATGAGCATATAACATGTGAAGCATATAACATGAGCATATAACATGTGAAGCATATAGCATAAAATACATGTGAAGCTCGGAGGGAGCGGCGTCGGGAGGGACCGGCGGCGTCGATCGGGAGGAAGCGGCGTCGGAGGGGCGTCGGGAGGGACCGGCGTTGGGAGGGACCGGCGGCGTCGAGAGGGAGCGGCGTCGGGAGGGACCGGCGGCGGTGGGAGGGACCAAAACCTAGCTAGCAGGGGCGCTGCAGAGTGGAGACAAGAGACTGCGCGAGAGCGGACTCTGCAGACCTAGCTGCGGGTATTTAAAGATAAGCTATCACAGACGGTTCCTTAAACGAACCGTCTGTGATAGTGGTATCACAGACGGTTCTATCGATATAACCGTCTGTGATATGCATATTATTACAAACGGTTCTATAGATATAACCGTCTGTGATATCCATATTATCACAGACGGTTATATCGATAGAACCGTCTGTGATGTGTTATCACAGACGGTTTGTTTTGATAAACCGCCTGTGATAGTTCACTATAAATACCCGCAGCTAGTTAGGTTCCTATGCCATTTTACAATTACAATATGGAACATAGATACATTTATGAAAAACGCAAGCATAACCATAAATATAACTATTTCTTAGTTCCTTAGTCATTTTACAATTACAATAGAACATACATACATTTATGAAAAACACAAGCATAACCAATATCATTTATTACACTTTGGCTATATCATTTTAAATAAAGTCCTTCACGATGATCGACACGCATATAGCTTGCTTCATCGCCTTGTTCTTCCTCGAGCCTGATGCCGTCTCCGAATGGAGGCAAATCATCAAATTGATTGTACTCTTCCTCATCCACAACATTCTCAACCCCGGCAATCCTTCTTTTTCCCTGAAGAACTACATGGCGCTTCTTATTTGCCGGGTCGGTTACATAAAATACTTGAACAACTTGCCTCGTGAGTACGAATGATTCGTCTTTGTATCCTACACATTCGAGGTCCACGGTAGTAACGCCGTACTTGTCAACCTTTACACCCCGTGAGAGTTGGACCCAACGGCACCGAAATAAAGGAATTTTGAAAATTACGTAGTCAAGCTCCCAAATCTCCTCTACAAGCCCGTAGTACGAGCTTGGGTCAGCGGTACTGCCATGCGCATCATAGGCATCTATGCGGACACCTGAGTTCTGCACTGTGCTCTTTCTATCTTGATCTGTTGTATAAAATTCTTTCTATCTTGATCTGTTGTATAAAATATGTAGCCATTAATGTCGTATCCTTGCCATGTCACAATTGTAAATTTTGACCCTTTTGCCAACCATTGTAGTGTTTCACTTGACGACCTCCTAGTCAATTGCGCCTTGAACCATTCGTTGAACTGACGGTTGTGTTGTCTCATGATCCAAACTTCTGATTGGCCTACATTCTCCTGACGTAGTATGTCCTTGTGCTTTTCAATATATGGGGTCACTTCAGTCATGTGTTGTAAAACCATGAAATGGGCTTGAGCATACGTATTTTGATCCGGAGTTATTGCTTTCCTCCCGATAGTCCCGATACCCTCTAGCCTCCCCTCGTGACGAGAAAGAGGTACACCTATCGGCTCTACCTGAGCCATGTAGCCGATGCAGAATTCCATGACCTCTTCTGTTGTATAACCTTCGATGATGCTACCCTCCGGTCGAGATCGATTGCGTACATAGGACTTCAGAATTCCCATGTACCTCTCGAAAGGGTACATATGACGTAGAAATACGGGGCCGCATATTTTTATCTCTTTCACAAGGTGGACAATGAGATGGACCATGATATCAAAAAATGATGGAGGAAAATATATCTCTAGATGACATAGAGTTGTCACCACCTCGGTTTGCAGAGTATCTAGTCCATCCGGATCAATGACCTTCTGAGCAATTGCGTTGAAGAAATAACATAGCCTTATGATTGTCACTCGAACCTTGTTTGGCAAAATACTTCTAGTTGCAACAGGTAGCATTTGTGTCATTAGCACATGACAGTCGTGAGACTTCATGCCAATTAATTTTAAATGTTCCATGGAAACAAGTCTGTTCATGCTTGTGGAGTGACTGGATGGAACTTTCACACCATGTAAGGACTGGCACAGTTCAGTTCTCTTGGACTTAGACAGAGTGTAGCATGCTGGGGGAAGGTACGTCCGGCCTTTATCGGTCTCTATCGGTGCTAACTCGGTCCTGATGTTCATAGCGACCAAGTCACGCCTTGCATTAACACCATCCTTTGTTTTATCAGGAATGTTCAGTAAGAGAACAATCAAACTGTCACATACATTCTTCTCTACATGCATGGCATCGATGCAATTGCGAACTTCTAAGTGCTCCCAATAAGGTAAGTCCCAAAATATTGACCTCTTTTTCCACATGTTCTTCCTCAATTTACGTCCCTTTTCAAACACAACATTTATATTCTTGACCATATCATACACCCCTTTCCCGCTAAAAGGTCTTGGTACTGAGTCATCCTCATTTTTTTCCGTCAAATTGTTTCTTCATCTTGCGGTATGGGTGATACTTTGGAAGGAACCTACGGTGACGCATGTACACAGTTTTTCGCGGGTTGTTCAACACACACTCTCGGTATAATCTAAGCAGTGCGGACACGCTTTGGCTCCTTTTATACTCAACCCTGACAGGTTACCAAGGGCAGGAAAATCATTAATGGTGCAGAACAACATGGCGCGTAGAGTGAAGTTCTCTCGTTTGTCCACATCCCATACATGTACCCCTTCATTCCATAGTATTGCAAGATCTTCCACCAATGGGGCTAGGAACACATCAATATCGTTGCCAGGTTGCTTCGGCCTTGGATAAGTAGTGACATCAAAATATATTTCCGCTTCATACACAGACAAGGAGGAAGGTTGTACATGCACAGAGTCACGGGCCAGGTGCTATGTCGGCTGCTCATGTTACCAAAAGGATTTATTCCATCTGTACTCAACCCAAACCTTATATTTCTCGGTTCCACACCGAAATCTACAAACATCCTATCGATGTTCCTCCACCGGGCAGAATCATCAACATGTCTTATCATTCCGTCTTTCTTACGCTGCTCGTAGTACCAACACATCAATCTTGCATCCTTGCGGTTTGCAAATAAACGCTTCAAACGGGGGATTACAGGAAGATACCACATCACCTTAGCAGGAGGTCCTTGCTTCACCTCGATGCCCTTCCCATCATCAGAGTTATTTTTACGCTTGTATCGGGATGCTTTGCACACCGGACAAACATGTAAGCTAGCATACTCTTTACGGTACAGGATACAATCATTCCGACATGCATGTATTCTTTCTACTTCCATTCCTAATGGACAAAGAATCTTCTTGGCTTGGTAGGTGGTTCTCGGCAACACATTTCCCGTTGGAAGCATGTCCACTAGGAGACCTAATAATGCCGTAAAACTCTTGTCGGACCAACCATTGCTTGCCTTCAATTTTAGCAGTTCTAGAACTGATGACAACCTCGTGTATTGCAACTTGCAGCCCGGGAACAAAGGTTTCTACGAGTCCTCCATCAAGCCCTCGAATTTACCAAACTCTTTCTCACTATAGTTCCCTTCTGCATCACGTAACATCTGATCCAGATTGTCATCCTGCGACCTATCCTCATGATCGAAAGAACAGTCCACAACTGGCATATCGTTGTCTCCCTCGACTATGTCATAACTACCTTCTTGTGTACTCTTCTCTTCACCGTGACTGGTCCAACATTTGTACCCTTTTCTTAAACCCCTTCGAATCAAGTGAGCTTCAATCTGCGCTGATATTTTCACAGACGGTTATTAACATAAACCGTCTGTGATAATTTTAGACATCACAGACGGTTCGTGTTAATAACCGTCTGTGAACTTTCCCAGATGGTTAGTAATACGAACCGTCTGTGATGTCTCATTTATCACAGACCGTTCGTGTTAATAACCGTCTGTGAAAATATCACTGACGGTTGCGAGTATAAACCGTCTGTGAAAGTTTAATCACAAACGGTTTCGTATAAACCGTCTGTCATAAGCTTTATTTCAGAACGCTTCGTGTTTCGATCGTCTAATTAACGTCTCTCGATCGTTATACGAAGCGTCTATATCATTAATGTTTGGGTATACGAACCGTTTGTGCTAAAGGTTAAATATGCGCACCTAATCCAGGTCTCTTCTACGTACGTACAATATGGCTTCTACTATTCTTGTGATCATCTCCTTCCTCTCATCTGTTCGTCAAGAATTGTTCGGCCGGAACCTTACACAGGCGGCCAGCAATTTGCATCTGGAGCAGCTTCTCCGCGGGAAACAGCCCTTACCCTGGTTCTTCTCCACAATGTGCGCAAAGCGGAAGAAGCTCTACACGCATTGGAGAGACTGATGGATAGCCTTGCCGATCAAGCAGAAACAACAGATTATGGGGAATCTTTTCATGCTATCCTCTACGACATTATGGGCTATGCTACTGATTATTTGCCCAGGCTGGAGGAGGAAGTGCTGAGGACAAGGACAATCTTAACGGCGTTCGAGAAGTCAGTGGCTGATCCTCCAAGTCCCAAAGTCGAAGAAGAAGCGTACGAAGCCCAAAAGATTACAATCTGGGAAACTCTTTACCTGTGCGACTTTTGTAATAAATTTGCCTCTAAATGAAATTAATAAATTTGCCTTTAATTTATGATCTCTTTTCTCAATAGTTCTGTAGTAAAGTTATTAGAAGCAATGTGTACTTATATATTAACCTCTGATCATGAACAGAATATGACAGACAAAGGGACATCACAGACGATTCTTGTCAAAAACCGTCTGTGAACATTCACAGACGGTTCTTAAGAAGAACTGTCTGTGATAGTCTACACAACACAGACGATTTTTAATGAAAAACTGTCTGTGATAATTCCATATTATCACAGACGGTTTTTAAAAAAAAATCGTCTGTGATACTTTATGTGATACTAAAGTATCACAGACGGTTCATCAGTAAGGACCGTCTATGATACTCGACCACTAACACAGACGGTGTCCAAATTAAAACCGTCTGTGTTAGTGTCAATCACAGACAGTTTTGTCAAACCGTCTGTGATGTAGCCGTCCAGTATAGCCTCTTTTGTAGTAGTGATATAGGATTGTTGTGTTGTAGCGGGTACTGGAAATTGCGTCCTGTGTCGCAGTGTGTCGCTGGATTCCTTGTGTCTCCCTCCCTAGGCAACATAAGCGCTAAACGACCTACGTGATTCTAAAAAAGTTAGCTTTGGCTATTGTAAACGAAGGAAAGATTGCAATAGAGTTATGTATGGAGAAAATGAGTTTACCAGTTAATTACTTGTTGCACACGAGTGAAGTTGTGGTTGCTACTAAGTAAGGAATCAAGGTATATATCTTGCTCCACTTTGGTATAATCATGATCAGAATCCAATGACCCTTAGTCATGTATGTCACCATAGTGATTAATCCTAAGTTCATGTTGTGTAAGTGCTACAAATAAAATTTGTATGGCAACTAGTGAAGTACTTACTCTTGGTTGAAGGGTACCACGATGTACTCCTTGTCACTGTGAGCAATCAATCTGCTCGTTATGTAATCTTGGATGAAGGATGCATTATCGTTGATGGATTGCTCAGAGACCAAGTGTGGGTCGAGGAAACCCACCGGTTCTCGCCGTCGTTGGACTTGTTGGATCATGTATCTATACATAAGCAAAGAGTAATGACATTTATCAGTATGACATGAATGTAAAACATGATTGTACAGTACACTTACAGTGTCCAGTATCATAGAAGTGAGGCATCGAGTTCGTCGAGGTTGAATAGTAAGAATAAGTCTTTGAAGGTCACGATGAAGTAGGCCGAGTCATGGAGGAAATGTGCCTCCGTGTATCCCACAGTGAATCCACTGTACCGATTTGGCTTCATGTTGGACATCTGCATGTATCAGGTATGGAATGTATTGCAAACCACTCCAACTTGGGTAATTGTGACTCGGGAACCAACGACACTCTGAGAATGAACTTCCATTGCCCAGGAGGCACCTTAATCTTCTTCGGTTGGGTCTTAACGCCTCACTTACGATACATTTTCAACGTCATCTCCACGGGAGCCGATGCAACAGACTTCAGAAATGGAGTTGGATGTGGAGCCACGGGAGCCGATGTGACAGGTCTAGGGTGATGTCCCTCTTGGGCCACTGGATGTGGAGATCGTGGCACGGACAAGTCGAGAGCGATGTCCCTCTTGGGCCACTGGATGAATGTGTGGACAGCATCCCCTAATGTTGTAATCTTTTTGTTTGGGGGCTTCTCAAGAGGGACGGTCCTAAAAATATCATTAATCATATCTACCTGAACCTTCACAAAACCGGTCTCTAGTTGGGCACCGTGCACCAGCGTCCCTGACAGCAATGAATACACCATCCCCCGCCTAGCATCAATGGGAATGGAGCCAACAAGCCTGACTTTGAAAATGCAAGGCGTGGGCTCCTACATAATGATACACGATGAGCTAAGGCATCCACCAGGTAGATCTATCTATGTAGCATTCTAAAGAGATACATTACCTGGATGTTGTCGATAGGTAAGTGATCATTGCTATGTTGAGTAAGTGGCATGGACGCGTAGCTACTTCGACATTGAGGGGACTGGTTACCGCATTAATGGGGTGAGTTGTGATTGGTTAAGGACTTGTCTCAGTTCTTCCCTTAATGAATCTATCTCTCCTTAAAGTGAGGCAGCCTTCTCTTGAAGTGAGGCAGATAGCTATTCTTTAAGTTGTGCATGAAGCTCTTGTTTTATTTGTTTGTCGCGATAGACCTTTGATCACTTCCTACTCATATATGTCTCGGAGTCATTTGGGAATCCGTGCCTCCAAGATACGTAAACCCCCCAAGCCTCATGTGCGATCTAGGTGCTCCTTGTTTCCTAGGGCCTATGATAGTATATCTCTCTCCCTGTATTCTTCAAAGGAGTCTCGGGAAGATTCGGTAGTAAATGATTGTTGTAAGAGTTAATCATGTTATTTTCGAACCCATGAAGTTCAAGAAGTATTAACAACTTCCTCGTCTACGGGGTTTTTGAAAGAGGAGACACCCGAAGATGTGGTTGATGACCTCACTCTTAACCAGTTTCGGGCGCGCTCATTTGTGATCTCGACAAATGGTGGGGAGGCCTCCGATCAGATTGCGATCTCGTCTTGCATCCTCCACTGCGGGATTTTACCCACGTACCCAGTAGTGTCGAGTCTATGATGGTAAGTGTTTTGTGACTAGAAAGCCTTGTGCACCGCACTTTGTTGTTCAAATTCTGTCATTGTCTTCATCTGCATAAAGGCCTCCCATGTTTCCAGCGATACGAAAGGATACCTCCTGAAGGGTGTGAGATCCTTAGCCACGTACTACGTGACAAGAGTGCTCTTGAAGTTCTTCCATGCTTTTCCCATCACGAGGAGCACCTGCCATTGCATGAGTCCCTGTATTTCTGCTAGGATCTCGAACAAATTTGTTATTTCCACCCACAGCTAATTTTTTATTCTTTGCCAAATATTTATAGCTTGCTATGGTGATGGGGACCTGTTGCCTTCCAATTATCCCACAAGTAGTCTGAAATACTGTTCCTGCTTTCTTCAGTTGCAGAAGGACCCCATCCGGAGAGACCACCGTGATGATCATTCGGCCATCTGGCCTTTTCGATACTCCTCAGCCACGCTTAGTTATCCTTATCCCAATCTTCAGAGTGTGAGACCCAGATGATGATGACGATGACTATGTGAACGTCATCTCTCTTATAAGAAAAAATTAACTGTAGTGAGCTATGAGCGTAAACAAATTAAGTTCTATGAATCAAATTATATACACCAGTGTCTCAAGATCCCTTTGGAATAGTAATATGCCATTCCAAATAGATCTTGTATCTAAGAAGTGAAGCATATATCATGAAGTACTAAAAATCATAAAACAAAGTCTATGAATCGAATTACACACACTATTGGTGCACTAGTGGGGCGCAGACTGAGAAGTCCAGGCTGAGAGGGTCGATACGGTCCCTGGTCAACATGTGGATTAAGCCGGCCTATGGATGATGGAGCAAAGGCCAAGGCATGAAACCCTTGCCGCCACTCCCAGTAGCGTTTCCACTATTTCGACAGCGAATGTTGGAGAAGTTGTTGCTACCGTGCCCATCGCCATGGTTGGAGTCGCTAGTATGAGTCTTGTTGGAGCCGCCACCCCCTACGGAGGCGCTGTTGCTGCCAGAGGAGGTGATGAAGGCTGAGGCTTGCTAAACCTCAAAAGCTTTCTTCAGCTCTTTGAGTATAAGAGCAGAACGAGTCTCCAGGAAAGTGGGAAATGGTCTCTGCATGGGCAGAAGTGTACGCATGATGGTGTTTCTTTCGTTCAGTCCATGGAGGGTGTTGAGGACGAGAGTTTTGTCGCTAATTGGTTGATCAACTGCACCGAGGGAATCATCCAGGTTTTTTGCTTGCAGTGGTAATTCGAGATGGACATAACACCCTGGAGGAGGCTCGAAAACTCCATTTCCAAATAAATGTCACGGGTCTCAGCGTTGTCGCGGAACAAGCCTTTGATGTTTGTCCAAACAACACTGGCGGTAGTGTTCGAAGCCATCATCATAGCAAGAAGCTTGGTGGAGATGGATCCGGAAATCCATGAGAGGACGAGAGCGTCGAGGCGCTTCCACTGTGCGTCAGGGGAAGAAGTATAAGCATCCTTGGCATGGTTGTCGAGTGCATATTTGCACAGGACAACCTCAAAGAGGCCTCACCATTGGGAGTAGTTAGCAGCCTGAAGATCGAGAGTGATCGGAACCAGGTCTTTATGCTCGCCATAGCAACAACCTGCGCCTAGACGGTGGCCTTAATGGCGGCGTCGCCAGTGTCGCCCATAGTTGGAGGAGAGAAAGAAGGGTGATGGTGGGAGAAAATGTTGCTCAGAGTGAATGCTTTGATACCATGACGGCTCATAGAAATGAAGTACTTTAACTGATCCATTGATATACAGGGATATGTACAATAGTGACGCTAATATGTATACATACAGCAACTTGAATTAATCTCATCTTGAACCGAGGCGTTACATATATGCAGTGAACCGAGGCGTCATAGTAGGCTAATAGTTTGTACAAAATTCTAATAAAATTATACTTTGAAAATTCTGCATTCATAATGAGTCCTAGAGGGAAATGGTGTTTTTGCTTTGATCGGGTTGGAGAAATGTAATCCTGCCGTTCTTTCCTTCCTGAAAATCTAAATAAGTGCTGCTATTGCCTACCAGTGATTGTTAGTCACCGGTCAGTTTTTGTAGCTTGTTGTATGCACGGTCGAGTTTGACCACCATGACGCTCGGTAAGGCCATCAGTCAAAGCATCACCTCACTCTAGCCTTCTCTCCAACCCACTAATTAACAAAGCTGCGACTAATGTCGTACTATATTTTTCTAGTCTCTGCAATTAGACACATTCTAGAATTTTACCTTCTTCCATATACTTACAAGCATGGATGCATGTATTGTCAAACTGATGTACCGACTCAATTTTGTCTTGAGTCAAAAAAACTAATCAAATTCGTTTCGAGTCAAATAAATTCTAATGACCTCCTTCTACATATATTCAACATTTAACCCTTCTAGTATTTTCATGGCACGGTTGGTTTATTCTAAGTTAAAAATGAGAGATATTATATATGTACACAGGCTATTGTAGACTATGGAGTGCAATGGGATATGCATGGGACACTATGAGATCCGAGCCGTCTGTTAGGCTGCTGAACGGCTCGGATCAATATGTCAAATATGAGTTTACACCAGATAAATCCCAGGATCAATTACCACAATGTCTTGTAGTGTTACATTATCGTGATCTGAAACACAGCTCTGTGAGGGAGTACTGTTAAGATATCACTTTATTGGAGACTCCGTGCACTGTCGCAGGACCTCGTAGCACATCTAGTAGCTTATGCATAGTGAGTCTGTACTAAATTCACAGAGAGAGATGCAGAAACAGCAGTTGGTACATACTACACAGTTGAGTCGATTTAAGTCTAAGCTGTGGCTGTCTCAGCTGTACTATGTACGTCCGGCATATGTACCAATCACTAGCAATTGTACAACAGTAATAGGGATATTTCAGGCTAGCTGTTCTTTTTTATCTAGAAAGACATGATGTTTAATTCTCTCAGCATGACTTCCGTATGCAAGAGGATTAGAGAACCTATGGTTGTCACACATGTTCCCTCATGTTTAGCAGATCGTGCAGGGAATGGAACAGTATAAAGTACAGATGAAAATAAAGGTTTTGGGCAGCTATTCCCAGCCATATAGCCCCACTTTTTCCATGCTCTTGTTTTGTTTGTACTTGAGGTTTCAATGTTCAACTGCATATGGTTGAGAGGACCGAATGCGCGCCTAAAACTGTTGTTATTGCTTGCTACACACAGGTTTATTCATTTTTTTTAAGCGGAGCAATGGATGCGCCATATTTCCACTCTTTTCTATCGAGGTTACTACATGATACTATTATTATAAGGGGTTAAAAGTTAAAACCCCAACAAGTACTCAATCCATGTAGAAGCTGTGAGGGTCAACTGACCCAACATCTTTTTACATACAAAACCAAAATCTTATAATTTTACATAGAAGTTTAAAAATTTATGAAGGCTCTAGTGGAATTGACCCCACACGTATAATATTCTGGCTCCACCACAGCTAAGTACTAATATATTTGCAACTATATACCCACTTTCGATTCAGATGACACAGCCATGAGTGGTATTTTCAAAGTAATTAGATGCGTATGATCGAGCATATTAACTTTTTTCTGCATTGGTAATTCAGAAACAATTAACCTCACCAAATTCTTCTAGAAGCCCATGCATGCTCCCAACATGTCCTTATTTTTCTCGACACCTTGCATTGTCACAAACACTCCTGCAAGTTAACACCTCAAGATCAAATGGCCCATAAAACAAACACATCACTTTTGTAGTTGCATGCATCATCAGCTGGCACCTAACTCCCCACCCAAAAGGTCAACACATAATCGTCCTGTACCAATGATCACTTTTGAGTTCCAACATGCAGTCCTAACCATTTTGTCTCCATGAATAAAAACTTCCAACATGAATCAGTTAATTTTGACCATGTCGCGTATGGATAATCGCTCGTGTTGGACTAGAGGTCGCTTGGAGTGTAGAAATTCTGATGCCACGCATCGACCCGGGTCAGGTCCAAGGTGTGGGGCCCACATCCAGTCCAAAAGCTGCGTCAGGTTGGTAAGTGCCAAGGACGATATTAAACTACGGTTAAGTTGTGCATGCATGATTCTACCCATTTGAACCGTCTAAAGACTGATACTACTCTCCTACTAGTAGTATAAAGCAATTTTAGTCAAAGACGCTTCGGCTGAGCTAAGTTTGTTAGTAATTAGCAGACCAGGCCACACTGCATTAGCCATCATTCGTTTTGCATTACGCGCATAATTAGTGGAACAGTCATGCATCACTTACATATGCAACACCAAGACCAGAAATGTTGTGCGCTTAAATGTTGCTGCTCGAGCTGCCCAGATAGTCTAGTGGTACATCAGATGATTGAGCTTGTGGATTTGAAGCCTGATTCTTCTTTCAAAATCAAAGATAAACGGCACCTCCTCTGTAATACGTACGTGCCTAGGCACCTAGGTAAATTACTTGAGCCACCTAGTGACTAGGCACCCACACTAAGAACTGTTCGATACGTGTAATTGATAAACATATGATATAATACCATGTGTATGATATTTTTATCCTTGATATAAACACATCGATAGATATTGATTTAGGTGTCTAGATATCTTGATGCTTGAAATTAACACTTGTCCATACATATAAATATAGATAGATACATAGATAGATAAATACATATATTGACATGTTCAATAAAGAACCTTTCATACGCATAGCAGCCGGCCGGCCTCCCTCCGGCGAACTGCGCGCGAGTGCTCAACGCGTTCCACGGGGGCGTGATCGTCGTTCGCGCGCGCACCATGAGAATAGTGCGCTTCTAGAACGCATAGACTTGTTCTTCGCGCGCTTAATTAGTTGATGCTTAATCACTCATGAAAACATAATCAAGGCAAGAGGGACCAGATAAGCCATTAACTCGCAAATGTAAGGCAGCTAGAAATAATATAAGGAGAAAAGCGTACTAAGCAGCAGACGAACTACTGGTTAATGCCACAGCATGCGTGGCAAGCATTAGCATAGATATATAGCATCTATTACAAAAAAAAAAAAAAGAGCCAGGATGAGGTGCTCGTTATGGGGGGATCGACTAGGTTGGTAAAAACTACAATATACGAGTCTTGCTGTGTTACATCGACGATGACTCCTAAATATCCATATGCATATCATTGATGGAATAGGAAGAGGCAAATGTCTCTGGTTACTTTCATGCATGAACGAACGGCTGTAATTGTCAGCTATGCTGCCAGAATGATCATGAAGCTTGGCGTACGTTGTGTGGATAAGTGGCCTTTAACTTGGTGATATCCTTTTCCTATGGCACGGCTACGAGGCTCTCTGATCCATTTTAATTCACCAGGTTAGGGGAAACCCACATTTGCATACCTATAGCTGAATAGCATATTAAGAAATTTAGCTTTTGCAGTAATGATGCTTACAAGAAAAAATTCCATTTGCAGTGTAATGATGTAAGTCATGGTGCATCCAAATTGTTCCTCACTAACTGGCAGCCGGTTTGTGTGTGCAAATGACAGTGACATTCGGCTAGAAATTAACTGATATAGGTTGTGGATGTATTCTTCACGATAATGTCAACTAAATAAAAGAGTTAATGAAAGATTTCTGTGGGAAAGACCTTCCTGAAACTTTTTGTTTCTATGTTAATAACCACCCCTCTGATCCAAGTATTCTATTGTGCAGAGGTTTCATCACGTCTATATATATAATCACGTACATATCAATCGTCGTTCATGCAGTATAGTAATGTACGGTCATGATGGAGCCTTCTCGCACAAAAATATCTCTCAATTGGATTTCTTTAATCATACTTGCAGCATAAGAACTGTCCAGTACTTTCTCACAATTTGCATACCTTTCCATACAAATTTATTTTTAAATCGGCCCACGTTGGTGCCTGCTAAAACTAAGGCTAATACTTTTGTGTACCTACACAAGCTTTCTTCTCAAAGTTAATGTTGATAAGATTAACACAGAATCCCCAATCATTATACTACCTTTAGTAGTTTAACCCCGCAACAAGAGTCACTTAGCTCAGAGCAGATGCTCCATCCAAATTATGTACCCAATCCAATCACATGTTGTAAAACATTTCTTGTTTATCTAAACTTAAGTCATCATGAGATGACCTTAGTTTCTTTGTTTGCTTTACCACTGGAACCAACAGTGGCAGGATTGGTGCTGAAAAGGAGGAACAAGATGCACCTTGCAATTCGGCTGTGATCGTTTTGGCTTCAGCTTTTAGCTTCCGGCTTATTTTTCACTATTCATAAATTTCGTCTTTTTCTGAACTTTTGGCTTTTTTGTTGAGCTTTTTGTCGGTTCTTTTTTCCCGTATTTGTTTGTATTATACGTAATGGGCAAACATATTTTTTTATATTTTTTAATTTTTTAAATTTAATTATGTTAAATAAGCTTCTGTCAGTTACAATGTTTTTTCAGCCAGCTACCGTGCTTTTCAGCCATAAGCCACCAAAAAAAGGCCCAAATGATCACCAAGTTCCCTTCAGATTTGTGATTGCTAAAGTTAGCTTGATGGCGCAATTCAGTAGGCAAGCATGCATAAAAGTCATTGCACCATGTTCTTATTCTTCACTTTTAGTATTTCTTTTAGCCGATGCTGTGATGATTCTGACACATGGCGTTAACAACACAAGTTCTAAACAACTGGTTATATATGCTCAGGTAGTGTCCAAAACATAACTCAAGGTTCAGTTTCCACATCACTAAAGCAGTAGTAAAGTTTGGAATATGTTCTCTGGCTTTGAAACGCAACTTCTAGCTAGATTTCAATAAAGTTTTTGCATATATACTACCAGACGCGGAGGACGCGGTTGGTTAGCTTCACTGCAATGTTATAAAATACTCCAATCAAGGAGAAAGCAAACAAAACAAGAAAGGGATACGGCAACTTTGTTGGTGTTTTAAGTACATCAGTAGGAAAAATGGAGGGAATAACCAGGATGATGTCTATATAGAGCCTTTTGTTTTTTTTTAAAAAAGATTGTCCTACTTGATGTCAAGCATATCAAGCAAGTGGTGCTTGCTTTAATTTACATGTTCCTGTCTTCAAGCTTGGGGATGTTCCTTTCATCTAGATTTCTTTTCGTTTTCTCATCTTATTCCAGCATCTATAAAACGGAACCTATATATCTAGTGCCCGATTGGAACTCTAGCTATGATAGGGCTTCTTCTTTTCTGCTTCTAAAAACTATTTTTTGATTTTTCCATCGTAATTAACTTTCAAACAGAGTACCTTTTCGAGGTGGGGTCTATAAGTTTATTGTAGTACACACTGTAGTGACTTTTATTTATATTGCTAAAAACCACATATGAATTTCTGTTACTCGATACTCTTTCTCACAAACAACTTAAAAATCATAAGCCACAGCAAAAGTTATAAGCCAAAACCAAAAAGAACATACCCATATTTTGAATCACCTACGTACTCAAAATCTAGCACGCTCTTAATTCAGAGACTCTGTATGAAAAAATTGCACAAATACATAGTATTGCTCCATTGAAAATTCCATATACGTGCAAGCAAAACCGGTAACAGATACGGCAATATTATAACATCTCCCAGGTTAATTATACTACTACTTTGTCTCCAGCCGCCTCCTGGGTTAGAACACGTAAAGTACTTGGCGAAACTACCCGAAACAGGTTATTATACTGAGAGCTTTTGTATCCCGAGCCCTTTGAAGCCTACAAATACTGACCCACATCTAGTGCTTCCATGATCGAACATTAACACGCTTACACCTCATCTTTTCCGCTTACACACTACTAATCTTATGTGTCTCCCACTCAGCCATTAGCCATTATATAGTACATGTAGTTGCAACAGCGAGTAAAAGCTAAGCACAAACCGTGCATCCATCCTTATTTTACTCGTCGCCGAAGCGATCGTGTCTGATTTATACGAGGCCACAATGATTAATTTTTCAGTGTGATGTGCTTTTTGGAAGTACATGGATTCGAAAACGTGCATTACGGTTGATATGAAAATAATAATAATTTCACTTTGGTTCTGCTATCGTAGTAGTAGTTGTAGTACTTTAGTAGGAGTAATATGGCCTGTCTGTCCCATTCGTTCGCCATTGCCCCTCCTTGTGGGGCTCTTTTGAGATCAGTCTTGATCAATTTGGCTTCAGTTTCTGGCTTATTTTTCACTATTAACTTTTGGCTTTTTCTGAACTTTTGACTTTTTGTTGAGCTTTTTTGCCGGTTCTTTTTTTTCCGTATTTATTTGTATTATACGTAATGGGCTAACATATTTTTTTTTATTTTTAAATTTTTTTAAATTTAATTATACTAAATAAGCATCTGTCAGCTACAGTGCTTTTTTCAGCCAGCTACAGTCTTTTCAGCCATAAGCCATGAGCTTTTTAGCCGAACCGATCACCACCCAGAGCTGTCGCCTTGCCTATGGAACGAGAAGTAGCTAGGTTGTGCAAAAGATAGGCCATACATGATAGATTCCTTAGTTTAAGGGTGGATTTTTTTTGGGCTAAGAGCTTATGACTTAAATATTTGAATTCTAACTGTTTGTGAGAGGCAGTACGTAAAGAGAAATAGTCGTATATGATTTTGGCCGGTACAGCTGAACTCCGTATACTTTTTACTACAATTTTCCAATTGACCCCACCTTAAAAAAAATATAGTTTAAAAGCTAATTACTGTAAACAGTATAAGTATAAACCAACTTTAAACTCAAAAGAATCCGCCCGTAAAAATCTAGTAGTAGTAGTAGTAGCAGCTAGTTAGCTTGGAGTTGTGAATAACATTGTGGCTAATTAAATCTTTTCAAGACATCTCTATAATTAACATAGGCCACATTTTAATTTGGCAATTGAGTGTGGCTAGAGTGAATGAAACTTGTGATAATTTGGCGACATTTGACTGAATGCAGGGCAGTCTTCTTTGCCCTATTTCGGAAGTATGCTTCTCATTCGTAGAATTTCCTGTGCCTAATTAAGGCCATGTTTAGCACAGCTTCATCAACAGCTTCATGAGCTGTTGTGAGCTGTTTTTTTGCCAAACACCCTTTTTGCAAATAGCTTCACCCATGAAGCTCCTTTTTTTGTGCTCTCACAAAGGAATAGGGAGAGGTGAAGCTGAAAAAAGTAGCTTTTCACAGCTCTCTCCCTCAGGCCCATATTCCAAGGAAGCGAATGCCCTTCTAGTTCACAAAAATTTACACGTATTTGCCACTCTCTCCCTCAGGCGTACGCACCGCTCAGTTCACAAAAATCCCGTTCACTTTTTTCTTTCGCGTACACACCGCTCTCTCCCGTTCACGTATTTTAATTTTTTTATTATTTTATTATTTTAATTTTTTAATTCATACTCATTCAAATATATTATTTTTTAATTCATATGACCATATACAAATATACAACTCCAAATGTTAGAACAAGTCAAGTAGACAGGGGCATCTTGGACAATTGACCTCTTTCAGCCATGCATGAAGCTGTTGGTGAAGCTGTTTTGCCAAACAGTTTTCTAAAACAGCTTTAGCTTCACCGGTGAAGCTGCTCGTGAAGCTGAATCTAAAAAAAACAGCTTCACTAGTGAAGCTGGGCTGTGCCAAACGGGGCCTAAATAGCCTTTTCAGAGAAAAGGGGAAAATTGAATTGAATTTCCACTTCCATCCCCAACGTTCGTAGGGGTCGATCAATGATCACACGTGCCAGAAAGATCCACCCAGCGCCGAAAAGCGCAACGAAGTTGATGAGAAAACATCACAATTAGATAATTCAGGTATCGACAATTATTATGACTGATTTAACGAGTGCAGCATGCAGATTTTCCGCGTGCCCAACAGCTCAAGAGAACGAACGTTTCACCATCGATGGATCGTCCACCGCATGTGGGCGCGCGGCGCGGGTGCCTCCTACCGCGCGCACCAGCGTGGCTTACCGTACCCGTCAAGTCGCTCGACTCGTCATTTCATTTTCCAAACCAACGCCACAGAGAAGGGATAAAAAGAACACCACGCCATCCACTAGCAACACGTGCCATGCCGGCCAGGAATAGCCACCGGTTTCCCCCGCACGGCACGAGCCAGAGTGCCCAAAACCACGTCCGACCACAGCGCGCGGATGGGCAGACGCAGAGGCAGATTCCGTGGTTCCATCGTACGGATGTTGGTATCACGTTCCTGTTCACGGCACGTACGGAGCGGTTCTTTCCGACGCACACGGCTAGGTACGTGCGTGCGTATGTTCATGTCGCGTGAGCCTGAACCCGTACGCTTTGGACTGGTAAATTGTTTTGCCGCTACCTATTTTGCGGTGCCCAGTTTACTTCTAACTGGACCTAGCCAAATGGGCCATCCGGCGCAGCACAAACTGAATAAGACACGATCCGATTAGACTCGATACGGCTGACCCGAATAAATCACCTTGACATGTTATACTGGTCCACATGTTTGCCCCCAACCTATGCACGACACAGAGAGGGGTCAGGACGTGTTGGGTCAGTATAGACACGTTTAGCCTAATAACCCACCGATAACCCATTGAGCACGGTGGCCCCGTTCGTAGCCACCGTTGCCGTCCGCAGCCCCGTGCCACCATTGCCACCCGCACGAGAGGAGAAGGCTGAAGGCGGTGGTTGGTGGAGAGGGAGGCTAACAAGAGGGAAAGCCGGAGAGAGGAGGTGATGGTCGGCGAAGTCGGCTAACGAGAAGGAGAGCCGGAGAGAGGAGGCGGCGGTTGGCGTGGGCGGGGACTGAGGAGGCGGCGGCCGACAGGGAGGGAGGGAGCAGAGGAGGCCAACAGGGTAGGGCCATGACGGAGGAGGTGGCAGGGGCAGTCGGCTCGGTACCCAGCGGTAGCACTATCAGTGTCGCTGCCGCATGCGGTAGTGCCGCAGTGGCATGGCCTCAAGGGGTAGGGGATAGAGGGCTAAGGCGAAGGGGGCAACTGGGCAAGGGTCAAGGGGGCCATTGGCAGTGGCACAAAGGGTGAGGCTGATAGAGACTATGGTTGGTTGGATGATGATGAAGAGTGATTATTTCGACGATTTCATTATGTTGTATATACACTTTTACTGTCATTTATGTAATGAATTACTTTCCATAATATGCACAAAGGTACTCACAATATCTAATGAGTCGAGCTGTGTGGCCTATGGTTCTCCAGAATACCAAGGAGAGGTTTGACAATGTTGAGCGTGTGGAAGAGCATGTAGAATTATAGCTCTGCGCTATATACATTGCCCTTCTCTTGCATACAAAGAAATACATCATAATCTAAAATTGTTACATATTGCGATACAATTTACTGCATAACAGAGAAGAAGTTACTGCTTACCAGTTCTATGGCAGTTTGGATCATTTGTCCTTTGATGTTGTAAAATTCTAGAAACTTCATAGTGAAGAAGGCACAATCATTGTTTTGGCGTGGCGAACAGTGGCCTCCTCCACTTCACAAACTATGAAAACTTCCCATTGGTCACGGCATGGAAGGCGTCATTCAAATGTGCAACTACCATACTGCCAATTGCATGATGATAGTTATCGAGGTCGGTGCATTTTTGAACATAGTCGTTCGAGTCTAGCACGTCGATGCGCCAGCGCACAATATTTATATAGTACACTGACTAGTAGGAATTCTGAAGCAAGGAGAGGAAGACCTAATAATCGAAATAGAAGGGGTTGACGATCATGTGAAGATAAAATTTATTGCTTGCATAATGTAAAATTATTGTAACTCACCAATTTACTGTCTTATGGTACATCTTGTCAAGTTGAGCCCCCAAAATACTCGTGGCGAGCGCTATTGTACTCTTCATTTTTCAAGAACACCTCGACATTTAGTAGCCTCTGCAAAATATAAAGTCACAACCATGTAGCTGACATTTAATGTGTGTGTGTATATCTAACAATTACTACTAGAACATAAAGAGTTTATTGTCTGACAAAAAACTTACCTAAAGTTCCCAGGATAGAAAATTCTTGCAGCCCACATTCTTTGGCCTTAGTGCCACATCATCGTGGCACATACAGTTAATGAAGAAAGACACGAACATATCTTCAGCCATCTGACCACCATTAAACGAGGTCGTGATATCACCACTGTTGGCAAAAAGCAAGATGTCATCGGATTGCAGTAAAACCTCGCTATAGTTGAAAGAAAAAACCTATGGTAAGTCACATCATGGTGCAGATGATGAAAAAATGAACACGCTCAAATGGGAGAAAACAAAAGAATAAAATCTTACCCTTTTAGGCTCTAGTCATTCAGTATGAGCTCCCTAACCTTGGCCATGTCAATCGGCACAGATAGCCAGAGACCAGTTTGCTAGGAACTCTGATCATTCTCTTCCCCTTCCTATTCTGCTTGGTAGGCAAAACAACAACTGTATACAAATGAACTTTTTCACTGATATAACTATAATGGAATTACTATGCATTATGATGCATATTACTACTACGCTATCGTAATCACCTTGCCCGCATTGGTGGTGGCGGTAGTGGCTGGATCAACTGTAGGCAACACCTTCTAGTGTTCACCTGCCTTTGCAGTTGTGAGCTCTTGTAGAAACAAATATACAATTTACTATCGTGACACTAATAATTATTGTACTCTTATTGTAATATTACTGCACAATAAATAAAAAGAAACTTTTGAAAAAGATTATTCTTTTACGACACAGTTTACGGTAGAGTAAAGAGGGACCTAGTGCAATATTGTTTAAAATTTTACTATTATGTCTATATGAAATTATTAAATGTTACATAAGATTTTGCTAACATACACACTAAAATTTACTACGCAATGTGTGAAAAATTAGAGCGACTGAAATAAAAAGAAACTACTATAATAATGACTTTCTTTTACTAGACTCGAGTAAAATTTTACTGTGGGATAAATAGAACCAGTAAAACATTTTACTATGAAGATTACTCAAAATGATTGCTTTTGACAAGAAATTTTATAGTATACATATAAGAAAGTACCATCTAGTCATTTGAACATAATATCACTGCACTCTTGCTTGTAAATTACTATCAGAAATAATATATCGTTACTGCACTCTTACCACCGTTGTTGTCCCAGCATCGGACCAATGCTAGCATCCGCCACCTCGACGGTGTCGTCCTCATGAACCTCTAGAATGGTGGGCATTAAATGAGGGCTCACATCAGACTACGGCTCAAGGGCTACCTCAGGGCCAAAGATGTCAGGGTACATACCTAAGACTAGCCTCGAACATTGAAATAATGTTGTTGATGGAAGTCACGATGCCACCTCATTCTGCAGGTTTGTGTAATCGAAAAAGATGCAATTAGCATCATAAAAATATTGCCATGTTACACATGATATGGTTATATATATAACTACTACATCTATTATGTGATTTTACCATGCTAAGGATCAACATCTTCAAGTATTTGCTGCCTCCCACTTCCTCCTTGTCATCTTGAGTGAGAGAGAATAGGGACCTCAATGGCACATATTATGCAGTGGGATCAAATGCCTTTGCTGCCATCAGTGGCACGACCCGGAAAGGCATGGACTCGACATCTACCATGTTGACCACCGATGTAACCTTGCACTATTTCTCCCTCCTCTCCTCAGTGGATGGGGTATATGCTGAAGGCTCATTTGGTGTGAGCAGAGACCTGTGTGGTCTCAAGTCTCCTATGGGCCTTCTGGACCAACCTCAAGGCTTCCCCGCCTCGTCGTCGAAATTTTGAGGGCCTCCATGGCGACCCATTGTTTGCCCTTGCTCAGCGATCGTACGTATTCACCGAGTAGGCTGCGCATGCTAGGGAACTGCCTAGCGGTGGCACGTGGTGCTTTGTTTGGCAACTCGGCCTTTGCCATAGCGTTAGGCTAGTAGCAAGTGCCATCTCTGGATCTCAACTACATAGGAAAAGGAATGTTATAATTGCTGCATGTGCAAAGCCCATTTATGACATGGGACTGATATCTTATTGCATATGACATAAATAATTGCAGCATGTTTGTGAAATGTTTACTACCTATGTAAGTAGGTAGATCTTTCACTGCATATGACACTTAGTATAATGACATTGATATATTTTATTGCATATGACATAAACAATTATTGCATGTTTGTGAAACATTTAATGTTTATGTAAGTAGATAGAACTTTTTCTGCATGTAAAATGTACTTTTACTACATTCCATTAAATACTTTACTGTCTTTAAATTAACATAGAAACTGGTATGGATTGGTGCATACTACTGAGCTTGCCTAAGGTCTCCTTCCCATCGTGGTCTGTCATCCTATCAAGATAGTAAATGTGTGACATACATTTTACTGAGTGTGCGATGTGGGGGTCTCGAGGGCATCGATGCTATGGACACACCTTAAGTTGTCAAAATAGTAAATTTGTCAAATCGAAAAATTACCGCCGATAAACTTCAAGGTTACTATCACAAAATGCATATGCCAAAAAACACGTGGTTGCTTACAAGTAGGAAGGAGGCGCATCCGTAGATGTATTTCATGCCCTTCTCCTCCTCCTCCTTCTAGGAGCATGCGGCCTCCCTTAGGTTGTCAAAGATGGCCTAGCACTAGTCGACGCCATTGAAATTGGTGATGTCCTTCATCAGCAATGTGTCCTTCTCGGTGATGTTGTTGTTTATCACCAGGAAGAGGAGCTTTCTAAAGGCGACAAGGAAAAAACACCTGATCATGAGGATGCCAATGCCCTTAGCTCGAATCCTCTCCAATAGAACATTGACCTTGATGTCGTATGCCGAGTGAGCGCTTTAGCTCAACGAGCTCGGCGCTAGCTACAACATACAAAATCTAAGGGGTGTCCACACCGTTGCAAGGGAGGCTGAGCATGTGGCTAACAGCGTACAGCATGATATGGAGGCACCTACCCCCGCTGACGCGTAGCATCATGTTGGCAGGGTTAACCCTATCCATATGGAACTAGAGGAGGTCCCTACTCTCCAGGACCTCCAAGTTGAACTTCAGAAAGCCACCGAAGCCAAGCTTGGAGACCTTAGTGCTCTGCTCATGTGTGAGCATGCATCTGGTTTGCACGAAGATGGTAGAGGCGCATTGGATGGTAGCCATATACCGTCTCTTCTTGTTCCCCGCTGCAGTCTATGTAGAAAGGGGAACTCAAAATCATGTTTTACTGAATGTATGTTTAACCTTTAATACCCAATGAGTATAGTTTTACTGTGTTCTAGCATATACGTGCTACGAAACTTTGTACTGTCATAGTGTATTAAATTTACTACACGTACCATGATATTTTACTATGCCATGACAAAAATGTTATTATAATATGGCTACAACTTTACTGTCATACAACATCACTTTTATTATCAACTACGTTACCTTGATGGGTCATCTGCGGTCTTCCTTTTGTTGCCTACGGGTTTCTTGTGAGCAACTCCAGCGAGTGCAAATGCTTGTGGTTAGGTGGGTTGGTCCTGGCCTGGGTCAACAATGATCTCTAGGGTTGACTGATTGCCAGCAATCACGATCTTCTTCACATTGGATGGCCTTTATGGAAGTCCTCATTTTACTACAAATATAAAAAAATACTATAAGGCCGGTACAAAGTTACTGTAACTCCTAGTCAAATTTACTGCAACTAGGCTATAGCCATGGGTGGGAATACGCAATGGTCCAAAAACATCAGCAAGAAAAGCTTTTTTTGTGTAGTTAAGGAAATTTTTTGCCCAGGGACGACCAAAACCCAAGATCCAAAAATACAAAAAACACATATGATCCATTGAACATGACAACAAAAATACATGAAGATCACCAAAAAGTGCACATGATGAGGGGGAGGATACATATACCTTCAATGTTGCAGACATCGCCGATAATGAGTGCGGTTGAGATCATAGAAGAGAAATAGTTCACTGCGGGTGGTTTTAGATTTGGATGGGCACAGAAGAAAGACTCAAAGTGGGCATAAAAAAAAAGATAGTAGTGGAGAAACCTAAACATTGCAGCCCGTCCCGGTAAATAAGGCAACTTACATTCCACTAGAGGTTTCATAAAAAATTTGAAAAATATTGAATCGCACACTTATCACGATTGTAAAACATGTGTAAGACTTATACAGTTGGATACATTCCAATTTATGGTAAAATTTAACTACTTTGAGGCACTACTAAATTTACTACATGGATACAACAAATTTACTGACTCTTACATTGAAGATTATTGTAACTGAAATGTAATGACCACTAATAATAAAAAAATTCCTATCCATGCCTTATGAATTTATTGCACCAAGGTTTGCCTTTTACTGCATTAACCGTGGTGCACATTTTTATGGGCATGTAGAAATTACTATTCGTAAGACAAAAAATTGTTGAACAAGTGCTTCATGCCCACTTAATTGACGACATTTAATAGAGAAACAAAATGCCTGGAATGAATTACTGCCCCAAGAGTACTCTATTACTACTCATCTCACGCGCTATTACGGTCTCCATACTAAAACATTTATGTCAAGAGGGGCACTCAGGCCTCGGGGACTTTCAGGGGTTAATGTGTTGAGCGAATAAGCACGAAAAAAGGTAGGAATGCTTGGGGGCAGTGCACGCATGGATGGGACAATCTCAGTCTAGAGGGTCAGGCGCATAATGAATGGCCACCTGGCTGGCGCATAGAATAGCCGATTCTACAAGTAGGGACGCAACTATAGAATAGTATAACTACATATGAATTGAGAATTTGATTTATGAGGTATACATTATTAGTGATATAATAGATGAGTTGTAAATAAATAAAGATATGAAAATGTAATAAATGAGCTATAAATAAATAAAGACATAAGAATGTGCTCTTGTAAGACAAAAGTCTCTTCAGTATCATGTATGTAGAGTTCTATCTTACTGGCATGTCCAAACCAAACTTTCTTGGGCGTATGCCATTGCAATGCAATAGTTCTTATATTGCATCATGGAAAGATTTAATATACGCATCCAACCTCTTCAAACCATATTTAACTACCATATTAATAATATGACATGCGCATCGCTGATGTAGTAAAAAAGATTCAGCGTAAGTACTAAATAATGGTTTTAAAAAATCCATTGCTTAGAGTTCGCGCGCGATGACATTGTCTAAAGTTATTGAAAAAATTTACCAATGAGACCAAAATCTTCCACAACTTTGACAATACACTTTGCAATATTCTCATCGGTATGAGCAACATCAGTTAATTTAAATTCTATAATTCTTTTTTTATTTCTCAGTCGGCATTGATATAATGAACTTCTATGCTAACATAGTCATCCCTAGCTCGAGCACTCCATATGTCCGAGGTAAAGGCAACATAAAATATGCATGCAGCAAATATTTCTTTTAGTTTATCACTGTCATTATTGTAACATCTAACAAGATCTCTAATAGTTGTTTGTCTAGACACTATAGTACATCGAGGATTATTAGCAGTTGTAATATACTTTTCAAATATGGGGGACTGCCCAAAGCCTACAGTGGAATCTTGTGTAGCAATTAATCTACAAAGAGATTCTCTAACTACCTCAGGAGTGTAGTCCTAGTTATGTACCGTACCGTCAAGGTTGTATTGGAGTTGAGTCTACCACATCGATGCTCCTTGTTTAGCCAAATATTTGCTTGCATGTCTTTGCAAGTGGCCTGTTCCATCTGAAAACTTTGTGGTTAATTCATTACAGCAAAATTTGCAAACAACATACTTCACCTTCTCTCCTTATGTCTTCCTTGTATGTGGTATCAAAGTGTTCCCACACAATGAAAGTATATGAGCTAGATCTCTTCACCCTAGTGCTTGCCGAGATAGAGACACTTGTAGAGCCAGATGATGGTACTATCGGAGATACCTACGCCTCATGCTCCGGTTGAGGTGCAGTCGTAGGATTATCAAAGGATGCAAAATCCTTCAACGTGATGCCGTAATCAGCAAGATTAACGTGATCTATCGAGAAAACCATGATTCAAAAATTACAATATTATTAATTACACCTTACTCTAAATAGTGAAAAAAGTGACAACAATGCTCAATAAAAATCTAAAAAATTCAGTATGTTTACCTCTCTTGTCGACAGCCGCCGGATTCTGAAATTTCAACTATTTGGCGAATTGTTTTCAAATTTTACCAAATTTTCACAAGTTGTATCTCAATTTTCACAACACAAACAAGAGAAGAGATTGAGTGAAGAGTTTTGGCAGGATGAGGAAGGGTTGTGTGCCTATTTATAGAAAAAAAATCAAGATTTTTTGGTATTTTTTATTTTAAGCCTCCAACGGCTAAAAAACGATCAGTAATTTTGAAATTCTGTGACCAACCATACCTTAACAGGCCTAACGACTATAGCCATGTTGTGTTGTACCATGCTAAACGGGACTAACGGCACTACCTATGCCGGTGCTGCATGTGGCAATGGCAGGGCCACAGGGGCTAGGGCCAAGGGGGACCACTAGCAATAAGTTTACTGCTAGTCGCAAGTAAGTTTACTGTTAGTCACAGGTAATTTTGTTGTCAATCGCAAGTAATTTTACTACAGTCACAAATAATTTTACTGCCAGTTGTCAATAATTTTACTGTTAGTCATAAATAATTTTACTATCAATCGCAAGTAATTTTACTGCTAAATCACTCGTTCGTGCTGAGAAGCGTGTAATAACCCTAACACAAGTAATTTTACTGCTATCCATAAGCAATTTTACTGCACTGACACAGAAAAGTTACTACACTATTCTGAGCAGATCTGTCATCCTAGGAGGGTTGGGGGGCAAATGGTGTGTTGTGTCGTGCTTGATCAAAACGTGCCTCAGCACGGTACTGTTCGTGCTGTGCTAAGACAGCCTGTTGTGTCGAGGTGCCACTTCAAACATGACACGTCTGATCGAGTTGAGGCGACATGATTCATTTACTGTTTATATTAATGTCTAAACTAAACCAATGGTACACACAGTTGACCTGACCATTTAGCCAGGTCTGCTTCCAGCACATGCATGCATGCGCATCGATTCAAGCCGGGTAGCCATCAACGAAATTTGGAACCATGACATACGTTTCAGCGGCTGACTACTGAAAACTCTAGAGAAATTTGACATATATGCATTTGCAGACTATTTTTTTCGCTTTTGGTAATAAATTACCATCTAGCACATGCGTATTTTTTTCATTAAAGTTCGTTGAGCTATACAGACCATGCAGTGGTGGGGGTAGTGAGAAAGTGAAGGCAACCTCGACTCTAGTTGGCAATGCACTGACAGACAATCTCCACACGAGAATGAGGGCCAAAATAAAAATGTTCATTGTACCGATCAGTGGACACGAGTTGTTGTATGCATATGCACATGCACTTGGGGAGTTGGGGGTCACATGAAGACAGTGATCGACATAGACGGTAGACCTCTCGCATGCAGAAAATAGAAATAAGTACAAGTGGCTCCCTTGGCCGCAGTTGGGGGTCAACAAGCACGCTAGTCCAACTCAGCAGACACTTCCGACCTTTGTTTGCAGCTAACTAGCCAACAAGCACAGCTCTGCAATACAAAACCCGGCCAAGCTGGCCACGAATCAAACCATGGACGCCATCTGATTGGATCCGGTTTGCTTAAATCCAATCCAAGAGCACGGACAAAATCCAGAGCAACAACACATTTTGACTAGCATAGTAAGCTATACAGATATATATCAGGTATGATATCTCAAGTAGTGGAAAATAAAAGAAAAACCTTGCAGCATCTCCATGTGTTGAAAAAACGGTACTACATAAGAAAGATCCAACCGAAGCTGCCAAAGTTTTCAACTCCCGGTGTGGCATCCGACCACACCTCCCCTTATCTCTCAGAACCATTTTTCTTCCAGCTTCTACGAGCGACAAGTTGGGGATTTTAAATTATTTCACGCAGCACAGCAGATGACTGGCACCGTTTCAACTCACTTAGTGGAGTTGACTCGGAAATCTAATAATTTAGGGCGACTCCGGCCAATTAATAACACTACTGGTACAGTAGTATAGTATTCTTTGGCTTTCTTTTTGTTTGGAAATGGAAAACAGGTATAGTCGAGTGTGGGTTGTTTTAGGCTGTGGTTTATGTTTTCTAACTCAAAATTTTAAATTCTAACTGTTCCTAAATGGCGTACGCAGAAAAAAATAGTCGTATATAATTTGAGCGATACAGCTAAACTCGGTACATATTTTACTGTAATATTTCTATTAACCCAGTCTTAAAAATACACTATTTAACTATAAGTCCATGGCGATAAGTGAAAAGAATGTATTTTTGCCGTGCAGGGCTGCTCGATCGCAATGATCTGTCGGGCTAAAATCCGAGGAGAAGGGTCAAAATTTTGTTCCTTTTTTGTCGCGCGAAGTGCTGACAGGAGTATCAACTATAGCTGCACGGGGTAAATTCACACTGTAGAGCACAGTTGAATGTATGTGCCGCGGCGAGTGTGCAGATTGGACAGTACGCATGCAGAGGAATTACAAATCGCTCTCTGAAGGAGAGGAAAATGCTATTGCATGCTATGCGTTTCTTCAGAAATATTGTGCAGATCTTTTTCAAAGTATCTATTGTGATCTTTATTTGGCGATGATTAGGCGGAGAGGACTTCGGAATTAATAGGGTATGTTCTTTTCGACTGCGGCTTATGGGTTTTGGTTGAAATTTTTGAATTTTAGTTGTTTACGGTACAAATTACGGAGCGACAGATACTCACTTGCGATTTTGGCTGGTACAGATGTTGGATTTTTAACGTGTAGATCGTTTAACTTGTAGATCCCGTCTTAAGAAAATATTATGTTTGAAAGTTAGGTACTATAGCAAAAACCAAAAGCCATCAGCTTTTGACTTAAAGAACATGCCCTAAACCATGCAACCCAGCAAACGGGCGGTGATCCTGAGATGAACATGTGCCGAACGTCTCGCTTAGAATGACTGAAGGTCCCAACATTGAGCTTCTGAACTTGTTTTGTTGTGCCGCTGCAGTCAACTTACGACATATTTCCATCAATCTACTGGTAAATAAAACCCAAATGACACAAGCAATCTTGCCTTGCGACATGTCAAAGTGAAGTTTAGTATCCATGTGACATACGCAGATGAGTTGGACTCCGGATTGTGGCGACCGTGTTATTATCACGGGTTAATAATAATAATCAATGAATTGTTATTCATTTATTTGGTAAAACACTATTTTAACGAATAACAAATCTATCAGAGCAATTGCATCAGAATAATAATTAGAGATAACAATTTATTTATTTATTACAAGCCACGCATGGCTTCAAGTTTGCAATTGCGGTGCCCTATGTTATTACAATATTCAATGTTTATCACCACACAGGACGCTAAACAGTATTAAACATAGATAGACATATTATAATACCCGTCCGACCCTGTATGGCAAGCTATAGGTTGCCTAATCCTCCCAGCTACCATGTATGGCCTCCACCTCGTTGTACTCCCAATCAACCGCAGCCTCATGTCCCTGGGTTTCCTTATTATCAATCCCATCTTCGTCGATCCCCAATTTTATTCCAGCTAAAAATGGTTTTAAAAGGGAGAGATTTAATATCAAGAATTAGTACTACGTACTTAGCAAGTATTTAAGTAATGATGCACTTTCATACTCAATTTTGTTTTAGTCATACCTGATCTATTCCAAAAGTTACAACATCATTTTGAAGATTTGGCAAGGTTTTAATTTCTGAAATTTCTAACAATCATTCTGGAGCAAGAGAAAAAACAAGTGTTTCCCGTAGACTCTTATCCAAGAGACAGGCATGAATTCATAATTTATTTAGTACTACGCAAACTGGTGGCACTTTACTCGTAATTATTTTGAATTCTTATGGACACTAGGCATGTAGCATTTCCTTTGATACTATCCTAAATTCAAAATACATAATGTTTTCTCAATTTTTATTACTAAATCTCCATCTGACTATCTAGACAGTCATTGGTCAAGTAGGTCTGAATAATCGACACTCCACCTACGCTAATATAATCACCTTGGAACTCCTCGAGTTCTTTAGCAGTCTCGAGTTCCTGTCTTAATTTATTACTTACCCATTATGGAGATATTAGTAATAACAGGGAGTAACATGTTCAGCTCGCCCAAGACGAGAAATATAGGTGATACTGTTTTATGGCTTATCCCAAAATGAAGATTATTTTCTAATCCTTATATTATATTCATATGTATGGGGTCCCACATGCCTCTGAACATTCCTACCAGATCAATCTCTACCCTCCTTTACTATTTTTCTTTGTAGGCCACTGCTCCTTTAGTGATACTACTTTCCCTATTGTCTTAACATGTTCCTCTTTTTTCCTCTGTTCATTTTTTCTTTGTTTTAGAAATTACTTTTGATGCATGGTGGCTGTAAAAGAAATACTGCATTCAAAATATTTCATGTACCGCAGCATACTTAAAAACCTACTTTACTTGAATGGCTGATAGGCAGCTGTCTCAGTGGTGGTCTATTTGGTCTCCTCCCCTAGAACCAATTCTCTTCCTGCATTATTTTAAGATAGAATTCCCCTTTTTATTTTTTAGTTATATTTTAGACAAAGCAATTACCCTTGTTGGTTTTAAATTTAATGATTTTGTTCCTCTTAATAATAATTTTTTCAAGAGTTTCTACTTGTTAGCATTATTTACGTAATATGTTTTGTTTAAAATTTTCCCTGATTGTGTAACATTCTTATTAGTGTGTGTATATATATTTTACTGTTTATTTCTCTACTGGGCCTCATTGGAAACGATCTTCTTTAATTTGGCCCACTTGGCCTTCGTATCACCTGGTGCATGGCCAAACTGGCCCATTGGCTCGGTTGACTGCGTCAGCCTTATCCCCTCGTCTCCCTTGGTGGAGCCGCTTTGCTTGCCTTCTTGTTTCTTCGCTCCTCCTCCCGGTTCCTCCGCTGATTTGGCTTTTTTTGATTTGATGTCGTTGCCGCCATTGCCTCCAGTCACCTCCCTTGGGTCCTGCCTCACCCCCTCGGCTTTCCCCTCCTTCCCCCTTCGGGTGTTGCCGGTGTTCTGGTCCGCCCTTTTATTTGTGACTCCTTCCAGACATTTACTGTCCCAAGTCCTGCCACCCCAAGGTGTCTTAGGGTCTTGGCTTGACGGATCCGACCATAAGGTAAGTAGATCCAATGTTTTTCCTTACTAGATGTGTTTTCCTTTCTCTTTTTTGTCCCCTTTTTACATGCATGTGATCCTATGGGGTTCTACGGCCTACCGGTGTTGAGCGCATGGTCATCATCGTTGGCTCTCCCATTTGGCAGTCATGCGCCAACTACTACAAAACAAGCTATACTAGACGTTTCATCACAGACGGTTT
Organism: Dendrocalamus latiflorus; assembly: GCA_017311315.1. Lineage (NCBI taxonomy): Eukaryota > Viridiplantae > Streptophyta > Magnoliopsida > Poales > Poaceae > Dendrocalamus > Dendrocalamus latiflorus. The sequence continues at coordinate 39,164,155 of CM029611.1, forward strand.
ATGTGGAGCCGTCTATGCTTTGACTATTACAGACGGTTCATAGCTAAAACTGTCTCTGAAACTATCACAGACGGTTAGGATTAAAAGCTGTCTGTGATATACGCATTATCATAGACGGTTTTTAATTAGAACCGTCTGTGAAACTATCACAAATGGTTCGTATAACAAACAGTATATGATATATGTATTATTACAGACGGTTCATATAACAAACCATCTCTGATAATAACACATCACCGATCCGTGGCGAGTCCCCCAGGATTTCGATCTCACCCATCCATTCTCTCCACATCGGATGGTAGGCACCGGTTCCTCCCACCGCTCAACTCTTATTAATTACTCCCCATTTACCTCCCACCGCTCGGCCCTTATTAATTACTCCCAATCTACTCTCCACATCGAATGGTAGACACCGGTTCCCCCCACTGCTCAACTCTTATTAATTACTCCCCATCTACCTCCCATCGCTCGACCCTTATTAATTACTCCTAATCTACCTTTCCACCAGTAGTCACGCATGAGTTCATCCACTATATAGCTTCCTCCCTTTGGCGACGCCGACTACCACCATAAGCTAGCGCCTCTGTTTTGACACCACGGTTGACTGCATAACACACTCTTGTTGTAAGTGTCGCAAGAGTGTCTTATCCAGTCTCACAGTCGTACCACAAAAGTGACGCTACCGCCGCCTCTCCATTGCCGGTGATATCCAGTCACCATCCGATGCATCCAGCTTGTTCCTCGACGACGTCGACTACCGCCGTGAGCTAGTGCCTCCGGTGTGATACCACGGTCGACTGCAGAACACACTCTTGTTGTAAGTGTCGTAAGAGTATTTTCCGCAGTCTCACCGTCGTGCCACAAAGGTGGCGCTACCGCCACCTCTCCATTGCCAGTGATATCCGGCCGCCATCCGATGCATCCAGCTTGTTCCTCGACGATGCCGACTACCGCCGTGAGCTAGCGCCTCTGTTGTGACACCACGGTTGACTGCACAACACACTCTTATCGTAAGTGTCATAAGAGTGTCTTGTGCAGTCTCACCGTCATGCCACAAAGGTGGCGCTACCGTCGCCTCTCCATTGCCGGTGATATTTGGCCACCAACTGATTCATCCAGCTTCTAAATTGTCTGCTAGGATCTCTGCTTCTTATATATTCTTGTCGTGTTAAAGAGTTAGGTTCGTTATCTTGTTATGGTGTAATGGTGGATTCTAATCTTAATGAAAATAGAATATGTTGTTGTGTTTGCCACTGTATTTGCTTGTTTTCAAAGGGCATGGTATAGGATGAACTATCACAAACGGTTTGTGCTATAAACTGTCTATGAAGGACTATCACAGACGGTTTTATATACCAATTGTCTGTGATACTCGTCAATCACAGATGGTTGGTAACTAGAACCGTCTGTGATACTCGTCAATCATAGACGGTTGGTAACTTGAACCATCTGTAATAGTTTTCTTCACAGATGGTTCAATTACAAACCGTCTGTGTTGTCTTTATCACAGATGGCTCACAAACCGTCTGTGATGACCTCCGATTATCACTGACACATAAAATACAGGTGGTTCAGAAAACCGTCTGTGATGACAGTTCCGAACCGTTTGTGATGACCCTTTTTGTAGTAATGGCCTCACCAGTGTGCCTTGGCTTTGCATTTCTCCCTCTCTGCAGCTTGTGCGTCCTGATGGCGGTGTGCTACTGACGCATAGCTCCGGTGCCATGCCTTGGTCCTCATTGGCTCGCCTCCCAGTTGTCCCTTGTTGGTCTCACGCGTCGTGGTGGCCATGAACCACCGACGCAGGGCCCTACCTCTTCGGCTCTACTTGGTTCCTTCTTCGCTCCCTACTCCTACCTTATTGTACTTCTTTTAGTTTTAGTGTGGAATACATGTGATGCATGTTCTGGTGACCATCCTTAATAGTGTTCAGATGTGTTAAGGGGGTTTTGGGGGTAAGTCACCATGTGGGTGTTTGGGCATTGGCATTGCGCTGGGGAGCATCGAAAATGCCTGGGAGCTCATGGACGGCCACTGGTTTGTTTTGGTTTTGGGGTCTTGCGGTGAGCAAATGTGAGTTGCTTGGGTCTTGGGCATGCACCAGGGAGCATTGATCCATGGCCCAAGGGCACACTGGATAGCTATCACCGGTCCATTTTTCTCTATTATTGTTAGTTGGAGGGTATTTCGTCGTAGCTATGATGATTAACAGAATGAGATGATGGCTCATGATGTTACCTTTTTGGCATCGTTGGCTTGGATTAAGGGCTTGAGGGTGCTCCTGCCCTTATTGCTATCTCGGGTGCCTTGTGGAAGGCTCCCTAGCCGTGTTCTTTGACCTTTAGATTGGTTTCCTTTTTCGACCATGTTAGTGTCTTATGGGGGGAACTTAAATGTGCAGTGCCATTACTTTGGCTGGTTGTGGCTCGTGAGTGATATAAGCAATGGCATGGCTGTGCATCATGAAAGGTGTTGTGTAAGGGTAGCCTCTTGTCAAAATTTTGGCTATGGCAGGGAGGTGCGCTCACAAGACGCTAGGTTGATGGTATTAATGGCTTTCCCTACTCTCCTTGCTGCTAGCCTTTGCTGGCTGCTACGTGGCATTGGCTTGCTTATGTGATGACTAGTGGTTGATACGTGGCTTTGTGCATGGAGTGACTCATCTAGAAGGTTGTAAAGGTAAAAAGGTAAGAATGGTAAGTGTTACCACTGAATGATGAAAACCCAATACGCGAGATGTTGCTGATTGGCCCCGGACAATCTTGGTATCTCGATGCGTGATTTGCCCCCCGTGCAAAATTATTTAAAATTTGTGGTTTTTGCTATGGTTTCTGCTAATATGATTTTGTAGGTATACAAACTTGGCTAGCTGAGAAGATGTGCATTCTGCAGATGAATTTCGATGTAATTTTTTTGTATAGTTCTATTTTTGTATGAGATGCAATTGAAGTTGTAAATCTTAAATTTGAAATATTTATTCTTTTATAAATTGGAGACTGAAATTATGTACATTGGACTTATATGTGATAGAGTTGTATGTATGCGGAATTCGCTCTTGTAATTAAGTTTTTCTATAATTCTGATTTTTTTATTCTAATAAATTCTCATTTTATTCCAATGTTGAATGTTTTAATTTGTTAATTGTTTTCTTTTAATGTTTGAATCACTTCTTAACGGTGTGTTTTCTATTAATTCGTTTTGAGGGTTTTCACACCAATGAAGTTCGCTCTTTTTCAAATGATTGTTTCGAACGCATGAATTTAACAAGAAACAGTTTAATTTTCATAGAAATCGACAAAATTCTCATATTTCAAATAGATCCTAACTAATTTTTTTAGCAGGCTGATATAGCGCAATTATGGGACGGTACATGGTTGCTACAATACAAATACGTGGAAGTGATTGTGCAATTCTACTACATGCTAGTATTTTTCTTCTGTAGCAATTATTGTACGCAATTGTCACAGATACTGCAACATGTTACAGCTTCTAAAAGAGCAGAAGCAGAAATCAGTAGTACTCATTCCATGCCTGACGTGTATTCCAGGGCTCTTACTACCCATTATATCCGTATCCATATGTAGCAGCATCCTCTCCACTCGAAGCAGTACTACTCTACTGTCTGAACTTGGTCAGGTACTTTTCAGCTTTTAGTTTTTAGTTTTTATTTTTTATAAAAATTAAAATAAAGGAAACGGTTTTTAAATGAATTTTTAAACAGTTTTTTAAATTTAAAATCATATATAATATTCATATCGATATTTCTACCGTTCGATACGATTTCAAAAAATAAAGAAAAAAACAAGGTTAAAAAAACCATGGCCGTCCAAGTACCCAACCCAAGCGCGGGCGCGTGCTCAGCGAGCTCCGCTCTGCGGTGCGAGTTAGTCAATCAGTCAAAAACTCCCCGGAACTCCACTCCAAAAGTCTCCAATCCGTGTACGTACGCGCGCCGATTAATTAGCAGCGTGGCTAATGCATTCCATTAAACCCACCACCCTAATCCCGATAGCATGATTAACCACATCGATCCCCGCCCTAAACTTTTGGCTTTAAAAAGAATTCAAAAAGGCATACACTAATCTCCGTAGTTGCGGCGTGCTCCCCCACATGCTTCTTTCCAAGTCCACCAGAGCAGCCTACCTCCCCTCCTCTTCGGCTTCGCACTGCACCGCCTCGCCTCGCCCCGTCCGTCTATATAAACCCGCCCATTCCTCTCCCGCCCTTTTCATCACACACACCGCAAACCAAACCAAAATCTCCTGAGTTGTGCTCTCCTCCCAGCTGCCATCCCGATCCTAGTACTACACACTCCGATCGATCCAGCTCGTAAGCGGTCCTAGCTCTGCTCGGTCGGTCGCGTCGCGTCGCCTGATTTCGGTGAGGCGATCGAAGGAAGAAGATTCCATGGATATGGCGCACGAGAGGGACGCGAGCAGCGAGGAGGAGGTGATGGGCGGCGATCTGCGGCGTGGGCCGTGGACGGTGGAGGAGGACCTCCTGCTGGTGAACTACATCGCCGCGCACGGCGAGGGCCGCTGGAACTCGCTCGCCCGATCAGCAGGTAGGATAGGATCAAAGGGGTCGAAAATTGCATCGTCTGGTCTCTCGCAGACCGAGACAGTCCGTGAATTCAAACGCATCATCCATTGATGTAGAAGTAGATTGGTTGCTAGCTTGCATCCAGTTCTTTCTGCAGGGCCGTACGAGCCTGAGCAATTATGGAACGCAAAGGCACAAAACCAGTCGCTTTGCATCTACATGCTAATACGAGGAAACAGATAGCTACGAGCCTACTGCCTAATTTGTCTAGCAGCCATCCAACTAGCCAGAACCTAGAGAGAGAGAGGGAGGACTTTTAGTGGTTAGCATTATTCCGGGCTGTAGGGATACTTACTAATCATTCCCGTCCATTGCATCATTCATCTTGTCACATACATACTCACATGCGAATAAGTAATTAGCTAGTTGGTGAAATTTATTAGTAGCAATGGTGTGATGTTACATGTAAATATGTGATTAATCTCGCGTTTTGTCCTGGCGCGTCGTGCAGGGCTGAAGCGCACCGGCAAGAGCTGCCGCCTCCGGTGGCTGAACTACCTCCGCCCCGACCTCCGGCGCGGCAACATCACGCCGCAGGAGCAGCTGCGCATCCTCGAGCTGCACTCGCGGTGGGGCAACCGGTGGTCCAAGATCGCGCAGCACCTCCCTGGCCGCACCGACAACGAGATCAAGAACTACTGGCGCACGCGCGTGCAGAAGCACGCCAAGCAGCTCAAGTGCGACGTCAACAGCCAGCAGTTCAAGGACGTTATGCGCTACCTCTGGATGCCCCGCCTCGTCGAGCGCATCCAGGCCGCCGCCTCCGCTGCCGGGGAGGCCCAGCCCGCCGCCGACACGCCCCTGTCGTGGCAGCACGGCGCCGACGGCCTCTACGAGTCGCCGGAACTCCCGGCGGCCGACGCCTGCTGGCCCGTGGAGTACTTCGCGGACGCCGTTGGGCAGGTGGCCAACACCACCGCCGTCCCGGAGCTGTCGAGCACCACGGCCGGGTCGTCCTCGCCGTCCACGGACTCTGGCGCGGGGGCGCAGCCCAGCTGGCCCGCCACGGTCGACGGCGCCGAGTGGTTCACCACAGCCTGCGACGCCTCCAGCGCCACCGCCATGTGCGACACGGACCTGACCGCGCAACAACCGCCGTGCCAGATCGGGGAGGCGTGGACGTCCGAGCCGCTGCCGGGCCTCGGATTCCCCGAGCTCGGCGTCGCGGACTTCGAGATCGGCAGCTTCGACGTCGAGAGCATCTGGAGCACGGACGACATCATGTGGTACACGCAGGGCGTGTGAAAAGTCAATACGGTGACATGGAAATCCACAGCAGCGAGACCCAGCCTCCGGGGACGCGTAGCAGATCGAGCGGAGGAATGGATAAGAAGGAGAGATTATCTGGAGGTTTAGAAGAAGATTACTTAATCACCTCAAGATGCCGTTTTGGACTCGATCCTCCCGGACTGTTCTACTCCAGTTCTTTCCCGTTTTCTTTCTTGTTTTAATTTACTAGGGTAAAAAAAAAAGTTAAATACGTAGCCGATGTAGTGTTAATTGTTGCTGCCGTTATGTGATCCGTTTAATTTTACTCATTCTTTCTGAGTAAATGTATACATAGATATGAACTGAGCTGGTAGGAATTGGATTGTACTTCTAGAAGCGGTAATAAAAGCAAGCTCCGACGTCAAGTCGTGATTAATTCGTACTAGTATACTCTACACTCCGCCCATTTCTCGCCGCTAATTGTGATCCTCATCCTCATGCACTTCGGTTCCCAGTGACGAGAAGCTGCTTTTCTTTTCCTGCTTTTGTTGCAGTGGTTGGTTATCATTACGACGATGGCGACCGCGCGCGATCGATCGATTTGTTTATGCCGACATGGATGTTTTATACCAGAATTCAGTGCAAACAGTTCCCAGGTGTGATCTGCATGCCCTCGGCATTACACATGTTGTTTTCGCAACTCATCAGGTTCGCATAATTTAGATGAGCTAGCCGAAGAGAGAGAGAGAGAGAGACAGATAATCAGAGCAAAGCAAAGCAGCGCCGATGAATCGAAATGGATGTCGAGCAGATACTTTTAAATTTCAGCGCTAACTACGCGGCACGCGTATGATGAGATTAGCTTGAGTTAGTACTTTACTTGGTAGCAGTAGTACAACGTCTCGCTAACACACAGCGGCGGACCCATCATGAAATTTTAGGTACGGCGAAATCTAAGACAGCAAATATATAATAACGATATAAACATACATTTTTAAGGCTGTGATCGTTTTGGTTTTAACTTTTAGCTTCCGGCTTATTTTTCACTATTCATAAATTTCATCTTTTTTCTGAACTTTTGGCTTTTTATTGAGTTTTTTTGCCGGTTCTTTTTTCCCGTATTTGTTTGTATTATACGTAATGGGCTAACATATTTTTATATTTTTTTATTTTTTTTTAAATTTAATTATGTTAAATAAGCCTCTGTTAGCTACAGTGTTTTTTCAGCCAGCTACAATGTTTTCAGCCATAAGCCACCAAAAATAAGCCCAAATGATCACCACTTTAAATTGCAATCACACAAGTAGTACACTAATAGCAATCAAAACTATAACCCAGACATCTTATTTTTTATTAAAATAAACTAACCAGAGAATTTTGAATTAATTTACCACTTCACAAATATACGCACTCAATCGGTGCCGCAAACACTGGGTGTCCCTAGCCGCCACCAAATCTAGCGGCGTACCAAAATTAAAGGGGTGCTTATGTGAGAAAGCTAATATGACAAAAACATACCATTCATACATATGAATGTCTAGTGTAATATAAATTCATACATAAATAGACAAAAGACAAAGTGAGAATATAAAATACACTTAAGGTAGTACTTGCTAATATAAAATACACTTAAGGTAGTTCATTTGTCTATCTTTTACAAATATACAACAAATTGTATAGATTCTATGAGAAGTTTACTAGTTAAGACTAGTGTGAGAACATAATTATTTTTTCATCTAACCACGTTTTACAAATGTACAATATAAGTAGTAAGTACAAAGTCGTCGGTAGTCAGTTTCTCACCTAGTTAATTGTCGTGTTGCATGCTACACTACTGCCTAGCTACTACAGACCTGTTGCTCTGTGCGTGTTGGCCGGCCGCTCTCTCCTCTATCGCCGCAGATCGACGATCGCTTCTTTGTGTGCTCGCTACCCGTCGCTCGCCCCTCCTTCACCCGATCGCTACTTGCCTAGTTGCCCCGGTGGAGGGGGGGGGGGGGGGGGGGGGGGGCGAGATGGTTCGAACTGGAGGAATTAGGACGGCGGCCATACCCAGCCATGTGGGACGGTCCGCCCCTGCTAACACCTGCATGCAAGTGTGGAGCGGCCATGCGGTACACGTCACCTCAAAAGATAGATAAGAAAAAGAAGTGAAAAGACTTTCAGGAGGAGCCACATTTTCCCGTATTTTCACACTGCATTTTCTTTCTTTTCTGAAAGGAAATAAAAAAACTAAAAGGCATCGCCTGGGAAAAGCGCAAAGCGCCCCCCCGCGCGACCGGCGTGGCTCGGCCGACCTAAGCACCACCGCTCGCAACCGTCAATTTCCATGGGTGATTTTTGAGTTCGCTGCGTCCATGTTCTTTCTAGCTTCAGGTCGCGCACCATGTTGATTGTTGAATCGGTAAAACCGGGCAAAGTCCATAGATTGTTGGGCTACAGCCATGGAATGATGACCGCGATGAGATATTATTGACGGGGAATTGTGCCGCCTCCGCCGACTAATATTGAGTAATTGGAGAACGTCGTTGGTTTTCTAGTACGTTTGATGCACAGTTTGATTTTGGTGGCTTTCTTTCCTTCTTTTGCGTGTCGATGGATTTACTTTTGACCCCTTTCAGAGCGATGTAGTCCAATTCCTGAAAAATACATAAATTAATCATTAATATGTCCAAAATCTATTTGGATTATGGTTTGGGGGGGGGGGGGGTTATGAATTGCTGCATTTCCTACTATATTCCTGTAAGGCCCTGTTTGGAATGCGGGAATTTTTCCCGATTCCTGCGGGAATTGAACTGTTTCCTGCAAAATTCCTGTGAAATTCCTCTGTTCCAAACAGGCCCTAAAATGTTGATGTTCTATCCGATAGGCTCTTAAGTATGCATGCACTACTTGCACGTGAGATTTTCAAAATATTCAAGAAAATAACCATAAGCTATAATAATCCTATCAGTTGTGATTTTGTCATCTTAATTGGGAAGAATGCATCTACAAGACCAGTATTTGTCATGTTAATTGGGAAGAATGCATCTACAAGACCAGTACGTATGTCCCATATAGTTCACGACATATCTTGCATATACACACAGTAACCATATGGAACACTATATCACGATGATGACAATTGGGACAAGCAAGTAGCTTGTTGTAGCTTGTCACGATGACTATCAGATAGAGTTAAAGAAAATATTGCTCAATGGAAAAAAAAGCTTTCCGTGACAAAAACCAAAGTACGAATTGTTCTACTAAAAATATATCAAATAATATTTAAAAAAACAAAAAATTAAAAAAATATAATTTAAAATCTAAGGCTCTTCATACAATCTTAGGGACAATTATTTTATTTCATTGTTACTTATGATCACCTTGCTAACTTTTCAAACATAAAAAGTTAAAGGAAATTTCATTTAGTCTAACTAGCATTATCTCACAAAAATTTTAAATCTACATACTTCTTCATATTTAAAGTCTATATGATCTAAATTTCACAAAGACACGATCGTTGAATCAACTATTTGGGATTTGCTGATTTCGGAATTGAGGGAGGGAGTGGGAGAACGAACATAACTCACATGAGGATGAGACCTTGCCACAATGCCAGCTACTCCCTACCTCCCTGCTTGCTTGTGCTGCCTTGCACAGTCACTTCACTCCAGTCACGCACACAGTTCATGATCTGAAAATCTCCACCGCCGCCTCTAATTTTTGCCGCCACCTGATCTTTCTTCGCCTCCTCGCGCGCTTCCCGCCGCCGCTGCTCTGCTAAAGTGTCAGAGGCTGTACTGCCTCGCTTTCCCTTCCCCTGACACACTCTCAACCACCCTGCCGCATGTCAGCACCATCGACTCTCTCCGCCACCGCCTTTGCACCTTTCTCTCTCTCGGCCGACAGCCCTGATTCAAACAGTCTTTGACCACCACAATATCATACACATGCCAGCCGGTACCCCCCCTTAACCAGCCACGCTGAGCCTTGCCATGCCCTCTCAGCTGTGCCATCCGCCACCACTATCATTACCCACCTCCTATGCCGAACTGCCTCCCTGCTCTATTTAAAGCCCCGAGCTCCCCCTGAGAGGTGCATCAGTGCCTGGTGAGCCACCCAACACTCCCGATCAAGCCCTTGGCCAGAGCATCACCGACGACCGTTGGAAAATCTCAAGGTGAACCAAATTCCAAATCTTGTTGTTTAGCTCATCTTTCTTCGATTGCATTCGCTAGTAGCCTCCTTGTGCTCCCGGACACACCCTTGAACCGTCGCCTTAACTCCCTGAGCTCTCCTCTCCACTACAGCTGAAGCCCATCGCTCGGCCATGGCGCCTCACCGTGGACAGCCCAACTTCGGGCACCCCTACTTGAACCACCACTTCCCCGAGCTTGCCCTAACCCTAGAGATACTTAAATGCAAACGCTACCATCCTAGAAACCCACCGATACTCCCTGTGCCATTCAAACATCCCACGGAAGGAAGATCTCGCCGCCGGCGAATGCTGACTCCACTGCCCCGGCTGATCCCAAAAATGGAACTCCAGTAGTGCCAGGAACCCAACCATAGTCTCCAATTCCGTTGCAAACCGCTATAGCACCGTCGATCGCCGCTGTTCATCTGCTCTGTTCTTCGGTCGCTGGGACATTCGGCTGAAGAAGATGAACAATAACGATAAGTTATTGTTCATCCAACCCGATAGTACTTTGACCCGACCCACCATGAACAGTGAAAACCCAGTTTGAACAGTAAAACTAACCCGTTAGTATTCACCAAACCCAAAAATGCATTTGTATAACCACTTGATTGTTTGAGCCCGTCTGCACCCTTCCCAACTCCACTTCACCACCGTAGACTCTGATAAAACTCTAGATAATGTTTAGACCCCAAAATCCAATAACTATCCATATATGCAACCTTTCGTCGAAACCAAAATACCACCTATATAGCCAACTCGATCGTCTTAAGGTCATCTAACTCAATTCCAACTCCGTTCAACCAAATCAAGCACCACATAAACCCTAACCACCCAAGCCTACTTTTTCTGGTTATTTGTTTGTATTTTGTTCCCAGCTTGCCCTCTGCAAAGCAGGAACTTATTTGTATTCATTTTCCGTGTTAGTATTTGGACCACACGAGCTGATCAATAAAAGAGCTACAAGAAGAATTCAGGAAGTCAGTATCCAACTTGAAGACCATAGAAACTATGGACAAAGAGGTAAGTCATATGTTTTTTTATCATATTAAACCTACATTCCTTGAATTATTTATCTATCAGTACTTTCAATATGTTATTTACAAGTTGTTATTTCTTATACAATAAATGCTTGGAATGACATGATATTAGCTAATGTCATACCACCAGAAAAAGCCTTGTTTAATTTGATAGCCATATTCACCTTGAGAAGACTTACCAATATTAAATATATAATTAAAGTAATCATAGTAGTTTAGGAACTCAACAATTTTTCACTACTGAGAGGCTTGACATTTTGTTGATAGAATTTTAAAAGTGGTTCTAGGATAAGAAAGGATCGCGGGAGGCCAGGAGTTGGCCAGATCCCATGACCTTATCCTATGGGTGCAGGCTTGGACCGGGAAAGGTGGCAGTGCAGTGGGCACTGAAATATGGATTTGTGGGTGGAAGTTGCCTTAGTGGAAACTAAGGACTAGACCCTTATGCCAAGAAAAGAACATAGCGATTGCCCAGCCACAAGCGTTGATTCATCAAACCTGGTCTAGTAATTGCTCAAGTTCGATTGAATATCTACAAAAGGTGGGGGGAGACCGAGGGAGAGTTCGTATGGGAGGTGGTTAACCATACAACAGTAGGGCTGCGACAAATCGAGCGAGGCCGTGTGGGCCACTCGAGTTTGTTGAGAACAAAAACCTACTATGTGGAGGCTATAACGAATTGAAATCCAGATGCAGAGATTAAGAGATCTTGTGGGTAAAGCTGGGCAGCTATGTAGAGTCATGATTAATGGTATTCGAATACACCGTGCTTCCAATAAATGAAGCTGTATTTAATGGGTGAATCCAACATCGAAGCATAAGTAGATTTGGAAATGATTTGAAAATGTTGAAATCTGGTAATCAAGTTTGAAACCTCGACATTTTAAGAATTGTTGTCCTTTTGGTGTTTAAAAATATTTACAAGTAAAACTGCATCCACAAATACTTTACGAAAGCCATTATATCCTATCCTTTGGAAAATCTTGGTATTTAATTAAAAATAGTATTTTCCCCATGTGACTAGTACGGTTGGTTGTACTCAGTCTTACTTCGTTTTCCATCAACACAGAGGTCAAAAGAAGAAAGGATGTTTCAAGTTTTCATGTTAGGGTTACGACCGCACTCAAGCATTCCTGTGGAGTTTTTCTTCAGTTCTTCTTATTATAAGTAATGTTTTAGGCTTGGACACCCTTATAATTGTTAAAATTGACCGTTAGGTTTTTATTTTAAGCAAATTAACTCTTTTTAAATATTCGTAAGCAGGCATGATGCTACTATTGTCTGTAACTGAGCTCCTGGGCTATTACGGAAGGTAATGACATTCCTGTTCCCAAAAACGGGGGCGTTACAGAGTGGTATCAGAGCCAGGTTTGACTGTAGGTTGTAACGCTAGGTATAGATTTGATTACAATAAGGATTTGATTACAATAAGAATACAAGTTTTATAAAACCCTATTTTCAAATACACAAGCATTTTGAAAACCATAAGTATTATTGCTATTCCTATCTCATCTCTCTTAGTCATGCATTAAAAGTTTTCTTCTTGATTTCGTCAAATCTCAAAATTTTGTTTAGTAGGTTAGACTAACTTTTGCTGTAAGTATAGACCTAATGGGACGAAAAGTAACCCTAGCTAAAGAAGTGTTAAGGATGGTGTTAAAAAGAATAGTACGAATACCCTGGCCAAAGCTTTTCCTTCTGAAAAGTTGTAAGGTCACTGTTCGAGTAGTTGGCAAACAATACCCGCTTGATATCCTTGATGCAATGGGTAAAACCATTCAAGTAGATGAAGTTTTCTGATTGTATTAATAGCCAAATTGCACTATTAGCCTGTAGGCTGCTATATAAGCAATTTGTGCAACACTAATTCCCGATTTTAAATAAATATTATGTTAAAAGCTTTCCGCTTCTGCCCCATTTTGTCTCAATTCTTACCCATGTTCTTTTGTTCCTGTCTTTCCCTTACCTATTAGACTATGAATCTTAGAAGAAATTAAATGCAAATTTCTGATTGCAATAAACAAGTTAAATTACACCCATGGTAGTCATAAGTGAAGGAAGTAAATAAACATGTAAAGAATTTACATAAGAGATAATGAATAGGCAAAGGTATTAGTGGATTCATGTTCATTATCAGGAAAAATTAGTAATGTAAATTTTGAAAGGATAAATCGGTAGAATTTGATGGATTGGATTGAATAAGCTAAGTTTTGGACAAATAGGGAATATAATAATAATTATCAGATTTTAGGCCTAATCAATGATATCATTTTCGGTGGATGTTAAATAGTAATTATTGGATTACAACCCTGATCAATGATATTTTCTTCGGTGGATGTTTATAATGGTGAATAAATGTAGAAGTAGGTAGTAAGAAGCTTAGTTGATTACTGGATGAGTAGACTGAGATTGAGAACTGATGACAAAAAGAATTGGATTTTTAGAAAAATCTTGATATAAATGATACTGGCGGATTTAAAATGAGAATACTGGATTATAACATATTTGAGGTTGGATTTATATATAGTCATGGATGAAGTTGGGATTTATGTGAAATTTGGATAGCCTTATTTTGATTATAAAAATTAGGAATAATAGAATAAGAATTATATATTCGGTGGTTCAGATAAATGGTAATGTTTATTTAGAGTTTTTAGATAGCGATGATGTTATGACTAAGCAATAAAGGATGGTTAGGAAAGATAGCAAGAAGTAGAAGCCAAAATCTATAAGGCCATTGGATTTTAAGCCTATATATAGAAGTAGTGTGAAAGTATATTAGTCCATTAGTGGATGTTGAATAATGGAAAATGTTGGATTATTCTTGCAAGTGTGTGGGAAATTATGGATAAGTGTGTTAGAAAAGCAATCAGAAAAATCATTTAATCTCACTTCATTTTCTCTCCTACCTTCTTGCTCTCGCCCTAATTCAATCTAACTTTCCCTTTGCTAAGCCCAAAACTGTTGTAGAACTGATTCCAAAGTCTCAGTTACTATCTAATAGAATGCCTTTGATAAACCAAAGATTTGACAACAGATAAGAGGAAATCAGGGGAAGCAACACAGTATGATGGAGGTCCTAGCTACCATTGAGAAAAACTAGATTGAATGCAAACAAAGGCAAGTCAAGATATTGGAACAACAAACAGAAATATTATAATAATCTACTGCAAGGATGTCACTAGAAAAATTAATGTTAGCATCAAGCGCGGCAATATCCAAGTATACAACCTTTCTGAAGACTCGACCGCCTAAATTCTTGTTAGCAACGGAGCCACTAAGCGCGGACAATTGGGTGCAAGATATCGAGAGGAGAATGGATGTCATCCAATGTACAAATAAAGAGAAAGTTCTTTTTGCCTCCTACCAGCTGTCCGATCTGGCCATTAGGTGGTGCAATACTATTCAATGTGTATATCCAAATAAAGATAATATTACATGGGAAGTGTTTGTAAAGAGATTTCATAAGGCCCACATTTCTCCTAAGGTTATCACAAAAAAGTATCAAGATTTTCTTAATCTCCGAGAAGAAAACAAGTCTATTATGGAATAATTGCAATACTTTCATCATCTATCTCAATATTCTCAAGAAGATATTAACATTGAAGCAATACTTTATAAGAGGTTTGCAAGCAAAAATGAAACGTTATGTCATGACCACCGAATTCCTAGAGTTACAAACTTTAGTTGATCGAGTTCTCTAGATGGAAAAAGAGATATTAGGATACATGAAGATTACCAAGTGAAATGATCCTTTGATTTTGGTATATACAATATGTTTTCACTACGAACAGGATGGACATTATTGTTGTTAATGTCCACTGAAATCCTTACCAAGGAAGAGGCTCAGGTACAAACCAAAGGACATGCTTTAACATCATACCAACCGCCAATAGAGGAAGAGGGAACTCACCCCATGAAAGCTCAAGTGGAAAAGAAGACAAATCCACCCTAGAAGAACGACATGAAAAAAGGCAACAAAGAAGATGGTCAGAAAAATTGGAAAAGCGAGCTTCTTATATCAACGTCAGGATTTGAAATGAATGTTGTCTTGTACTTTTGGATAAGCAAATAGATTGCTTATAAGTTATCTGGACTAAGGTGTGTTGTAAGACTACAAAAGTATAGGTGAATTGTCCATACAATGGTATAAGGAATAAAGAAGTTTGTATCAAAACATAGTGGACTTGATTTTCGACCTCATATAAGAGAAGGATAAGTATGATAAAGGAGGATATTTAAATGACAACATGAGGGATGGAAGAACCAACCCAGTTCAGGCAGAAAATCGAAGTAACACTGCGAAAGCATGGTTAACCCAAACACACCGAACACTAGTACAAATGAACCAAAAACGTTTAAGGATATTACAAGAAATCATAAAGAAATATTGATATACAGAATGAGTATCTGTAGAGGTTCCGAGAAATGAATCAAACAGCTTACAAGAAGATACAAGACATGTTATAATTTAGTATGTATAAGGATGATATACAGGTACAGTCAAAACAAAGAGCATGTAGAAACTCAAGTGTGACAAGGAAGTTTTCAGGAGCTAAAGACTAGATTGATCACAGTCCCAGTTCTAATATTCCCTAATCCTGAAGGATTTTCACTTTACGGTAATGCCTCTAAACAGGGACTAAGATGTGTGCTAAAGCAAAATGAAAGTGTTATAACATCTTGTCAAGTTGGTCACCACATGAAAGAGATTACCCTATTCATGACTCAGAATTAGCAGCCATAATACACACATGAATCAGCTAAGATTTAATCTACAACACTGAAGATGGAAGGATATGATGTATCAAGATCTGAAAGAAGGATTCTGGTGAAATAATATGAAGAGAGAAACCTCAAAATACATATAATGCTGTAATGTATGCAAGTAAAACTAAACCATCAAAAGTCCTGGAATGGAAATGAGAAGACATTGGTATGGATTTTATTACAGGACTTCTAAAGACATGAGAAGGATATGAGACTAGGGATGGTCGTAGACTGACTGACTAAAGTAATACATTCCCTACCGGTTAAAGCAAATCTACGAAAAGATAAAGTTAGCACAACTAAGCATAACCAAAGTCATAGTGCTACATAAAATTTTAGAAGGAATCGTCTTAGACTATGGAGCACAAGTCACATCTATACTTTGGGAAAGATTTCATGAAACCATTAGAGCCTGGGTATAACCAGAAAGGACAAATGACCAATAGAAGCTCCAATTAACAAATACTACATGAAGCTCACCCTGAATAATGAACAAGACTTAAGGAAAGGAATCAGAATTGTAACAAAATTTGCTTTTCAACCCATTATATAACCTGGGTGAATCTCGAGGACGAGATTCTTTTAAGGAGGTAGGTTGAAATAAAACCAAAAATTTCAAAAGAGTTTGATTTCTTGTTTGAATTTGATTCCTAGTGAATCTTAGCCAAATCCTACACTGAATCTCACCACCCAAGTCCTAAACTCTTTGATACATTGCCCCAACGGCAGATTTTCGCACGCAAACTGTTCATTATTTGAAAATGTCCACCGCCAACTCTGATTTTTGCCGCTACCCAATCTTTCTTCGCCTCCTCACGCCTTCCCACTGGTGCTACTCTGCTACAAGTGTCAGAGGCCGTACTGCCTCGCTTTCCCACCCTAGACACACTCTCAACCATCCTGCAGTGCGTCAGCATCGCCGACTCACTCCGCCACCGCCTCTGCTCCTTTCTCTCTCTGGACCAATAGCCCTGATTCAAACCGCCTTTGACCGCCACAATATCATGCACATGCAAGCCGGTACCCCCTTAGCCAGCCACCCCAAGCCTTCCCATGCCCTCTGGGTTGTGCCACACGCCGCCACCGTCATTACCCACCTCCTACGCTGAACTGCCTCCCTGCTCTATTTAAAACCCCGAGCTCCCCCTGAGAGGTGCATCAGTGCCCGGTGAGCCACCCAACACTCCCGATCAAGCCCTCGGCTAGAGCATTGCTGACAACCATCGAAAAATCCCAAGGTAAGCCAAATTTCAAACCTTGTTATTTAGCTCATCTTTTTTCGATTGCATTTGCTAGTAGCCTCCTTGTGCTCCCAGACACACCCTTGAACTATCGCCTTAGCTTCCCAAGCTCTCCTCTTCTCTGCCGCTGAAGCCCACCGCTCGGCCATGGCGCCTCATCGTGGACAGCCCAACTCCACCCACCCCTACTTGAACCACCACTTCCCCAAGCTTGCCCTAACCCTAGAGATGCTTAAATGCAAACGCTACCATCTTAGAAACCCACCGATACTCCCTGTGCCATTCAAACATCCCACGGAAGGAAGACCTCGCCGCCAGCGAATGCTGACTCCACTACCCCCGCTGACCCTTAAAATGGAACCCCAGTAGTGCCAGGAACCTAACCATGGTCTCCAATTCCGTTGCAAACTGATATAGCGCCATCAATCGCCGCTGTTCATCTACTCTGTTCTTCGGTCGCTGGGATGTTCGGCCGAAGAAGATAAACAGTAACGATAAGTTACTGTTCATCCGACCCGATAGTACTTTGACCCGACCCACCATGAACAGTGAAAACCCAGTTTGAACAGTAAAGCCGACCCATTACTATTCACCAAACCCAAAAATGCATATATATATATATATATATATATATATATATATATATATATATATATATATATATATATATATATATATATATATATATATATATACCCACTTGATTGTCTTGAGCCTGTCTACACCCTTCCCAACTCCGCTTCGCCACTCTAGACTCCGATAAAACTCTAGATAATGTTCAAACCCCAAAATCCAATAATTATCAATATCTGCAACCTTTCGCTGAAACCAAAATACCACCTATATAGCCAACTCGACCGTCTTAAGCTCATCTAACTCAATTCCAACTCCGTTCAACCAAATCAAGCACCACATAAACCCTAACCACCCAAGCCTACTTTTTTTGGTTATTTGTTTGTATTTTGTTCCCAGCTTGCTCTCTGCAAAGCAGGAACTTATTTGTATTCATTTTCCGTGTTAGTATTTGGACCACATGAGCTGGTCAACAAAAGAGCTACAAGAAGTATTCAGGAAGTCAGTATCCAACTTGAAGACCACAGAAACTATAGACAAAGAGGCAAGTCATATGTTTTTGATTATATTGAACCTACGTCCCTTTAATTATTTATTTATCAGTATTTTCATTGTGTTATTTACAAGTTATTATTTCTTGTACAATAAATGTTTATAATAACATGATATTAGCTAATGTCTTACCACTCGAAAAAGTCCTATTTAATTTGATAGCCATATTCACCTTGAGAAGACTTAGTAATATTAAATATATAATTAAAGTAATCATGGTAATTCAGAAACTCCTTGTCGTCGCCAATGTCCTCCTCGCCTCTCAACTCCTCCCCCACTAGCCACCCCGACCGCTCGCCGTCCTCCAAATGCTCCCCAACGCCAACCCCGCCGACTACGCCGTTGTCTCCCACGCCTTTCGCTCCTCCCAAGATCGACGAGAGCTCAAGCCCGAGTTGTGCGCCGTCTTCGACGTCTACAACATCGATGATGATTAATTTGTTTGTTGTTTTTTGTTGCAACATTTTGATTTCATGTATGCAACAATCATCAACAACTAGTGCAACATTGAAAGTTTTTTATCAAATATTTTGTTGTAAATATGGCTAAGAAATATTACTTTCGTGGTATGAAATGTTACAAACGATTGTACGGAGGTAGCGTTCGGACTAGACGTCCAGACGGCAACATCTCCTTATAAAAAATACAAAAAACCAGAATATCCATAGAATGGAACAGGACCCCGCTTTTTCCTGAGCTGTCGCACCCTCTGACACGCAGCACCGCGGTACTCCGTACTCGTAGGCAGCAGCAACGGACAAGCGTGGAAAGAGGGAGAGCTCGGCGGTACATGGAGGCTCGATCGGGCGCAGAAGATCCGCCCACCGCTGCCGCTCTGATAGGCTGGCGAGCACGAGGCGGACGACGCGGCAGTGGGCGTGGGGGGCCCTCCTTCCACGTCAACCGTCAGGCGCCGCGGTGGGCCGAGCCATGCCAGGCGGCGGGTTCCGACGGGTCAACGGCGCCCGGTGGACTCGCGGAAGACCCTCGTGCCGATTTCGTCACCTTTTCTCCCTGCGGTCTTTCACACCTGTGGCCGGGTTTTTCTTCGGGCTCCTATTGGTCCTGGCCGCATTCTCTCGTGCCGAGTGCATCCGCGCCAACGTCCGTCGCGAAGTGCCCCTGTTCTGCTTCGGTTCTGCCCAGCGGCTGCCTGCTTGGTTGGCTACTGGTGCTCGTCGGCTGGACTGTAGTACGCGTACCTGTAGCCCCCTGTACTAGTACTGTGCTGTGCATCTTGAGACTTGAGAGGATTTTGACGGTGATTCTGGGGACAACGACCGTGCACCGTCTTGATTCCTCGTGAGGCCATTACTTTAGGCATGCACAACTGATGTAAACAAATTGAGTGTGTGGAGGATTGCCTTTGGCAGGGGAAAAGAACCAGGGCTTGTTTGGAAGGTATGGATTTCAAAACAGCAGCAGTTTGGCTTCCACAAAACTCTACTGAATATTCATCATGTTCCAAACGAGGGCTACAGAGTTTTGAGAGCTAAACAAACCTTCGACTTCGGTTATTTCAGTTCCTCTTAAGTTATTGCATGTACAGTGATTCAGACAGCTATTATCTATAGTATTATTTTATATCATTTGTAGATAATACTAAAAATGCTTTCTATAATGAGTTGTCTATAAGTTGTTTATAATGAATTGTCTATAAGTTGTTTATAATGAATTGTCTGTAAAATAAAGATAGCATTGATAAAATGGCACGTAAGCGGTCTATAGCAGATTATTTTCTCGCGTTTCGACCGTCTATAGAATTATAGTTGATCTCCTTCTCTTTCTTCTTTCTCTTTCATCCACCTCAGTAAAATTTCTATATAACACTTTTTATAGACAGCTTATATCATTTTATTGTGCATACCCTTAGAACGTGCCACCTTTCAAGCCTAGCTCGTATAACCTCTCCATTACGATTTTGGACAAGGATAATATGATTTATGTGGTACTAATTAAGAGGTGCTGCTCAAACACGTGTGCTGATTGGCTTGTTGGCTTTAGTGGTGCACATTAGTCACTAGGCGAGTTACCTATGTAAATGGCATCAGATAGCGTGCAGAAAGTGTACCAGATATTATTATCGTGGATTAAAAAAACTCGGAGATCTCTCAATTTTCAGCCATTCCAATCATGTAAAGCACTCCACAAAGAACATGCATGATCTTATCTATCTAATCACTATCACTCGGCGTCATTTGTGTCGCTAATTAAATTGAGACCTAGCCGGCCGATACGTACGAACTTCCATGTCAATAGGGCTAGTGTGTTTGCACCATACATTTCACAATCATCTAGATTAGATTTTTCTCTGAATTGGGGTCGTCAGGCTAGCTATAGCTAAGTAGTTCTCTATTTTCCTTATGGATGATAGGGATGTTCAAATCAGCTTCGATTTTCAAGCGGATTTGAACACAATGACTTTCAAAAACGGTTTCTTCAAGCTATTTTCAAAAGCGGCTACGATAGGTCTTCGTTTTCTCCTTTGTGTCCGTGTCTTTTAAAAACCATTTTCTAAATTTTGTTTCAAAAACTACTTATTCCAGCTGTTACTATTCTATTTCAGCTAAAGGCCAAAACCTTCATCTAAAACCATTAACTTCAGCTGATTAAAACACCCTACAGTATTATGCACTACCATATATATTTCGGCGTGCATGCATGCTAGAATAAATATGAAAAAAATAGATAGGTACTAACTGTATATCCATTCCCCCGTATATACGCATGATTGGTACGCACTATAGTTTTAGTGATCATATATCAGGCCATCAGGAGTGTATATATCGCAATGAGCCTTAAGGTGGACCCCACCTAATTGTTAAGGCCGACTCGTTATGTTTAAGGCCACTGCTCGGTTGTAACAAGGGTCCCACTCAGTAGTAAAAAATATCTCTTATGGCCAAGTGGTAGTTGGTAGTTGGCTGGTGGGGGGAGAGAGAACAACAGGATTAAAAGGAAATTGTATTTTAATGCTTGTGGCCAGGTCTTTAGCTTGAGGACCGGCCTCAAGCCTTTTTTGCTTATGGCCTGCATAAGGTCAACACTGTAATGTATAAGGTCGACCTTAAGGAGGCTTATAACCCCCTATTTTCATACACTCTGGATACCCTCACTTGTAAAGAGTAGCTTGCCACTTGGGCAGAAAATGGTTGGCCAGTCCTTGACCGTGCATAACTGTTCACTAGTCAGTACAGGGCCAGAGACAGACCTAGGTGGCATAATTAAGCAAATACGGGAACCTCTCAGACTAAATTTAAGAAATAAACACTTCAAAACATCGATCCATCCAGTGTATTGTATATACACAACTGAGAATCAAAGCCACTTTTGACACTGTTTCACACCATATTTACAAAATAGCAGTATGACGACAGTATTGACAAAAATATCGTTTTTTGCCACCCGGTGGCTGGGTGCCGCCTAGTGGCTGGCAGGCAGCCTATCGGCCAGGGAGGAGGCAACAGGCAGGCAGCCTGCCGCCTGGTCACCAGGCGGTAGGTAATTAGGCTGGCTAATTAGCCGGCCTAATTTTTTTGATTGTTTGAATTTTAAATATATCAAATAAGCTTAAAAAATTACGAAAATTTATGTACAGGCTCCCGACACAACGTTCCTCACAGTGTAATTTTTGGGGAATTTTATCCGTGGCGAATGTTGCTAAAAAATTCATACAATTTTGATATTTTTATGAGTTTTTACATATAGCAAACGAGTTCTAAAAATTACGAAAATTTATGTGAAGCATCCCGATATAGTACATAAATTACGAAAATTATGAAATTTTATGTGAAATAGGCTGCCTGCCGCCCAAGCACCAGGAGTCAGGAGCCACGCGTCGCCTCGCGGCCGCTACCGCCCTACCGTCGGGTGGTAAAACGATATTTTTATTAATACTGTCGTCATACTGCTATTTTTATAAATACGATGTGAAACAGTGATAAAAGTGGCTTTGATTTCACAACCGAAAGCTCTCTCCACGAAAATGCTTATACCAACTACTGCCCATGTGCATATGTGATCGACCATTGGATTCGTGATCCCTCGCATAACATTGGCAATTCGAGTAGCTCGTACTGTTCTTTTGGGAACCTGCCAGTCTTAGCAGCACGCACACATGCACGAAGGGCAACTTCGCGGGTGCTTCCAAGAGCCACCGCGCGAGATAGACGAGAGATCTCGGTTCGGCTGGGTTCCACAACACAACACTTAGTGGCGCCCCGAAGTCTTGAGCCTGACAATCCCAGCCACTAGCTAGCCGGCTTCGCTTCTCCATTTCAATTCGGGCGCCACGCCCAGTGTGTTGCCATGCGCACGGACGAAATCCTACCTGCCTCTGCCGTCCGGCCTACATGCACGCACGCTCGATCTGGATGAGATGTGCATCTAAACTATTAGAGGTAATCCTATGGTGCGATAGAGATGACCTCTATAGGGTCTGTTTGGGAGAGCTCCACCAGCTCCAGATCCATGAAAATAGATTCGGATTCAATTTTGCTAGCCAAACAGTTCTAACTCCAGCAGCTCCACCGTGGATCTGCTCCACCAAAACCATGGATCTGGCTCCAGATCCACCAAATTGGTGGAGTACCTCAAGGGGTGCTCCACCAAACTCAAGTTGGTGGAGTTGGGGAAAATTACCCACTGCCACTGGTTACACAAGATACCGGTTCGTTCTAATTTTTTCTTTCTTCTTCCCGTCGCCGATCAGAGCCTTCCCTCGCCGCGCGTCGCTTCTCCGCCGCCGCCCACACCATGGCCGGCTAGCCCTCGCCGCATGCCGACGCCGCGAGATGGGCCCCTGCCATGGCCGCGCCCGGTCCGGCCGTGGCCGCGCCCACGCGCCCACACCCGGCCATGGCCATGGCTGCCGCCGTGCGCCTCGCCTGGCCACCGCACTCACTTCGTCCCGCCGCGTCCTGCCGCGCCTGCGCCGGCCGGGGCCGCGCCCTCGCACGCTCGTGGATTCTTTTTTTCCTCGCGCCCGAGCCGGAGGAAGAAGAAGGAAGTCCGTGGATCTTTTTTTTCATTTTGCCCCCTGACGCGTGGGGCCCAGGTGGAAGTGAGATAGAGAGGGATGTGGAGCTGTACCAAACACTTTAACGAATCCCAGATCCACGATGGAGCTGCTCCACGGTGGATTCAAGTGAATCTGGTGGATCTAGGTGGAGCTCTTCCAAACAGGCCCATAATCTTCTCACCTGGATCCGCCCCTACCTGTGATAAATGTGCTCCAGCTGCATGCAATACTTAGGCATGCAGCACCGCCGATGCATGTATCGAGCCACACCACTCGCGAAAATACACTCGATCAATATTAGGTTGGCAGTTTTGCTTCCTTCGATCCGCCCATGCATGGATGCTGCGAGCACTCGAATTTGCCGTACGTATTATTAGCGATCATATATTTGTGTGTATGTGATTGTACGTGCTGCTACTATATATCAGGGCGGTGATGGTTCACATCGATCACTTGTGGCTAGCTAGCTCCTCGCGTGCCGGGAAGCATGCGTGGGCGTGTTGATGGAATTCCAGGCCATGGAGTCCAAGTGCGATAATTTTGTCGAGAGTTGCACTTGGCTCCATGCCTCCATTGGATGCTGTTACAAGTAAACCCGTGCATCATTAGCTACAACTAGCACGGTGGCCCGGCGACCTGCACAGTTATCATTGTTAAAGTATATTTAATTAGTTTAGTTGTATATAATAAATAATAAAAGAACTATATACAAAAAATAAAGAGTTGCAATGATACGAAAACATTCCAATATTAGAATTTTAGAACATTATCAATTTAATTTAATTATCATGTTTTTTGAATTAGTTTCATTTATGATATTAATGTATATAGTATTCTGATGAAAATTTTCAACCATATCGTATTCCAGTATATTAGAATTAGTATTTAAGTATACCGAGAGTGGTAAATAAGTATAACATATTTTCTTAATTGGTATATTGAAAGGAGTATGTACTCCAGGAAGCATTAACTTAACCATGAATTTAATAAAAAAAATTCCCATGGTTAAGTTAATCCGAACAAACGTAGTTAATTTGGATTGTATAAAATTCCCAAAAAAATTACATAATAACTATTACTGCATCAGAAGACTTCACATAAAATTTCGTAATTTTCGGAGCTCGTTTGATATATGTAAAAACTCATAAAATTATCAAAATTGTATGAATTTTTGAGCAACATTAGCCATGGATAAAATTCCCCAAAAATTATGCTGCAAGGAACGTTGTGTCAAAAGATTGTACATAAATATTCGTAATTTTTTGAGCTCATTTGGTATATTTAAAAATTCAGACAAACACTAAACAGAAAAATAGTTAATTAGGCAGGTAATTAGGCCAGCTAATTACCTGCTTTTCTATTTAGTATTTGTTTGAATTTTTAAATATATCAAATAAACTCAAACAATTAAAAGAATTTATGTATAGCATGCCAACACAATGTTCCTCACAGTGTAATTTTTGATAAAATTTATCCACTACGAATATTGATTAAAAATTCATACAATTTTGATTTTTTTAGAGTTTTTACATATAGCAAACAAGCTCCAAAATTACAAAATTTTATGTGAAGTCTTATAATATAGTAATAGTTATTATGTAATTTTTTTTGAAAATTTTATGCAGTCCAAATTAGCCACGTTTGTTCGGATTAACTTAACCATGAGAATTTTTCGTTAAAGTCATGGTTAAGGTAATTAGGTTGGCTAATCAGCTGGCTTAATTACCTGTAGCCCGGTGGCTAGGCGGCTTGCCGCCTCCTTCCTTGGTGACAGGCTGCCTGCCGCTACTAGGCAACAGGCGCCACGCGTCACCTCGCGGCTGCTGCCGCTCGGCCACGGGCGGTAAAAACGATATTTTTATCCATACTATTGCCATGCTGCTATTTTATAAATACACTGTAAAACAGTGTCAAAAATAACTCTGATTCACAAAAACTCCAGGCTGCCATCCATTGACATGTAACTCTCTCCAAAATCAAAAATGACGTGCACGAGATGGAGTGCCGTACGTTTCAGAGCCAAGTCCTTGCTTGCGTCCGTGTCTAGCTACAGCCAATTCGCGAGAGGCAAATGTGCAGAACGCGCGCATGGATGGAGCCATTTCGTCGCATCAGTAGAAAAATATAGTAGTACATTCAGGGACATATCACTCTTCTTGATTTTTGGTTCCTTCAAAATCAAAATAAACGGATAATTTTTTAAAATAAATTTTTTAAATAATTTTATAAATCTAAAATCATATAAAACAAAAACTATAAACCACAGAAAACAAGCAGGCTATCTTATTAACGAATTGTACTACTGGATTAGTACAGCTAATTAGCCGTGCGAGCTTCCCCAGTTAAAAATGAACCTGGAGCGTGCGACAACGACGACACGTACGCGCCGGTAGTCCGGCCGGATTGATGCTTACTTTAATTCGTCCCTTCTGCTCGACAAAATCAGTGGTTTCTCGTGTACTGGTTTATTAGTTAAACCCGCCAATTAATGCCTGGGAGATTATAACGTACTCATGTTGTTTACCACGTGATTATGCCTTAAGCTCATCATGGTGCGCCCGACCTAAGTAACGAAACAGCGAAAGGGCTAGACAAGCAGAGAGGGGCATAGTACGACGGTCCATCGACTGCGAGAGCCGTTTCCTAGTTCGTTCAACACGACGGGCATTAGTTAATGGATTTCGGTTTGAAAATCGTCCTGGTCACACGGCTTGGCTCGATCCTTTTCGGAAGAGAAGCCAATTTTGTTTTGCAACAGACAGATTAATAATGTGGCAGCCTTAATAGTGCAGGCAGTACTAGAGCACTACTCGTTGGATGTGTCGTAAAAGTACTCCGATACCGTCGGAGAGCACTCATGCTATCGTTGATGGGAGCCGTGTCTTCTCCTGTCTCATTTCAACCTCTCTATTAGCGAAGAAAGGTGTTCGATTAGTCTGCTTGCCAAGTGGAGTTCGAGAGCAGCAGTTGGCTATACGCCTATACCTGTTCCTTCGTCTTGGTATTGGAATTTGGAAGATGAGAGTGAGGCCGAACAAGGCCCAAAAGCGGCCCTGTAGCGTTGAAGAAAGGATATTCCCTCCTTTTTTTCCTCTATCTTTGCGAGAATCAAAGGCATTTTTTAGTACCATGTCATAAGTTGAGCCTATTGAGGAATATTATTTTTGCGAGAGATTAGTGAAGAAGGGGATTTTGGGTTAATGGATTTATTACTTCCTTTGAGATGAGTTGTACTCCATGCGTGTGTTAGTTCATCACTTGGTCCTCGGCTGTATTCAGTTAGCTCATCTGTGTGTTAGATCAGTGGAAAACTATGGAAAAGGATCCTCGTCATCTTCCAGATGTGTAAAAATGGCTCGAAGGCTACAGCGTTGTGCCTTTTCTCCTCTCCCGACGGAAATCGGATGTTCTGAACTGAAAGGATGCAACAGTACAACACCGTGCTACTATACCCAAAGGGCAAAACTAACACAACACATCAACTCAGGCTCACTGTAGCTGTGGCTTACAACTGTGAGTAAACGGCCAACACAAAATTATTATGGGCTTTAAAGGTTCAGTCGCAAGCTCGCAATACTATATGGGCTATGGAGGATCGAGTTGAAACGGGCCGTGGATGAGTTGTCTCCCATGTGGCCGCATATTCTGTTTCATTGTCGATTGCAGAAAAAGCCCATTTCCCCTATACCAAAGCTGAAAAAAAAAGTTCTCTCACGTAGCCAACCGTGAACTGTTTTGTAGACAATTTTTTTTTATAAAAAAATTGATATCGGATAGCTTCATCCTTAAGCTCGGAAGGCGCGGGGCTCCGCAAGAGCGAGGGCGCGCGGCAGGATGAGCTGGCCATTTTTTTTAAATAAAGTTGCTACGGTGCCAAATACGTAACCAGTTGGCCAATGCATTCAATTGAGAATTTGTTTGTGCTTCAGTTCTTTTGTAAAGGGGATTGGATGAAGGTAATTGAAGGACCATGGATTTTCCGGGGTAGCCCTTTCTTGATTGAGGAGTATGACGGGTCCACAAAGCCGTCTGCGACACATACTTTTACGAGGGAGGGTGTGGGCAAGCAATTGGCAGCGCGCATTGGAGATGTGATTAGAGTAGAGGTGGATAATGATGGCTAGGGCTGGGGAAACTTCTTGCGTACTCGTGTCAGGTTGGATGTAACCAAGCCTCTGATTCGTGTGGTTTCAGTTGCTGTACGCGTCCATAGTGGTAATATTTCGCCAATCTTTAAAGCGAAGTACGAAAAATTGCCGAAGTTTCGTGTTATTTGTGGGTTGATTGGACATATTAATTCCGAATGTGGAGATGGAGATCACCGGCCGACAAAGATGCAATTTGGTGACTTCCTCGTAGCTTCTCCTGACAAGAGATCGAAACAGAGTGGAAATAGTCAGGGCTCCCGATCACAAAAGCGTTGGTCCTCAAGCAAAGCCACCAACAAAGCAGGAGAAAGCAGAGAGCTACAGGTGTGCGTTTTAACAGGAAAGTCTCCTGCCATAACCCTGAGGAGTGTAAAACATAGTAGTTAGCGATCTATTAGGCATGAGCATTATAGCGTAGCATAATTGTAGGGATCGGTTTCTTGTATAGATAGAAGGAGCCGATTGTATAGGATTGTTCAGATACGATCTGCTGTAAATCCTATCATGTATCTTTTCTATATAAGAGAGTGAAACCCCACAGGGGATTATCACGGCAAATAATTCCTTCTTTCTTGGTATCAGAGCTTGATCCAATTTCTTCGCCATGACCACCTCTGGTCAAATCTCCCACATCACCGGCGCTCTGATCTCCTCTCCGAGCGCCTCCCTCATGACCACCTCTTCCTCTTTTGCCAACGCCATCACCTGTAGGCTCACCCGCACAAATTTTCTGCTTTGGAAGGCCCAAGTCGTTCCCATTCTCCGAGGTATCCAGCTGTTTGGTTATCTCGACGGCACCACGCCTATGCCGCCGGCCACGGTGACCGAAGGGACAGGTGCTACTGCGCGGCAGGTGGACAACCCTGCCCGATCCGCCTGGACTATCCAGGATCAGGCCATCTTGGGCGGCCTGCTGTCCTCCATGACCGAGGACGTGCTATCCCAGCTCACGCGCATCGGCACATCCGCCGAAGTGTGGAGGACGCTCCACACCATGTTCTCTGCCCAGCATCGCGGAAACGCCATCCAGATCCGCACCCAACTCGCCACGTCGAGGAAGGGTGATATGAGCGCGACTGAGTACTACCAGAAGATGACGGCGCTTGCTGATACCATGGCAAACATTGGACAACCCATGTCCGATGATGAAGTGATTGGGTACATTCTCGCCGGCCTTGGTCCAGGTCACGGTGATCTCGTCACTGCCATCACTATCCTAAGCAATCAGCAACCGGTGACCCTCCCGGAGCTGTATTCCTACATGCTTTCGCATGAGACTCAAGCCACCGTGTTGAGTGGCATGACGGAATTTTCTTCGTCCGCCAACAACGTCACGCGCCAGGACTCCTCCAACGCTCCACGTCGCAATAATCATAACTACCACAACAACTCCGGCAACCGTGGTGGTGGTGGCCACCGCGGTGGTGGTGGCCGCGGCCGAGGGCATGGCCGCGGCAAGAACAACGGCCCTCGCTGTCAGGTATGTGGCATCTATGGCCATGTGGCGTTGAACTGCCGCAACCGATTCAATCATGCATACCAGCCAGAGGAGCACCGTGGGGAGTATCGTGGCGGCAACAGTGCCATGACTGGAGGAGGCTACAACGTCGACACAAATTGGTACATCGACACCGGTGCAACGGATCACCTGACAAGCGATCTTGATCGCCTGACCATTCAAGAACGCTACCACGGCAAGGATCAGGTTCAAGTGGCCAACGGAGCAGGTTTGCATATTTCACATATTGGTCATTCTATAATTCCCGGCTTAGATCGGTCTCTATCCAGTGCCATTTTGTCGCTCAACATCCATCACTCCTCATCATGCTTCGTCCGGTGTCAAAGTGTCGTCCTCCAAATGGCATCAACGTCTTGGTCATCCTACTTCAACCGTTGCTAGGTCTATCTTAAAATCCAATAAATTAGATTGTTTCTTCGAACAAGAGTTTTCTGTTTGTGATGCCTGTCAACGTGCAAAAAGTCATCAACTTCCTTATAATAATTCTGCTCGTGTCACAACCTCTCCACTTGAGCTTATTCACTCCGACGTGTGGGGGCCTGCTCAAGCCTCTGTCGGAGGTTTTAAATATTATGTAAGTTTCTTGGATGACTATAGCCGCTATACTTGGATTTATCTTCTTAAGCATAAATCAGATGTTGAGCAAATCTTTTATATTTTTCAAAATCATGTTGAGCGTCTCTTGAATTCCAAAATTCGTACTGTTCAATCTGATTGGGGAGGGGAGTATCATCGTCTTCATAAATATTTCCAGCGTTGTGGTATTTCTCATCGTGTCTCCTGTCCCCATACCTCACAACAAAATGGTGTGGCCGAAAGAAAGCACAGGCACATTGTTGAAACTGGACTTGCTCTCTTAGCTCATTCCTCTATTCCTCTCAGATTCTGGGATGAAGCTTTCTTGACGGCATGCTATTTAATTAATCGAATGCCGAGTCGTACCATCAACAATTCTACACCTATTACACGCCTTCTCAATATTACACCAGATTATACTTTTCTTCGCACTTTTGGTTGTGCTTGTTGGCCTAGTCTTCGGAAATATAACTCTCATAAGTTGCAGTTTCGCTCCAAAATATGTGTGTTTTTGGGGTACAGTTCCATGCATAAGGGATACAAGTGCCTTGACAGAAGTACCGGCCGGGTGTATATCTCGCGCGATGTTGTTTTTGATGAATCCCTGTTTCCTTTCTCCACTCCTTCTCAATTGACCACACCTTCCTCTGACGCTGTTTGTTTTCCTCAGTCTGAGCCGGTGATTGTGAATGATCATATGCGAAATTATGACTTATCGCTTTTGTTGTCTAATATACCTGATGCAGCTGCAGTTGCACCACGTCCTCTGATCGACGTCCCGGGTGCATGTAATCCTGGGTCTGCTACGTCGACTTCTGGCCCAGGACGTCCTCCGCTGCAGCAGCTGCTTGGTGCGGCACAACTCGCACCTACGGCTGGTCCAGCGATTCCGGCTCAAGTCCCTGCCTCGCCTGCACCGGATACACATGACCCCGCTCCAGCGTCTCCCGGTGTGCTCCATCCGCTGCATGATCATGCAGCGGGCGATGTCGACGTCGCGCCGGTACCTGATGCTGCACCTGCTAATGCTCAACCCGTACACCAAATGACCACTCGTCTCCGCAATGGACAGGCCTTCCCCAAGCAATTTACAGATGGCACAGTTCGGTATGATCCGAACCGCCGTGCTTTCTTCGCCGCGCCTACGTCTCATCTTTTCGCCCTCTCAGACCCAGCTTGGCGCTCCGCTATGGAGGACGAGTTTGCTGCTCTCCAAAAAAATTGCACATGGATTCTTGTGCCTCGGCCACCTGGAGTCAATATTGTTGGGAGTAAATGGGTGTTCAACCTTAAACAGCGTCCAGATGGCTCCATTGATAAACATAAGGCGCGTTTGGTTGCTCGGGGATTCACACAGCAGTATGGTGTTGATTATCAAGACACTTTCAGTCCTGTTGTTAAGCCAGCCACTGTGCGTTTAGTTCTGGCTTTGGCTATTTCTCGCGGATGGCATCTTTGTCAAATAGATGTGAGTAATGCTTTTCTCCATGGTTTTCTGAATGAGGACGTATATATGCAGCAGCCTCCTGGTTTTGAAGACTCTCAGCATCCTTCTTATGTGTGCAAACTTCAAAAGGCACTTTATGGTCTCAAACAGTCACCTCGTGCCTGGTTTTCCCGGCTCAGTGACCGGTTGTTTCAGCTTGGTTTTCAGTCCTCCAAGGCAGATACCTCCCTTTTTCTGTTTCATCATGAGGACATCACCAAATATATGCTTGTGTATGTGGACGACATTGTTATTGCTGGCTCTTCCCAGAAGGCTGTTGATCATCTGTTACGTGCTTTGTCTTCTTCCTTTCCGATCAAAGATCTTGGTCGATTGCACTATTTTTTGGGGATTGAAGTCGTCTACAATCCAGGGGGAATCACCTTGATGCAGCACAAGTATGCTTCTGATCTCCTTCATCGAGCTCACATGGAGAATTGTAAGAGCGTCTCAACCCCCATGTCTGTTACAGACAAACTTGCACGTGATAGTGGTACAGCTCTTAGTGATGATGATGCTTTCAATTATCGAAGCATGGTTGGAGGACTACAATATCTCACGTTAACAAGGCCGGATATTTCTTTTGCTGTGAATAAGGTGTGCCAATATCTTTCCAAACCCACTGATGTGCATTGGGAGGTAGTCAAGCGTATTTTAAGATATATCAAGGGCACAGTTGCCACAGGACTCAGTATACGGCGTTCCAGCTCCACACTCTTGAGCGTGTTTACTGACGCAGATTGGGCTGGGTGTATGGATGACCGCAGGTCTACAGGAGGTTTTGCAGTATTTCTAGGCCCAAACTTGATCTCATGGAGCTCTCGCAAACAACCCACAGTGTCCCGGTCTAGCACCGAAGCTGAGTACAAGGCCTTGGCGAATGGTACTGCTGAAGCAACGTGGGTACAGTCTTTGTTGAAAGAATTAGGCATATGCCAGCCGCGACCTCCAGTATTATGGTGTGATAATCTTGGAGCTACCTATCTAACAGCTAATCCTGTCTTCCACGCACGGACAAAGCATATAGAGGTGGACTTTCATTTTGTCAGGGAGAAGGTTGCATTGGGTGCACTTGATGTGCGTTTTGTATCTTCCAATGATCAGGTAGCTGATGGATTCACCAAACCAGCTACGCGCTACATGCTTGATCGTCTACGACACAATCTGAACCTTATTCCGGTTAAGATTGAGGGGGAATGTAAAACATAGTAGTTAGCGATCTATTAGGCATGAGCATTATAGCGTAGCATAATTGTAGGGATTGGTTTCTTGTATAGATAGAAGGAGCCGATTGTATAGGATTGTTCAGATACGATCTGCTGTAAATCCTATCATGTATCTTTTCTATATAAGAGAATGAAACCCCACAGGGGATTATCACGGCAAATAATTCCTTCTTTCTAGGAGGAGGATACAATGGATGATGCTGCCAGCCCATTGAAAAAGAAGGAAGAGATCTTGTCCGTGGGGAACTCTCTGCTCGTAAACGTTTTGTCACAGGCCTGGGAAGATGAGGAGGTGGGAAATGAAAATCAATAAGGAGGATTCTATTGGAAAGGAGGCGATGATGTCTCGACAGAAGTATGTATCAAAGGCAAAGAGCAATGTAGTACGGCCGGCAAATGCTAGTAAGGGACGAGGGAGGCATGATGGGGGTAGAGGTGGCTTGGCGATTGGAGCACCGTCTCCAAAGGAGACGAACAAGCCAAGAGAGGAACATGTTGGCATCCTCGCTTTGTACGGTGATGGAACAGATGTGAATGACACCTCAACTAGAGATAATGAAAGGCAAAGGAAGGAAGAGGACCCAAAAGAAACATTGACAATCTTTGAATCGGCGAGCTCCGAGGGAGGGGCTCGCCGGGAACAATGAGGGTCCTAAGTTGGAACTGTCGCGGAATCGGCAACGCCGCCACAGTTTGAGAGCTTCGCGATTTCGCGAAGGAAGTTGCCCCTCCGATCCTATTTATTATGAAAAGGCAAATTACAAAAAAGCTGTGTGGAAAATCTGAGATATACTTTGGGTTATCAGTCGAGCTTTGCGGTGGGCAGCAATGGTAGGAGCGGAGGATTGGGAGTGTTATGGCAAAATGAGGTCGATCTGAGGATTAAAAAGGTACAATCAGTATCATATCGACGCTGATGTGTATGGACCAGAAAAACCATATTAACAGGCTTCTTAGACCAGACGGGTCAGAAAGCACGGATATGGATGAAACGAAGGAACTCACGATAATTTTTTCTAAAAACTAGCACGGACCATATAGTTGGGTATCATTCTTAAAGTATATTTAATTAATTTAGTAGTACATATGTAATAAATAATAAAGAAACTATATTCGGAAAATAAAAGGTTGCAGAGCACATGAAAGATTTCAAATATTAGAATTTTAGAATGTTATCAATTCGATTTAATTTCTATAATTATAGAATTGATTTCATTTGTGATATTAATGTATAATAATATATGTTAAAACAAAGAATATAGACTATATCTTTGGCAGGAAATACCTATTCTTTACAATTTTTAATCGACATATCTAATAATAGACACAATAGGTGTATCCATACTAATACAATTAAAAGAGTTCAAATTATAATAGATATTGTTGGCTAGTTTGTATATGTGCGTGTATCACTTGAATTCAATTCTATTTGTAGCATCTTGCGTCTTAATTTCATACAAGAGTTCATCAACTATACGTGTATGTACTATGGTGCAAATCAACTTCATGCACACTTTCATAGATAAAGAAAAATCATTAGTAATGATTTGTTGATCATAAAAAAAGTCCACCTAATTAAGAGCTAGATGCTTTTTTTGGTGAGAATTTCTAACAATTATTCTTATTTATCAAGTAACACCATCGGTTATGATTGCTAAACATAATTAGGATTCATCAAATTAAGGTCTAGCTGTTTTTTAAATTTTTGGAAGGATTTTTGTATTATTTCTCTTTTTTTCTTAGTTGAATTAATTAACTATCCTAAGTTCTTATTGTATGATAAATAACACCCAATTGTTGATATATTTAACTTTAATTAGCGTCCTCTACATCGATGACAATTCTAATAAAAAAATTCAAAGTTGTATAGCACACATTGTTAGAGAGTGTGCATGTAGAATATGTCTTGTCGTTTTTCATTTCTCCTTTTTTTTCTTGCTGAGTGCCACGTTTTATTTTTCTTTTTCTCATGCATAGCTTTTACTAATTTATTTTGCGCGCCCACATCCTTCTTTTCCTATCGTACATGGCTTTTGGTGTGAACCATCTAGAATTTTTTATTTATTTATTGTGTTCATCTAGAATCTATAATGAGTATCCTTGTCTTATAAGATTTCTTGTTTTATTTAAGATATCAAATGTAGTCGTTTACCAAACATAATCAGGGTCCATTGAATTGATAGACGGATGTTTTCCTTTTTGAGAATTTTTAGCATATTTCTCTTTTTTCTTAGTAACTCTAAAATATCTGTCATCGACTTTTATCATATATTAGATATGTTTTGAATTCATTTACAAATCAAACATCTAGTAATTATTTAATTTTTATTTCAAATTTGTATATTTTTCGATCGTGCTTGCTGTGGTTTTCTTTTTAGTTTTAGGCTTCAATTCGTATAAAAAACAATATTTTTTTCCTTTAATTATTATTCTAGATTTATTTTTAGGGGTTTACTTTAAAATTAATATGGAAATCAAATTGCTAATTTTATTTTATTTTTATTATGAATTTTAATTAATTTGCATTGTACTTGATATGAACTTTTTCTTTTAATTTGCTAATTTTCATTTAATTATTTTTGTGATTTTTAGTTATTTTATGGATGTTACTTTGGAAGTTGTATGCAAATGAAATAGCTAATTTTTCTTTATTTTTAATTCTAAATTTATGTTAATTTAGATTGTACTTGACATGGACTCTTTTTTTAATCTGAACTGTTATAACTCGGCTTTGACTGAAGGTAACCTAGAGGGTTTGGAAATTTGTGGGAATGGTCAAGGGTTGAGTTTTGGAGTTATAGGTCATTGCATTTATGGTGTATAAAACATGTTGAACTAATGTTGGTCAAGTTGTAAATAACTTATGCCCAGAAATGATTTCTTAATCTTTAATGTTTAAGAAGCTTGGAGACAATCATAGTCAGACTAGGCTCGGGGATGAGCTAAGGTACGGTCAAAAAACCTGGGTGAGATGGTTGACTCAAGAAGATACAACGAAGACTAGGGATGTTGAAAGGAAGGTTCAAGTAACAGTTCATCGAATAGTATAATTGGTGCAAGCGAGACGTGATCGGGGAAAAACGATACAAAGAAACTTGTCAATGCGTGAGCCATTAGTGAACCTGTTACATGCATGAAGTTTGCTTACAAAGATGGAGATGACCATGGACTATGCTAAGCGAAGAGGTGAGGTCCACTGTCAAAGCAAATGTAATTTGGCGGGAAAGCCAAAATACCAAAAATGGCAATGGGACCAAAACCGTGGCGCTTGGAGTGTGTTGGGAGAGCGGTTTAGTCAAAGAGATGCTGAGGAGGCTAAATAGATAGGAAGCTTACTCCTTAGTGGGTTCAGGTTTATGCACTTTGAGAAGCGGGCATAAGTTATGTATGAATACAAAACCTAGTGTGTGAGGTTAACGGGTTTTTCTAGTTGTGCTAATGGATAGTATCCATTAGGATTAGATGTGGACTAGCTGCTCCATATATTTAAGTGGGATGGGTTAAAGATATGTGGTTAACCAACTATCCATTCACTAGGGTTTGAGTGAGACTTCCTTGTGGTGAAAGCTTTGGATGAGTGCTCTTGTGAGAGCTTTGCCCTCTAGGTTGGAATAGTTATAAAACCTTCACTTACAAGTTAAAATAGATTAATCTTGTTAATCCTTCATGGTGTGTTCTTACTCTTGTTTATTTTGCACTTGTTATGGTTGGTGTTTTGCCATCTCTCCTTCTTTATTGATCTTACTGGTTTATAAGAATGTATAAGTGATGATGATGACTCATGAAGATTATATTCCATCCATCTAGGGACCAGCTCTAGTAAGATCTTTAAGGTTGCCTGATTTAGTGCCATTCTAGTGAAATCTTGTTTTTAAGAATTTTGACTTTGAATCTTTGGGTGCTCTTGCTTCCTATGATATGTGAGAATTCATCTAGAACCATCTTAGCTATCCTCAATCTATGAGCTAGTCATATATCAAGTTCTTGAGTTTTGCCCGATTTTGATGTAACTTTACGTGTCTTGAGGAAAGGTTAAAACGTTAGCCAAGATCCATGCAATGCTTGGAAGGATTAGGTTACTGAAATCCTCAGTAAGGTGTGTGTAATATTTCAAATCATTTGGATATGTATTTTGAAGATTGCACCATTTTTTTGTTTTGGCTTAGACTGATTTTCAGTTCTGGGAACAGGGGTGCGGTTCGATAGCCCCAAACTGGCAGTCCAACCGGTGGTCGGTCAAACTGGTCATCTTTAGTGGTCAGACTGCCAGGCTAGTCCAACTGCTCTCTCATAGCTGTCTGATTGGTCCAGAGGAGTTGAACTCCATTTGTTTCTATGCTTTTGTGAGTTCTTTGTTGGTGAGTAAATATGATCTTCCTAGATTCTAGTAGCTAGTTAAGTGAAAGTTTTATAATACCATTTGGAAGGTTGAATTTGAATGTATCATTCACACCTCTTGATTGCCATACCGGGTCCAACACAAACCAATTTGTGCAAAAGATGCCTCACCGCTAGAAAAATTTGCGGAACTCATCCACTTGATTACTCTTGTTTGGAGGTGGGATATTCCAGACAAATATTTTTGGATATGGTTAAAGAAATTATCCCTAATATTCCTTTGAGTTCTTACAACCTTGAAGACTCATGGGCTTGGCACTATGAGGAATGGTATGTACTGTAGGATTAGGAATGGTGAGTCCGAGAGGGGATGAATGAATTTTTCAAAATCTTCCCCCAAGTATCATCAACAACACGCATTGGAAGCACAAATTCTCAGGCACACAAAAGCCAAGAGCCAAGGATCACAAAGATCACTTGATACTTCTATCTCAACTGGTCTAACCACCGGCCGGACTAACCGCGTTGGTTTGACTAGGAGGTTCCTTGCAGTCTGACCACTCTACAAGAAACAATGCAAATAACACTGCACATGATCTAAGAAAAGATTCAACTCTCAAACCATTGATTCGAATGTAGTAAAACTTGGCACAAGCCCTCCTTAGGATGTTAGGAATCTATTACAATCATGGAAGGTTGCATCAAAACTGAAAAAAAGAGAGAAACCTTGACCCACTCTTACTCATGAGTCCTAGATAATTTAGATGACTAGGATGTGTTCTTACATGTCATAGCAAACTAGATCATAACACAAATTCAAGATAAAGCACCCCACAAGAGTAAAACCCTAAAATCACATCTTTCTTGAGGAAGGCAGGGCAAATTTAAGAACTCTCCCTAGAAGGTGCCTAGATGGATGGGATCTGATCTCCAAGAGACATCTCCACCTCCAACACATCCTTGGTATTAGTCAAGAAGAGAGAAATCCAACCAAAAAAACCAAGTAAATCAAACACACAAGGAAGGATCCTTAGCACAACTCACTTAGACAAATATTGGATATCCATTTCATATGAAAAGGAATATTTTACAGCCACTCCAAAAGGATGGCAAAGCTCTAACCCTAAACCACATAAACAAAATGCTCCAACACAAGAAAACCCTAACCCTAGACTTGATTCCTCTAAATATCTCTTAACACACACAAGGGCTTATATAGTGGATGCTCCTACCTCCTCACTTAACCCTAACACCAACCATTCCTAGTGAATCACACTAATTACATATGGAAAAACCTAGTAACCCCACACACAAACGAGTTTTATATTCACATATACTTGTATGCTTTTCAAAGCGTGACTTCCATGGCTCCAATTGCCTAATAAGATACTCCACAAAGACGTGACCTAAACCACTTAGATGAACGTTGTAGTTTAGCAAATCGCAAGTTTACCTGGTATTGGATAATTTCCTCAAATGTCACCCACCAGTCTTCACGAAGATATGATGCCCAATGCCTCATTGCCAAGGTCGTATGCCTGCTCCAAGGTCGTCACCGCTTGAAAGATCTGAGTCCTATGGGACACCGTATCACATCATAGTCCGTGATACTCAATTACTTACCACCAAGATCATATGTTTGCTTCGAGAACCATTAGCATTTGAAACGCACAAGTCCAATTGGCACACCACATGCACACACTTGTGTCCTCATGATCCTTGTCTTTATCTCATGTTTCTCCGCTTGAGATAATGCTCCATCTAGACTTACATGACATGACATGGCTACCAAGCCTCGGTCTTGCCGCTGATCATAATAATCTTTAAGCACTTACACATCAAAGAATAAGCAATCTATCCGAGAACAAATGATATACATTTGACTATCATTAGCAAAATACATGCATGATGAACCTACGCCATGAATCACACTTGCATAGGCACTCCATGACTAACACTTGCATGGACTATGCATGACAAACACTTGTTTGTACTGCGCCATGAGTCACAACAAAAACCAACTCAACTTGGCACAAAACCACAGAGGCCGGTCTGACCGCGGCACCCGTGTCGGTCAGACTGCCCAACACCCTCCAGTTAGATCACCATGCACTGGTCGGTCAGATCATCAACTGGTCTAACCACCAGCCAAAGGCCAGTCAGACCGCTGCCACTCCGACAGCAAAACCAGAGAATCAAAGGCACAAAATCAAACTCAACCAATGACGACACGGCAAGAGTAAGGTCAAATACTTATACTATTATGGGGCTGCCACCACATGGTCTTACAGTATCGCATGCTAGTTTAAGTGAAAAAAACAAAGAGAACATTGGTTAGATGCAAGACCAATGGATCAACTACAGCAACAAACCGGTGAGCTTGGAAATCACTTTGGGGGAGTCCAGGTACTATCCAAGATTAAAATTTTCATTTGGCGATTAGCCCATGACTCTACTCCTACAGAAGGGGTCAAGAACCATCACAATATGGCAACTTCATCAAAATGCAGAATTTCTGGAGGAGATAATGATACTTGGGATCATGCATTGCTAAATTGTACATTAGCGAAATGCATATGGATGCTAATTGATGAAGAGCTAACGAGTGTCATTGCCTCATTGTATATTTGCAATCCCAAAGAACGGCTATTTTTCATGAAAGACAATTTTAATGATGCGAGAAGGAAGGCACTCCATGATGAAGTATTCCAAAGCCCATTGAGTACCTATGGTTTCACTAAGAATTTTGTCAGATTTGGGAACAGTGGCAGCTAAAGTCTCAAATGGGAGAGTACATAGGCTAAAGCTAAAGAAAAAAAAGCCTAGAAATGGATTCCTCCACCTACTGAGATTGTTAAAATGTCAAACCCCAAATTTGCAATTCGGAACCCTCTGTGTTTCCATCGCATTATTCCCCAGATTAGTAGCTAGTGCACACAGATAGATTGTTAAATCATACACATACCTTTGCATCAACTATACCATATATTATTATATATCAGAATTCAACTAACCCATATTGGGTAGAGTTTTACGTAATGGACCGACTAGGCCAAATGTTACATTACAAGTAAACAAAAGTGGAAGACGAACAGAAAAGTAGAAGGTGAGGCAACACCTTGCAACAGGCAAATGACTAGGGGTAAAGGATGCCGTACCACTTTCTAATAGTTTGGATAATAGATATGCACACAATCACCATCAAAGTCTGCCATCGTCTTATTTTTCGTCTGGTCCCAAAGTCATGTAGAAGGCATGGTGATCTTGATATGAAGGTTTTGAGTTATTTTAGTGAGCAAGTATGAGCACAAGCAACCATGCTCCATGAGTTAATACATAGAATGCAATATTATAAATGCAACGCTTAAGAAAGGAAGGCTTATGTTAATTTATTTGTGAAACACCACAAGTGGATTACAGTAAATAGAAATCCTATGACTTCACATTTTTAACCAAACCATGTTCTAAAGATTGTCAAAGTATGCAATAATAATTGGGGTGTAGGTTCCATCTATCTGTTATATGGTTCTATCCATCATATGTTATTTTGTTACTATGGTTATTTTGATAACCCTCAAACTTATTTAACCAAACCATGCATTTAAGAAGCAAATATTACATCAACATGAGAATTAAAATTTAATAATCCAATACCAGAATTAAGATGAATAAGTGTCATTATACAAAAGTCCGTTTACATAAAATTTAACTACAAGAATAAATCTTACATACATTTAATTACAATACTACAACTCCAAAGTTAAAAATTACAATTCCATGTTACAATGAAGAAAATCTTACAAGTATATTACATAGCTAAATGAACTCAACATTCTTCATGACCAAC
This sequence comes from Dendrocalamus latiflorus, assembly GCA_017311315.1. NCBI lineage: Eukaryota > Viridiplantae > Streptophyta > Magnoliopsida > Poales > Poaceae > Dendrocalamus > Dendrocalamus latiflorus. The sequence goes on from CM029611.1 coordinate 39,204,482, forward strand.
TGAAGATAATAAAGACACACGCAAACCACTTTAATCCAAAACCACAACTACAAATGCAAGAGAAAGTAAACAAATTAATTGCTGTCAAAACCTGGATTCAAATGAATTGCACAAGGGCAATCACTCATCGAGAAACCAGATTGTTGGGGGCCAATCATCACCTCTCGTGCTAGTGGGATTTCATCATCTAGCAGTAATTCACACCACTACCTATACCTTTTTACCATTTTACAATTTCCTCAAGATGAGTCAACGTTCAACCACACGCATGCATAAGACACGTCCCAACCACAGGCCAATGCCATAGCACAACCATGGGTGTGAGATAAAACCAGCAGAGAAATAGAGGGAGAAAGAACCAAGCCACCACCCACAGCCACCATTAAGGAAAGTAAGCTCACTGCGCCACTGAGACCATGGGAAAATAGGAGAACCATCCACTACCCACAACCTCCATAGAACAGCTAAAGGCAATCGCTGCCATACCCAAAGCACTACACCACCATACCACAGAGGGTTGAGAAGCCACCACACCGGCAAGCCGACAACTAGAGGGAGGGCAATCTCACCATTTTAAACCATCCCACCAGAGCCACCACCAAAGCTGAGAACGAGAGCAAAGAATAAGGAGCCAAGACAAAAGGCCACCAGAGGAGGAGGGGACCACGACAAGAGGATGACAAACACAAGCTGCCAGGCCACATCGAGCATGACCCAATCTAGGAAAACCATAGCCAAGTAGGGTAGTGTACATCATCGACCATCCAAAATCAAGCCTGACAGCGCTAGTAAGGTAACCTTAAGCCCCACCATTCCATTTTTGTCATCGTTAGAAACCCAAGACTCCAGCCACCAGAGCCATGATAGTACACCACCTCTGGCTGATGGCACTGGGGAGGAAAACCCAGAGTGGCCATCCATGAGCTCCTGGGAAACCCTTGGCATTGCTTCCCGGTGCACGCAAGGACCCCGAGCGGCCGAGCCCCACATGGTTGCTCACATGCAAGCACAAAGCCCTTAAGCTCCAACATGGTTGCTCACCATATAATACACCACAAAGGCATCCTTATTCCACAACTAGCTCAAAAGCAAAATGAAAATGATCAACAACAATACAAAATAAAAAATGGAATGCGGGAATGTAGAAGGTAGAGGTTGCACACTAACTTGAGTAAGTTTCCATACCCACCCATGACCGTGGGCACAACTGTTCGAATAGTTTTTGCTTTACCCATAAGAGATGTTTAACTTATTATATTTCACATAATTCTTTAGGCATAAAGATCAAGAAGACCATCACAAGCCTTTTCCAATGCATCTTCCCAACATGGCTACACCTGCTAAGGTTTCCACCACTGTAGGGTTCTATCCACTTGCTCTAGAGGCCCCACCTTGTGCCATGCATCAAGGCCTCTATCCGATACTCTTGCCCATGTTCCACTGGATGATGCAACCAGCACTGGGTTAACATAAATTAATTGGTTAGGCGACACCCATTATTACTTGTGGTTGTGCTATTTTACCTTGGGAGGTCATTACAAGATTCAGTCCTTAAGACTACTTGGGCAATTCTACCATATACCACACTCTCATGCTCAATCTGCACCAACCCCACTTATTATCCACCTAGGTATAAAGAAAGTTTAGAGTTTTGGATTACAAAATTTCCTTTCTACTTCAACATGCTAGCCATTTCAATCTAATGGCTGCTCAAAACTATGTTTTCATATTTGAAATGATGTTAAGACAAATTAATGCTCCCATGTATTTAAACAAGGCTAATCATGGCACTTAGCTACAGATTTATCAACAAATATGTATACCATTAATTCTAGAGCGATAAGGGGCTATGTAATATCAAAATTTTACTATTAGGGAATTAACTAAGAGCTACGGTGAATATAATTTACATAATAAAATAAGCATGTAATTTAATAATTTAAAAACAACATAATTTGCACTCAAAAAGGTGGTATAAAATGATCAAAATATTGACTCGTCTTGCTCACAAGCTTATTGGTCTTGATGGTCTTAGTTAGGCTTGAATTACCGCTCTTACGGGTCTTCTTAATCAATTCGAGCGATTGAATTGAATTTCAAATAAATACATGAGAATGCAAATAAATCTAAGTAAAGTCCAAAATTCATGATTTTGCCTTTATTAGGAAGATCTTGAATTTAGAAACAAGTTTTACTTGATTTGGATTTAATACTAGTAAGAGCAAGCCTTCTAAAGTTTAAATAAGGGAAAATCCCCAAAATAAACAAAGGAGAGAGAGTATGTCTCTCTTAAAGTTGGGGCCCGCTACTTTGTTTTGTTTTTTATTTATTTTCATATTGTAAAATCTGCCAAAGGTTGACAGGTGGAGCCCTTATGGTTTTTAATTTCTTTTTTGAATTATTTTCCTTAAGAGAATGATGTAAGTGACTGACAGGTGGGGCTATTATGGTTTGTAATTTCTTTTTGAATTATTTCCCTTAAAGAAATGACATGAGTGAATGATAGGTGGGGCAAGGCACAATAAAGGTGGCCCACATGTCGGTGACTCAAGGTTTAAAATGGCTCTAAATAGACTTTCTAATGATCTAGGCCCACATGTCATTGAGTCATCGACCTAAATTAATCAGTACCATTAAACTACCTATTTATGGCATAATGACATCATTAGCGCTAATTATCATGCTATAGTACTTTGTGTTCATAGACGAGGCGACGTTGTCATGCTCACCGTCGGTGAGGCAGGCACTGGCGAGCACTGACAACACCCAAAATGGGCTACCAGGACCTCAGTGGTTCTATGCACTACGGTAGAATGGCCGACGACAAGCTACAGTGATGACGGCTTGGCAACCATGCCAACCATGGTGATGATAGTGCGACAAGCAAATTTAGGATACCGTGAGCATCTATAGGACATGGGGGCTCACCAGAGAGGTCGGCGGGGTCAGGGGAAGCTTGAGGTGGTTTGGCAGCATTGACCTAAGGCGACATGGCGGCTTCAATGGTGATGGTGGGCTGGAGTGGCCAGCTACCTAAATTGAAGGCGAGGACCGTGAGAGGGAGGTGTAGGAAGCTATAAGCAGAGAGAATTGGACAGAGGCTCGTCGAGGAGGGAATGGCGGTGTAGAAGGTGATTCTTGCTGGGATGAGGAAGACGACGACGCAACAAGATGTGGTGGGAGAAAACTTGATTGTGTGAGGGTAAGTGAAGAGGGAGATGCGGCGGTCATTTTGACATGGAAAGGGATGAGAGGAGCTCACCGGAGAGGGAGACGGTGCCCACCTGAGCACAAAACGACAAGTTGATGTGCTCGCATTGGGCTGCCAATGAGGAAGCGTGGAAAGCAAGAGGGATAGAGGGTGGTGTAAGGAGGCAAGGGAAGGGCATGGCGCTTTCATAGTTGAGCGGAAGGGACACCGGACTCGGGCATGCACGTAGCATAGTGCAGCGGCCAAGAATGCCAGGGTCATCATGGGTGTAGGGCATGGGTGACATGGGTGGCATGGTGTAGGTGCGGAGCAGGCATGGGTGCAGACATGGGCGTGACTGATGAGGTGGTGAATGAGTGGGGTGCATGCGATGAGATGGCATGCTGTGCGGGGTGCACATGGTGAGGTGCTGGCGTGGGCTATCTAGTGGGTTCCCGGGCTCAGCGTCAGCATGGGTGACACGGCGATGAGACAACATGGTAGGGGCGTACTGGCTTCGTGTTGGGCAACGGCTGAGGCTAGGTGATGTGGGCGTGAGTGTGCATGGTGTGGATGCGAGCCAGCGCACAACCAGAGCAGAGGGGGAGCGACAGAGAGAGAGGGAGGGATGGGCTAGCTAGTTGGGCCGAGGAAGAGTGGGCCGGCCCATTGGCCTAGTTGGAATTTTTTTATTTTTAGTTCAGAATTTTGAATTTGGTTTTGTTTTTCAGTTTTGAATTTGAATTTGAGTTTCAAATTGAATTTCAGTTTGCCAAAAACTTGAAAGGAGCTCAAATGGCTATTTCAATATTTCAAAATGGTCCCAAAATTGGGGTGTTACATAAAATCAATGTTGACGCAGCTATTTCCCACTCAGGGAAGATGGGTGCTGTTGGATCCACTTGTAGAGATGAAATAGGGAAATTCATTGATGCAAATGCAAGGTGTGGGAAGATTAAAAGACCTAGCTTTCCTGGAGTCATTGGGTTGTTGTGAAGCCTTGTCACTTGCCCAAGATTGCAATCTAGAAAGAATTTGCATTGCGACTGATTGTTTGGAGGTGGTCAACAACTTCAACAGGAAGGTTGAATGTCACTACATGGCTGTGCATACTGAAATTGAAATTTGTAGTTGCAGCTTAAGGAAGATGCTGATCTGGCATGAAGGTAGGGCGTCAAATAGTGATGCTCATCGGTTAGCTAAGTTAGCAAGCTCTTTTGAGGAGGGATGGCATGTATGGTTGCTCCATCCTCCAGAATGTATTGATATGCTTGCAACTGTTAACAATGGTCACTAAAACTCCCTCTTTCGTCTAAAAAAAGTTCTCTCATGAATTTGAGAAGGGCATAGATAAATGGAACGGATATACCAATTGCCTTTCTCAATTTGGTTAATAATGCCTCTAAAAATTTGTTAATAATGGGTGAGTTTTTCTGTAGAACATGATTATGAGTGGCCATCCAGATCGAAGTACATATATAATTACACAGAACAATTGGATTTATTATCTAAGTCTCAAAAGTCAAACATATATATATATAGTACAAATTAACTTTGACAAAAGTCAATCTACAATATATAAGAAAGACTCCTTGCAAATACAAATACTAGCCTGTTCTAGTCCCCTGCGACAACATCCAAGCAAATCAAAGTGGTAGCGCTGTCGGAAGATATCAAGACAATGGTTTGTAACCATCACACATTTGTCTTCTATGATCATCTATTTATATACAAGTACATCAGTATAAATACTCTCATGTGTGAATACTAAGTACTACCTCTAGTGAAAACTCACACTAATGGGAATACTAAACAACAGTGGAAACATAACTATCCTAGTTGTTTAACACTCCCCCTTAATCTCAATCGGTGAGATTGAGATTGTGTCGTAGGATTTTCAGTTGTTGTATTCCAATTGGTTTGGTGAGACCATTGGCTAATTGATTTCGTAATGATATGAACCGAAGCTTCAACACCTTTCTTGCCACTCGTTCTCAAACAAAATGAAAATCCACCTAAATATATTTAGTTCTGGCATGAAGCACATGATTAACAAAACAAATATGTGGCTTCAAGATTGTCACACCACAGGACAGGCACTTGCGATTGATAAATTCAAAGTTCTCCCAATAGTGACTGTATCCAGATGATTTCTACTGTGGTATTTGCATGAGCCTTATACTCTTCCTCTATGCTGGATCTCACCACTGTGGCTTGCTTCCTTGAACTCTATGATATGAGATTGGAGCCAATGAAAAATAAAAAAGCCATTGGTTGACCTTCTGTCATCTGCTGATCCTGCCCAATCTGCATCAGAGAATGCACTAACCAAACTAGAAGACTTGCAAAATGGAGTTTGACACTCACTATGCGTCATACATATTGTAAACTTCTTTTCACCACTGTCCAATGATGTTTAGTTGGCATATGTAGAAATTGACACACCTTGTTGACTACATATGATATATCTGGTTGTGTCAATGTAAGGTACTATAAAGTATCTACTATACTCCTGTACCATGTTGCTTCTACAGCTGATAACTCTCTCCCGTTGAACATTGACAATTTTTCAATTATTGAAATTGGAGAAGTTACTGGTTTGCATGCTGTCATACCGGTCCATTGCAGAAGGTTAGTGGAATATTTAGATTGAACAAGGATGAGATCCTCCCCTAATCAACATACTTTGATGCCCAAGAGTAATGAAGATCACCAAGATCCTTGAGAGCAAACTCCAACTACAATTTTTGAATCAAGGTATGAATAGCTTAAGGAGATGAGCTAGTGACAATAATGTCATCAACATAAATCAAAATATATATTACCACACCACTATGATTATAGATGAATAGGGACATGTTAGCTCGGGAAAGAATAAAACCAAGTTCTTGTAAATAAGAACTGATTCAAGAATACCAGACAAGAGGTGATTGCTTCAATCCATAAAGAGCTTTATCCAATTTGCACACATGATGTGGAAATTGTGGATCCTCATAACCCGGTGGCTGTCTTATTAACACATTCTCTTCTAGAATGCCATGCAAAAACGCATTCTATACATCTAATTGATGAAGCAACCATCTGCATGACACTGCTAATGATAAAACAAGACGAATTGTAACGGTTTTCACAACTGGGCTGAATGTTTTTTCATAATCAATCTTGTACCACTGTTTGAATCCTTTTTGCAACCAATTTGGCCTTCTAGTGTTCAATAGAACTGTTAGCCTTCTTCTTCAATTTAAATACCCAGTTGTAGTCAATGATATTGCGACCAGGCTGAGATGATATCAAGTGCCATGTCTTATTCTTTAAGAGTGCCTAATATTCAGTGTCCATTACCTCCTTCCAATTTCTGTCACAAAGAGCATCATCAAGAGTTGCCGATTCAGTCATAGCAAGGAATGCGCACCGGTGGGCATCATATTGCACTGTGCCATCGGTGTGAATCCTTGGTTGGCAAATATTGTTCTGTTGTCTTGTTTGCATGGGATGAGGTGGTGGTACAGGAGGATTAGGTGGTGGAGACAAAGCCGTGCCAAGTTCCACGATTGCGCTAGGGACACATGGAGCAGGTGAAGCATCAAATACATGTTTGGGACTGGCAGAATCCTTCACAGGACTCACACTGGTAGGCGATAGGACATCTTGCGTGGGATTTGGGAGATCAGCTTCCCCGGGATTTGTCCCCATATTCTCTCGCCTGGAGTCATCGCTTGGATTTGTTGTGGGCGAGTCATCTGTAGCCTACACAGAGGGGAACAACAAATCTAGCTGGATAGCCGGGCCAGATTACACAACAACATTTGAATCAAGTATATACTAGTACCCGTATTAGTCTCCCTACCATCCATACTTCCCACAACTGGGGGGGGGGGGAATTTACTAAGGATAAGGGAGGGAAGATCAAAATTTGGTCAAGTAATGGTTGATCCGATGGTGGTAATTTTTTATCAGCAAAAGGAAATTGTTTCTCATCAAAGATTACATCACAAGAAATATAAATTCTACCCGAAGAGACATACAAATATTTTTAGACTTTATGAAGAGAGCTATAACCAAGAAAAACACACCGTTTAGACCAAAATTGGAGTTTTTAGTTATTATATGGATGGAGACAGGGCCAGCATGCACACCCGTAAGTTCTAAGAAAGGAATAGTCTAGAGATGTTCCAAAAAGACCGTCTAGTGGAGTTGAATTCTGTATCGTTCTGCTAGGGAGGCGATTTATCGAGAAACATACTGTTTGGAATGACTCGTCCCAAAAACAAACGGGCATGGAGGCATGAGCGAGTAAGGACAAGCCAACTTCTATGATATGGAGATGTTTTCTCTCAGCTAAGTCATTTTGTTGATGAGTGTGTGGACAAAAAGCATTATGAGTGATTCCAATTTGTTGGAATAAGGAATTCAACTTCTGGTATTCGCCTCCCCAGTCAGTTTGCATATGTAGGATTTTTTATTAGAAGGCGCTCAACATGAGTTTGGAATTGGATGACTATGCAATAGACATCAGTTTTACTCTTGAGACAATACATTCTAGTGACTTTACTGAAATCATCAATGTAACTCACATTTGCCACCGTGTGCTCCTCTTGCTAGAACACATGATTGAAATGCTTGTAGCATTTAAAAGCTACATGGTCGATCTTTCACACAATTGACAGACGGGCTGATTGTCACACCACTTGTTGCCGCCATGATGATTGCCGTTGCCATGATGGTTGCTGTAATTGGTACCCTAGTACTGGTACTATCCATGTCCACCACCTCGGCTGCGTCCATGTTCACGTTCACCACCACCACCTTACCCACGCCTTTCTTGATTGCTCTGAGACACCATGTTCGTGGAGGGCTGGAACATAAGATTTCTTTACTCATGACGCATCTCATAGTTTAGTATGTGTGAGTAAAGATCGTTGAGGGCGATAAGCTTCATCTGAATGATGATGGATGTCAGTAGCGCATCATAGGTGTTGTCAAGGCCAGTGAGAAGATAAATGATAAGATCCTCCTCTTCGAGTGGTTTGCCAGCGACAGTAAACCCATCGGTAAGGTTCTTAATTTTGTTGAAGTAGTCGATCATCGTCATGTCCCGCTTCTGAAGCGTAGCCAACTGTCCTTAGATTTGTATAATACGCGCCCTAGATTGAGTCGCAAACTTGTGCTTGAGGGAATTCCAAATTGTAGCCGGTAATGACAGAAATAACACCTGCACCAACACCTCTAGCAAGAGGGTGGATAGCAGCAGGCTCAGGCATGTCTGATCTCCTTAGAGTTAGACAGTATATGCAGGATTAGGAACCTGTGCGCTCCATCTTCTGTCGACGCCGCGATTAACTGGGGCAACGCTGGATCTGTTTCTTCTATAAGACCAAGCCACTGTGCACCACGAAGGACAAGAAGAACCTATGCCTTCCACAGCAGGTAGGTGTCCTGAGATAGCTTCAAATTGATAGGATTTTCAAAGGATGGGTAACTAGTGGACATCAAGTCGACAGCTTGAGTGCCAAGCGTTCCTGAGCTTGACGATTATAGGCTAGTAGATGTATTTACAGAGGTTGTCATTAGATGGGAAAAATAGGCTTTGATACATGTCAGTAGATATCAAAAGAATAGTTTGCAATTGATACATATTTGTCTTATATTGATCAGCTGTTTATATGCAAATATATAAATGTGAACATTCTTTTTTTTTTTTGATAAGGAAGACTTTATTAAATCCCAATTCTGTACATCGAGGTGATACACATCATTGGAACAAAAACTTCCAGCCTCTGCCTAGGAAAGGCACACAGCTTATGATTAAAACAAATCTGAACAAACTTAGTGACATTCAATCCTAAGACTAGATCGCCACCCATATGCCCGGGTAAAGATATCCTTCGCCAACTGCTCCAACTGTCGCGATGCCACCATAACCGTATCCTGTAATTCCGGTCGTTGCAGGATAGCCCACGAACGGAGTCGGTGAGAGATTGCATAAATAACCTGCAAAGGAGAATAAGAGTTGTTCTTTTCAAAAACAATATCATTCCTGTACAACCATATAGACCAACATGTTGCTGATGCCCCAAGCAGTACTAATGATTTCAAATGATTAGGTATACCATGTAACCAGCTACCAAACATATGTGCTACACTTCTTGGTTTTGTTAGTTTCAGAGTCACTAATAAATAAGTAAACACCGTCTCTAATAAAAGTATACATTAATAAAAAACACTAAACAACACTGAAAAGCCATCTCCCTAATTGTTTATCAAGCGGCACCACCACTCGACGGAACAAGAACGAGAAAGGAATCTGATATGTTTTCGAGTGACACGGCAAACCAAAAAAGGCGCACGAATAAACGTCAAGGCCTCCCTCCAGCCGTCCGATTCGACGGGTGAAAGCAGATGTGAGTAGTGCTCGCAAATTCCCTTCTCCTCCTGCTCCACGTGACGTGACGTGTGACCCACGAATTACCCGCCACAAGATTCGCCTCCCCTGCTCGTGTTAATTACGCCCCCGGATAATCTTCACCAATCTCGCAAGGACGCAAGCTAAGCTTGCGCTCCAATGGCGGCCGCCGCCATCTCCCACCTCCGCCGAGGCTCGCAGCGCCACGGGCTCCTCTACCTCTCGCGCCGCCACTTCTCCTCCTCCTCCTCCTCCTCCGCCGCCGCCGCTTTCTCCCCCCTCGCTGCTGCCGCTCGCCGCTTTCTCTCCACGTCGGTGGACTCCGGCACGTCCTCGACGGGGGAAACCTACAAGCCCCCGCCCTTCGACCCCTTCCACGCCGCCACCCTCGCGCCCTCGGCGCCGCCGCTGGAGTCGCCTCCCCTCGAGGAGCCCCTGACCACTCCGCCGCCCCTGGAGGAAGCGTCTGCAGCCGCGGCGACGCCCGAGAAGGATGCGTTGACGTGCCAGAACGAGGAACTGGAGGGTCCGAAGGCCAGGGTGGAGGCGGTGAGGAGCAGGGAGGAGTCGCCGCAGGAGAAGGAGGCGTGGTGGCTGCTCAGCCGCGCGGTAGTGAATTACTGCGGCACTGCGGTGGGGACGGTGGCGGCGAACGATCCGTCCACGGCCAGCCAGATGCTCAATTACGACCAGGTGTTCATCAGGGATTTTGTGCCGTCGGCCATCGCGTTCCTCCTCAAGGGTGAGGGCGACATCGTGAAGAACTTCCTGCTCCACACCTTCCAGCTCCAGGTGAGTCATGCGAACCTTGGAATGATATGTAAATGCTATTTCATTCGTGCTATGCTGCTATGCACGTTAAGTTGAATTGTTGAAATGTAGTCGTGGTAATGTGCTGTAAGAAGGTTGTTGTGGATCAAATAGCACAAATTCTAATGCCACTTCGGTGGGATGGCAGGGGATATGTGTACAGTATACCTCATAATGATTAATGACCTTCCAAGGGAACACCTGTTCGAATAAATTCTCGGGTAGATTGTGAACCTTAGACCTCTTGCTTTGATGCTGATTATTTTTGCATTGGAAACTTGTTTCAAATGCTTGACTATTAGACAACAGAAAAATAGTGTACTTACAATTCAACGTAGTATTTCCTTTTTCTTTTTGCTCTACAATTCTGTGTAATTATTCATTTAAGAGTATAAGGATTCTGAAGGTTTTGAATCTATTATACTTCGCAGTTCACACCATTTGCTAGTTTGCCACCAATGTATGTTTGTCATAATATATGCCTCCACTGTGTAATTTGATTGTAACAGACTGACAGTACCCTGAATACGAGGTTTCCTTCTTAGTTGAATTTGAAAGTTCACCATGGTTCATTTAAAAGTAGCTAATTTGAGTAGATAAGTTTGGTGTTTCTATTTTTTGGGTTCTTTTGAGCTGTGACTTTTGACTTATATTTTTGAATTCTGGCTATTCGCGAGAGACAGTACGTGGAGGGAAACAGTCGCATACAATTTTAACCGGTATAGCTGAACTCGGTAAAGACGCAATGTTTAAAAGCTAGTACTATAGCAAACAGTGAAAAAGTCAAAGCCTAAGCCTTTTCGAACCCACCCTTTATCTGGCACAGTTCCTAATGATTTGACCATATGGATGATCTGCTTTGGCATAAGCTATAAACTGAAGCTTTTATTCATATGTAATGCATAACATTACAGACTATGCTGCATTTGAAATAAGAAGAAAAATAAAATAACATTGATGATTCGTGCAAGGAAATATTTCTGCATTGCGAAGTTGGGTTACTGAGATCCAAAGAAGCATTATAATGTCAGTTGTTATAAAACTCGACCTGCGGGGGGAAGAAACCCCCCGGGCATTTAAGCTTAAGAAGAAGATCCTCTCACACAGATCGAGAAAATCCCCGAACCCTTGCCCCACCCTGACACAGCGGCAATAATGTCAGTTGTTATGACCTGCCATAAGTGTTGCTACATGGTTTTCTATGGACATAAGGTAGGGCTAGAGTAAGTGAGCAAGAGATTGTGTTACCTTTTAGCATCGAGCGCTAGTCATAACCCATATTTGTGTTTCATACTATTCAATATCTTAGACAATGACCTAAATTTTACCTCTTTATTATCATAGTATCTTTGCATACCCAACATGATACCATGACAGCATTTCAGCTTACTTAATCTGTCAAAATTATAAAAATAAAAATAAATTCATAGGTAGTTCGAACAGCTTATGCAATGTTCAACCTGCACCACTTGCTCAATCGACTTACCCATCTAAACAACTCGATTCAAGCTCTAAAAAACTTGTAGTAAGAAGGAAGTCTAGTGTTCATCACATGGTGTGCATCTGGTTTTTGAGAGATTGCTAAAAGCAGTTTTATTACTCTAGTTGATTTTTAATAAGATGGTTAATATTGGTTTAGTACTTTAGTGATAAGTATGTTCTAAGACAACATGAATGAGTTCTCTTCAAAAAAAGAAACATAGGTATACTTATGCTGGAAACATGGTTTTGTAACTTAAAAAATAGGTCCACCAAACCCCTGTAAACAGAACTGACAAATTGTTTGTACTTTGTATACAAAAACAATCATTTTTATTATGGGATAGCTTAAAACGATGTGTCTGCCGTGTTTCGTCACATCATGCTGGTAGCACAATGATGGTAGCTGAAGATTGATTTTGTTTTCACATAGCATTCTTGGAATATCTAGGTTGCGAGCAATGTTGTTTGGAAGAAAACTAATTGTTTTCTTTTTTTAACCTATCAGAGTTGGGAGAAGACAGTGGAATTCTACAGTCCTGGTCAGGGGTTGATGCCTGCTAGTTTTAAAGTCAGATCCGTGCCTTTAGATGGAAACAGTGAAGCATTTGAGGAGGTTCTTGACCCTGACTTTGGAGAGTCAGCCATTGGGCGTGTAGCACCAGTTGACTCTGGTGAGTATGTTGGGTGGGCTCATGTTATACTTTTGAAGATAAGTTTTGTTTTCACAGTTTTTTTATACCAAGTTCTATTTCTAAGGCCTTTGGTGGATAATCCTGTTGAGGGCCTATGGTAAAATTACTGGAGACTATGCACTGCAAGAAAGGGTTGATGTGCAGACAGGCATCAGACTAATCCTGAATTTATGCTTGTCTGATGGATTTGACATGTTCCCTACATTGTTAGTCACTGATGGATCATGTATGATTGATCGACGGATGGGAATCCATGGGCATCCTCTTGAGATCCAGGTAAGCTAATCTTTGACACTTGATCTTTACATACTCAAGGATGAGATAATGATATTGTTCTGCCCTAATAACAAATTCTGTACTCGCAACTCAAATTGAGTGTTGTTTGCCTTACCCTTCACTTTGTATAAGTGAGGCTACACAGTGCACAGAGAAAACAAACTGTATAAAAGAGAGAACTCTCATCAGGCACCTAACAGAATCAGTTTCACAGGCTCTGTTCTATTCTGCTTTGCGCTGTGCCCGTGAAATGGTCAGCATAAATGATGGATCTAAGAACTTGATCCGTGCTATTAACAACAGGCTCAATGCTTTGTCATTTCACATACGAGAGTACTATTGGGTTGATATGAAGAAGATAAATGAGATTTATCGCTACAAGACTGAAGAGTACTCACATGATGCTATTAACAAGTTCAACATCTACCCAGAGCAAATCCCTTCTTGGCTTGCAGACTGGATTCCTGATAAAGGTGGTTACCTTATAGGAAACCTACAACCAGCCCACATGGATTTCAGGTTTTTCTCTCTTGGAAATCTCTGGGCGATTATCTCTTCTCTAGCTACTGAAAGGCAAGCAGAGGGTATTCTGAACCTCATTGAAGCAAAATGGGATGATATAGTTGCAAATATGCCTCTCAAGATATGCTACCCTGCGCTAGAGTACGAGGAATGGCGTATCATCACTGGTAGCGACCCCAAAAACACGTGAGCAACTGAACCTTCTTTTCTTATGATGTATATATCCAGTTGTTTGTGGGGATTTTGAAAACCTGCTGCATTTTATTATGTTTTTCGTGAGAACTAAATCTTTCATGAGTATCATTTGCTTTTTCATTCTAAATTGCATTCTTCACTACTTTTGGCCTCATGATGTAAATCCTTCTCCGAAAGTCAAAAGGCATTGTTAGCAATAGCATTGACGAAGTTTCATTGTTCCAGTATTTGGGTTTATTTCTTATAAGACTTTTTATTGCATGCAGGCCCTGGTCGTATCATAATGGTGGATCTTGGCCTACATTGCTGTGGCAGGTACACTTAAGATACCTCTATAACTTTCCGTGCTTTGGTTACTTTTTATTAAGTTTTTTAGGTAAGTTTAATTATTTGTCTTTGTTAATTTAGTTCACCCTAGCCTGTATCAAGATGGGTAGGCGTGACTTGGCATGGAGAGCTGTTGAAGTGGCGGAAAAGAGACTCTCAGATGACAAGTGGCCAGAATATTATGACACCAGAACAGGAAGGTTTATTGGAAAGCAGTCAAGGTTATATCAAACTTGGACAATTGCGGGATATCTTAGCTCTAAAATGCTTTTGGACTGTCCGGAGATGGCATCAATATTAATATGTGAGGAAGATCTCGAGCTACTGGAAGGGTGTGCTTGCAGCCTGAACAAGAGCTCTCGCACCAAATGCTCTCGTCGTGCGGCCAGGTCGCAGGTCCTTGTATAGTTCCATACTTGTGCTTGACAGCCAAGACCTGCACTGCTCCTTCTAATTTGCTGGATTTTACGTCACAGAAGTTGGCACTAGTTCACCAGGGTGACCACCTACCTATGCCGGTTATGTTGGCGAGCTTGTGGTTAATCCATTGATACAAGAGTATTCTTTGTTGTATATATATTTTACCTAAGCGAGATTGCGTACCATACAAAGCCAATTAACTCTAAGTTGATTGACAGTTTTGTAAACAGACACCATGTAAATATCACCACTTGTTATCAATCTATTCTGAGAAATGCACAGATATTTCTGACAATTGTCCTGCTCTTGCCTCCGATATAGCTGGTGGTTCTTACTTCAGCTGACTGAAGCTCGGTACGTGACCGAGTGCAAGACATCCTGTCTTTGCTGCCTGCATCCACCAATGTTTAGGAGCAAGCACTAATGAGTCAAATTGTCAGCGCCGTAAATTCGTACTAACTGAGGTTTTCTTCCAGTTCCAGGGCAGCTAATGTGTGCATCCTATCCTGTGCAACATTGAGTAGTCAAGACTCAATAGCAGTCAAGATCAGTGGCGAAGCTAGGAATTAGAGATGACGGGGATCCACTATACTGTGTAGTGTAATTTGATTCAATAAGAAGGGCTAAATAACATCAATTCAAATAAAATCATTTGAAACACAAAGGGGTATATTTGCAATCGTTGGATCGTGGGGGAGCCATGGCACCTGCCAGTCCCCCTCCACCCCTGGTCAAGATCTGAAATTGATTTTTCACTGATGCGCGCTCTTCAACACGCTGCTGATTGGTCCATGCATGCATCCTCTGGCGCCTGAAAGAGCAGGTAAAATTTTTTCTCTGGAGTACTTGATTATAATTGCTGCTGTAACTTCTAATGGCTTTGAACATACTCAGTCTTAGCTTTGCTCTGCTGTACATTCAGAGCATTTTAACTTCCGGACGAACTGACTTGACAATAGTGACCACTGAGCCTGCCTGACCACTTTTAAATGCGCTTCAGTTGCACTGTTTTACTTATTATGTAGGTGTTTTGTTACTGTTTGTTGATCAGAACACAATCATGGGCTTTGCCTACTAGCGATAGGGTCTCACTGCCTTGTCTTTCAACGTGCACTGGGAGGGCACAGATGCTACCCTGCTTATCTAGTCTGCCATTTGTGTCTTGTACACTTCACTCGCAGGAGCCAGGCGGTTCCTGGAACTGCAAAGTCTCCCTTGCAGTTGCAGGCACGAATAAGATCCAGGGAAGATCTTTAGCTTGGCAATTGGTTTATTTTGAATGAATGTTACGAAAATTGAAAGAGGACGAATAGATTGATAACCCGCACAACCAATCGGCGTCAGGCTCTTGTATTTATATTGGCAACATCCTGTTGCCGGACCGTGTACAACAACTATCTCTGAATCGGTTATAGCAAGGATTCCTATCCAAACACGATACAATCTCTAACAGAAGGAAAGAGATAGAGAAGGAGATACAGGTAGGATTCATAATCTACAAATATACTAGAACTTACTCTATTATTTTTAACATGGTAGTGGCTCTAGGAACTACAATATTTATGGTGCAATTTTATGATCATACTCTACCCATTTATGGTCATTTCATGATGTATCACTAGGCTGCTCTGCAGAGATCAGGTAAGCATAGTGGTCCAGAGTAGAGGAGGAGCCTTCAACAAAATTTGGTAGACCTCAGAACAAGAAAAGCAAAATACATGGTAAGTTTTGAAAACTAATGCCATGAAAATAAAAGATACACTTTAAATTCCTTAAGAGTTAGGACACTGTTTGGAATAGCAGATTTGTTAAGGAAATTTCAAGGAACAGTACCGATTACTACAAATTTCATTCTGTGCTCTAAACAAAACCTACAATTATCCAGTATTCAGTCCTGACTTGGCATAGTTCGATCGAACTTTAGCAACAAATTCTTGGAATTCTTAAATCATGGTCATGGAGTACTTGAGAGAAACTGATGGACAGAGGACAAAGAATGGTGGATAGAGTTTTGGAGGTTCCACACCTAAATAGAGTGCAGGAGGCAAGATTATATTATCGTATGGACTACAGTACACAAGGAAGGCACAAATGGCAATGGCCGTGTTATAGGAAAGATCTCTAAATCAGAGATTACAAATCTAACTTAACATACAGGGAAGATACATATCAATGCTAGAGATTTGATTCATCTGAACATAAAATTAGGTTCCTCTGAACTAAACATAATCTTCAACATACCCTCTCAATCACAGCCATCATTGGATGTTGAGATTGTATTGAAATTGAGTCAAGCGCCAAGCATTTAACGGCTTTGTTAGTCCATCAATGACTTGATCTCCTGATGGAATAAACTTGATTTCCAAGGCCTTCTGAGTAACTCTCTCATGAACAAAATGGAAATCAATCTCGATATACTTTGTTCTAGCATAAAAGATTGGATTTTCTCGGCTTTGTACATCCTCTAGGGGATGTAGCGGCTGGAACATGGTTCCGTTATCTAAAAAAAAGATTGGATTTTCTGAGAGTTATGTTGCACCAAGATTGTCACACCACAAACATGGTGCCCTTTCTTGAAAGACGTCGAGTTCACGAAGCATTAACTGTATTAAAATTATTTCTGTAGTAGCATTAGCTAGTGTCTTGTACTCTGCCTCAATACAAGAATTTTGTGAACTCTAGGAAATCAGATTTACTCCAAAGTATATTGCAAAGCCATTGGTCGATCTTCTGTCATCTGGGCAGGTGTAGGATCGAGGAGGCCGACTAGAGGGGATATGAATGGTTGTTTCTAAATATTATCTTCTTAATTAAATTCTATTTAAGCTATTTGGCTAAAACCAAGAATATAATGTGAAATCTTAAATCAATTTGGTTTAACACAAATAAAGCCAAAATCAACTAGATTTACCTAAGTGCACCAACAACTTAAGTCTATGTCAAATGTTTGCAATACTAGAAAGACAAGTAATCAATCTAATTCTTTAAATGCAAATTAGTTGAATGTAAATTGAGTATAAGAAAACAAATCACAATTGATATGATTTCTTTTTACTATGGTGTTCGAAAACTTATCGGTCTCCCCTAATCCACGTTGAGGTTAGCCTAAACAAATTGGACTGGCTCCACGAATTAAGCCGAAACACCTCAATCCACTAGTGCCAACTCTTTTCCGCTCTGGGTAGGTGAGCTCCAACCTTCACAACTTCATCGAGTCTTCTCACAATGTTTTTTGAGAAGATCACTGCGCACGATACCTCCAACGCTGTTTAGGAGTCGGCACACTCAAAGAATAATAAGTCAAGCCTCTCGCTTGACTCTCACCATGTGCCACAAATGCACAAGCTTAAATGGACACTAAATCCTACTCTAGTTGCAACATATGCACTCTAGATCACTCTCCTTGCTCACAAGGTGCAACACATGCACAATAGAGAGGAGGACCTCACACTAGCACAAGGGAATAGAAATAGGTCAAGCCACCATGTCTCCAACCGGCCACAAGGGAGTATTTATACCCCACACAAGAAAAATAGCTGTTGGAGTGTAATCCCTAAAAATAGGGAAATTGAAAGTACCATCGTTATAAGATCGGTATTATTGCTTCCTTCACAACAGTCAGAAAAACTAGCCGTTACAGTCAAAATTAGAAGTTCCGCCATTCATTCTCCAGTACTTCTGATCATCAAAAGTACCACTTCACACATGCGAAACTACCGCTTTCACGGGGAGGAGAAAATAACCACACAAGTGTCTCTCTGGAAAAAACATACCGCAGGAAAATTTGGAACTTTTGAAGTCCGGTAGTACTGCGCAACACACGTCGTAACTTCTGCTTCCCAGTAGTACCGCTCACACAAAGCCGGTACTTCCGCAGGCCAGACGGACCACTCACACAGAGCCGATCGAACCACTCGCATCCGGTAGTACCACTCACACAGAGTCGGTACTTCCGACCTTCGGTAGTACCGCTACAAACACAGCGATAGATCTGATTTTCCTGAGAAGTGAGATACTTTAACAGACTTTGCAAAACATATTTGCAAACTGTAGTATCATGCACATAAGGATCAAACATGATTTCCAACAAGTTGCAAAACACATTTGCACACTTTTGAAATCATGACACAAAGAATAGGTATATGGACTCCGCACATTTGCAAAACACATTCGCAAACCTAAGTCACATGCTACAAGGATTATATATGAGCTTCAACCATCTGCAGAACACATTTGCAAATATAAGCCTCATACCGCAGGGAGTAGAAAACATGGACTTCGAATACTTGCAAGACACATTTGAAATATATAGTCCCATGTTATAATGATTCAAACATATGAGCTTCAACTATTTGTAAAACACATTCACAAATATAAGCATCATGCCGAATAGAGCTAGAGAAAGTGAGATTGAGCTATCAACACATTATGAGACTCAAGCTATTAGACATGACCCCTCTTAATAGTACGATAACCTATATTAGCAACCCTGTCTTCCAACTAAGCACCAAGACCGGTAAAAGACTAGGAACACATCCTTAGCCCTAGCTACCATACCTTTGCCTTGAACATCCTCTTGAACCTTGATGATACACATCATCACTTCAACTCCGAGTCATCGTCTTGTCATGCATCAACACATGATGCATCCACTTCTTGAACTCCATCAACACATGATGTGTCTCCGCTTGACTTGATGATCAACATATAATCATCTTCTCTTCCACATGCATCAACTCATGATGCATATTTTTCTTGATGGCCTTCAAGATATGAAGCCATCTTCCATGTAGACTTGTTGATCTTCAACACATGAAGTCATCCCAAGTCATCCTTATTTATGGAACCTAACATATTCATCCAACTCATGGAAAATATTAGTCCACAAATCAATTGCCATTAATTACCAAACTTTACCATTAACATATAATGGAGAGATTATATTCTACAATCTTTCCTTTTTGGTAATTCATGACAATCTCAATAAATAATGAGATAAAGATTGTATGTTGAGTATACAACATGTACGCAACACTTGTATACTCTAAGATAAGAGCTTACTTATCCGGTTGTCATTAATCATCCATCTATTAACACATAATGGAGAAGATAGATGACAACCCAATTGCAAATGAGTATATATAACTACATAAGCTAGATACAATCAGAAGAGGCGTTTCAAAGTAAAGATCCTAAATATGGGTATTAAAAGAAATATGGATCAATACTTATGAAACCTCAAAACATAGAGTGAACTCCCCCTAAATGTGTGCATGCAAGTATGTGTAATGAAGACATATGCATATATTCATTTTGGACTATTTGTGGAGTTCAATCTATATTTTGGATTCAAGAAATGCACTAATATATAAAAATATGATTTTGAATGTATACCTCTTTGATTTCACTTTTTCATGCAAATGAGACTAAGCAATAATATACTTAAACAAACTTATTAGTCTCACATATAAATTTGTTATTTAATCATATATTTGGATGTGAAGAATGTAATAAGATTATAAGAAAGATATCAAATGTATACATCAATGATTTCACCTTTTCATCCATATGAGATTAAGTAATATCATAATCAATAAACAAGGTTATTCTCACAAATGCATTTATTATTATTACCAAAATCTCATAATAGTATTTGTCATTATCACTAAAACCAACCTAAATGGAGCTTTATCTTTTAGCAGGCAACCCGATCAGCATCTGAGAAAGCACTGATCAAGGATGACTTGGATTTTCTAATCCTTAGTCCAACTTCAGAAGTATGCTTGAGATATCTCAAAATTTGTTTAGCAGCAATCCAAATGCCAGCTTGTAGGTGATAGCATAAACTAATAAACCTTGTTGACAGAGTATGATATGTCTAGCCGAGTCAGGGTTAAGTATTCAAGTGCACAAACAACACTTCGATACTTGGTAGTTTCTACTATTGAAAGGACCTCACCTTCAAATTTTGACAATTTCTCGGTTGTTGCTATCGGTGAGGTTACTGGCTTGCATATCTTCATGCCTACTCGATCCAGTAACTCTGTAGCATAGTTGGCCTACGAAAGGATAATTTCTTCACCTGATTTCCAAACCTCAATGCCAAGAAAATAATGAAGACCACCTAGATCTTTTATTGCAAATTCAGCTTGGAGATTGCTTATAAGCTTCTTAACTACCTGATTAAAAGAACTTGTGACAATAATATCATCAACATAAATGAGCATAAATATGCTTATGACATCCTTGTTGAAGATAAACAATGAAGTGTCTACACGAGATGACACAAATCCTAGTTCCTGGAGCTTTGAACTCAATCTTGAGTATCATACCCAAGGTGCTTGTTTTAGTCCATACAACGCCTTATCAAGCTTGCACACATGAGTAGGAAAATCTGTACTCTCATACACTACTGCAAAAAGGGTCATCACAGACAGTTCAAAATAGTCATCACAGACGGTTTTTTGAACCGTCTGAATTTATGTGTCAGTGATAATCAGAAGTTATCACAGACGGTTTGTGAGCCATCTGTGATAACTACATCACAGACGGTTTATAACTAGAACCGTCTGTGAAAAGCACTATCACAGATGGTTCTAGCTACCAACCGTCTGTGATACTCACATATCACAGATGGTTCTAGCTACCAACCGTCTGTGATACTCACACATCACAGACGCTTTGTAGCTAAAATCGTCTGTGATGTGTGAGTATTACAGACGGTTGGTATAAAGAACCGTTTGTGATACTTCCCCATCACAGACGGTTTTTGGTTCGAGTCATCTGTGATAATTCTTCACAGACAGTTTATACCACAAAACCGTCTATGATATGCCATTCTATACATAAAATTTTCTATTTTTCAGTTAGCCTCAGGAAATGTTAACTATATCATCTGAAAACAAGCAAATACAGCAACAAACATAGCAACACATTCTATTTTCATTAAGATTAGAATCCACCATTACAACATCACAAGATATAGAGTATGTTACCCATAGCACTGCATACATAAGAGGACACTTATAATTTTACAAAGATAAACTTCACGGCTACAAATTCAGAAAAATGCTTACACTATATTAAACTATAATCTAAAACAAGTGGTGCGGAAAAATTTTCAAGTAGCGGAAATAAAAATGCAACGAACACCATTTTTAACTTCTATTGTAAAATCAACAGCTTCTATGCCGGCCTTCTTCCTTTCCATCTTGCTTCAAGTGAAATTTCAATCGCTCTTGCCGAACCCTTCCTACCCTCGCCGCGCACAGATGAGTTGGAGTAGTATTGGTTCTTCGAGTAGGGAGAGAGGGTTAATAAGGGGCGAGAGGTGGGGAGGAGAACGGTGCCTGCCATTCGATGCGGAGAGAATGGACGGGTGAGATCGGGATCCTAGGGGATATGCTGCGGATTGGTGATATGACAGGACATTACAGACGGTTCAGATTACAAACTGTCTGTGATAGAGACATCGTAGATGCTTCATAACAACAACTGTCTAAGATATCACAAAACAATATACCGGTAAATATAAATAGCTAGTCTGAAAAGATAAAATAGTAAAGTTTTATATGTCTTATATATACTTATTTGAAAGGTTTTGACGAGATCTACAACTTTGCAATTGTGGCAAAACCCAAATTCCAAAGGAAAGATTGAAAATTTTGGCAAAAACAGAAACAAAAAACCTGCAACGCAAATTTGGGGCTAAAGATGGCCGATTTTGAGGGTCTTAGAGGGTGACTGGCAAAAGCGGACAATTTTTTTGGATTGGGCTCGTCGTTAACTTTCCAACGAGTACAAGAACGTCGAAAATGGACACTGTATGCAAAAGTTATGTCTGTTTTACTGAAAGTGTCTCAAAACTGAATCCTACTCGGACTCAGGCGGGAAATTATGAAATTTTGGGGGATTGCAAGGCGGGAAACATATCACAGACGGTTTTTAATACAAACCGACAGTTCTTATCAAGAACCGTCTGTGATAACTTTATTATCACAGACGGTTTGTATTAAAACCCATCTGTGAAAATATCACAGACGGTTATTCGTATGAACCGTCTGTGATACTTGCAGCACAGACGGTTCCTAGGAACCATCTGTAATGTAAGCGTCCAGTTTAGCCTCTTCTGTAGTAGTGATAGCCTGGAGGTTGCCTCATGAATACATCCTCTTCTAGAATGCCATGGAGAAACGCTCCTGAACATCAAGTTGATGAAGACTCCATCCACGTGATATGGCAATTGATAATATGAGATGAATCATAGCCAGTTTTATGACCGAACTCATGTGATGTTGTCGAGGCAGCTGCACAGGATCAATATTTGATACCAATACTGCATTAGAATCACATGCACATGCACTAGCACCATCTCCATTGTGAGAAGACTGTTGGTAGCAGAAGATGACGTGGGTGACACCGTACTATCTTGTCCCAGGGTATCCTCACTGACCTGCATTTCCTCTAGAGAATCAAAAGGCTGTACAGGCAAGACATTAGTTTGCATATTAGTCATATGATCAGATTATGACCCCCATCTTCCATACTGTGTAGTGGCTAAAAAGGAGCAAGAACAAGGATGGAAGAACGAGCTGATCATATGACATCTTTGGATTGGTGAGTGAATGAATTTGTGAGAAGGGAAACACATTGGCTGGGTTCAAAATGGTTTTAGGCTTTTGGTTTATGTCCTTTGCTACAGTAACTAACTTTCAAATGGTGCATTTTTTAAGGTGGGCGTCTACTTATACACTGTACCGATTTTAGCTATGCTGGTCAAAATTGCATGTGACTGTCTCTATTCATACTCTCTCTCGCAAATAACCAGAATTCAAAAGCCATAAGCTAAAAGCCACAGCCCAAAAGAACCCACCCATTCTCATCAAATATTATATCTCGAGAGATATACACATGGCCAGTAGAAGGAAGGAGACACTTGTAGCCTTTAAGAATGCCATTGTATCCCAAAAAATACACATTATTGGAGTGGAACTAAAGTTTTTTTTTGCATTGTAAGGTCATAGATGGGGCCAACATGCGCAACCAAACACCTTAAAAAAAGGAGTAATTAGGTTTCTTACCAAAAAGTTGTTCCATGGGAGTAAAGGGCTGAATGACTCTACTAGGAAGCCTATTGGTAAGAAAGAATGCAGTTTGAAATGCTTCATCCCAAAACTTTACAGGCGTAGATGCATGAGCCAGAAGTGCTAAGTTGACTTCTACTATACGACGATGCTTTCTCTCAGCTGAACCATTTTGTTGATGTGTGTAAGGGCAAGAAACATGATGTACTATCCCTACTTGTTGGAAGAAGGTATGTAATTTTTGATACTCACCCCCAATCAGTTTGCATACACAAGATTTTCTTCCCAAGAAGACATTCTACATGTGTTTGAGATTGGATAAAGATTCGATAAACATCAGCCTTGCTTTTCAAAAGGTAAACCCAAGTGAACTTGCTAATATCATCAATGAAACTCAAGTAGTACTTATATCCATTGACTGAAATAGGGGCAGGAGTGCAGGACCCCATACATCAGAAAAAACAAGTTCCAAGGGAGATGAAGACACATGGTTTGAGTAAGGTCATTGGTGGCTCTTAGCCTGTTGACATCCATCGCAAACCAAACTATTATTTGAACATCTAAAGGAAGATAGATTATTCAACTAAAGAACTTGTTGCACAATTGGGAAAGTGAGGTGGCCCGAATGATAGTGCCACTGCTTTGGAGTTAGACGAACATAAAAAAAGTTCTTCTTTTGTGCAGTGACACGACTTGTGGGCATAGGGTAAAGGCTACGCTCACTATGGCCATGAAGACGTACCTTCTTTGTTCAACGGTCCTTGACAAGAAAGAAGTTCAGATGGAATTCAAGAAAAACATCATTGTCAGTAGCAAGGCGATGAACCGATAACATATTTCTTGATGTTTTGGGAACATGTAGAACATTTTTCAGAAGTAAAGAATGGTTATGGGTTTAATCTTTGATTGACCAATGTGAGTAATATGCATACCTGTGCCATTTGCAGTGCAAACTTGATCCCGTCCATGATATCTCTCTTGCATGGTCATTTGGTCAATATCACCAGTTATGTGATCCATCGCACCAGTGTCTATGTACCATGCAGGGTCGATGAGTCGGAACCAGTGGTGGCTGCTGTAGCAACACGATTATCTTCGTGCTGGTAGGAGTGGTTGAAGCGATGATAGCACTTTAAGGCCACATGTCTAGTTTTGCCACAAACTTGGCGCACTGGTCTATTTCTAGAGCCATTCTTTGTTCTTGAAGTAGAACTGATTTGACTGGTTCTAGAAGCCACGTGTTGATTGCCGCTGCTGATCACGATTGCCACCACGACCACGACCTTGCATACGATGAGTTCCACGTGATGCGGCATTGGCCATGATCTGCACAGAGGAATTATTGGTCTCCACACACATCTCATGACTCAGCATGTGTCCGTAAAGCTCATTGTTCGTGATTGGCTGAGTTGTTGTGGTGATCGACGTGACCAGCGGATCATACTCACTGGCAAGTCCCGTGAGCGTATAGATCACGGTGTCTTGTTCTAAGACTGGATGACCTACAACCACTAGAGCAGCCGTGAGACTCTTCTCCTAGTTGTAGTAGTCCGGTATTGAGAGATTTTTCTTCTGGATGGTCACAAGTTGTCTACAAATCTGCATGACTCGAGCCAAGGATTGTGATGCAAACATGTGCTCAAGCGCTGTCCACACCTCTATGGCAATTGATAGAAACAAAACTCGTGCCAAGATTTCAAAAGAAAGGGTAAAAAGAAGTGTTCTAAGCATCATCTGGTCTTATTGAAGCTAGCTAGATGTTATACTCCAGATTTGGTGCTTGCGTGACACCGCCATCTGCTGCCTTTTCTATGATCAGTGGATCTGGAGCGACATTGGTTCCATCAACAAAACCCAGCAATTTTTGTCCCCTGAGATAGGGCATCAGTTGGGCCTTCCAAAGAAGATAATTGTCTCAATCCAACTTGACATTAATCAGGTGACCGCAAGTGGGCATCGGAGGGAGGCCATCGACGTTAGCAGACGAGGTCGCAGCTCTGCCGACAGAGGTTTGAGAGCTGGTCGTCATCTAGGTGGAAGAAGAGGATGGCTCTGATACCATGTGAGAAACTGGTGGATAGAGGAGAAAGAATGGTGGACAAAGTTTTGGAGGTTCCACACTTGAACAGAGTGTAGGAGGCTAAATTATATTGTCGTATGGACTGCAGTACACAAGGAAGTTATAAACAGCAATGGCCGTGTTACGGGAAAGATCTCTAAATCAAATATTGCAATTCTAACTTAACATGCATAGAAGATACAAATGAATGCTAGAGATTCGATTCCTCTGAACATAAGATTAGGTTCCTCTGAACTGAACATAATCTTCAACAAACATAATCTTCAATAGTACTAATGTTAAGAGTATTTAGTGTAGTAGGCCATGACTGTACCTACCTTATTGATTTCGGGTGGATTTTTTTGAGCTATGGCTAATGGCTTTTGGTTTAAAATTTAAATTTTGACTGTTCGCAAGAGACAGTACGTAGAGAAAAACAGTCGCATGTAATTTTTGCCAGTATAATTGAACTCGGTACAGTGTCTACTATAATTTATCTATAAACTCCGCCTTCAAAAAAACATACCATTTAATAGCTAGTTACTGTAGCAAGCAAAGCCAAAGCCTAAACAAAGTGCTCCCTAACCCACCCTTCATCTGGCAAGAGAAAGCCTATCTTTTGAAAGAACCGGTGTGGCAAGAGTTCTCTTTTGAAGAAAGATGCAAAAGATATGGGGCCATTAAATCTGGAGCCGTTTGCATGAATGAATGTATTAGATTCGAAAATACTGTTTCGATATAATATTTTGAAAAGGTAGAGAAACTGTTTATTTATTTGTTTAGATAAAACTATAATTTATAAGCTGAAAAGTAGACCAAAGACTAGGGCTGAAAACGAAAACGGTAATTCTCGGTTACTGAAAATCGTTTTCGAGAAATTACCGATTTTTTCCTCTAAACGGAAACGGTGACGGTAACCGATAAAACGGAAACGAGAACGGTAAAAACATCCGATAATGAAAACGAAAACGATTTAGCTCTCTTCCGATCGTTTTCGAAAAATACCGTATTTAACCGATAATCTACCGTCGATAATTACCGAACTCAATCTCCTGCCTGCCAAGCGAAGGGGAGACGGGGGAGGAGGAGCCGAGCGGCGGAGTGCGGAGGAAGGGGCGCCAGAGGGGAGGCGCGAGTGGGAGGAGCCGAGCGGTGGCGCCGAGCGGGAGAGGCGAACTGGCGGCGTGGGGCATGGCGGCGCCGGGGGATGGCGACGGAGGCCGACCGGTCCTGCCTGCCGAGCGAAGGGGAGACGGGGGACGAGGAGCCGAGCGGCGACGTGCGGAGGAAGGGGCGCCAGAGGGGAGGCGCGAGCGGGAGGAGGAGCCGCGGGAGGAGCCGAGCGGTGGCGCCGAGCGGGAGAAGTAGGAACAGGAGAGGGGATGCAGAGAAAAAGAGAGAGGAGGAGAAAGCGTTGCGGTGGCGGTGAGAAAAAAAGGAGGAAGAAGTTCAGGCGGTGATGAGAAAAGGGGAGAGGAAGCAGAGGCGTCGGTGGGATAGGAAATGGGGAGGCGGCGGAAGAAACGAGGAAAGGAAGGGGCGGCGAGAAAAAGAAAAAGAAAAAGGGGGGAAAAAGAGAATAGAGAGAGAAATAAGAGAGAGGAGAAGCGCTCGCATAATAAAAATTTATATTTGTGAATGTTTAAATTTAAGTAATCGATTGCGGATTAAACTACTCGTTAATATTATGCTGGGCACGTTAAATTACCAAACATCACTAATCAATACATATTGATATGTATTGCAGGCATGTAATTCATTTGAAGTACTAACACGTTATTTCCATTGCAATTTGTAGGATGAATTTTCAGAAATGGATCATTACTACAGTATTATTTTTCATGTGACCTGGGTCAATGTATATAGCTATTGTCATGCTGTGCAGATTGGTGTGTTTATTGTATTTTAGATATCGCTTTCATGATTTTCGATTGTTATCGATGCACTTTTGATCGAATAGTTTCGTTTCCGAATTTACCGGAATATCGATATCGTTCTCGTTTCCGACAATATCGTATCGATTTCGTTTTCGAGAAAATAATGTGAAACTGAAAGTGATTTGACCTCCTACCGATCGTTTCCGACCGTTTTCAGCCCTACCAAAGACTACTCGTGTGGCTGCAGAGTAATACCCACCAGTAATGCAAGCTTTCAATAGCAGTTTTTTTTTTTTTTGCTAGGACTCTTTGTTCTTGCAACTGTTTCTGGACGCGGCGTGGATTCCTGCCTATCTGTTGCTTGCGCACAGTGGCTGCTCGCTTCACTGTTGGAATTCAATCCATTTTGTCCACTTACCACTAACTTCTGAGCTGAAAAAACTCAGGCTTTGCGCCCTTAGCAAGCATGCATGCATGACAGCCTTCACACGTTTTGGAGGCGTAAATGCTGCTGCGTCTTCAAATGCCAGGGTTGGGGAGCGAGAGAGAGAGAGAGAGAGAGAGAGAGACCAAAAAGGCATTTAAGGACAAAACTATACCCCCTGTGTGAAGCAGCTGTCCAATAGGGCCAGGGCATATGGGGGCAGATTGTTATTTTTCTCTTTGGAGGGGACAGATGGAGGTGGTGGGCACCTCATAAATGTCCACATCAAAGGCAAGGTGAAGGGTAGAAATGAAATTTTTTTTACGAATAATCTATTTTTATTCAAAATAAAAGAAATATACCCGCGTCAATATTTTTTTTATAGAAATAGGCTCCAGTCGTCTAACCCTCGGACGACTGGAGCCTATCGCCCAACGGAAAAGCGACAATAAAGGTCTCTGTAAGCCGTTGGGCAACAGATTCCAGTCGCCCCACAGTTAGGCGATTCGAACCTGTGGCCCAGTGGCTGGGCGACTGGAACTACAGTCGTCTAGCCACAGGGCTACTGCAAACTGCCCTATGTGAATTTTGTAGATTATAACTGGAAGATAATCTATTGAATTCGTAATAAAAGTTTATGATCGTTGTGTGTTGTTGTAGGCTAAAAAAATTTGTGAAACTTTTTTTAAGAATGATTGAACTTAAAACGATCGGTAAGTACGATGGTAAGTGATATTGTGTTGTTACCGGGAATTCGTACACGGATCATGTGCGAGTGATAATATAGTTGGGAGTAATATGCCGTGTAGGTTTTGATTACATGCATAACATAGAGCATCATGTGTGACTAACCAACCCAACTGTTGGTACAACATACTGCATGGACCGGGGCTATTTTTCCTTCCTTGCAAGCTCGGCGTTGAACTCCTCGTTGGCCTCTTTTGCCTTGGTCGCTATTTCCCTCTTTTTCTCACGCTCCCTCTCGCGAGCCTCGTGCTCCCTACACGTGCACGCCTCGAGATGAGCTTTCATCTCCCATTGTATATGCTCGGTTTGCTCGTCCTTGCGGCTCTCATTCTCCCGGATCTCGGAGGACAT
This sequence comes from Dendrocalamus latiflorus, assembly GCA_017311315.1. Taxonomy (NCBI): domain Eukaryota; kingdom Viridiplantae; phylum Streptophyta; class Magnoliopsida; order Poales; family Poaceae; genus Dendrocalamus; species Dendrocalamus latiflorus. The sequence goes on from CM029611.1 coordinate 39,233,340, forward strand.
TGTGATGTTTCACTCCTTGAAGTCGAGGGCCCACTGGTCCTCTGGGTGGATCTCAAGATCGATCCATTTGCGGTAGCCACATAGGGGTTCCAGGGACTGTGAATACACGGGAGAAGTTGTTAGTGTGTAGTTTGAAGGAGAAAAAGTAGGGGGAAATGGTGCACCTAGTTCTTACCGGCTGCCGATAGGTCGCGGTGTCTAGACAGTGGTCGGGATAGTCACTGGAGTAGTTTGTGCAATCCCAGTAACATATATCTAGGTTGAGATGGTGCTTAGAGTTGAAGAACTTGCATGGGTCCTGGCATCGACAAAGGGGGGCATCTCCCCCTCTGGTGGGTGCTGCAGTGAACACTCAGTAGGAACATTCGAGATGGGATTGTTGCTACGAGTCACATCACTACAGGGAGCTGATCTGGTAGCACGCTGAGCTTGTTCTGCCCTGGTTGCAGCAGCCCCTTCTTTCTCATCATAGGCAGTAGCCGGCCTTGCTAGGTCGTGGGTCTCCTCCCATTGCTTCATCATCTTATTCCATTGCTTCTTCTGCCTCTTGTCCATCCCGGTGTGGTGAAGCAAGCATCAGTGTAGTGTGGTGTTTGCTTATGTACTGTTCTCTCAGAAATCTGTTCGACCTCCTTTTAGAGGGCCCCTAGTGGCGTTCTCGCTGCATGAAGATGCCCGTGTGGTCACGTCACTGTGTGAAGCTACCAAGTGTGGTATTGTGGGCACGCAAAACTGCCTAGTCAGGTCTTTGAACTGCGAAAAACTGCACCCTTTAGTCTTGCCACTACGCAAAGCTAGGCTATGTGGTCTTGTCGCTGCACAAAGGTGTCTTATCTGGTCTTTACTTTGCACAAAGCTGGCATGTGCGGTCATGTCACTGCATAAAGCTTGTGTGTGCGGTCATGTCACTGTGAAAAGCTAGCCCGTCATGTCATGTCACTGCGCAAAGCTGGCGTGTATAGTCTTGTCACTGCTCAAAGCTGGTGTGTGTAGTCTTGTCGTTGCTCAAAGCTGGCCTGTCATGTCAGGTCGCTACGCAAAGTTGGCCCGTGTGGTCATGTCGCTGTGCAATGCTGGTGCGTGTGGTCATGTCACTGCGAAAAGCTGGGTAGTCATGTCATGTCACTGAGCGGAGCTGGCCCGTGCAGTCATGTCATTGCACAAAGCTAGCGTGTGTAGTCACGTCCTCGTTGGTGGCCTGCACCATCCAGGCGAAAGGGAGTAGCCCGGCATTCACATGCCTCTCCCTGAAGTAGCCAATTGTACTGTGCAGAACACCTTCCACGATGGCGACGAGGGGCTAAGAATAAAGGCCCCCTAAGATCCCAATTGTACACTCCTGCAAGGTTAGTCATCATTATGCCGTACCTTGTGCCGTCTATATCGTGCAACAGCGACCATTTCTCCAATGGTTCTCCTTCGATCCATTATGAGAAACACTTGATGTTCTATGAGCTCCTCCTCGAACCAGCTGGGTTAGGCTCACTGAGTACTGCCAGGTATTCCGGTTGTGCCACCCCAGGCATGACCGGCCCCTTGTTTCTCTCGTCGACATGCTTCCTGCTGTGCTCATCCAACAATGCCAACAAAGCATCAAATTTTCTCTGCTAGTTCTGCATAGCAAGCCTCTTGAATAGCTTCACTAATGGTTATTTTGGAAACTACTTGAAAAAGTTCGCCCCTAGGTCACGAATGCACCATCTGTTCCTCATATCTGGCTAAGGGAAGGGCTCCTCGGGGTCTTCTTGAAGTTTTCTTATGGCCTTCACAATGCCGGAATGACGATCATATATTACGCACACACCAGGATGATCGTTGACAACTTCAACCTTCACATGTCTAAGGAACCACAACCATCTTTCATAATTCTCACTTTCCACAAATGCAATGGCCAGTGGCAATATTTGATTGTTCCCATCAACGCCTATGGCTGTCAGGATCTGTCTCTTGTATTTGCCAATTAAAAAGGTCTCATCAACTGAGATCACATGCAGCATGTGCCAGAATGCCTCGATGCACACACCAAATCTAAGAAGGCCTCTGCAACACCGCATAACCTAGCGTCCTTGTAGAAGGCTTGTCCTTCACAGCAATATACATGCCTGGGTTCCTGTCCTGCAACACCTTAAGCATACAAGGAAAATTATCGTACGTCACCTTGAAAGACTCAAACTATTTTTCCAACGCCTTCTGCTTCGCATGCCACACCTTCGCATAGCTAATTTTGTACTTGAATTTCTTGTCGATAGTGGCCTCCATGTCTTTGTTCTCCACTATCTCTCCATACATCAACTTGGCTATAAAGGCGGACGTTAGGTTACGATGCCTCGCCAAAACGCTACTGAGAATGCAAGAGTGCGGCTCCACCTTCGACACAATCCAGTGAGTCTCATACTTAGGTCTACGTGCATGCACCCTCCAAGGATAACCGGCCTGCTCGCACTTCATGGTGTACTACTCCTGGCTAGATTTCATGACCCGAAAAGTTCGTTTCATAGATAGGGCCCATAGTTTGATGGCATCCTGCAGCGATGCCTTATCAACAAACATTGAATGCAACCAAATATCTATCCCATGATACTCTCACGGTGATTCATGCTCATCATGTGTGGAAACACCCTCAGCATCAAACCAGTTCCATTCCTACGGGACAGGAGCTTCCTCATCCGAACTATCCTCGTCGTCCTCCTGTACAGCTTCCTTTTCAGCCCATGCCGTCTGGTCATCACACTTCATCTGGTGCACTATGTACTCCATATGCTCCCTTTCATCGGCTTGCCCTATTTCCTCACCATGGCGTGACCATTCTCCCTCTCCTCTATGTACGGCATCGGCCTCGTCACAAGCATCTTCCTTCTCTTCGCCAACATGTGGGCCGCTCGAGCTACTTGCACTTCCTAGATGATGGTTGTACGTACGACCTTGCACAGCTTCTAATGGGCATGGTTGCACAAGCATCACACACTCGTATCCATGGCGCCGGCACCCTTGCACAAACCCCTTCTACGCAACAGTGCGCATCAATGTTCTCAACTCCCATCTCATGTCCGTGAGAGACCGACTCCAAAGCCCTTGTATGACGACGTTGCACACTTCGGGGTCCAACAAAAAACTGTGGGTAGGCCAATGCATCACATCTGAGATTCGAGCATTCTCGCCGTCCAGCGGTACCAGAGTGGCTTGAACAAAACCGCTCAAATCTACACCATTCGGACCTTCAAAAATGGTTCCAGCACCGTAACGCATTCTCAATATAGTGGGTATCGGTATTGCTGATGTCTGCCTGCATATATGTTTCAATTTTGTAACATGTCAAATGGCATCGCACACTACAAAAGTACTAACGTACTGCAATTCATATTTCACCGATTGTTCGCCTGTCGTAACCAACTACACTAACCTTGTAGTATTAACTTCCTATCGGCAACCCATGCACCGACGCCGCACTTTTCTTGCTACTCGAGCTGTCCCCTAATGTAAATAATTCCTAATGGTTTCGACAATTTACATGGCATATCGATTTAAATGCCTATATACCATTTACAATCATACACACGTTTTTAGAATGTACTAATGACATTACATTCATTCATATTTAATCATAAGTATTATGTATTATTGTTTTCTACAAAGCAAATTATGAAATTCTTCTATAAATATTGACTGAATTTTGTAATACATATAAATTTCTACAGACGATTAATTTGCATGTAACGTTGGATGAATTTTCTACAACTACAATTTTGTATGTATGCCAATTTGCTAATGATGCTAATTTTGTACAACTATGTCCATTAAATTATACACAACTACACACTATTACGGCTGCTAATTTTCTAAAACTACATTGACTAAATTTTCTATCCAACATTGAACTATTTATATCTACATCTACAATTTTCTACTAACACTAACAGTAAATAATATATATATTGCATATACAAAATTTCAAACACAAGAAAAATTATCTAGAGTTGCTTCTTCCTCTTCTCTCCTCCCTCTCCATAGCCTAAAAACCTACCAAACTTCTTTTAAAAAAATCTCTCACGAACAGCTAAAATTTAATTCTTTTAAAAAAATCATAAACCATAGCCTAAAAACATACCAAACATCTTTTTGTTCCTTGACAATAGCATGCGTGTATTGTCGCGTTTGTTGCCTGGCCAAATTTTTTCTTCCTTTTCCCCTTCATTCTTTTAGTAGTTTTTTTGAGTGAATACCGGACAGCTCACAGGAAAGGAGAAGTCCGAGGCAATGATACTATGGCCTTTGAGCTCTAGTGCTCTTTTCTTACACTACAAACTCACCCATGTGAAGTGCACGAACTCAACCAACTCGATCAATGCATGTAGTAACGGCATGGATGCAATAAAGCCTGTGTTAGACGCAATAAAGCCTGTGTTAGTGTTACAGTGGCAGACCAAAAATTTTAGGATGGGTGTTTAAAGTTCTAAAAATAATTACTATTTAACTTAGAGATCGATGTTTTATGTTTAGAAGCATGATATAATATCATCATCTTTAACTTGCAAAAAAAATCTCACCCAAAACCAAGTAGTCATTCAAGTATTACTCACTCATTCTATTTCTTAGTTTATTCTTCACATAATTCATTGAAGAAAATACCCTCTCAACACAAGCAGTTGCTACGGGAAAAGTTAGCACCAATTTAAAAAGCTTGTAAACAATTACATAATTGAGATTCTTCTTTCTTTGAAGAAGCATAATAGAAAGCTCAAAAAGATTGTTCATTTTTCTAAACCTTTCATCTCTACGCATATCAGTAATAAAGTGTGCAAATTGAAACAGAAGACGCATCAATTCTGTGCTTGAGAAATCCTTAGGATAAAACTAAGCTGCCTGTCAATAACACTTAAGAACATTTCAACATGGAAGCGATGGAGATTGTTGAGTTTTTTTAAGAACCTTTTGGATCTTGCAACTGGCTTATAGAAACTAATCATTTGAACAACTTTGATGCCATGCTTCACACAAAAGAAGTGACACATTTAAAAAAAGAATCACACCCATCATCCTTCCGTAATAATTGCAATTGAGTCTTTGTAAAATAAATGAGTAGTGTAAGGATTATAGAAGCATGTTTTTTTTTCACAAATCACAACTTGCTTTAGCATCAAAAGAAGCGATTCTTCTCTAATCTCTATACTTCATATTCATCGGTTTATCCTTTTACTGGTAATTCAGAGGGCCAATTGAAATTTGAAGGAAAGTTTACTTACACACTACACAATTATTCTTCATTCTTGAAATTCCAATCTCTAGCTACTTGTAAATGTGCATTCCAATATCCAAATTGCTGATACATGAAAGAATGAGTTGATCACTTTATCGGTTGAACATTCTATAATATCGGTATGTCCCCAAAAGGCAAGTAAATGACTTGTATAGATCATTCATTTCATATGAATGCATACATAAAACATGGATTATCAATCATCGAAAATCCAAAAGCACTATACTGTATGTGTATGACTGTATTTGCTCATTTATTTCATGTGAAGGCATAAACAAAACACGGATTATCAATCGTCAAAATTGTTAGATCTAGGCTGCCCCCCGATCTAGATCTGCACATGCTAAATTGTGAACTAAGAGAGAGAGAGAGAGAGGAACCGACAGCAACGCAGGCAATTGGGTAGGCCACAGGCGGCACACTTGTCACCGATGGCAGAGGCAGAGGCGGAGGCACGGTCGAGCGAAGCTAGAGGTGAATGGCAGGCGATCGTCGGGAGGTGTGGAGCCGCAAAGCACCGGAGCCGGAGCCAAAAGGTGAACTGGACAAGGCCCCAGTGCCAGGCAGCCACCGGTCAACCGCGATTGCCTTTGCTGCCTGCTGGTCTCCTCTCTCTGGCTGTCATCTTGGTGAGACCAGCACCGAGTAGTGACTAGTGAGTACTGACTAGGGTTAGCCACACGCCCGGTTTGGGGATCAGCCGATCGCCGTGCAAATGGGCCAAGAAAATCCACACGCAAATGGGCCAGGCCGCTAGGCCAGTCAGGCAATAGATGGGGGCGAATGGGCCAAATGACTTTGGTGGGTATTTGGGCTAATTGGGTATGAACATAGCGAATTTGGCCCAACTAAGTATATACATATGAATTATATCTTGTATATACTATTTTTTGCCAAATTGTTTGAATGTTTAGCTGAACATCTATGAACCATGCCAGGTCTGCCCCGTAGTGTTAGAGTATTCTGCCTCCTAGCCTCCATAGTGTCCATTCATGCTTGAAAGAAAGGGAGGCATGCATGTCTGTTGTGTTGTGGGGAGTAGGTTGCTTCGTTTGATGCCTTTCAATTGCTCATTAACTGTAGAGACGTGTGTGTAAGTGCCCTGCCAATTAGACATACCTATCTGATCTGCTGTTGCAAGGTTGATGAAAGTAATTATGCTCCCCCGGTTGCAGTGATAATAATTAAATGATGGGTTAGTTGAAGCATTACTAGCACTAAGCATGCATGTAAGAGAGCTGCCTTTTGGCATTTTGCGCTACGTTACCATTTCTTGTAGAGTGAGTGGTGTCATTGATTTATGAACTGACTCGAAAGGCTTGTGGAGCAACCTTAGTCACTACCTTTGACCTTTTCCCCCTTCTTTTCCTAAAGTGATGTGTGCGTGTATCCCCTAATTGCTGGCCTATTATGTTCCTTGTTCATGTTTAAGTTATCCACATATTGTCTCTCTTCTGTTAGTTTTCAGAACAACGGTTTAACCTAGTGCTTTTCATGTGTCTTTACATTTGTAGGATCATGTAACACACCGCGATTTCAAACTAATCTTAGTCACTAATCCCGTGTTGTTAGTCAGATTTAACCACGTAATTAACATCATCATCGCATTCATTTCAATTATCAAGAATTGTACAATATTTCAATGGAATAAAAGATGGCAAAGTATGGTAATATAAATTGCATCGTACATCGAAATTTAATATTATTACATCCATTGACACACCTACAGTAAATACATAATTTAAATTACAAACGAGATCATTTCTTACACCAATTACAAATAACCAAAAATTACAGAACAACCCCAGTATTAATTGCAAGAAAAACCTGCTTGTCGTCAGAACCTTAGTTCAGTTGTCGGTATAGGCATTTTTCTCACTGAGATACCGGACCATCCAGAGCCAATCAACATCTCTCGCAGCTGTAGAGTTTCATCATTTGGTATTAAAAACCAACCTGAATCCATTCGAAATCTCCAGTTCACAGCCATTCCAACCATCCCTCGACATAGTGAAAGCACATCGCAGCACCAGCATGGCCGAAGCATAGGGGAAGGGATAAGGGCAAAAGCACAGTTAAGGTGAGAGAGAGAGAGAGCCATTTCACACCCACGACCAACAACAGCAGCAACCATTCCCTTCAGCTGAACAACGACATTTCCCTCAATCCCTCAGATCCATTCCATCTCCCCCTAAAATCCATTAATCCAGCCAAGAGGAAGAAAGAGAAGGGGAGAACGTAAGGCCAAAGTAGTCAAAGGCACCAGGAGGAGGAGCAAGCATCAAGAGGTAATGACAACTCTAGGAGGGGCAACAACCGAGCCAACAGCAAACGAACCATAATATAGCCGAACCAACCAAGCAACCAAGAAGATCAAGCTTCAGTTCTTTCCCAAATCAAGGCAACCATTACTTGACGAGGTAGCCCCACATCCCTTTTTTGACTGTAGTATAAGTAAATGGTGGGCAGAGGGTGCCTTGGTAAGGTGATAAAGGGCTAGGGCGAGACCCTCCGCACAGGGATAAAATCTAAGGACATACAAACTTCACTCATGTAATAGACCATATCGGTCGTATCAACCATTGTTTCATCTAAGGACGGGCAGAATCAGTAACTCTATCAAGATTATTATGCACTCCACAAGGAACCAGGCAAGGTGTCAATTGGACTTTGATCCATAAAGGATAAGCCCGATGCATATATTTAGCGACGTAGAGTGTCGAGTGAATGTGTGTCTGGCCCAACCAACAATGAGCTCATAATTGGTGGGTGTCGTGTGAGGGTGAGAAACTACCTTGGGCTGACAGTTATGGGTAGTTGGGTGGAGATATAATATACTGAGATAGAGGTAAAAGTTTTGTGCTCTAATTTGGGTATCACATCTATGAAAATGCGAAGATCCATTCGCTGCAAGAATCAGTGTGATTATGGATAAAATGATACAAGCCTGCACAGTGCTATATAAATCATGAATTCATGCCTGTCTCCTGGATTGGAAGCTACAGGACCAATTGAGGTTTTTGTCTATTTATTTGAGTGTTTAGTACATTTATAAATTAAAATCTAAAATTCTTTTTAACCTAAAAAATTATTTTTGAGATGTTATGAGATGAGAAGAGATTTAAAGAGATGATAGTTTATGGTCATATAAGTGCATTTTGCTATTAATACTTGGTGGGTACTCTGTACTTGCCCTTACTCTTATTTTCCATTATTTAGAAGTTAGCCAGCCTAGATCCAACTTGGTGTGGAGGATGTCTACTCAGAGGAGTTCGATACTAAGTAGGAGGGAGATGGTTGTGAGTACGACCCATATGAGACAGGCACCTTATACGAGGATGACTAGGTTCTCACTAGCGGATCGTGCACGACCCTCAAGGTATATGTAAATTAATGTGATGTTTTATGATTTTTAGTACTTGTATAATTAGCTTCTGGACTAAACCTACTTCTGTACTTGATGTTTTATGATTTTTAGTACTTGTATAACACGAACCGTCAGTGATGTCCATAATATCACAGACGGTTTGTAATACCAACCGTCTATGATAGATCAGAGACGGTTTGGAATACGAACCGTCTATGATATTAATATCAGAGACGGTTTGGAATACGAACCGTTTGTGTTAATGCTTAAATATGCGCGCCCTAATCCTGCTCTTCTACACACTGTACGTCCTCTCCTCATTTTCTTCATCACCACATTTCTCAATAATGACATCTAAAATGCTTTTGATCTCCTTCCTCTCATCTATCCATCATGAGTTGTTCGGACGCAACCTTACATAGACGGCCAACAATTTACGTCTGGAGAGCTCCTCCGCTCACGCCCTGCTCTTCTTCCTCGACTCGCTTCCATCCGTCAGCTGGACCTCATCATCCGCCGTCGACGGAGGTATCTCGTTGCCGCTCAGGATAGGGAAACCGCCCTCAGCCTCGTTCTTCTCTACAATATGCGCAAAACGGAGGAAGATCATGCGGTAGTGCAGACACACATGGATAACCTTGCCGATCAAGCAGAATCGGCCGATTCTGAGGAAACTTATCATGGCATCCTGTTTGAGATTATGGAACATGCTAATGATTTGTCCAGGCTTGAGGAGGAAGTGGAGAGGGCAAGGACAATCTTGACGGCATTCGAGAACACAACGGCTGATCCTCCAACTCCAGAAGTCAACGAAGAAGCATATGAATCCCAGAAGATTCAAATCTGGGAATGCCTTTTTTTTGCACTTTTGTAATAAAATTGCCTTGAATTTGACTCTCGTCTCAGTTTAGCTTCTGTAGTTCATACGACAACGGTCTGTCAGGTTTACCACAGACGGTTCGTATTAAGAAACGTCTGTGATAGTTTCACAGACGGTTATTAACACGAACCATCTGTTCATGTTAATAACCGTCTGTGAAAATATCACAGACGGTTGCCAGTATAAACCGTCTGTGACAGTTTAATCACAGACGGTTCCGTATGAATCGTTTGTGATGTAGCCGTCCAGTATAGCCTCTTTTGTAGTAGTGGCCCTAGTGGCTTTGTAAAAGACTTTAGCCCTGTGCGGCAATGTTTATGTAATATTATGTTCTTCTCTAATTATGTGTTTCACCAATAAACGAATAATAATCTGTTGACTAGTTATTATCCACTGATAATGACACGGGTCGCCACAGATCATTTCCATATCTCCCTGTTTTTCTGCCAATTTCAACAAGAGATTTTCTATAAAAAAAAAAAGAGAGATCATTTTAGGAGATAAAATCCATCAATGTGTTTTATGTTTGATTAATTTATCCAAGTGGTTTTTGTGTGTGACATATACAGTTAACCTAATCTCGAGTAAGCGATGATGAGTTCTTAAGAATCGCAAGGATACACATACATTATGATGCTTTAATTCATCAACTATAATTTCTTTATAAAACCGTTTTAAATGGACTACTCGATTCAATACTCCGGCAGCTCCATAAATTTCCATTCATTGAGTGCATGCTATCAATTGAGACTTGTAATGATTTGCATACTAGAGGTATACCATCCTGGAATCCGACTGTAACTATTCTCTTTGTTTAGACTCCTCTCTTTTTTAGACTACAACTGACTATTCTGCTAGGTCAGGATTGTACTACTATCTTGGAGCTGTCTGTTCAGTTCCTTCTTATCATGGGTATACTTCATCACGAGCTCTAGCTATTTATAGACTTGGTCTCAGTAGGCGTAGCTAATCAAGAAATGGCAAAATAAACTGCAAAATAAAGCGATCTCGAGCTAATCAATTTGATTGGGTTGATCGCAAATATTATGTTGAAATGCGTGAGACGGGAAAAATCTCGAGTAGAGTGGAATGTTGCAGCAAATATGAGACGGAAACTGAACTTCTGTAGCGGCATAACAAAACGAAATGACAACACATAAATATTGTACTGCATCTGCAGTGTCAGGCTGAGCAGTCTTCTCAACAGTATGCCACAACATCCAAAATGTTGTAAGTAGCAATAACAAACTCATTCCATCGGTGGGATACATATCATGCTAGTTTACAAGTAGGCTACGGGAATGATGATTTTACACACAGATTTGATAGGGGAGGCAGAATCTCCATGTGTCACTCAACATATTATTTTCTTTTTGAATGCTAGACATATAACACAAACTTGCAAAAATAGCTCAGGAGGGATACACAGAAAAAGAAGACAAGAGTGAAGAGCGAGAGAGAAGATGGTAGCATAAAGAAGATGGAATTAGAAGATGAAAAATACGAGAAGAAGAGTAGCGAAGTTGGGTCTTACAAGGTCAAGAAAAGGTCTTGCAAGGTCAAGAAAACCCGATCTTATAAAATCCCAAATCGTGTGGTGTAGAGAATATGAAGAAGATGAGGATGGTAGTTAGAATGAAAAGCTCAATCAGGATAACACCATACTATTACTATGGATGAACCACTGCTACTGATTCTCCCAGAGGCCAGAGACTACGCATTCTCAAGTTTGCGTCGAAGTCGAACTTCTCCTGCCCGCAAGGCTTGGATGTCGCAGAGCTCCTCCTCTCCATCCGATAAAGATAAGATCAACGAGAGAACGTTACTGTAAGTGCAAGGTCAAACACATAGACACAACAAGAATACACCACCCTTTCTAATGGAAACTTCTTGTGCTTACCACAATGGCGCAGAGCTGCTTCGCGTCTTCCATTCGGTTTTACATGAGAAAACTGCAGGAGGGTGACATCAAACTTAGCAATCGTACACACAAACTGCAAGAAAGTGGTCTCTGCTCAGGAGGAGAAGATTGCAAGAGCACACAAACCAAAGTGTTAGCAGAACCAAGGAGGACAGCCCAGCTTCTCTCGAGCGAAACGATCACCTTTTTGTGTGTGTTTGTGTGGTGCAGTGGTGGATAAAATGGCTCAAGGAAGACAGAGGGCTGGGTGAGGGGACATGGAGACTGGAGAGTGCGTATATGCAGAAGCTGCGGCAGATGGAGCTTTGGAGTCAGGAAATCTTTGGGGAATTAAAGGGGATTTGATCTCAGGCTTTCCAAGAGATCGATGCGCTGTAGCTGGTGGTGGACTAGTAGTCTCTGTCTAGGTTGTGAGCTTTCCAAGCACTTATAGGGGGGGGGGGGGGGGGGCAATTGTGTGTGCATACCAACTGAGAAATAAAGGGCTTGACCGGGGTTGAAGGTCTGATCATGGTTTGGTTGGGTTGAGTTGGGTTAGGTTTGGGTGTATCACCTGTCTGGGTTACTAGGTTTCCATTGCCTCAAATTGGAGGTTATGTATGTAACGCCCCTATTTTTTAGAATAGGGTCGTCGTACATCCCGCAACAGATCAGGAATTAAGTTACGGACAGAAAAAGTATCATACCTACTCACGAACATTTCAAAAGGGTTAATTTGAATAAAACAAAGGCCTAGTGGTCAACTTTAGAACTTTACGAGCATCCAAACCCAAAATTTAACTTACAATCAGAAAATCCAAAAGTAACTCCCACAGGAACGCTTGAGTACAGTTGTAATCCTAACACGAAAACTTGTAACATCCTTTTTTTTTCTCCTAATCTCTGTATTGGTAGAAAATGAAGCAAGACTGACATGGGGAAATATTACATAAATACTTACCAGGGATTTTCAAGATATGAGAATATAATGGTTTTATTAAAGTATTTGTGGATGCAATTTTATTTGTAAATATTTTTAAACATAAAAGAATAATAACTTATTAAGAAATTAGGATTTCAAAACTTGATTATCATATTTCAATATTTCCAAATCTTTTCCAAATCTACTTATATTTTGCTGTTAGAATCACCCATTAAACATAGCTTTGAATACCATTTGTAATTATGACTCTGCAGAGTTGCCCAACTTTACCCACAAGATATCTCAGACTCATAATCACCACTATAGAAAGAGTCATCACAAACGGTTCAAAACCGTCATCACAACGGTTCCTGAACCATCTAAATTCATGTGTCTGTGATAACAGGTGGTTATCACAGACGGTTTGAGAACCGTCTGTGATAAGTTACAACACAGACGGTTTTTCAAAAAACCATCTGTGAAATATGACATATCACAAACAGTTTTTGGTATTATTAATGCTACTATATAGCTAGCCAGCCTAACACTTATACATAATTGGCATTCGCCTTATAATAAATTGTCCATATCTAAATTAAGTTGCTAGCTTTGTACTATTATTCATGAAGCAATATATATCAAGCAAGAATATATTAAAGTAAACTAGGAGTAGTGACTCATTCTTAAATTGGAGCAAACTACGTACCAATTAAGTTAGATCTAAACCTAGCTATCACCTCTCTTTATTATAAGGTATATAATTAGAAGAAAATATGTACTAACCTTTAATCACCAAGACACAAATAGATCTACAAGAGTTAGATCTGCTAGGGGTGGAAACGGATCGGATACGGTCGAATAGTCTCAAATACGAATACGAATCCATATTTTTAAAACGAATACGAATACGAATTCGAATATTTTCAAATACGGATACGAATATTCTCGAATACGAATACGGATATTTTCGAATACGGATTTTCTCGGATACGAATATCGGATAAAACGGATTCCTAACGGTTTTGCCGATTTTTCATCGGTTTTTAACCGGTTACCAGTTTTAAACCGCCTAAATTCAAGTTTTGAATCACAAAATTTGTACGGATTTTTCATGGGTTCTAGAAACGGATCGAATACGAATCGAATAGTCTCGAATACGGATACGGATACGAATATTCTCGAATACGAATGCGAATACGAATACTCTCAAATACGGATACGAATATTCTCGAATACGAATACGAATATTTTCGAATACGGATTTTGCTTACCATATTCGGATTTCTCTCGGATACGAATATCGGATAAAACGAATTATCCGTTACCGTTTTCCACCCCTAAGATCTGCAAGTGGTATGCTTTCACCAAACTCTCCAAACCCGGTCATCTCCTTCAATGCAACACAATGAAGAGAGATCTATCGGGACCCAATAGCTAGCCATTTAATAACGCGGCGTATCCTAGACACGTCCAGCCGCGAACTGTCAGTGGTCTTGCACTATCATAGATGGTTCTCATTAATAACCATCTGTGATAATGTAGATTTCACAGATGGTTATTATTACGAACCGTCTATGATAATTATTTATCACAAATGGTACGAATTAATAACCATCTGCGAATAAATATCACAGACGATTCTAAAGTAGAATGTGATAAATACGATTCTAAAATCTAAATTATATACATAAATGCAAATTCAGTAATGACTTAGAAGTAAATATGTATTACTTAGTTGATTTTTACCTGTTAGTAATGCCATCATGTCATTATACCGAGACCGTTTACATATATAAAAGATAGTAAATGCAAATTCAACTGGTTGATTTTACACACACGCGCGCACGCACACACATATGATGCTAAAATAGGGCACTATGGTGTCTAAGCACCAAGCCTCCTTACCTTTGGATTGTTTTTAGATGCGTGCAAGTGCAATGATATATAATATATCAGGCAAACCTGTTAACATTCATCAATTCGAAAAAGGCATCGATTTGGAAAAGAAATCATTGATTTAGCATACTAAATCAATCATGGATGAAAAGTCTTAATCATAGATGAAAAGATTCAATTATGGAGCCCGGGCACCATGGTGCCCCTATTATTTATACTATACTATACTATACTATACATACATACATACATACATACATACATACATACATACATACATACATACATACATACATACATACATACATACATACGGTGCCTGAATAGCATCGCCAGCCGTTTCAGACAAAAGATAACAAAAAAAGTAGAAACATAACTGCTTCGATGTTTTTTCTAATGTTGGAGGTAGCATGCAATCTCCATCTTCAAAACTTCATGGGCGAGGTGGTCAGCATCGAACGGTTTGAGATCATTAGCGAACAAAGCCCAAAATGTGTCAACCCATTGACGCACTCATTTGAGTGTCTCCCGAACACCCTCTGACTGAACAATCAGGTCGAATTGAGCCCATATGCTCTCTTCCCTTTCTAGAGGGGTCTCGACGAGGTTGACTCGGTCACCCGCCGCCTCAATTAAGCACTCCAAGCGACGGCAAGCCTCTTGAAGACATGCAACATCGTTGTGGAGGACCACGTCGATGGCGAGGTTAGCTCGTTGGAAGTGGGAGACCAACTGGAAGACGCGGCAGAGGAGGATGTCAAGACGGTGGAAGGTGACTTTCAACTACTTTGGCAAATCGTTGGACATAGGAGGGAAGATGTTGTTGGCACAGTGTCCTTTCACAGCATCTGCTAGCGTACAACTGACGAGGTGCTCGTCCAGGATAGCTGTAGGGACCCAGATTTTACAATCCGGATTCCTCTGTGATTCCACCGCACTATTCCCTAGATCAGTAGATAGTGCTCACAGTTTACAGTTCTGAATATCAAATTACATATCATACGGAAGCGTAAATATAATAGTAGACTTACTCATGGGCCGATTAGGCCGAAATCATTAAATTGCAGCAGCGGAAGAACGAAGCACGCAAGTGGGACCTTCAGGACATGCCCACAGGCAGCCAACCGGAGGTTCGCGACCTAGCACTTGACGACGTCATCTTTATCTCCATCATAACCAAAAGTATTGCCGAAGCTTAGTGATCTGATTCCTGCTTCTGAATTTGTTATGAGAGCGAGTGTGAGCACACTAACCACTATGCTCCGCGAGCCAATACACAGTATGCAAATAAATAGTATGCATAGCTTATCAAAGGAGAGGCTCGGGTTATTTTATTTGCCAAAAATCGCTTTTAGTAGCATTATTATTATTTCATCATAGTGTTATTAATTCTACCTAAACCCCACACGGCGATTGCCATAATTGACTTAGACCACCAAATACACACTTTCCTTACTGATTGCTGTCTAAGACTCCAAACAGCGAGTATCATCATTACTTAATCCACCGAATATACTCTTTCCAAATTGATTGCTGTCTAAGACTCTAACAGCTAGGGACATCATCTATCTAATATCATTTAATTAATCCACCGAGCACACACTTTCTATATTGAGTGCTGTCTAAAACTCCAAACAGTGAATATCATCAATTATATAATCCACCAATATCTTTTGTATTCCAAATTTCTAACAATCCAATCCTTTTTATTGTTGATCCACAACCATAGTTTGCTCTTTCAATAATCAATCTTATTTTCCCATCATCTATCCCTGACTAACTCATTAGTATACCTCCACCAAAAATATCATTGATCAAGTCTACGATTCACTAGTATTCATCCACCAAAATATCATTGATCAAGTCTACGATTCACTAGTATTCATCCACCAAAAATATCATTAATCAGGTTTAGGATTCACTAGTATTCATCCACCAAGAATATCATTGATCAGGTTTACGATTCACTAGTATTCATCCACCAAGAATATCCTTGATCAAGTTTATACTCCAATAATTGATATCATACCTCCAAATTCCCAAAACATTCAATTCATCCATCCAGTAATTGATCAAATCCTATTCATCCCAATATCACCAACATCTCTCAAGAATTTATATTAGTTATCAGTATTATAATCCAGCAATTACCTTTGCACTCCCTAATTCTCCAAAATCATTTAAATCATCTACCTAGCCTATGTATTCATTTAAGATCCACTAATGTATTTATCCCAGAATCCACTCTATTGTGTCCTTTTTACGATCGACATGAATCCTCCAATATCTTTATGTATTCATCACAAACATCTATCTCCTTTACTCACGACTCTATTTACTCTTCCTGACATTTTATTTGTGAGAAGTATTACCATTATTTAAAAATATAATATATAGAAATTTCCTGAGACCTAGCAGTTTTGAACAAAAACATAATGTTCAAGAAAATGCAATAATAATAGCGATCCAGATTCCATCCACCGTTACATGGCATCCGCACCATATAGCATCTTTCAGCGTTATAGCCGCTTAACTTACCACTGGGACAACACCCAGGACAATTCAAATCAGGGCTTTCCACTGCCCTTCCACTTTTTCCAATCACACCCATAAAGCATTTTGAAATAGAACTATATCTGGTTAAGTTCCCATGTCCGCCCTTGACCGTGGGCATGGCTATTCGAATAGTTTTGACTCTGTAGAGTTTGTACACTTTCACCACAAGAGACAATCAACTCGTTGCCCCACACGATTCCTTAGTCATGTGGTTGAGCAGACCATCACAGTGACTTTTCAAAATATCTAGTCCCTTCTGTCATCTCACCTTATGGGAAACTGCCCATTTGCGGTGGGTCCCATCTATGCGTGGGATGTTTCCCATAGCCACTAACGCAGCTGGGCTCCACTTCCCGCAACGTTAGGACAGCTGGGAAACTTCACCCTACACCGGTGTCCCTTAGGGCCCCCTTGCCCGTGCGTATCCACTTCTATCCACTACCAGTGAGATGAGTCCGGGGTTTCGATAAGTTTACTGAGCCAAGTTGTACTTTACAGACTTATGGTTGTACTGTTGTACACAGGAGGTCATAACAAGATTCAGTCCTTAGTGGTATCTGGGCGGTCTACCACTAACCCACTTTATGCATCCACTGCACCACACACACACCCTCGAACCATCCGCCCAGATATTTAAGCAAGTTGGGGTTTTTGGGAACATAAAATAATCATACCAACATATATACCAATCATTCCCACCATGACTGTCCAAACCAGTTTCTCATGATTAAAAATGACAATGATGTTTGAGGCATTTCAGCGCCCCGTGTATCTATACAGTGCTAAGCATAGCGTATAATTACGGACTTACTTTTAAAATGTTATTATTATAATTTTTCTAGGGCGACAAGGTTCACATATTCAAGTATTCCAAAGGAGGTGTAATATTATTCAAGGCAAACAATGGGCATATAACTAGAATCTTAAATTAAACATGTATTTGTATATAAAATAACAGCATGCAATTTGATAATTTAAACAAAAATAATTTGCAGAAAATGTAGGTTCAACATGATCAAAGTATTGACTCGCCTGGCACGGTTTACCGTGGTTTGAGCTCGCACAAAGTTGCCTCATGCGATGATCTTTAATTTCTGGTCTTCCTCGATCTCGTTCCCGCTTGATCCGTAGAATCTTTAGGCTCCAGTTTCTAATTACGCGGTAAACGACTGAATCCAAATAAAAGCCAATAACTCAAAAGATCCAAATAAATCCGAATAAACTCAATTTAGTTTTATTATGAGTTCATGGGTGATTCGAGCGATTTGGGCAAAGTCGGTGGTAGAATACGATGACTCGATCTTTTTTATTAACAATCTCTTGTATTATTTTTGGTATTTATCAAGAAAGTTCCATGGGCTAGGTTAAACCTATGAATTGGTGTATTTTGTCGAGTGCTAATGTTCAGGGCATACGATATATATATATATATATATATATATATATATATATATATATATATATATATATATATATATATATATATATATATATATATATATATATATATATATATATATATATATATATATATATGTTATGTCTGCAAATTTTAGCTTACCAAGTTAGTCTTATAGTCTAGTAGTCTAGGGCATAGCATTTTGTGGTATGATATTTTATGTACTGCTAGTTATCACTAGGCTAAGTTTAATTTGAATTAGGGTCCATTTATAGGAGTCCCAGCTTGCTAGATATATATATTTTATGTAGCATTTTATGCGACCCTGATTACTCGTGTTATTGGTTACACGTTCAATTAAGGGTATTAATATGTCTATGAGATTATTTTGAGTCTTTAAGGTCCTAGGGCTATTATTTTAAAATATGTCACTAAGGCTTGCTTAATGGTGGCATGATAAACATTGGGCATATGGTTATGTTTTAACTACGTGGGAGCTAGTTTTACAATCTTACTATCATGCAAGGATGTATAATGCATTTTCTATAACAATTTCTATTAGCTAAATCATCATTTCATGGATATTTGGACCTAGACTTCATTTCTTCTAAATTGCTCACTATGCGGATTAACAATTAAACGCCCAAAATAAAGATTAAGGCACATGAGTTAATAGCTAATCCATAATTAAATCTCTAATGATCTCACCTTGCACAAGGCTTTATTCCTTCTCTATAATGAATCCCTTATCTTTTATTTTAAACTTATGTTAATTACCAATTTTTCTCTTAATTATTTCTAAAGTTCATCCATTTGTATACTATGAAATCTTTAACTTAAGTTTCAATCATTCGGTATTAGTAAGCTAATACTAAACTGCTTCTCTTAATCACTTAATTACTCTTATGCATATAAACTTTATATTCTGGTACATATATAAATTTGATCTTAATTAATTGTCTTAGCTTCCTGGAATCATTTCTTAATTATCTTCCATTGGAAGTGGCTAAAGGAAATAAATTGCAAAAAGAAGGAAAAGGGGCAAAGCGTGGATTCGAACCCGAGACTTCAGCGGGGTGCGCTAGGCATCAGGCGCTGGTGACCATCCGGGCGGCCGCCCACTTGCATTCTAGAGGAGGAGGCAAAACAAAAGAAATAAGCCACGGCATGAGGCAGAACAGGGGAGCTCGGAGTGGCACATGACCGACAGCGTCGCTGGCGAGGGACCACCGAGAAGACGTCGGAGATGACCAAAACGGAATCCCGAGGGGACAGGGAAGCTCCTGGAGGTGGCGGCTCCGGCAAAGGGGCGCTGTACCGGGCCGGCGGCGAGCACAGGCGGCGGTGCGGGGAGGTCCATGTCGCCGGCGGGGTACCGGCGTTGTAGCGCCCGAGCGACGGTGGGGAAGCGTTGTATGAGTCACGGTGGAGATCCTGGTTGGCGGAATCGACCGGAGAGGGCTTTAATTGGCGGGTCGTCGGTTTGCCGGAGTTGGGAGAGATGCGGCGGCCGACACCTTTATGAGGCTCTAGAGGCCGATTACTTGAGAGGGAAGGAGAAGGGGGATGACGCGGGAGATAGGGGGAAGCCGATGGCTCTTGTAGTTGCAGAGGGAGGCGGGGAAAAGCGCGGAGGACCGGGCGGCGGGGAGGTCCACCGGGCAATGACCCGGCGCGGGGCTCGGCGCGAGGGGGCGTGCAGGGCGCGGAGCTCGGGGACGGGACAGGGGCGAGATGACCCAACGCTGGCGGGGGCGCAAGGACAGAGGGAGCCAGCGCGCATCGCAGAGGGCGACGTGGGCTCACGGCAGCCACGCAAGGAAGACGGAAGAAAAGAACAGGCTGCGGGGGAAGAAAGAAAGGGGAGGCGCTGCGCGGTGGGACCCAGCGGGCAGAGAGGGAAGGCGTTGGGTGGAGGCGGGCCCGCTGGCCAGAGAAAACGGTCGGGAGGGGGAGCCAGCGTCTGGCCACACGGCAGCGGGAGAAGAGGCGCGGGCGGGGGCGCGGGGCCCGCATGGCAGGGGGAGAGTGACGGGAAGAGAGGTTGGGCCGGATTGATGGCCGGCATAAACTCCTTTCTTCTTTTTTTTATTGTATATATATTTGCATATGTACATATATATACATATATATATATACATGTTTATATATTCTTATTCATTTCTAATTTTTGTACATGTATATATATATATATATTTATTTTATTTACATATATACACTTGTATATATTGTTTTTTTATTCATTTGCACATTCATCTTGTATACATATTTGCATATAACTTCTATATTTATTTTTTTCCTTTTTATACTATTATTTTCAAAATGAAACTTTTATATTTTATTTACTCAGGTTTCTCTGGATCATCTCCTCAGATTCATATTTAAAAATTTTGAGTTTACATTATTTACATGTTCTCTTTATGACATTTCTAATTTTTGTTTTTGATCTTTCTCCCATTTTTGGAAATCTCAACCAAACTTTTTAGAGGAATGCATAAACTCCAATTCCAAATGAAATATATTGCAAACATAATTTTAAAGCTTTCCATTTTTTCAATTTTGAATTTTTTGGATGTTACAATAGCCATGTTGGCCATCAATGCCAGCGACAAGTAAGAATAGAGAACCATTTATTTATGCTTGAGAGACAAGGAAGACAAGGGAGATAGCCGACTAGCAAGGTGCTCATACAGGATTAATCTCTGGTGGTGAGCGATCATTTTTATACAACAAGGAATGCCTCCGACTCGTGAGAAGAAGAGATGCATCTAGGAGCCGAAACAATCGAAGGGAGCCAAAGCGATCGAAGGCGTGCATCGGGGAGATGAAGCATGTCACAGATGATTCCAACCACAAGCCGTCTATGATACACAGCTACCAGAGACAGTTTATATTGATGACCGTCTGTGAACTATCACATACGATTCTAATTAAAAACCATCTGCGATGTCTCAATTATCATAGATGGTTCTTTTTAATAACCGTCTATGAAATATCACAGACGGTTATTAACAAGAATCGTCTATGATAGTAGAGTATCACAGACGGTACATGAAGCGTGCTTGTAAAACTGTCTGTGATAATTATAACACAGACAGTTCGAGGAAACCATCTGTGATGAGGCGTCCAGTATAGCCCATGTTGCATGTGACTAAGTTGAGATAACAAGGGTTTTCACTGCTTTGTTCTCCCTAGTCTCTACTCGGTAAGTGATGGACCTTAGAGTGTTAGGCCTGACTCTGTTTGGACTTAGCGTCTCTTCCCAACAGGTGATGAAGCTCATGAGACTGACCGTTTTACTCGATAGGTGATGGACTCGTGGGACCTACCGTCTTTACCTGGTAGGTGATGGACCTCGCATGACCTACCATTTTTAACAGATAGGTGATGGACCTCATAGTGTTGGGCCATTTGAATTAATGTCCCAATTCTGATTGGACCTACCGTATCTATAACCCTAACACCTTATAAATATTAGAATTGAGCAGTTACTTGACCAAGTCTTTACAAGTCAAAACTTGTGGTTGAGCGATCAATATGTTCTTTACTCAATATAAGATTTTAGTCCTTACTTTTCATCAAGTAGGTAACCATCCAAAAATTAATAACCCACTGCACTACGACACTACCACTACAAGTGTAAAATAGTTGAATTTCCTAAACTACCATGGTATATTTTATAGTAATTTATTATTACTAACGATTGTCAAGGTTTATATGGCAATCAAATAAAATAGGGCTTTTCTGTTGGTAGGACATAGCTAAATATCATGCATTCTAAACATTTATTTTTAAGCAAATAATAGTAATGACAATACTGTAAATAAATAATTAAAACATTGTAGGTTCAACATGATCAAAAACATGTGACTTGTCTCTTTGTCCATTCTCTAATTATTTTACTACAATCTTCAGGTTAGACTACTCTTTTAGTTCTTCTATTGACTAACTCGTTGGGTCCGAATACTTGCACAAAAGACGAATACAGATGAGTTCCTGCTTTGCAGATTGCAAGCTGGGAACAAAATACAATAAAATAATCAAAGGCTGCACAGAAAATATGTTGGATGGTTAGGGTTTAGGTGGTTCGTGGTTTGTCTAAACAAAGTTGGAAATTGACTAGGGGGCTCAAGATCATTGAACTAGTTGTATATGTGTTCCCCGGTTTTCGATGAATAGTAATGGCTATAACTGTACTAGACATAGATTTCAAGTAGCATCTGACTGGCTAGGGTTTCCTTAAAGCATATTCAGGCTAAGCATAGTTGAAAGCAGGCTTTACGGCTCAATGGTTAAGGTGAGTACATGTATAGGTTTCAGCGTATGGTAAAAGCTTGGACCGTATCGGTTTTAGGGTTTAAAATGGTGTTTTAGTGGTTTTGGGTTTATCGGTGGCTAACATGGGAAAACGGAGCCGGAATTAGGGTAGATGGGCTTGAAATAGATGAAATGGATGTATATGTGTATTTTATGGTTTGGGGACTAGTAACGGGTATTGATACTGTTCACATCGTGTTTTTACTATTCATGTAGGTTTGGGAACTGTTCATACCGTGTCAGTTACTATTCATACTGTGTCAGGTGCTACAGTGGAAACTAAAATGGTATTGTTCATCTTCTTCCTCTCGCGTTTACTGTAGCAGCCGAACAGAGTTGATTTTTGTGATGGCAAATGGCAAGATTACAGTGGTTTTCGAGGGTAACCGATGGCATGGACGGACACAGGAGACTAAAGGGAATCTTTTTGGGGTTGGTGGCGGCTGGAAGCCAAGGGGTGGCTAGCGGCGAGGTAGGGAACTCACGGGAAACTTTCATGGCACCGGAGCTATAGGAGGTATAATAGGGCATTTGCATGGTGGATTAAGCTTCCTGGGGACAGTTTGGTGACAGTGGAATGACCGGCTTGGCCTATGGTGGCTTGCGTTGGTGTGTCCATGGCGGGATGGTTTTGGCCGAACAAGGAAGTGGTGGCCGACGAGCTACGGGGTTTGGCGGACCATGGCGGTGCTTTGTTTGAGTTCCTGGGGTCATGAGGATGCTATAGGAGTAGGGAATTGAAAAGTGATGAATCGAATAGGAAGAATTGAAATTTGGGCTTACTTGAGGTTTTTCGACGACAACGGTGACACAACAGCGGCGCGAGGAATTGGGGTGTCTGGGGCTTACCTGGGCGCCTATGCAACTCAATGGAGGGCTCGGGGCATTTTATAGGTGAGCTAGGGCGGTTCGGCATAGAGGAGGGGTTTGCTCGGGTTTTGGCGCATGGCTAGGATGAGAGAGCTCGGGTGGCTTTGGCCATGTTCGGCAAGGGCGGTGGGGATGTCGGCAAGTGATGTGGTGCTTTGAGTTTGGTGTCCCTTTGAATAGTGTGTTGTGGTGGTTGGCAATTACGGCGAGAGGAGGTCGGCCGGGAAGCAGGGGAGAGGCGGTGGCAAAGTCCAGCCCGGTAGCTTCACTGTAAGTCAAGGGGTAACTAAAGGGTGTCAGGGGCGGGGCTAGCAAGGAGTACAGCGTCTAACAAATCTGTTGTGATGATTGACCAAGAATCAAGAGAGGGGCGAAGAAAAGATCACAACATCGTCTGATATTTTGTCTGACGGAAAACAGTGACAACCAATGGGATTTTGCACAGATGGATGTAGGGAGTGGTGGGGTCATTGAGGGGAATCGCTAGGGGATGGAGAAGGTATTGAATTGGGCCAAGAATCAAAAGAAATTCGAACACGTTTTGAATTTTAGGGTTGTTTCAATGTATGTGTGGGATGAAATGGAAAATCAAATCACCATATGTGAGTTGCTGAATTGGGGGCTAGATTTTCACCTCTGTATAGTGGTCGTGGTACTTGTGTTATGTCTTAGGGTAGTTGTATAATTGTACAACAAGTTGTATTACGTTGAAATTCTAAAATGAGAAGGTGAGTGCAACATTTTTCTTAAAAAAGTGTATGGTTGTTCTATACACGTTTCAATTGAGCCTTGAGGACCCGTTTGGAGTGCACAAATTTCGTGTAAGTTTTAGTAAAACAAAACAATTTCTTAGGAATTTCTCGTAGATACCTCAGCTGCATACATTTTACAACCCCATTTCAAACATGAAGAAATCCCGCAAACATTATACTGACGTGGTCACATCCACCTTACGCGCCCATGAGGCTGAAAATTCTGGGAAAGTACTCCTGGCTGATGGTTTTGGATTCGATGGGAAACTTGTTACCGCTGTGAAAATGTCACTTCATCCATGCCGCCATGCGTTCCATCCAAGTCAAGTCCAGTCCACCCCCCACAACGGAAATAAAGGGGCTTTCGCGCTGTAAACGGGAGGATCCAAGCGCCATTCCCACCAAATATTTTGTTGGAATCCCCAAAACCGCATAGGGCTTCACGTGCATTTCCACTCGCTCGTGCATGGAGCGGAGTACGCGCGCGCGTCCCATAAACTACGCATCGGTTGTAGGTGGGGCGCTCGCGTTGGATCGCATGGGTCTCCGCCTTCTAGGAGCAAACGCCGGTCAGGATGGGATCCAAGAACCCGCCTTGGTTGACCTTGCTGGCTCCGTGCCCCAACAAGGCAACAACCAATGCTGCCGCTACTAAAAAAATGTTTGCTCTTGCCATTTATTATTGGGTCGGAGTAGAACAGTTAGGCATCCATCAATTGGATCGGAGCAAATGTACCGCTACTGATCGTTCGCCGTCTATGAAAAATGGGTTGAGAATGGGCGAGGAGCATGTGCATGTCCGTCAGTCCATGCCATGTACTCATGTGATGGATCGTGTGATGTAGCGTTAGACTCGACCCGATCAGGATGGAGCGTGTTCTTTTATGCCTGCGGCGTGCTGTGCTCTTACAGTGCTACTGGAGTTGTAGTATCATATAGCCCCCTCTTCCAACGGTCTCGCAATATAAGTCTCTCGTACCAAGAAACGGCATATATATAAGTTTACTGAGGAAATTAAGTATACTTATTATAATATTTTTATTCTATACATCCTCTTTAATACCGAAAAAGTAATTGATTAGTTATAGTGTGCCATTTAAAGGTATATATGATACAATAACATTAACATTTTTAGATTTAATATTTTTTGTTTTGTATACGTATGATGGGCTTGGAGTAGTATCTTTAGTGCACGACTTCCGAAGATTCGTGAAGAGTATATAGAGCCGGAACACTGTTGTACACAGCGGTGGTACCGTAACATTACTGAAGAAGTGTTGTCAGTGTTCTGCAGATTGGTTAAGTGGTAAACGAGTTGCTCTCGATTGGGTCAGCGCAATTCAGCCGGTCAGACTCCGGCCCAAAAAGCTCTGGGCTCTTTGGAGAACAGCCGCACCAAACGGTCCAGGCCTCTCTCAACCTTCCAGGAATGGTCCACTAGGCCTCGCCTGGAAAAGAGTAGAGCAGTTTTCTTTTTAGGGTAATCTCATATACTCCCTTGTACCATAATATTAGTCCGGTGTGTATACCTAACAGACATAAAATTTAAGTAATATTTAATGTAATTAGATCATACTTACTCTTATTAGATATAGTAGTATCTAATAGGAGCACATATAATATAATTTTATTAAATATTATTTAAATAATGTGCCTCTCTGTGTGTCAGACTAATACTGCGAAATGAAGGGAAGTATCTAAATTTCACTAACTTTTGTCATCACCTCACAATGGTAGAGAAAATATTTATTTGGTAGCACAAGTCTACGGGATTGTTTATATTAGTTTCTACTTATATGAATACTTAGTTTTTCGAAGCGACTTTCTTACTTCTCTCGTTTCCGTCTCGCTCCAAAGATAAGGCAGGGGTTCACGGGGGTATCACGCATCCCACTCCTCTCACTCTCGTCTCGCGTACGTATCCCTCCTTCACTTTCTCCATCACTCCTCTCTTTCTAAAAATCACTTCTTTCAACTATTACTATTCATTTTTAGTCAAAAGTCATTAACTACAGCCAATATGAACAGACCCTACGAGTAAGGGTGCAATCGAAGCGGATACGGTCAGTAATTGCTCATCATGTATCCTATACCATATTTTTTTTCTCAAAGTCAGAATCAGACACGGATAGTGCCGGATACGAATACGAACGCGGATAGTATCGGTCACGAATACAGAACAAGTTCGGAGCGGATTCGATACGGTAATTATATTTCATCAGATAACACGCAAAAACAAAGATCCTAAATAATTAAATATAGATCATGCATATCAGGATAAATAATTAAATATAATATAGAAATATCATGCATTTGAAAGTTGAGTATAGAGAGCAACTTGTATACATGCCAACAATAATGAACAGAATAGTCATTTGGAATCACTTCCTGAGGAGTATTACTATGGCATCCCAAAATTTTGGTTTTTTTACTTACTTATTTATTTAATTGGTTTAATTGGATTTTCTCTAGAAGTTAATTTCCTTTTTCTTAAATCCTTTAATTAAAGCCTAGAGAGCAATTGTGTTGAGTAATTGTGCCTAAAATAAGTTGAACTTATTTTATTTAGGTTCCTTACTTTTTCTGAATTTATGGGAATTTTCTGGGATTTATTTGGAGTTTCTTACTATTTTCTAGCTTTTATTTTAATTTCTGATATTTTCTGAAAAATCAAACCCCCAAATAAAAAATTTAAATCTTTTGCCAATTCGGATATTACGGAATAACTAGCACCGGATATTACAGATTATATTTCCGGATATTCTCCTATCCGACGGAAACTACTCTCCCGTTCCGATTCCGACAACCATTATCCGATTCCGATACCATATCCAGTAAAACCATCCGGTTACCAACTATATTTCCGAAATACCATCCAAACTAACATGGTCGGTCGGTCGGTCGTTCAGGAACTATCTGAACCGATTGCACCCCTACCTACGAGATACTAGTCACTGGGCTGAAATTTTGGAGCTACTCAAGCCCCAAAACTACACTTCAGTTCAGGATACTGTCGGACAATCTCCCACAACAGTGGACAGATTTTCTGACGGCACGATCGTTTGGTTGTAAATTGTCACCCTCAATCTGGTGACAATCATTTCACTGTATTTGTGTCCGCGATAGCGCCTAAGCAAACATCGAAGCAAATCCATTGAGACATGAACATCCGTCGAAAACTCGGTGCGTTTCAATACATGCCGTTAAGAAAAAGTTCAGAATGTTAGAATAAAACTTATGTGCCCAGTTTTGTTTGTTACATCTTTCTGATTTGGTCATCATGCATGAGCTCACCGGATTATGTGGTAACCGTGCATTGTGAGTTCAGTTGAGGGAATCCGAGGATAGCTCGTGGTTGCCCGCGTCACTCGCCATGAACGGGAGAAGCACATGCGCTGTGATTTGGACGCAGAGAAACACATGGCTCAAGAATCGGTCATGGTGGTTAATGTTTCCGTTGTAATCTTAAGCATATAAATTGTTAGGAAACCTGGACTCTATCCAGAGTCCTGATCTAATTGGGCACCCCACCGTAGACTATAAATAGGGACCTAGACCCCCTCATTATGTACCCCCGATGCAATCTAAAGCAATAAAGAAAGACCAGGAGTTCTCTCTACCTCTCTGTGTTCAATCTATTATTCTGTGATTCTGTGATTGATTCGTTCTTGTTCTAAGCAGAGGAATCGTTCGGACTGGTCTCCAGCGTCGGTTCCTCAACACGTTATCAGCACGACTTCGCTCCGGTGAACGAGGTAATCATCGAAGCACAGATTGAATTTTCTAGATCGCTTTTGAATCTGTATTTTCTTTTCGCGTTCTAGATTGAAATTCTACGGTGCAAATCCGCCCTAATCTACCGCGAGCAGACTTGAAGTCGCCGGCACAATACCGATCGGTAGATTGAGAAACGGGGTAGATGTTGATTGTACTGTAGAACGATGTAAATCCGCCCTAAATCTACCGCGAGCAGATCTGAAATCGCCGGCACAATGTCGATCGGTAGATTACGAAAACGGGGTAGATGTTGATTGCATCGTAGATTAATTTTATGCATCGTTTTCTGTTTGAAGATTGCATAAGAAAACTGCACGGAAATTATGCATGACCTCTGTTTAGTTTTGCACGGGCACTGCGAAAGAAATTTGTTTTGGCCCTGTATGGCCACTACATGCAAAGGCGCAGTTGGCCTGACACCAGTCAACTATTGGTCGCCGGTCCCCGCACGGGCCGCCGCCTCCCGTACGAGGTGTCACCGCTGATGTCGCCGGCCCTGCCGCCATCCGCCTTGCACCAGCCCCGCACGGCATTGCTTGCCCGCCGCTCGGCAGCACTCGCAGGCCGTAGCCGCGCTCTGCATAGCGCCGCCGAAGGCCTCCCGGCGCTTCAGTGCCCGCACACGCACGACGGCCGCCGTCTCGCCTCCCGCACCAGAATACGCGCGCCGGCCGTCTCCTCGCCTCCCGCGCCCCGAACGGCGCCGGCCACCTTCCCACCGCGGCCCGCAGCCCGCGCCTTGCCTCGAACCTCGTGACCGGCCGTCGCTCGCCCGCAGCCGAGCCGGCCGCCGGCCGCCCCGCCCGCAGATGGCCGCCGCCTTGGAGTTGTCGCCCGCATACGGCAACCACCGCCCGCCGGCCCTCCCTGCAGCCGCCTTGAGCATCGCCGGCCCGCAGCCGTGCCGGATCGCCTCCCTACGCGCTGACCGCACGCACGTGCTCGCCTCCGCGCTTCTCCGGTCCATGCGCCCGCACGTGCGAGCGCCTTGCAGCCGCTTCGCCGTGTGCCGCTGCTTGCACGGCGTCGCAGGTCTCCCCGCGTCACCCTCCTTGAGCCGCCTCCCGCCCAGCACGGCGGCATCTCCCGCCCGGCCGATCCGCACTCGGGCCTGCCACGTGCCATCAGGCGCCCGTGTCGCCGCGCCCTGAATGGCGCCGCTGCCGTCGCCGGCCTTGGTTTCCCCGCCTATGCCGCCGCGCCCAGAATGGCGCCGCCGCCGGTGGATGTAGCCGTGCGCGCCGCCGCCGTCGGAGAGGCCGCTTCCTCCCGTGCGCCGCCTCCGGCAGCCCGCACCGGCCCCCGGCCCTGCTGTGCCGCACCCACCAGCCCTGCGCGCGCGTGCGCGCCTTGCAGCCGCCGCCGCCAAGCAAGTGGGGGTGGGGGGGAAACCCTAAACCCCACCCCTTAAGCGATCGGGTGGGCCTAACGGGCCAGAAAGGCGAGTGGGCCGGGAGCCAAAAGGGCCGAGAAAAAGAAAAAGAAAGGGAGCCTGTGGGCGCAGGGCATTTTACAAAAACCCCCTCCGAGTTTTGAATTTTACCGAAAGGTCCTGCAATTTCCATACAAGTCCTGAAATTTTGCAGGGAAGGCCTCGTAATTCCGAAAATTGCGAATAAGCCCTTAAATTTACGAGCGGGTCCAGAATTTTGCAGAAAACCTCTCGGTAAATCAGAAAATTGCGCGAATTTTTCTCTGAACTGAAATTTTGCGCATAAACCCCCAGAAAGTGCAGAATTTGCTGAAATTTCATATTTTAGCATAAAAGGGCCTCGGGAATCCAAATTTTGAATTATTGTTAGCATTTGAAGCTTATTTATTTATGCCATTATTATTCTCTGTATTTTCAGTATTTATTTACTGTTTTGGTTAATTGTAATTGCTGAAAATTGCTTTTAATCACTGAAATTAGCAGTAAAATTATAGAAAATGCATAGAAAATTCTGGAACATTACGAGAACCCTTTTGTACTATTTATTTACCTGCAGTGAATTATTCCGTGCATGTCTACCAGCAGTAGACTTATACACATTTAGATGACTAGCATAACGAACTGGAAGTTCGAGGAGCTGGCCTAGCATGGCCAAAACTATCTGACGTAGGCATCCGATGTCGAGATTGTGCTTGGAGCCAGGAAGCTCCGCGCTGCTATTGGGATTGGCGGACTGAATGACGCTCAACCCAAACCTGAGGAGAATGATCAGGTACTTCATTTTCTCAGGCACCACCTCTGCCTCACTCTCAAGAATGAGTATATGACGGAGAAGAACGCGCTGGCACTCTGGACCGCACTCCAGAAGCGGATTGAGAGGCTAAAGTACACCATTCTTCCTCAAGCAGAGCGAGAGTGGATCAGACTGAGGTTTTGCCGACTTTAAGACGGTCAGGGAATACAATTCTGCCTTGCACAGGATTTGTACCCCAATATAGAAAATTGAGAAAATCCTTCCACCCCAATACAGTATAATCCGCACGCAATTATCGTCAAGACGGCTATGAGGAATATGCCGAATTGATTGATATGATACAAGTTGTGGAGGCTTAGGACGAAGTTCTCCGCAAGAACTAAGTCACTCAGTCATCTGAGAGCTCCATTGGCCGTGAAGCCAACACCGGGAGCAACAAGGTGCGAAAGCCCTTGATAGAGAAAAAGGGGAATGAAGGGTAAGGCCGCAGCCCAGAAAGGCGAATCAGATGCTCCACGGGAGAATAAGGCCAGCAAGCCAAAGCGGGATGGTTAAAGGCAATATGAAGCCCATTCTGCATCGGCTGAGGGGGAGAATTCTGAGTAGCTGTCTGCACTGATGGAAGTTGAAACCATCACGACAGCAGTAATCCCTCTCAACCTAGAAGCAGTTAAAGCCATGATTTCTCTTGAAGAGAATGTCAACCCCGAGAAAATAGCAGAAGAAGTCTAGTGCACTGAATGCATTTCGACTTTATTTGTCATTTAATTTGTGTGGAAGAATATGTTAGAATTTGCATGGATGGTACTTAAGAATTGTTATTTTCTCGTGATGGTTGGATGATATTTGAAGAATTCATTCATTTATTCAGTTTATGATGGCATGACATGTTCTGATATTGGTGTATTTATTTATGTGTTAATTGCCTTCTCATGCATATGAATAAAATACCCTATATTAGAACAAGTGTAGCGCCCTATAAAGGAAGTGTGCTTAGCTAGCAGCGGCACAATTTGTACCATCTTAAGAGAGGCTAAGATTTTCAAGTCGATTCGTGAGAGCACTGGCAGCCTTACGACAATCGCCAGAAGCGATGCATGTATAATTGGTTCAGGAAGAGCCACAATGGGCACAACTTTGGTCATTGAAGAAGCCTCATTGTACCCAGAATCGATTTGAACTCTCCTAAGTTTTAAAAATATTTGCGCCACCAGTTTCCACGTTGAGACTAAAGAAGAGTACGGTAAGGAATACCTACTCATTACGAAGCGCGAAGAGAATGCAAAAGAATATTAGAAAACTTCCTTCACTTGAAACTGGGCTAGATTATACCAACATTAAGGCGCCTGCAGCGTACACTGTCCTGAAGACGGTATTTAAAAGCTCTGAACTCTTCTGTCTCTGGCATGACAGATTAGGCCACCTAGGTCTTAGGATGATGAGAAACATAATAAATAACTCGCATGGGCATAATATTAATGAAGAATTTCCCAATCATGAAGATTTTGTGTGCCCTGCATGTGCACCGGGAAAATAATAACTAGTCCCTCCACTCTGAAAGTGAAGGATGAAGTCCCTGCATTCCTGGAACGCACCCAGGGAGATATTTGCGGTCCCATTCAGCCCATCTCAGGGCCATTCAAGTATTTCATGGTGCTCATTAACGCTTCTTCGAAGTGGTTATATGTGGGTTTGTTGTCTACGAAAAACCACGCCTTTGCAAAATTGATCTCGCAGATCATTCGCATCAGAAATGTGTTTCCTGATCATCACATCAAGTCCATCAGAATGGACAACGCCGGCGAATTTACTT
The DNA here is from genome assembly GCA_017311315.1 of Dendrocalamus latiflorus. Taxonomy (NCBI): domain Eukaryota; kingdom Viridiplantae; phylum Streptophyta; class Magnoliopsida; order Poales; family Poaceae; genus Dendrocalamus; species Dendrocalamus latiflorus. Next base: position 39,265,229 of record CM029611.1, read on the forward strand.
CAAAGGCATCTGATGATTATTGCATGGCGATGGAAATTGCAGTTGAGCACTCGGTACCGCATGTCCATACCTAGAATGGTTTGGCAGAGGTTTTAATTAAGAGAATTAAATTTATTGCCCAACCCCTCTTGCATAATTATAATTTGCTAGCTACATATTGGGGACCCGCAGTCCTACATGCAGCAAATCTCATCAATCTTAGACCTTTGGCCTAAAACATCCATTCACCTATGCAACAGCGCAAGGGCCACCACCGAAAATTTGCCAACATTAGGGGGAGGAAATCAACCCCTTGATGAAGAATGTCGGGAAATTACGTGGCAAGCCTGGGGAATCCATGCAGATGACCCGCGCACTAGAGAAGTCCAGAAGACATTAGTAAAGCAAATAGAGAAGTCTAGAAGACAATAGAAGTCCAGAAGACAAGAGAAGTCCAGAAGACAATTGATTTGCGAGCATTGGCAAATCAGCTGCCTGATCACTTTAGTGATTTGAAGAGCGTGACTAAGTCGCATGTGCCTGCACGCACTGCACCGGAGAGGGTTGAAATACCAAAGAAACAGAAGGTATCCCTAATCTCGTCCAGAGGCCTCAGAAAAATAAAAAAGAGGACGAGAACTCCGGTTCCTCGAATCCTTAGTAACCGGGGACGCCTGGTGAAGTAGGATAAGAGAGATTTACCACAGCTGATCACTGAAGTCCCCCAGAATGAGAAGGGGAGCCAGTTGAGACCTGGCACAAGTATGACACCTTCCGAAAAGGGCATACCGGATCTGAATATCCCCATCGGCATGGATGTGTGCGCACACATCGGAGCCGAAAAACTAAAGGGACTTGCCACCGCAATTGAAAGAAGCGATGTGCAAGGTAAAGCTCTAGCAGAAGCAATCGCTCCAGAAGAAGCAACTCATGAAGAAATAGCTATAAATCATGTGCACACGGGAGAGTCCCTGAATAGGACAACAGCTAATATCGATATCTACTTCGCAAAGAAAATTGCCACCATCATCGATCTTGATCCCGAGCCTGCATCGCTCGCTGAATGTAAGAAAAGATCAGATTGGGAAGATTGGAAGAAGGCAATAGCAACTGAATTGCTATCTCTGAACAAAAGAGAGGTGTTTGGGCCCGTATGCCGCACACCTCCCCACATACACCCCGTTGGGCACAAGTGGGTATTTGTTCGAAAGAGAAATGAAAGAAACGAAGTAGTGAGATACAAAGCGAGGCTGGTAGCCCAAGGTTTCACTCAACGTCTTGGAGTTGATTATGAAGAAACCTACTCCCCAGTCATGAGTGGAATTACCTTTAGATACTTGATCTCAATGGCAGTGAACTTGAACTTGGAAATGAAATTGATGGATGTTGTGACTGCATACCTTTACGGTAACTTGGATTCGGAGATTTACATGAAAGTCCCTGAAGGAATTCCTCTCCCGAACCAAGACAGAGCAAATAGAAATCTGTATAGTGTGAAACTCAGAAAGTCACTGTATGGACTGAAACAATCTGGAAGAATGTGGTATAATCGCTTGAGCGACTTTCTCTGCAAGAAAGGCTACACGAACAATGAAGACTGTCCTTGTGTATTTATACGGCGATCCCAGAATGGATTCTGTATAATCTCTGTGTATGTAGATGATCTGAATATCATCGGGACAGCCGAAGACATAAAAGAAGCAAGCACCTACTTGGAGTCAGAATTTGAAATGAAAGATTTGGGCAAGACCAAGTTTTGCTTAGGCCTGCAGCTTGAGCATGTCCCTGAAGGAGTCTTGGTACATCAGTCGACCTACACCCAGAAGGTGCTTGAAAGGTTTGGCTTTGAGAAGGCATTTCCCTCGAAAGTACCGATGATCGGTAGGTCTTTACAGCAAGAAAAAGATCCTTTCCGACCAAGGAAAGAGGGGGAGGAAGTCCTGGGACCGGAATTCCCATACTTGAGTGCAGTGGGGGCACTCATGTATTTAGCAAACTGCACTAGACCGGACATTGCATTTGCCGTGAGCCTCTTAGCAAGGTATAGTGCAGAGCCCACCAAAAGGCATTGGCAGGGCATAAAGGACATTTTCCGATATCTCCAAGGTAGCAAAGACCTCGGATTGTTCTACAGAAAGAATCAAGATCTGAACTTGATTGGCTATGCAGATGCTGGGTATCTGTCAGACCCGCATATCGCTAAGTCACAAACAAGCTATGTATTTCTGTGTGGTGGAACTGCAATTTCATGGAAATCGTCTAAGCAAAGCCTGGTAGCTATTTCGACGAACCACTCAGAAATTATAGCACTGTATGAATCCGCACGAGAGTGCGCTTGGTTCCGCTGAACGGATCACCACATCCGGCAGTCATGTGGAATGAACATTGTGCAAACCCCCACAATTATCCATGAAGATAATGCAGCTTGCGTTGCACTAGTGCAGACGGGCTATGTAAGCATATCAACCCCAAGTTCCTCTATGCTCATGAATTGCAAAGATGGAAAAGATTAAAGTACTGCACACTAAGTCATGTAGACTTGTTCACTAAGTCACTCCGTGCATCTAGCTTTGAAAGGTGCGTGCGTGGAATTGGAATGATGAGACTTAGAGAAGTGCAGAATTCAGGGGGAGAATTCTCACAAGCCCGCTAATAAATCTTGATCATGAAGATTAAGTACCCAAAAATAAAGTCTTGCAGACTAAATGAATTTGGGTGAATTGTACTCTTTTTCCCTTGACGAGTTTTCCATGAAGTTTCTCGACCAAGGTTTTTAACGAGGCAATTCGTGCATCGCAGCATCACATGTATTATGTACTCTTTCTCCAAATTTTTCCCACTGGGTTTTTATGGAGTTTTGACGAGGCATGAGCATGTTGGGTGAGTGCCCAAGGGGGAGTGTTAGGAAACCTGGACTCTATCCAGAGTCCTGATCTAATTGGGCACCCCACCGTAGACTATAAATAGGGACCTAGACCCCCTCATTATGTACCCCCGATGCAATCTAAAGCAATAAAGAAAGACCAGGAGTTCTCTCTACCTCTCTGTGTTCAATCTATTATTCTGTGATTCTGTGATTGATTCGTTCTTGTTCTAAGCAGAGGAATCGTTCGGACTGGTCTCCAGCGTCGGTTCCTCAACATAAATAACAGCGAGATATACTGAAAATGCTGCAAGTTTTGGCAGCGCAAAAATCCCTTTGTGTGTTCATTCTGTTGCCGTGCCATATCTGCTACAGTGTTCGCGTGTGTTCGTCAGATCCAGTGCAGGCGATCTTCGAAATTCCTGACACAGAAAACTACCAGTAGTACCAAGCTTCTATGTGTGCATTTCCGCTTGTCATTTTCTGTATCGACGAGCGGCATCAAGTCTACCAGATGAATCACTGGGTGAACACCACATTGGTGATGTCCGGGAACCTTTCCTTGATGACCGCCTTGATCCGTTCCCGATGGACTCTGGTCCGTCGTACTTCACCAGGCAGTCATCACCGTCGACCGCGAGCACCTCCACACTCCCGCCGTAGTTCGCGATCGCCGGCCGCAGTATGTCCAGGTGTCCGTTCACCGTCTGCAAGCAACATCCACCCAGTGAGCGCTCCAAGATCACTACACTGTACTGTAAGACAATACTACGAGTGCGCTCTGGACCTCACGTGTTTTCTCCGCCGGCGGCTGGTCCCCATTGAACACCTGGCGTATGTCCTTGACGGCGTCGCCGAACTTCTCCTTGAGCACGCGCTCCATGCCCATCTCCATCTCCATCGTCGTCGTTGAGCTGGGGCAGCTCCCTCCCTCACGCCCGTAGATGTTGTAACGAAACCGTAGTAAGCATAGTACGATTTGATGTCGCGGCTAGGATCTTGACCAAGAATTCTTGATGGACGCAAGGCGAGAAATCTGGTTTTACCTTCAAGCTTGAGGGAGATGACGCCGTCCTCGACGGACACGACGGTGACGTCGCCGCCGTCGGCGATGAGGTAGGGGCGCACATCGTCCAGGACGCGGTCGACGTCGTCCAGCAACTAGAGGTGATGATCGAATCTCGAAAATCCACGATAAACCTACTAACATAGTCAATGGAACTCAATAGTCAATACGAATTGGACCAACGTCGTCCGACCGGTTGGAGGAAGTATTTTATAGTTTTATACCATAGCTTGTAGCAGTATTCTGTAAAGAAATCATCACAGTACAATCTGATAAATCATAAATGAATGTACAATTCTATGAGGAAAATGAACACATCTTATAAGTCATAAGAAAACTCAAAGAACTCGCAATATGTGATGAGAAGGGGGGAAATGTCAATTCAGAATCTTTATAAAATCTGAAATTTTATTGCACCAAGATGAAATTTTATTGGACATGTTCAAGTACAATTCATAAACGACCAATACACCTTAAATTGAAGGACCATATGAAAAGATCTAGAATAGCGTTGTGATGAACTATTGCAAATTTTGTGAAGTGAGTATTTAATTTCACAAAGATTGCATTTTAGTTAGATCGATTTTAGAAATTTTCAGGCAAAGCGGTTTGACCGCTAGCATATTGCCGGTTAGACCGGCAGGTGGAGTGACCGTGGTGGTTTAGAGCAACTCCAGCAGGAGCCCTCAAATCAGAGCCCCTACTTTTGATTTGAGGGCTCCCCCTACTTTTGAGGGCCCTGTTTTTTGAGTTGAACTCCAGCAGAAACCCTCAAATCAGGGCCCTCAAATTCATTGCAACTGAGAATGACATGTAGGACCCACTCCTCCTCTCCTCCACCCGTGCCTCCTCCTCTCCTCTCGGCCGCCGCGCTCCTCCTCTCCTCCACCCGCGCCTCCTCCTCTCCTCTCCCGCGCCTCCTCCTCTCCTCTCGGCCGCCGCGCTCCTCCTCTCCTCCACCCGCGCCTCCTCCTCTCCTCTCAGCCGCCGCGCTCCTCCTCTCCTCCACCCGCGCCTCCTCCTCTCCTCTCAGCCGCCACGCCTCCTTCTCTCCTCCACCCGTGCCCACCGCTCGGCGCCGCCACTCTCCACCTTCTCCGGCCGCCACGCCTCCGGATCCTCCTTCGCGCCACCACTTCTCCGCGGACGGCACCACCACAGCGAGGCGGTGGGCGAGCCGAGGCGCCGGGCAGAGGCATCGGGCGCGGCGATGAGCGAGCGCCGGGCGGAGGCGTCGGGCGAGCGGAGGTGCTGGGCGGAGGCGGCGGGCGAGGCGGCGGGCGAGCCGAGGCGCCGGGCGGAGGAGCCGAGCCGAGGCGCCGGGCGGAGGAGCCGAGGAAGCGGAGGAGGCGGGGGGCAAGCAGAAGCCGGGAGGCGGGGGCGGGGGATTTTTCACCGAGGCGGGGAAAAAACGGAAGAATGAGAGCCAGAGTAGGGAGGCCCTGGGAATGAGGGCTGGAGGGGGATTTGAGGGCCTCCTTAAATTTGAGGGCTCTAGTAGGGGCTCTGCTGGAGTTCTGTTTTTGCCTCAAGCCCTCAAATATGAGGTTTGAGGGGTCAAGTAGGGGCTCTGCTGGAGTTGCTCTAAGAGCAGTAGTACCGTGGGTTACCGGGCGGGAAGGCGTCATTTGACGGCGTGACGCACGGCAGCGTCGTGGCACGCGGTGACTAAGCGCATGGCGACGACGTGCGCGGCGGGCGCAGTGGCGCATCAATGCGGCGGCGGGCGCGGCGGGCCGATAGGGGCGGTGTGCATGAAGCTCGATCCCAGTGGCAGAATTCCATCCGGCAGCAGGCCTTGGCCACCGCGACGCCATCGCGATTGTCCATCCGTCCGGTAGGGGTTGATTCAAGCCACATTGTCTTTCTGTGGGTGAGCTCCAGTGGTGCTGTGCCATGTCTGGCATCAAGAAGGCTGCGCCCGAGCGGCCATCCCGTGCGTGCTTTGGCCGTCGTGGCCGTGTACCATACGTGCGGGATCAAACTGAGCCGCACGGAGGTAATCAACAGATTGATTTTATTCCAAGCAGTGTCAACTTTACTTGATCTATTAGCACGTACTACTTATACTAGACAGTGAATCGATCAATGTTAATGGAATTAGATCAAACTCACATACGGCTTGGTGGAGGATTTTACTGATGCTGGCTGCTCTAATGGTGTGCGCTGATCTGCTATTGTTGGAGAAGGGCGACGAGTTCACGGGCTTGGAACACACCAGGAGCCAGAGAAGTCCGGCCCTTCATCACCATTCTTGTGCGGTGTAGACTCCGGGAAGGATCTGTGTAGGCTTCCTCGGTGAGATCGTCTCCCAACGCTCGGCCGCCATGAGGGCAATGAAACGGATCATGCAAACACATCACAGAATAATCTGTGATTAAACTCATGAAAATGGAATTGATCTAATCGTCAAAACACATTGAACGATGTACCCGGATTTGAGAACCATCAGCTGTGTTGAATTACGGTAAGCGTTGACATAAATCAATCACTCAAGAACCACGCAGGCACAATATAAGATGAAGTATATGAGAAAGGGTGAGCTCTTTTTATTCATAAATAGCTCTCTCTTTGCAACAGGCTAAGAGCATCTCCAACAAATCTTCTATAATACTCATATCTCCTATATTTTAGAAGAAGAGGTAAAAAAAAAGCTCCAACAGCTCTTCTAAATGATCCCTAAAAAAATAGAGGACCCCTTCCCTAAATTTTCGTCCCTCAAATTTGGAGGACGCACGCCGTCCCCAAAATCCTTCCCGCGGCGCTTGAGCAGGTCTGTCCGTTTGCATGTGTACAACCAACAAAATAAAGGCCAAGGTGACCGACTTTGATATGGTTTCCGGCCGCCATGCTTATTACGGATTCTGTAAAGAAAACGAAACGCCGTGATGCTTGTTACGGACTCCGTAAACAACACGTAACGTGATGACTAGAAAAAGCAATTCTCGTCCTCACCGCTGCTCTCATGCGACTAGATAAATCTCAATCTTTCCTATGCTTGCCGCTACATGTCCGGATGGCTAGACGTTCAACCTCGCCGCTGCTCTCCGGGAACAGCCATTCTGTTTTTTTGTTTTTTTCGGGACGAAGGGACAGGGAGGAGATGAGAAGATTGGTTGGTAGTTTTTGTGGACCCAGATTTTAATTTAGGGGACCATATTTAAGGGACTTGTTGGAGGTTACATATTTTTGGTCTTCTATATTCTAGATTGTGTCCTCTAAAAAGTGATTTAGGGGATAAGATTTAGAGGACATTGTTGGAGATGCTCTAAGACCTCGCAGAGGTAAATTCGGTATTTGCTCACTAATAACAGAGGATAAGGGTTTCGTAACAGTTTTTACCTTTCTTGGCCCATTTGATCTGAACAAAGACTCTGGGCTGCGCCGGGCTGCACGCTGCTGCACTTTGACCAAGGCCAGAAACCTGTTGGCTCTTGATAAGACAGAACCTGCAAAATCCAGAATCCTTCGTATGGGCCTGTTTGGCAGAGCTCCACCAACTCCAGATCCATCATAAACAGCTTCACTCTACGAATTTTTACCCAAACGCTCCAGCTCCACGAAATCTGGATCCACCAAAATACTGAATCTAGCTCTAGATTCATGAAATCCATGGAGCACCTCAAGGGATGCTCCACGAAACTTTGTTTCGTACCTACTCGTGGAGTTGGGTGGTAATTACCCACCTTTTGCCACTGGTTACACACCCCATCCTATACCACCATAAAACCCATGGGCAAAACAGGTCATTCCCACCAAAAACTCAGTTTCGTGGATCTGGAGCTGCTGTGCAAGCCAAACAGTTTTGTCTAGCTCCATGGTGGGATCCCAGATTCACGGTGGAGCTGTTTTTGGTGGATCTGCTGCTCCAGATTCATTTTTTCAGTGGTGGAGCTCTGCCAAATAGGCCCTATATCTTTGGCTGTAGTTTTTTTTTCAAATTTAGCTTTACATATTTATTTTTATAAATCTAACCCTGTGTGTCACTTACCACGTTACCATAGCTCGATAGGACCTACCGAGGAACCATTGCTCGATAGGTCCTACCGAGCTACCACACCTCAGCAGGAGGATTACAATGATTAATTTAAGCACGAATAACACTAATTAATCACCTGTCGTGCCCCAGCCGGCTCGACACATTGTCTTGCCAAGTGGTAGCGCAGCAGGTGACACATGTCACTTGCCGCTGCTGCCAAGCTCAATGAGGGAATAGATTTGTAAATACAAACGTTCAAAAGATATATTTTTTAAAAAAAGTAGCTGCCATGCCAAATATACGAAGAACTCCAAAATCTAGGGCCCACTTCAAAAGGCTTCAGCTTTTGGCTTTTTTGTCTTTCACTTCATTTAAGCTAGAAATCAATTAGAATGTGCCGGCTTCTAATTTCGGTTTATTTTGGTTTTTTGGCTTTTCGGCGTTTTGTCTTTCCTTTTTCTTTTTATTCCTTTGCATTATCCGTGACGACATTGTTGAGTGTAATCCTTGTGTGCAAGATTAGCTTTTGCTGTGCTTGGTTAGTTGCTAATTTAGGTGCATGATCACTGCGTGGTTGTGCATGTGTCGGTCTGATTGGAGGCCATGATTTCTTTCCTTGTAAGTGTCTATTTAAGCAAAGCAATAGAGTCTGAAAAGGGGGCCAATTTGACAGCACCAAAACGAGATCGTGTCCTCTGTGCTTGCGTGAATTTGTGTGTTGGCCGTGGGCTCGCCGGCGACGTGATTCGCGTCGTTCATTAGGTGAGTTCCTAACAAGTGGTATTAGAGCTATTTTCGAGCCAGGGCTCGATGGGTGATGAGAAGAAGCCCGCCGACGACACTTCCAAGGATGGCGTCGTGATCCAGAGGGTGATTCGTGAGGTGGGCGGCGGGAGGAGCTACCCCGTCCTCACTAAGACCAATTACTCCGATTGGGCGCTCCTGATGAAGGTGAAATTGAAGGCGCGGGCGCTCTGGAACGTCATTGAGGCCGGCGGTACCGATCAGCAAGAAGAAATGATGGCGCTCGACGCCCTCTGCAGTGCGGTGCCACCAGAGATGGTGTCGTCGATCGCTGATAAGAAGACGGCGAAGGAGGCGTGGGAGGCCATCTCGAAGATGCGGGTCGGTGATGAACGCGTGAAGAAGTCCGCCACGGTGCAGCTCCGGTGGAAGTTCGACTTGGCGGCATTCAACGACGGCGAGACCGTTGAGGACTACACGCTGCGCCTCCAAGGCATGGCGGCGACCCTCGCCACACTAGGCGAGGTGGTGGAGGAGGCCAAGATCATGTAGAAGATCGTCCGCAGCGTGCCATCGCAGCTCAAGCAGATCGTTCTCGTGATCACGACACTGCTCGACGTGTCAACGCTTTCCGTCGCGGATCTGACGGGGCGGTTGAAGGCGGCGGAGGACTCGTTTGAAGAACCGCCGGCGTCGTTGCAGCACGACGGGAGGCTGTACCTCACGGAGGAGGAGTGGGACGCGCGGCGGAAGAAGCGCGAGGCAGAGAACCACTCCGGTGCTGGCTCCGGCAGCAAATCAGCGAGCCGCAAAGGCAGACGCGGCCGCGGGCGCGGAGGCCCGTCGTCAAGTGGGCCGCCGACTCAATCTGGTAAGCCCACTGGTGATGAATGCAGGAGGTGCGGGAAGGTGGGCCATTGGGCCCGTGAGTGCCGCTCGAAGCCCAAGAAGGAGCAGGCCCACATCGCACAAGAAGAGGAAGAAGCCTCGCTGCTGCTTATGAAGGCCTCACCCATTCCCGCAAGCACTTTGCCAGCGCCGCCGCCCCCATCTCCGACGGCAGCGGGCGCCCAGATCCAGCTGAAGGAGGAAAAGGTGTTCGCCCACCTCGGAGAAGAAGAAGACCGCGACGCCAAGACATGGGTCCTGGACACCGGAGCCACCAACCACATGCCTGGGTGTCGGGCGGCGTTCGCAGATCTCAACAAGGAGGTGCTAGGGACGGTGCGTTTCGGCGACGACTCGGTGGCGCAGATCGAGGGCCGAGGGACGGTCGCGTTCGTGTGCAAGACCGGTGAGATTCGATCGTTCTCCGGGGTCTATTTCATTCCCCGGTTGACGACGAACATCGTGAGCACCGGGCAGCTCGACGAGGTCAGGTACAAGATCGACATCGACACCGGAGTCATGCGCATCCGGGAGCCGAGTGGTCGTCTGCTGGCGAAGGTGACGCGCGCGGCGAACCGGTTGTATGTGCTCAACATCAAGATGGCACCTTCGGTTTGCCTGGCGACGCGCGACGATGCAGAGGCCTGGCGATGGCACGCGCGCCTCGGTCATGTGAACATGGCGGCGCTGCGGAAGCTGGCTCGGGAGGAGCTGGCTCGGGGGTTGCCGGAAATCGGCCATGTGGAACGGGTGTGCGAGGCATGCCAGGCCGGGAAGCAGAGACGCACCTCGTTCCCGGCACAAGCAGAGTACCGCGCGCGGGAGCTCCTGGATTTGGTGCATGGTGACCTGTGCGGTCCCATCACGCCGGCAACTCCGAGGGGCAACAAGTACTTCTTGTTGCTGGTGGACGACCTCAGCAGATACATGTGGGTAGCCGCAATTCCTTCCAAGGATCGTGCATCGGCTGCCATCAAGGAGATCCAAGCGCGGGCGAAAGGCGAGTTTGGGGGCAAGATGAGGGCGCTCCGCACCGATCGCGGTGGGGAATTCACCTCCATAGAGTTCGCCGAGTACCGTGCAGCGGAAGGAGTTCATCGCCAACACACCGCGCCCTACAGTCCGCAACAGAACGGCGTGGTCGAACGTCGGAATGGCACGGTGGTGGCGGCGGCAAGAAGCATGCTCAAGGCGAAAGGGCTACCTAGGTGGTTCTGGGGCGAGGCGGTGAGTACTGCGGTGTATGTGCTGAATAGATGCCCGACGAAGAGCGTGGACGGGATGACTCCGTTCGAGGCGTGGCACGGGAAGAAGCCAGCCGTACACCACCTCAAGACGTTCGGCTGCATCGTCTACGTCCGGAACACGACACCTCACCTCAAGAAGCTGGAAGACTGAGGCCACAAGATGATTTCCATCGGCTATGAACGCAGAACAAAAGCGTATCGCGCCTACGACCCCGTCGCGAAGAGCGTCCATATCACGCGGGACGTGGTGTTCGACGGGCAAGCCCAGTGGGACTGGGGCACAGGCGGCGACAGCGGCGCATCTGGCGGGAACGACGACGTCTTCACGGTGGAGTACTCCATCGTAAACTAGGCATCTCCGGTGGCCGAGGACGCCGTCGAGACACCTGGAGCTGCGGTGCCAGAAGGAGAGCTGACACCGCCACCATCGCCACAAGCTGCTAGGGGTGCGACGCCGGGAGGATCAGGTGAGACGCAGGCAGTGGAGTTCGCCTCTCCGCCAGGCGAGAACGGCAACAATCTGGATGCCGACCACGACGAGGAAGCCCCACTTCGATTCCGCAAGATTGACAACATCATCGGACCGGCATCGCCGCTTGGGTTCGCACCACGGGTGCTGGTTGTGGAGGAGCTGCATGCGGTGAGCTCTGACGAACCTGGTTCATTTGCTGAAGCAAAACACAGCCCGAGCTGGAGGAAGGCGATGGTGGAAGAGATGGAGTCCATCGAGGACAACAAGACCTGGTCTCTGGCCGACCTCCCACCTAGCTGCCGGGCGATCGGGTTGAAGTGGGTGTTCAAAGTCAAGAGGGACGAGCACGGGGCGGTGGTCAAGCACAAAGCGCGCCTCGTGGTGAAGGGATACGCACAGCGGCATGGCATCGACTACGATGAAGTGTTCGCGCCGGTGGCGCGGCTGGACTCGGTGCGCCTGCTCATTGCCCTTGCGGCGCACGAGGGGTGGGAGGTGCACCACATGGACGTCAAATCGGCATTCCTAAATGGCGACCTGCAGGAGGAGGTGTACGTAGAGCAGCCGGCTGGATTCGTCATCGCTGGAAAGGAGCACAAGGTGCTCAAGCTGCAGAAGGCATTGTACGGGTTACACAAAGCACCACGAGCCTGGAACGCAAAGCTGGATGACACGCTGGTGTCGCTCGGCTTCAAGAGGAGTCCACGGAGCACGCCATTTACATCAGGCGGACCGGCGACGCACAGCTGGTGGTCGGGGTGTACGTCGATGATCTGGTGATCACCGGAGCCAGCTGTGATGACATCAAGCTGTTCAAGAAGGAGATGGCGGCCGCATTCAAGATGAGTGATCTCGGCCTGCTTCAGTACTACCTCGGCATTGAAGTGAAGCAGAGCGCGAGAGGAATTTCGCTCAGCCAGGGAGCCTACGCCGTCAAGCTTCTGGAGAGAAGAGGTATGACAGGGTGCAATCCCAGTCAGGTGCCCATGGAGACGCGGCTGAAGCTGAGCAAGCAGAGCACTGAGCCGCTGGTGGACACTACTGCCTACAGGAGCATCGTCGGGAGCCTGAGGTACCTTGTTAACACCCACCCTGATCTTGCATTCGCTGTTGGGTATGTGAGCCGGTTCTTGGAGGAGCCACGGGAGGATCATCTTGCAGCAGTAAGGCGAATTCTTTGCTATGTGGCGGGAACCAGAAATTGGGGACTTTGGTTTGGAAGGAAGAAGGAGGATCAGGTACAGCTGACAGGGTTCAGTGATGCTGATTTTGCTGGTGATGTTGATGCTAGGAAAAGCACAACTGGGGTGATCTTTTTCTTGGCCAGCAGTCCAATTACCTGGCAGTCCATGAAGCAAAAGGTTGTGGCTCAATCCAGCTGCGAGGCAGAATATATAGTAGCTGCAAATGCTGCTTGTCAAGCATTGTGGCTCGCTCGAGTGTTAACTGAAGTGCAGGGGTCTACACCAAGCATACCAATGCTGAAGGTGGACAACAAGTCCGCCATTGCTTTGATCAAAAACCCGGTACTCCATGGACAGAGCAAGCACATTGAAGTGAAGTATCACTTAGTCCGGGAGTCCGCAGACAATGGCCTGATCGATGTGGATTTCATCAGGAGTGAAGAGCAACTCGGTGACATTCTGACGAAGCCTCTTGGCAGAGCCAAATTTCACGAGCTTCGCGCCAAGATCGGCCTGTTCGATGTAAATAGCGAGCACAACAAGGCTTAGGAGGAGATTGAGTGTAATCCTTGTGTGCAAGATTAGCTTTTGCTGTGTTTGGTTAGTTGCTAATTTAGGTGCATGATCACTGCGTGATTGTGCATGTGTCGGTCTGATTGGAGGCCATGATTTCTTTCCCTGTAAGTGTCTATTTAAGCAAAGCAATAGAGTCTGAAAGGGGGCCAAGTTTGACAGCACCAAAACGAGATCGTGTCCTCTGTGCTTGCGTGAGTTTGTGTGTTGGCCGTGGGCTCGCCGGCGACGTGATTCGCGTCGTTCATCAGGTGAGTTCCTAACAGACATAGCGTTTTTTCTTTTTTTTAACTTTTTAATTGAATGACCCAAAAAAAACTAATATCCACTACAATATAAGTTTAACTAAAAATTAATAGTCAAAGGTATAAACCAGAAGTTTAAACTCTTAGAAGCGAACCAGTCATTTCCAGGCTTGCAGTTCTGAGAAAGACCCTACTTCCGGCTCTTCTAAAAAAGAACAAAGTCTTCCTGAAAAGAAATTGGTGTGGGACAGGGGGAGCTAGGCAGGTGGATGGATTCGGTTCGGCCGCTGATCGAAGAGACACTGTTACTGTGTTAGTACTCTTTCGATTGAAAGTTGCAACAACCTGAACGTACACCTTCGGACCTTCCTAGGTCCTCAGACTAGGGTTTCTTTCGGAGAACAGCGGTCTTGTACTAGCTCGTGTATAAGTCTAATTATTTTGCACAGCTTCACCATATAGATCTAATCACAGTAGCAGAGTTAAAAATATTTTAATAGGGTATATGATGATTAAGCGCTGGTCGACAACGACCTTGTTATCATACGATACAATGGCCTTAGCGTCCCGGTTGTATAAATAGAACGTTCCAAGCACCTACACTAGCTTGCCGAGCACTACCTTGTATCACTCGACGAGCTGGGCTTTAAGGTTTAAGAAGTTGTTCACCACCATGCCATCGATCATGTGCATGGCTGCCATGGCCTTGTCACACAGCGTCTCGCACCTACGTTGCAGAAGTCAGAGGCCATGATGTTGGTTACCTTTACAGGTGTCAGCATTCCTTGCACGACGTGCGGCTATTGCTCGTCACTTGTGGCTATCTACTCATGAAGCCCGTGCATGGCGACATTGACATCGCAGAGTGAGATTGGCTGTCCACGGGTTATACCGGTCGGAGATGATGCAGCTCGGGTGCAGCTCCAACACTCGCACGTAAGCATTGAATGGGCCAACGAGCTCGTGCAAGACGTTGAAAGAAGGGAAGGATTAGGTTTGGAAATTGAGGTGGGCTAGACCCGCTAGTGAGCTAGTGAGGTGGTTTTGGGCTGTGGAGAGCACAAGCGGAGCGTTCGTTGTGGGATGGGCTTTAAAAAGGGTGCACACCAAACAAGTACTACGAATATGGCCCAAATGTTGAACTGATTTCCTGAAAAAAAATTAATTTTTGGGTGTACCCAGGCACCCCTCCTGCCTCCACCCCTGAATGATCGGATACAATGAAACAAGCATTAGTTGACTTAGGCCATGTTCTTTTATGCGACAGTTGATGACTTTTGGCTGTGTTTCTTGAGACGATGGTGGACGACAAAGACACTAACGCAGATGGTGCACACACTGGCGGACTCGAGAAGCGGCTTGGAGAAGCCGCCCCATTTGTTTCGCCTTTTGGAAAAGCTGAAACCAAAAGTTACCTCAAAAGCCTAAAAGAACAAGGCCTTAGTTTGGTTGCCTTAACATTCAAATCCTTACCGCACACATTACTTTGGTTCATTGGCTACACAGCCTGCATCTGCACTCCCTTCCCAGACTAGGGGTGGCAATGGGGCTGAGGGGATCTGGGAGAAGCCCCAATGGCCCGCCTCGATCCCCACTAGCCCAGCCCAAGCTTAGCCGGGGAGGGGAGGCTACCCCCATCACCGGTCCCCGCAGGGACCTGACCCCCACAGAGATCCTCACGGGGATTAAAAATATGTTATATTATTTTAAAAAATAATAATGACTTTGTTTATTAATTTATAATTATATATATATATATCAAAATATAGTTTTAAAATATATATCCTAGCATATAGATTCAAGGTTTAGTCCAAATATATAAGAAAAAATACGATATTCCATATTATAAAACTATAATCTATTGTATATTTTTTTATTTTTACCGGATCCCCACGAGGAGGCTGACTCCGTCCCTGCCCCGCTAGGCTAGCGAGGCCCATCCTTGTTTTCGCAGGAGGAGATCGCCCCTGCTCTGTCTCTAATGGGGAAATTCCCCGCATGACCTGCTGGACTAAGCTAGTTCTACATGCGTCCTCGTTGGTGGGTTAGAACCATGAAACAATGACTCTTAAAAGTGAAAACAATCTAGTTACATAGAAAAGGGGGTGTTTTTTTTACTATGACTAATGATTTTTGTTTATATTTATCGACACGACGGTGAACAGCAAAAACGTCGATGTGGATGATCCACACAGTTTTAGACTTATAAAACCATTTGAAGAATCCGTTTCACAAGATCATTCATTTTCGAATCAAAAGCAGAAACTAAAAGCCAAAAATAAAGGCTAATCCTTACTCCATTTATCGTAGCAAACAAATACATAGCGCGCGGTGCTCCCTAAGTGGAGAGCCGTTTACTGAACGCGTTATTGGCATAATAAAGCGTGTAGTTCATAACCGTCGTGCAAGCCGCCAACTTCACAAGAGTGACCATTACTATCAGCTTATCGCTTTGATGTAAACGCATTAGTACGCTCGAGCACGATCTGGTCTATAAATTCTAAAGCCAACATCACTCCAACTTCTCCACCGCGTCCCTGAGGAAAAAGAAAAGGAAATGTGTTAGTATGACTGGCATCGGCTCGGGCCAATTATCTGCTGCCTAGTTGACTTCAAATGACTGGCAGGTTATAACGTTCTGTACATGCGGGTTAAGGGCTATAATTTTACTCTGCTAGTGATAACTAATAATCATACTGAATCACCGACAAAAGGTTACAGCAGTTTAACAGTCATCGAATAAGATACTGACAGAAGAACGATCTATTACAGACTCGATGCTTTGACGAAATAAGAAAGCCATTTCTTATATACCACAGGCATGCTTATATTAGTTGTAGCTGATGATTATTGACTAAAAATATATAATAATGACAAAAAAGTAACTTTTAGAAAAAAAGGACGAGCGTAAAGAAAATAAAAGAGATGTACGTAATAGGACAGAGATGAGAGAAGTAAGATACGAGATGTATCTATAACCTTTTATCATATTTTTGGAATAGTGAAACAGCTTCGGGAAGTGGAGCTGCAGGAAGTTGGGTGGCCCTACATCGAAATCTAAGATGGAGTACAGATTAAGTTGTATTATATGCTAATCATCGAAAAAGTAAGCACAAGTAAACGCAAAACAAATAAGAAAGGGATGACCACATGCCCTTGTCGAAGATACCGAACGCGGCCGCAGGGTGCAGCAAGATCTAGGCGACCGACAGGGGCGACCATGTCATTTCATAAAGTGTATTCTTGTGTGTCGGAACTTGGAAGATCAAATTTCTAGTACTCGAAAAGAAAATAACTCTCACCTAAATCGACATAACTCCGATCCTTTTTAGTTACACCGTCACTTGCGAACCCCACCCAGTGTGAGTCCATCTGTCAGTGCCTACGGGACCTAGAAATATTCTCTTATGGACCCACATGTCAGGCTCTGCAAGGCTTCCGCTCCCTCGTACCACGCGGGCCACGCGCACATCCACCTCACCACACTACCCCACCTCACCGGCCGCTTTAAACCGGGGTCGGGGTGGCCTTTCCTCTCACATAAACCCGCGCTTATTTTTTTTTCCTTACCTAATTTCTTTCCTCCTCAGTCCTCCTCCTCCTATTCGCGTCGCTCGCTTGGTTTAGATCCGAGTGCCAAGGCTTTGGGGCTTGGCGGATGCTGCAGACATGGCGGAGGCGGTAGCGTCCGCGGGTGGGTTCGCCACGGCGGCCTCGACCTCCGTCACGCCCGGCCAGGTGAGCCCTAAATCGCGCCTCGATCCAGCGGGCTCTGGTGCGGCATTGCTGCTCCGTGCGAATTATTCACGGGTTTTGGAGGCAATTGGCGCGGGGTTGGCGAGGTGGTTGGGGGATTTGAGGGCGGAGACGGGCGAATGGGATGGGTGAGTTCGCGACGCGGGCGCGCAAGTGCAGGTTTGGTTCTGGGTTTAGGTAATTGCGAGGCAGCGTTGGAGATGGCATGCGTGTGAAATTTTTGACGGGAATTTGCGTCATATTTTGTGTTTTTAACGCTGCTGGTTGTCTAATTTGAGGGATTTTGGGATGATCAGTGAAATGGTTGTGGGCTGTGTCGCGCTTGGTTGCTACGTGTTATTGTTAATGCGACTAGTATTACTCTTAGGTTTTAGGAGTCGGTGGGCATTCTGATAGGAAGGATTAACCTAATATGGGATTGGAAATTGTGGCAAATTTTTTGTGATGAGGATCAAGGGTGGCCATGGCCAGATTACTGCTGTAGTGCTGTGTTTGGAATAGTAGCACCACATCTAGGGTGGAAATTTCATTCAGCTCTGCTGTTAGAAAATTGGTTAATGAGGGCTTAGGGTTTAAGGGTTGGAGATTCCAAAATTGTTATAGCTTGTAGATCTGGATATATCAGACGGTAAGAAGGCCATTAAGATCTGCCAGTGTTGTCTTCGTGGTTGTAATTTCTAAGAAGAGATGCTAAGATTATTGATGCAATGAGAGTGGGTTTAATGGCCAACCCACTTTGTAGATTTGGGCATTCAACCTATTGGAATGATAGCTGGTTTGCTTGTTTTATGATACATGATAATTCCCTGACCTTGGTAGTTGGTGTGAAGTTCAATGGGAAAATTAGTTAGTATGGAGAATTGCTAGTGTTGTGGATTGCAAGAGTACAAGGTGAGCTAACTGGCACCATACCCATCTACTAAAAGTTTAAAGAGCACATTTAGAAGGCTGGGTTGCAACTTGCAAGCCATAATTAAGTATACAAAGTGATGCTATTCTCCCACATGTAGTTATTTTGTTTATTGAAAATACTAGGATTTGTTTTTTTGGGGACTTCAATTATTGGAACTGAGAGAACTTGCTTTGCATTCATGGCAGGTTTCTGCTTTTCTGGGATTTCTTTGGGTTTTCGCAGCCTGGGCATATGCTGAGGTTCTCTTTCATAGGAAGAATGCTGCTTCTCTTAAAGCGTAAGTAAATGTTACTTGATCCTGAGAATCCCAGTACCCTTGATTTTTGTTTTCAAATATGCTAAGGGGTATCTTGTCTTTTAAATTGTTGTCCCAGAAACAGAAATCTCTGCTTGTGTTACAAGAACCATCCCTCAAGATATCTTACTTTTGCAGGGCTTCATGTTCTTTCATCTCAGAATGCCTATTGCACCATTACATGTTGCTTTTAAATGGAACAATAGTATAGTACTGTCATCGCAATAACCTTCTAGAAGGACTCTTATTGGAATTTCTGTTTCTTTGTCTTCGTCAGTAGACACTCAGACGTCAATTTAGCAGTCATGGATAATAGCTCAAACATAGGAGAGGATCAAACAATGTTATTGGAGGAGGGTGGCCAAGCAGCAGGTGCAAAGCCAGTTTATGCTTCTTCCGCATCACAAATGCTCAGGTTGTCTGCGAAGTATAATTTCTCGATGGCATATCAATAAATGTTTTAAGATATCAAGATTCAAAGGCACTGACAAAAATAATTGGTTCCGCAGACTTTTCTTTATGGACCAAACACTTCTTCTGGAGAATCGATTGACACTGAGGGCAATGTAAGCTGCACATCCCGCAATCATCCATACTTCTACAGTTGCATTATTCTGCTGACTGTTTTACTATCATTTGATCAGATCTGAGTTTGGAGGCCATCTGCTTTACTTTTACATATGTGATCGTACAAATCTACTCGGAGAGTCTGTGAAGGTGCTGTTTTGCTGATACTTATTAGAAATCTATGTCCACATCTAAATACTAGTTGCAATAATATATATTTATATGATATATTATCTAGTGTAAATAGCTTTTAGATTCTAGGCTTGCTGATGCTTTAATATGTTATTCTTGTGCTAAATTTTGGCTATGTGCCTATGTGACATATTGGTAAAATTCCCATTCTTTAGAGCATGTCAGCTTTACTCACTTTTTTAGATTAATGCAAAATAGCTGAAACTGCATAGAAGGTGCATGCATAATGTGTCATTTTTTAGGGGGTGGCTATGGTACATACAACTTTTATTTGCAAAATAGTTTAAAACTTTTTTCTCCCTCACTATTTTTCCAACTTCCCACCACTCCCACATGTAGGATGATTAGTGGATGGTGGGAAAAGTGTATGTGAAGTGTATAATCTATACACATGTACCATAAGTCCATAATCTCGCTCTCTTTTTTTATGTATAACTTTCTAACTTTTTTTGGGTATCCTGTATCTGCAGAATTACAGCCGAGATCTGTTCCTTTTCCTCTACTTTCTTCTTATTATCGTAGCAGTTATGACTTCATTCAAGGTCCACCAAGACAAGTCAGCATTCACAGGAAAATCTATACTGTATTTGAATAGGCATCAAACTGAAGAATGGAAGGGTTTGATGCAGGTGGTTTTCATACTTATCTTCCTTTTAGCATCTTTCCGGGCTATTATGCTAGCTGCCAAACATGCATGAACTCTAATGTATCAGAACTATGCAAAGAGAATGTATATATATTCAATTATAAGCACCTTTTTTTTTTGTCTTGCACTGCTTAGTTGTATACTTCCATTTCCTTCACTTCTGGACCTCTCTTAGTTGTAAGCTGATTAGTCAAGAGCATCCATTTGCAGTCAGCAAGGTTTTGATCTCTGTCCTAGCTCTAGCATAGCACCAGTTTTCAGCATTGCTTTGTCTAATTTCCAGGTGCTGTTCTTGATGTACCACTACTTCAATGCTAAAGAGATCTACAATGCAATTCGTGTGTTCATTGCTGCATATGTCTGGATGACTGGATTTGGTAACTTCTCCTACTATTATGTGCGGAAGGATTTCAGTCTTGCACGATTTGCTCAGGTGCGTTCTTAATTAGTCCCACTGTTGCTTTTTATCTGTAGAACTTCCCTGACATAGTTGCACCTTCAACAGATGATGTGGCGCCTCAATTTCTTTGTGGCATTCTGTTGCATTGTCCTAAATGATGACTATACACTCTATTATATCTGCCCTATGCACACCCTTTTTACCCTCATGGTTTATGGTGCTCTTGGTATTCTGAACAAATATAATGAGATTGGATCAGTGATCGCTATAAAATTTGTCATGTGCTTATTGGTAGTTATCCTGATATGGGAAATCCCAGGTGTCTTTGAGATAGTCTGGAGCCCATTCACGTTTCTTCTAGGTCAGTGTTTCTTTGGAAGCCTTTAGTGATTTTGATGTTCTATGCATTTTTTCTTCTATAAAGATGAACAATGTTATTTGCCTTGTGTGCAGGCTATACTGATCCTTCTAAACCAGATCTCCCCCTGTTGCATGAGTGGCAATTCCGATCTGGACTGGATCGTTACATATGGATTGTGGGAATGCTATATGCTTATTACCATCCAACTGTATGTTTCCTTCCACTTGTTTTTATGTAGTATACTAATGTAGCTGTTCTGCATCTTTAGATTTAGAGAAAGTTTGAATTATCATCAGAATTGTTCAATAAAATACCATCTATGTCACAGGTTGAGAAATGGATGGAAAAACTTGAAGAAGCTGAAACAAGAACTAAACTCTATATTAAGGCCTCTATAGTTACAGTTTCTTTAACGGTAATTACCAAACAACTGCAACAAATTGTTTATTACACATCCATCATTTGATATGATCAGCTTGTTGCATGGTGATCACAGGCTGGGTATTTGTGGTACGAGTACATTTATAAGCTGGACAAGATTACCTACAATAAATACCATCCCTATACTTCCTGGATCCCCATAACGTATGTATCTTTCCATTTCAATATATTGTTTATATCCATTGGTATATATTGTGTTTAAATCGAATGGTATAGTGCAAAATCTGATATTGCTCCATTTTTGTTGTACTCAAAAAGTGTCTACATCTGCCTACGCAACTTCACTCAAGAATTCCGGAGCTGCTCTCTCACGCTATTCGCGTAAGTTTCGTTTTTGTGAAACATATTCCATTTTTTTATGACTGGAATTTATGCTAATATTTGGTGAATATGCGACTAATTTATTTGTTCATTTGTCTGTGCTAGTTGGCTGGGGAAGATTACACTAGAAACATATATATCTCAGTTCCATATCTGGCTCAGGTAACCATCTGCTGTTTCTCTTCACAATACTCTTGGTCCTGCCATTTGTGCTACCGGAAAATTTCCTCCAGATTGTCAATAACTGAAAATTATCTTGTTTACTTTGATGACTCGCGCAGATCAAGGGTACCCAATGGGCAACCCAAATGGCTGTTGACAATAATCCCAGATTACCCACTGCTCAACTTCATGCTCACTACTGCTATATATGTTGCGGTATGTAGATCTTCCCTATGTAAGATGTTGAAGAGGTTAGTCCGTGCAGCAACTTGCTTATGTTACCATGTATTCCCGCAGGTTTCCTATAGGCTCTTCGAATTGACTAATACTTTGAAGATAGCATTTGTACCAAGCCGTGACAACAAGCGCCTCTCGTACAATTTTGTCGCAGGAACTGCCATTTCAGTCGCACTATACTCAGTATCATTTGTTCTAGTTAGCATTGCAGGATATTAGCAAAACTTGTGCGTGTTTTTTTTTCTGGTTGGCATTTTAGGGTATCAGCAACGCTAGTTCGACTGTCGGTGAGAGCAAATTCAACAGGCGAACCACCATGCACAGCCCAGAAACTGCCATTTCCTTCACCCTGAGCTTCAAGGTTTTATTTGGGTTCGATGGTGAAATGGGAGTCGTGATGCGCAAGAACAGATATCTTGAAGTGTAAAATACTAGCTATGTAGGCGTGGCGCCACGCCACGCCAGCCACCGTGTGGACCGAAGTAAAAGAGACGATAATTCGCAGGGAGTCTCGTAAAAAAATCAAGGACAGATGCGTAATTTCGGAAAAATCAAAGGGTTTTTTGTAAAAATTCGAGGACATGTAAGGACCTGTATGTAAGTAAATAAGGACCTATACGTAATTTTGGGAACCCGCGGGGCGCAATCCAAAAATTTTTTTGAAGAAAAAAACTTGCAGGGACCTTTTCGCGAGGAAAAAGGACCTTTACGTAATTTTTGAAAAGTCGGAGGAAAGTGCCTCCCCCGGCCGTACGCGAATTCCGCCCGCCACGCGCCGGCCGGGGGAGCGAGGCGGGCGACGTGGCTAGCCTCAGCGCGCAGGAACTCCCCCGGAAATGTTTTGGGTATGATATCAATGAGCCCCAAGCCGGAATATGATAAAGCCGATATATGCCTGTAAAGCAGTTGAAATGCGTACTGTAAGTGAGCACGTCGGCTGTCAAAATCAGAAGAAAAAAAATGTTTGTGTTGTGGCTACAGACCAAACAGAGAGAGATGGTAGTGGAGAGTGATGAAGATGAATGTAATGGCCTGGTTGCTTCCCATGGCTTGTACTCATATATATATACACATGAGTGCTTTTACAGTTATGCCCTTACATCTGGTTATCCCCTCTGGGGGCAGTTATGTTATTACACATGTCCTATTCTGGGCCTTATAATCTCCTACCAGGCTTGCTGGGCTTAGGTGGGGGCCACCCCTACGACAGGAGCCTCTCATGGTGAAGGGCTTCACAGGGTCGAAGCCATGCTGCCGAGTCCTTTGCCCCCCTCCGTCCCCTGCGGCCTGTGAATTTCGCCAAGCTTGTGGCTGGGGAGTCTGAGATCTGGGATGGAAGGCGCCTTATTGCAGCAGACACGCGCGCTCCGTCGTAGGCGCACACGCTCCGTCCCCTATCCTCCGAACGGGTGGCAGCGGAGGCTGGCGCCCGAGTCGAAGCCGAGGCACGCGCGCTCCGTCCCCTACCCCTCGAATGGGTGGCAGCGGAGGCTGGCGCCTAGCTCGACGTAGACGCGCAGCGGAGGCTGGCGCCTAGTTCGAAGTAGACGTGCACGCGCTCCGTCCCCTACCCTTCGAACGGGTGGCAGCGGAGGCTGGCGCCTAGTTCGAAGTAGACGCGCACGCGCTCCGTCCCCTACCCTTCGAACGGGTGGCAGCGGAGGCTGGCGCCTAAGTCGAAGCCGAGGCGCGCGCGCGCTCCGTCCCCTACCCCTCGAACGGGTGGCAGCGGAGGCTGGCGCCTAAGTCGAAGCCGAGGCGCGCTCGCTCCGTCCCCTACCCCTCGAACGGGTGGCAGCGGAGGCTGGCGCCTAAGTCGAAGCCGAGGCGCGCTCGCGCTCCGTCCCCTACCCCTCGAACGGGTGGCAGCGGAGGCTGGCGCCTAAGTCGAAGCCGAGGCGCGCTCGCTCCGTCCCCTACCCTTCGAACGGGTGGCAGCGGAGGCTGGCGCCTAAGTCGAAGCCGAGGTGCGCTCGCTCCGTCCCCTACCCCTCGAACGGGTGGCAGCGGAGGCTGGCGCCTAGCTCGAAGTAGACGCGCGCTCTGTTCCCTACCCTTCGAACGGGTGGCAGCGGAGGCTGGCGCCTAGTTCGAAGTAGACGCACACGCGCTCCGTCCCCTACCCTTCGAACGGGTGGCAGCGGAGGCTGGCTCCTAAGTCGAAGTAGACGCGCGCGCTCCGTCCCCGCGCTGAGATTGGAGCTTGGCGCTGGTATGGTTGCGCTCCGGGGCTGTTGTGACCTTGCAGTCTGGTAGTGCGCTTTTAATGGCGGTTGGAATCACGCCGACGCCTGGCCTGGCAGAAGTCAGGCTGTCGCGTCGTGCAGTCTGCCATTCTACAGGTGGGGCACGTGGCGGCTCACGACTGGCGCGCCGTGGGATGTGGGCGGTTACGTGACCGCGGCCATTCGCCTCTTCTCCCGAGAAGTTGGACGCGTGTTGAAGGCGTGGGGGCGTTGTGTGCTGGTTGGCCACCTACCCGGCGCGGCCCGCTAGGCCCCGGCGGTTCTTCTTTCCAAATCTTGGGCAGTCGAATCGCTGCGAATTTGAACTGTCTGTGCGTTGAGCCGTGTGACAGGCGAGCGGTCTTTATAAGGTGCTAGTGTTGAGGTGGAGGCACCCTTTCTTGCTTGGCTTTTTGATCTGCCGCCTTGCTTCCGCCCGTGCTAATTGTCGCACCAGTTGCTCCCTTCCCTGCTTCTTCTTCCCTTGTCGTGAAGAGCGATGGCTAGCCACGACGACGCCACCTACCATCCCCGCAGCGGTTCCTTGCCTAGCCAGGGCGAGGTGTCCCATCCTTCCAAGGAGTACAAACTGGTGCCGCGGGGGAGCTCGCGTGCCAACAAGTGGTGGAACGCCATGGAGCACTCGGGAGGCTGCTGCTCCCGTGTGCTGGAGAAGAGCCGCATGACTGAAGGGATGCTGCAGCGACTCGTGGATGAGGGGAAGATCGTGGATCGCAATGGGGCTCGCCTACCCCGCCGGGACGAGACGGAGCCGAAGCCCGGGGCAATGGAGGCGATCGTTTTTGTCGCGTTCTTCGATGCCGGCCTTCGAATGCCCTGCACGTTGTTCGTGGGCGAAGTCCTGCGGGCCTACAAGTTGGAGCTAGCCCAGTTGACGCCCCACGCGATATTCCGCCTAGCTGTCTTCACGTGGGCGATGCGGACAGAGGGGTGGCATCCCAGCGCGAGCTTATTCGCCACCCTGCACGACGCACAGTGTCGACCCAGAAAGGTTAACGGGGCGATGTCCAACTTCGGCGGTGTGGACTTCGTGCTCCGGGCGTCATGCGCGACGTTGTTCCCTGTGCCAGCCTCGTCGGGGCAATGGGCGTCCGGCTGGACTCGGCGGTGGTTCTATTACACCGTGACCGACAAGAGCGGAATGCAGTGTCGAGGTGGGCCGATCTCGTTTAACAGTACGCCGAGTCTGAAGGCGGAGATCGATGACACGCGAAAGCTACAGAGTCTTGTCGGTGTCGCCCGTCGAATGAGCGTGCGCGACCTAGCCAAGGAGTTCGCAATGTATGGGGCGGCGCCACTCTCCTCCCGGGGGAAGTATGTTGGACAGAACGGCCCCCGCGAGGACGGGTTTGAGCCATCCGTATCTCGCCTGCTTCCGCCCTCCGCTCCTTGTAAGTCGCCCAGCACGCTTTACTCGCGCCGTTGTGCCTGTTTGGTTTCCGCCTGGCTGACGTGATCTCCTGCGCAGTGCCTCGGCTAGAAGATGCGGAGCACGCGGTTGCGGCGCTCCTCGGCCCGTACACGCTTAAGGAGCACCAGGCTCGGGAGGCCGCAGTCAAGGCGGCTAAGCAGGGGCGGGTAAACCGCACCTGCGAGGCTGTGGGCATTACCATGCCCGAGCGCGCGGTGCCGGAAGAGCTTCCCACCGGGACTCCGGGCGCTCAGGACGGCGATAGCCCTACGGGGGTGTTATCGTCGCGACGCCGGGCTCGTTCCCCGGCTGCCGTATGCGACCCGGCAGCCCCCCCGGCGGCTAGCGCAGCTGAAACGGGGCGTGCGACCGGCGGTGGGCCTGGCCATACTGCCTCGGAAGGGCGCGCCGCCTCGGATCCCCCGGCACCTTCTGCCGACGCCCACGAGCCCGTGCTCGGGCTCGCGGCCATCGCTGAGTTGGAACTCGTCAATCCGGGGGGTGGCGTCATTCCTGGCGAAAAAACCACGGTTGAAGGTGCGCTATCAACCGCAGCAGCCGACGAGGGCGCGCCCCCTACAGAGGAAACCGTGGGGGCGACGGTAACCGGAGCTGGTGCTGCCGTGGAAGAATCGCCTGTGCCACCGCAGGCGAAACGCCCTCGGACTCAGTCCCCGCCGCCCGCGAGGGGTCGATACGCCGTTGCGGGGCCTTGCCGCGGGATTACGGCGTCTGGCGCGGCCGGGAGGACCTTCTCCCCGACCGTCGAGGCGCCCGCCTCCCCCTGGGTGGTCGAACCAGCGCCACTTCCTACCGCGATGAGGGGCGCAGGAGGTAGGCGTGAGTCCCTTTCTTCACTTGACTTCGCGAGACTTTCTCCGATCTGCTCGCTCATTCTGCCAACATCAGACGAGACGAAGTCTCCCGGACGCGGCGAAGGATCGAGCAGTGGAGGTATGCGCGAAGTCGGAAGCCTTGTGCAGGGTGCCCCGCAGGTGTCCGCCGTTGCTGATGTGGCGGTGGCCTCGGCAAATCCTGGTGCGTTGGGGCCGGGGCTCGCTCGCTCGGACTTCCTCCCTCGCTCGGAGATATTTTGCGACCTCACCGCCGCCACAGAGCGGGCCGACAACGGCCTCGACCGAGAGATGTTGTCGTCATGCGAGGGGGACCTCCTAGCGCTCGCGCTGCAGGCCTCCGAGATGAGGGTAAATATGTGCGCTTCCGCTTTGTAAGGTACTGCTGGACGCCTGCTGATTTGTTGTTTTTGCCAGACACTTGCCCTCAGCCGGTCCTTTGACGAGGCCCGCGTTCGGGAGCGGAGGGCTCTGGAAGCCAGCCTTCGTGAAGCAAGCAATGCCCTCGCCGCGAAGGATGAAGAACTTCGCGCGCTGGAGGGCGCCATGGCGGCCGCGGAACTCGAGGCCACGGAAGCCAAGTGTGCCGCGGCTGAGGAGCGTGCCGCCTTCGTGCAGCAGATCGCCGTCCTGGAAAGCAAGAACGCCCAGCTGGTGGAGTTTGCTGCCGAGAATAGCCGCACCCTGGAAAATGCGTCCACGTTGGCGTGGCGGGCCATGGAGTCTCTGAACCAGGCCCTCCGAGATCTGTGCATCAGAGTGCCAGACACTACGCACGGGCCGGAAGCCCTGTCGGAGACGCTCGGGCTGATTGAGGAGGGGGCCGGCGTTGCTCTTCGTGGCGCCAGAACGTTCGGCGAGCACTGCGGTTACGTTGGTGCGTGCTTCGCCCTCGCCCTGCTTCACACTCGTGGGTGTAGACATACCCATGAGCTAGCAAATCCTCAACTGGATCTTCCCGACCGACCAGAGGTCCTGTCGGACGCCATCCGCTCCATCGGGCCTAGCATGCAGAACTTCCATCAACGGATCTGGGGCGGCTTTGGGGAAGGTGCAGCGAGGGTCGCCGTGCAGCAGACGCTGCATGGGGAGGGGGACCTCCTCCAGTGGCTCGAAAGAGTCCTTCAGCGTCACGGCGATGGCGGCGCGGGTTCGTCCGCACCGCGCTAAGGCTGAGCGTTGATCGGGTAGGGCAGGGGGATGATGTACTGGTTCTTACGTTTGTAACCATGTAACCCCTTTGCTTTTGCAATGAATCCGAGTAGTACCTTATTCTTGGCGCTACCTGCCGCCGAACGTGAAGGGGAGAAGACCTCCGCACCTTGTTTATACTCCGTAGAGCGCGCAGGGAGGGCATCCGCGTCTTATTCAAAGTCCGGAGACTTGCGCGTGCGGAGGCGGACCTTGATGCTACGACTTGCTTTATAGTCCGGAGACTCGCGCGTGCGGAGGCGGACCTCAACGCTACGTCTTATTTATAGTCCGTAGACTGTCGCGTGCGGAGCTAGGCTCGACGCTACGTCTTATTTAAAGTCCGTAGACTGGTGCGTGCGGAGCTAGGCTCGACGCTACGTCTTATTTATACTCCGTAGAGTGCGCGCGTGCGGAGGCGGACCTCGACGCTACGACTTCCTTTATAGTCCGGAGACTCGCGCGTGCGGAGACGGACCTCAATGCTACGTCTTATTTAAAGTCCGTAGACTGGTGCGTGCGGAGGCGGACCTCGACGCTACGACTTCCTTTATAGTCCGGAGACTCGCGCGTGCGGAGGCGGACCTCAACGCTACGTCTTATTTAAAGTCCGTAGACTGGTGCATGCGGAGGCGGACCTCGACGCTACGACTTCCTTTATAGTCCGGAGACTCGCGCGTGCGGAGGCGGACCTCAACGCTACGTCTTATTTAAAGTCCGTAGACTAGTGCGTGCGGAGCTAGGCTCGACGCTACGACTTCCTTTATAGTCCGGAGACTCACGCGTGCGGAGGCGGACCTCAACACTACGTCTTATTTAAAGTCCGCAGACTAGTGCGTGCGGAGCTAGGCTCGACGCTACGTCTTATTTATAGTCCGTAGACTGTCGCGTGCGGAGCTAGGCTCGACGCTACGTCTTATTTAAAGTCCGTAGACTGGTGCGTGCGGAGCTAGGCTCGACGCTACGTCTTATTTATACTCCGTAGAGTGCGCGCGGAGGCGTCCCCCCGCTGCGTCTTATTTATACTCCGTAGAGTGCGTGCGGAGGCGGACCTCGACGCTACGTCTTATTTAAAGTCCGTGGACTGGTGCGTGCGGAGCTAGGCTCGACGCTACGTCTTATTTATAGTTCGTAGACTCGCGCGTGCGGAGGCAAACCTCGACGCTACGGCTTATTTAAAGTCCGTGGACTAATGCGTGCGGAGGCGGACCTCGACGCTACGTCTTACTTTATAGTCCGGAGACTCGCGCGTGCGGAGCTAAGCTCGACGCTACGTCTTATTTAGAGTCCGTGGACTAGTGCGTGCGGAGGTGGACCTCGACGCTACGTCTTACTTTATAGTCCGGAGACTCGCGCGTGCGGAGCTAAGCTCGACGCTACGTCTTATTTAGAGTCCGTGGACTAGTGCGTGCGGAGGCGGACCTCGACGCTACGTCTTACTTTATAGTCCGGAGACTCGCACGTGCGGAGCTAGGCTCGACGCTACGTCTTATTTAAAGTCCGTAGACTAGTGCGTGCGGAGCTAGGCTCGACGCTACGTCTTATTTATAGTCCGTAGACTGTCGCGTGCGGAGCTAGGCTCGACGCTACGTCTTATTTAAAGTCCGTAGACTGGTGCGTGCGGAGCTAGGCTCGACGCTACGTCTTATTTATACTCCGTAGAGTGCGCGCGGAGGCGTCCCCCCGCTGCGTCTTATTTATACTCCGTAGAGTGCGTGCGGAGGCGGACCTCGACGCTACGTCTTATTTATAGTCCGTAGACTCGCGCGTGCGGAGCTAGGCTCGACGCTACGTCTTATTTAAAGTCCGTGGACTTTGTTCTGCTCAGCGCGGACAGGGGATGCTTTGGGAACAGCAACCTTTATTGAACTCCCGTTTGCGCGGGCGAGCATCGCATAACAAAGGACTGGTGGCTCTACGCTTGCTGTCCTGCTTCTAGGCGTAGTACCGCCGCAACCTGTCCGCGTTCCATGTGTGCCGGAGGGCTCGAGCGTGGCGAGGCGGTACGCCCCCTTCGGCAATGCCTCCAGCACGATGTACGGGCCTTCCCACTTGGACTCCAGCTTGCCAACAGTCTCCGCCTGGAGCGCTACTCTGAGAACTAGATCCCCAGGCTTGAACCCCCGCGGGCATATAGAGCGGTCCCGAGCACGTATTGTCTGTCGCGCGTACTTCTCAACATGGTGGGCTGCATCTGCCCGTATCTCGTCGAGGAGGTCCAAGGACACACGGCGCTCCTCTTCGGGCGCTTGGACGAGGACCCTCCGCGAGCCGGCCTTGATTTCCTCGGGCGTCACCGCCTCATCGCCGAAAAGGAGCCTGAACGGCGTAAATCCCATCGGGCGCGTTACCGTTGTGCGAAGAGACCACAGAACGCTGTGAAGCTCGCTTGGCCACTTGCCCTTCGACAATCCGACCAGGTGCTTTTTGATGGCGGCGGAGATGGCGCCATTCGCCCGTTCGATCGCCCCGTTGGACTGGGGATGCCCTACCGAGGTGAATCGGAGGGTGATGCCCATGCTTTCACAATAGTCTTTGAAAAGGGTGGCGTCGAACTGCAGGCCATTGTCGACCGTGAGCTCCTGGGGCACGCCGAAGCGACATATGATGCTTTGCCATAGGAAGCGCTGTATGGCCGCAGAAGTTACCTTGGCCAGGGCAACCGCTTCCGGCCATCTGGAAAAATACTCCAGCGCGACTACCACGAACCGGAGGTCCCCTGGAGCTCGGGCAAGTGGTCCTACTATGTCGAGGCCCCAGCGTGCCAGTGGCCACACCGGGGGAATGGGGTTGAGGCTCGTCGGGGGGCCTACGGACGATGCGCGCCATCCACTGGCACCCTTGGCACCGACGGACGAGGTCCTGGGCGTCGGTGGTGGCGGTTGGCCAGTAAAAGCCTTCCCTGAACGCCTTGCCGACCAACGACCTCGGCGCCAGGTGGGATCCGCACACGCCCGCGTGGATCTCCGCCAGGAGCTCCTTTCCCCCTTCTGTCGAGAGGCAGCGCAGGAGCGGTGCGCAAACCCCCCTCTTGTAGAGTATCCCTTCGAACACCTGGAAGGACCTTGCGCGGTGCTGCAAGCGTCGAAGCTCGGCGGGGTCGTCGGGCTCGGCGATGCCTTGCAAGAAATTGAAGATGGGCTCTCGCCAATCACCTGGCCGGGCTATGCGGTGGACGAGTGCCGCGTCCCGGTTGTCTTGCGCGATGGCCGCCTGCGCCAGTATCTCGTAAAACGCCCCCTCAGGGGGGCAGTTGCTGGATGGCCGCCTTAGCGAGGGCATCGGCCTGCTCGTTCTCCGCGCGGGGGATGGCCTTGACGGTGACGCCCAAAAAGTGCCTTTCCCTCGCCCTCACGGCCGCGAGGTACTTGGCCAACTCAGGGTCCTTGGCTTGATATGACTGTCCACATGACCAGCCACCAAGCGCGAGTCGGTGCGGACTAGCACCCGTCTCGCGCCAACTGCCTTGAGCTTCGCCAGGCCGAAGAGCAGCGTCTCGTATTCAGCCGTGTTGTTGGTGGCGGGGAAGGCAAGGCGCGCCAAGTATAACAAACGCTGCCCCTCAGGCGTGACGACCACCGCCCCTACGCCTGCGCCGGCGACGCCGTACGCGCCGTCGATTGTGAGTGTCCAGACGGGGTCATCGTGCGTCTGGACGGGTTGGGCCGGCGGGGTCCATTCGGCGAGAAAATCCGCAAGGACTTGGGATTTGATTGTCGTTCGCGAAGCATACGTCAAGGAGAAGGGAGCGAGCTCGGCAGCCCATTTGCCGATGCGCCCTGTGGACTCCTTATTGTGTAGCATCTCTGCCAGGGGGAACGAGGAAGGCACTGTGATCGGGTGGGCCAAGAAATAATGCCGAAGCTTCCTGGAGGCCATTAACAACGCGTAGGCGAGCTTCTCAAATTCCGTGTATCTTGTCTTGGCACCTTGGAGGGCTTCGGAGACAAAGTAGACGGGCCGCTGCATGGCGCCTTCCTCGAAGACGAGGACGGCGCTGACCGCGGTGGCTGACGCGGCCAGATAGAGCAGGAGGGGAGCCTCTGGTGCTGGGGCGACCAGCGTGGAGAGGCTGGCCAGGTGCTCCTTGAGCTCGTTGAAGGCCTTCGCGCAATCTCCGTCCCAACGAAATCCGTCGCACCCGCGGAGCGTCTTGAAAAATGGCAAGCCCCGTTCCGCCGCCCTGGATAGGAAGCGGCTTAGTGTTGCCATGCGGCCCGCCAGCCTCTGGACCTCCCGCGTAGTCTTGGGTGGCTCCATACCCAGGATGGCGTCTACTTTGTCAGGGTTCGCCTGGATGCCCCGTCCGGAGACGAGGAAACCCAGGAGCTTGCCCGCATGCACCCCGAAGACACATTTGTCGGGGTTGAGCTTGATGCCCGCCTTCCGGAGGTTGTCAAAGGTCTCCTGGAGGTCCCTGCCATGCAGAGCAAGCTGCCGAGTTTTGACCACCACGTCATCGACATAAGCCTCGACGTTCCTCCCGAGTTGGGTGGCCAGGGCAATAGCGACGAGGCGGGTGAAGGTAGCGCCGTCGTTCTTCAGGCCAAAGGGCATTCTGACGAAGTAGAACGTCCCAAGTGGTGTGATGAAACTGGTCTTCTCTTCGTCGTCTTCGGCCATGTATACCTGGTGATAGCCAGAATAGGCGTCCAGGAAACTCATGAGTTCGCACCCCGCAGTGGCGTCGACCAGCTGATCGATGCGCGGCAAGGGGTAATTGTCCTTCGGGCACGCCTTGTTGAGTGCTGTGAAGTCGATGCACATGCGCCAGGCCCCGCTGGCCTTTTTGACTAGCACCGGGTTAGCGAGCCACTCTGGGTGGTGGACCTCGCGGATGACCCCAGCACGAAGAAGCTTCGCGACCTCGGTTTTGGCCGCCTGCTGCCGATCCATTGACATACGCCGAAGCCTTTGCTTGACCGGCTTGGCGTCGGGGCGGACCGCCAAGCGATGCTCGATTACTGCTCGATCTACGCCCTTGATGTCCTCCGGGGACCATGCGAAAATGTCAACGTTGTTCTGAAGCACTCGGAGCAGATCCCGTTCAACCCCTGGTGGGAGCCCCTCGCCGATGGACACAAACTGCCCCTCCGCTTGGAGTGGCACCTTCTTGACTCCGCCCTCGGGCCGAGGCTTGGGCGTCCATCCGGGGGCGGAGGGCCCGTCGCCGCGCGCACCGGAGAGGGCATGCACCGGGCGATGCGGAACGTGGCTGCCGACCTCGGCCCGTCTGGCCAGGTCCTGATCGCCGAAGACGGTGATAACACCCTCCGGGCCCGGGAGCTTCACACACAAAAACGCGTAGTGTGGGATCACCTCGAAAGAGTTGATAGCGGGCCGACCCAGTATGGCGTTGTAGGGATGCGAGATATCGACGACGTCGAAGACGACATGCTCGGTCCGGATGTTACCCTTGTTGCCCTCCTGACGGAAAGTGACCGGAAGGGACACGTGCCCCAAGGCCTGCAGCGGTTGACCCCCGAAACCTTGAAGTGGAGCTCCTGGCTGCTCTAGCCGGCTTCGTGGGATCCCCATACGGTCGAGGGCCTCTGCGAACAAGATATTCGCGGAGCTGCCCCCGTCAATAAGGACGCGCCTGACGTCACAACGTGCTATGTGGGCCTGGATGACTAGGGGGTCTTGGTGAGGGTACTCCACGCCCCGGGCGTCGTTCAAGTCGAAGGTGATGTTGCGGGGCGGCATCCACAGTTGCGGCTGCTCCCCGGGAGCTTTTAAGGAGGAGCCTCCGGTGATGACGTTGACGGTGCGATGCTGCGCGCCCTCCATTGGGGGCGGAGCCCGAGACCCGGCCGTCACCCCCCGCAGCTCCATGACTGCAGCGCATGCCCTTGTGTAATGATCGCTGTAGCCGTGCACCTCGCACCACTTGCCATAGTGCAGGAGCTTTTGTTCTGCTTGGGGTTGGCCGCTGTAATCGAGTCCGCCTTCCGACCCCCGGTCTCCCCTCCGTGAGGCGGGGTCGGGTCCTCGGTGGGTGCCCTCGGTGTCGCGGACATGATGGGCCGCCTGTGTCCTGCGCTGGCGGCGCCGAGGCTTACGCCCGCTCCTTGAAGAGCCTTCCTGTACTTCGGTGTCGCCACCTCGGGGAGGGCCTCCGCGAGGTTCTCGGCCGCGACCCTGCTTCGATGGGGGCCCACCCGCCCCCGCCTCGCGCGGGGGCGCTCCCCCTGGACGAGGTCGAGGGCGGTGATGCTGCGTCTTCGCGCATCCTCCTCCGCCCGCGCATACTCGTCCATTTTGTTGAAGAGCTTGACGACCGTCTTGATTGGCCTCCGCGCGTTGTACTCGGCCATCGGGCCCGGACGAAGGGCCTGTATGGCTGCATTAACGACGGTGGTTTCATTAATGTCGTTCACCTGGCATCGAATCTTGGCGAAGCGCTGGAAGTAGTCCCGGAGCTTCTCCGAGGGTCCTTGCTTCACAGCGAAGAGCTGGTCCGCATCGATTCGCTCGACATAGTTTCCTTGGAAGTTGCTTTGAAGGCGGTCGCGAAGCTGCTCCCACGCGTAGATGGAGCCCGGCTCTATGGTAAAAAACCAAGAGAGGGCCACTCCTTGCAGCGCGAGGGGGAGTCCCTTCGCCTTCGCGGTGTCATCTCCGCCCGCGGCCTCGATCGTGGTTTCGTACACGCGCACGAACTCGCGAGGATCCGTGTCGCCTTTGTACGGGTTGGTGACGCTAGGGAACTTGAAGTCTTCGGGCCACGCCGCCTGCTGCAGCCCCGCCGAAAACGGGGACTCCGGATCTACGCGCCTCAACAGCACACGGCTGGACGTGGGGGCTTCGCGGCTGTCCGCCTTCTCCGGCGCAGGCTCGGGCGCGAGTACTGGCGCGACCTGCTGGCTCCGAGCCTCTTGTATATCGCGGACGGCTCCGCGAAGGTCTCCTAGTTCCCGCTGGAACGCGTTAAGGGCTGCTAGTAGGACGCTTTCCACCACAGGTGTTGTCGGGTCCGCCGGAACGCCCAGCGGACGGGTCGGCGCAGGGACCATCACCTCGCGAGCTCCAGATCCGCCGGATGGTTCGCTGCGGTTATCCCCGGCCGTCTGATCCGCGCTACCGGTGAGGGTGGCGGGGGCTGTCGCCGCAGTACCCGCGACGGGGTTGGATGTCGTTGTAGCGGTGCCGGCGGGGTCGGTCGTTGTAGCGCGAGCGCCGATGCCCGCGACCACTGCGCTTACGCCACCGCCGACTCCTTCGGCGGCCGATGCCGAAGCCCCGGTATTCACGCGCCGCTCCGGCCCAGCCGTCTTCTTTCCCTTCGCCGCCGCTGGTGAAGCTTTTTTCGGTGCCATCCTTCTTCTTCGGCCTTCAGGCTTGTCCTCGTCCTCCCCACGGACGGCGCCAACTGTTGTGGCTACAGACCAAACAGAGAGAGATGGTAGTGGAGAGTGATGAAGATGAATGTAATGGCCTGGTTGCTCCCCATGGCTTGTACTCATATATATATATACACATGAGTGCTTTTACAGTTATGCCCTTACATCTGGTTATCCCCTCTGGGGGTAGTTATGTCATTACACATGTCCTATTCTGGGCCTTATAATCTCCTACCAGGCCTGCTGGGCTTAGGTGGGGGCCACCCCTACGACAGTTTGGGTTGAACACTTGAGACAGAACAGTGATAATAAGTTGCACGGATATTGATTCCATTTTTTTTTCGTTCAACCCAGAAGGGTGATACAAGGATAAATAGTTCATATCGATGACTACTATTATTGTAAACCAGTTGCAGAGAAGACTCCGATATGGCGTCCGTATATCATCGATATCAGAAACGCAACTCAACCCTGAACGCATAGCCGATAAGCGACTTAATGGCCATTTTACAGTTTGTAGTAACTTTGTACTTCCAAATGCTTTCGAGTAGTTAGTACACAAAAATTAGTGTGCTTCTGGAAAGCCAATGGGAGCTTTGAATTGCCGTATAATTTCAACTCTGTTGGAATCCTAGAAAATTTCTGCCATCCAAACTAGGCCATAATTCTTGGTCCCGCAACCCGTACGAAAGCGGAACAGAAGCATATACAAGTCACGCTAAGCTAGCAATAGCACATCAGCACATTTTCATTAAAACTAATCCAAAACAACGCAAATAAGCCGACAAAAACAAATACATATCTTATCCATCAAAGTATGGAGGCTGGTACACAACTAAACTGCAACACAACCTGCACCTTCTAAAAGAAAGAAAAACTAAGATATAATTCCAAGGCCATTACTTGTGAGTTGCGCAGTGGCAGTGCAACATTTGACATGTTGTACATAATGGCCATCCATCATGCTGACAAATTACGATAGGATGGGGAAGATATCATGCTGGCGCCGTTGGTGGGGGGCAGCTGTATATCAGTGATGCCCAGTGCTTGCTAAGTGGAAGGCACTGGTGCCACCCCCCAGCGCAACTATCATAAGCAACTGGCAAAATGGCATCAACTTCAGTTTTTAATCGCAGCTCTTTCCCTCTCCCGCTTGTTGTACAGCCTCTCAAAGACACGCTTCGCCTCACATGATGGAAAATTGCTCAGATCATAGTAGTGTGGAGCTATATCAATCAGCCTGCGCACAAAGTGCAAAAAAACGTTCAGATCTCCATCAAATCTTCAATCTTCACAAGTGATCAGCTCAGTTCAGATAATGGCTTACCATTCTCCACGGATATCAGTGACTGTGCGGATGAAATTCCTGGTGGTCAAAACATACTCATTGTAGATGACCCACTCCGGCTTATGGTCCATACAGTTCGAGGGATGAAGATGGACAACCTGATGAGAAAGGAAGGGTCAAAAAGTTGCAATACACCACCATGTGCAAAAAAACTAGATGCGACATCAGAATACCAACCTGGTTATCTTTAACAGTCAGGTAATGTCCAGTTCGCTCCAGGTGAGCAACCTGCATGAAGTACCCTGAAAGCATAGCTTTCCTTATATTGACGTAGTAATCACGACTGTTGAAGTCTGTGCTGCACATCTTGAGGTTGAATCTTGTCATGATGCGAACAAGCTGTTGTCTAACATTATCGGCAGCCTTTAGTGCTCTGGCATTGACGAAATTCTCATAACACCACTGAGGATCCTCATCTGCATTCTCAAAAAGAAGATCGTCAAGAGAAGAAAAGGCTAACTAAGTGCAAATAGAATGAAAATGATTATGGACTTATAACTAAGTGTAAATAGAATGAAAATGATTATGGACTTACTGTTTTGCTTGTATGCATGATAGACGTTCAAAAGCGTCAGATGGTCCCCATCAATGTGGCCAAATCGAGCCTTCGCCTCATCAGCAGCCTTTTGTGCCTCCCTAGGCCGGAGAAAGCAATTGGGTACTAGAGAAAGAATATGGTAACAACAGACCAAGTCCACGATGGTCAGCAGATGCAAAGAGGCGAGACGATACCATTTGCTTTGTCAGAATAACTCAACAAACAGCAACTATCTGCATCAGCCTAAACTGTATGATCATTTTGATCAATAGCTCAAGAAGCCAGGTGCATGACAGTTGCTGATGACAGCCATAAAAGAGAGAAACAAGAAAATAATGGTAGCATGCATGCAGTAGCCTGCATGCTAGATCACATGCTAGAAACACGACATTTTGCTTGCATACGCAAATGATGCGAGCAAAATAGTGCAAGTGCAATATATGAACAACATGATAACTTAGTTGACATACCTGACAGCATGGCAGATATCGAGAGGATCTCATTTGAACAGTTGTACTTTGGACTGATGACAAGCATCTTTGACATCTGTGGATCCAGGGGAAACTCACTCATCGTTTCACCTAAAGGTGTTAGGTTACCTTCATCATCGAGTGCCCCCAAGTAGTTCAAAACTTCTAAGGCCCTCATTAGAGTTTCTGGTGCAGGAGGATCCATGAAATCAAAATGCACTAAATCATCAATTCCAAGCTTCTTCAAAGTAAGAACCGTATTTGCCAGGTTTGACCTAAGAATTTCTGGGTAGGTCTGGGGTTGCAAATCATCGTTAAAACTCTTCTCTGTGTATAACCTGAAGCACTTCCCAGGCTGCGTTCTTCCAGCACGACCAGCTCTCTGATGGGCACTTGCCTTGGAAATCGGTGACACCAGAAGGGATTCCACCCTTATCCTTGGGTTGTAAACCTTCTGTTTGGAAAACCCTGGGTCTATCACATACACTATACCATCTATGGTTAAGGATGTTTCAGCGATGTTTGTGGACACAACAATTTTCCTCCCTGGAGGACCTCCCTCTTTCAATGGGGCTGGAGCAGGTTCAAAAATCTTCTGCTGCATTGCTGGGGGTAGTGTAGAATACAGAGGCACGACTTTAACTGGGCCAACCTGATCTCCCATGTTATTAATTTCCTTATTAATTTTCCGACAGGCGTCCTCAATCTCCTCTTCTCCAGTAAGGAAGACAAGGATATCACCAGTGCCTTCACACATATGTATCTGCACAACTGTCCTGATAGCAGCTTCTAGATAGTCCCTTTCTGGTTCTTGTGTATAGAAGATCTCAACCGGATGAAGTCTCCCAGGCACCTTCATCAATGGTGCACCACTGAAGTAACCCTGAAATTTCTCTGCCTCAAGGGTGGCACTCATAACAACAAGCTTCAAATCAGGTCTATTCTTTAGAACCTCCTTCAGAAGCCCAAACAGAACATCCGTTGCCAATGTTCGCTCATGAGCCTCATCAAGAACAATCACCTTGTACCTCTCTAAAAGTGGGTCTGCCATTGCTTCTCTCAGAAGCATACCATCTGTCAAATATCTGATAGGAAGCAATAGTGTTCAACACAACATGATTAGATCAGAATACCTAAAAAAGAAAAGAAACATGCACTCCATATCAATTTGCTAAAAGGATGGTGCAGCTAATCATGTTATTCATTGAAACACAGGGCTCAAAAAGCTTACTTGAGAACAGTTTTGTGGCTGCTACAATCTTCAAAACGGATACTGTAACCAACTTCCTCCCCGATGGTAACATCCATCTCCTCTGCAACACGACGGGAGACAGACATAGCCGCGACCCTCCGCGGCTGGGTGCAGGCAACCATAAGGCGGTTGCCCAGGCCTTCAGCCTCGAGCACAAATTGGGGGATCTGCTCGACAGAACACAAATCAATCCCCAGAACAAATTGAGCAATAGGACATGAGCATCACAAAAAACAATACCCTCGTCTCAGCTACGCACAACCATACACGATAACACAAACAAAACCTAACCAATTTACAATAGAACCAAATCGCTAGCACCTAGAACATCTCCTAATGGTACACCTCAACAAAAAAGGACACTACAAAATAACCTAAGCAACGCATACATGGAGATGTACGGAATATCATACCTGAGTGGTCTTGCCGCTTCCGGTTTCTCCGACGAGGATTAGGGTCTGGTTGTCGCGGAGGACGCGGAGGAACTCGTCCTTCTGCTGCCACACAGGGAGCGTGCGGCGCTTCTCGAGGATCTCGAGGTATCGCGCCGAGTAGGGCCGCCCCGTCCACCGGTTGATGGACGGGTTGACCGCGACGGCGGCGCCGTTGGTGGCGGCGCGGCCGAGCTTGGTGGAGACGGAGGTCTCGTCGACCACGTCGAAGAGGCTCACCTTGCGCTTCCGTTCCGTCCCCATGGCGGCGGCGGCGAGAGAAGCGTCGAGGTCGCGCGGTGCGGCGGCGGCGGCGGCAGAGGGGGCGGGTTGGGGAGGCGAAACCCTAGCTCTAGGTTCTGGAAGGGTCGCCAGATTTATATATGGGAATTGCACGATACAAGGTTATTGTTCCCGTAAAAGAGGGGAAAAGAAAATGAAAAGAAAAAAAAAAGAGAGACCGAGACTAGCTCGGTTGGTGTGGCTTGCTGTGCTGCAGTCCACACTTAGGCCCTGTTTGGAATGCGGGAATTTTTCTCGATTCCTGCGGGAATTGAACTGTTTCCTGTAAAATTCCTGTGAAATTTCTCTGTTCTAAACAGGCCCTTAAACTTGGGCGATTTATTTTGAAGGTATTGTTTATATAAATAGTATCTTTGAGTATATGTATATATATGTATATTTAATGATCAAAATGTGTGCCTGTGTTTTGTGAGGTTTTAATGTCTCCGCTTTTATCTAAATGTATGTATTGGACGCATCCACGTGAGTGCGTGAATATGTGATGTTGTATGTGTACGTGAGTACACCTTTGTTGTACTTGTAAATAAAAAAGAGGTCGGCGTAAGGCTACAAGATAGGGCCCTGCTCTTTGGGAAGTGGGTTTCCATGTTATAGGTTAACTGGTTTGGAACACGTCTTTTCCTACATGAGTGGGGTACTACAGAAAAGATCTGAATGTGTAAGGAGACCTATTTGTATTGCCTTTTGCTTCTGTCTTCTGCTTAAAAGAGCCAAAAGACAATACAAACACCAGTCTTCTTCACTTCTCTTACTACCATTTCACTCAGGGAATAAGATAGGGGTTATAGGTGTATCGCGCACCCTACTCTTCTCGCTCCCGTCACACACAAGAATCTTTCTCTTACTTTTTTCACCGCTTGTCCTCTTCTTTTAAAAGCCACTTTCAGCCATTACTATTTATTTTTATCCAAAAGCCACAGCCAAAAGCTATCAGTAAAAGCCAAAATGAATGCCCCCTAAAACTCAGTATCCCGCTCTTTTACATTCTTTTTCGGTATCAGCAAAGACAAACGAAGATACTAGAATGACAGGCAAAGCTATTGCAATAGTTCACTACCAAGATGTCACCAAAAGAATCAACGTCAGCATTAAGTACAACTACATTCAAGTTTACAACCTTTTTGAAAACTCAACCACCTAAATTCTCATCAGTAACGAAGCCACTAGGTGGAGACAATTGGTTACAAAATATCGAAAGGAGAATGGATACTATCCGGTGTACGAATAAAGAGAAAGTTTTGTTTGCTACTTATCAGTTATTAGGACTAGCAGTTACTTGGTGGATGTTATTCAGTGGATACAATCAAAGGACAATATTACATAGGAATAGTTTGTGAAGAAATTTCATAAGTCCCACATTTCTTCTGAAGTTATCATAAAAAAGCATCAAGATTTCTTAATCTCCGATAAGGAGAAAAGTTTGTTGTAACATCCTGACTTTCAGAGCCTTTTGAAGCTTTCGAAATAAAATTCACCATTTGAATTTTTCTGGAATTAATTAAAGCTTAAATGAAATCTTTATGAATTAAAAGGATTTAATATGATTAAGTTAAACATTAAAATGTGCCAAAAGTATTTTATTTGAGTTCCTTGAGTCTCAAGGGATTTTCTGGATTTTTCTGGGATTTTTCTGGATTTATTTGCTATTTTCTAGAGCTCAAAATGATTTGTTTGAATTTCTGGAAAAAGAAAAAGAAAAACCAGTCGGCCGAGCCGCAACCGCTTCCGCCCCCGCCGCGTGTCAGCCATCCAGAACCCCGCCCCGCATCGCAGCCGCCCGCTTTTAGCAAGTCGTACTCGTATACGAGTGGGACTCTCAGGTCGTATCCCACCCGGACTCGTACTCGTGGCCGACCAGGACACCTCTACGACCGGGTATAAAAGGGCCGAACCCCTGGTGTCTTCCTCGTCCCAAGTCAAGCCTCGCCTCCGAGTTGAGCCGCAAACCGAAGTCGTGCCGGCCGCCGCTGTGGTCGTGCGCCTCGCCAAAGCCGCGGTCGTACGTGTAGCCGCTGCCGTGGTCGTGCCGGAGCCCGAGGTCGTGTCGTCCTCGCCGTCGTTTCGCCTTCGCCGATCCGCCGTCGCCGGTGAGTTCCGCCACCGTCCCTAGTCACCGCCGACCAGATCCCGCCGCCATCCGTGGTCGTAGATCCGTGTGTCGTAGATCCGTGTGGTCGTAAGGTTCTACGACTACGTTGTAGAGCCTTAGTCGTAAGTCGTAAAGCCACCGATAAGTTCAATCATGTGGTCGTAAACGACTTCATGGTCGTAAGTCTGCCTGAATAGTCGTAGCCGCTGGGCAGTCGTAGCCGCCCGTGTGGTCGTAGTCGTAGATTGCTCTGTGTGGTCGAAGTAGTAGGTTCGACTACGTAGTCGTAATCTCGACTGAGTGATCGTAGTCATGTGCTCGACTACGTGGTCGTATGACCTGTAGCAGCTCTCGGTTTCAGTCGCTCAATTCAACGTAGTCGTAAGTCTTCTGCGTAGTCGAAAGTCTTCTGCGTAGTCGAAAGTCTTCTACGTAGTAGTCGTAAGCCATTCTCTGTGGTCGTAAACGGCAACGTGATCGTAAAAGACTTCATGGTCGTAATTTCGACCATGGTCGTGCGCGACTACGTGGTCGTAAGCTCCATCCGAGTGGTCGTAAATAACCGGGTACTCGTCAGCTGTGGTCGCAGGCCCGACTACGTGGTCGTAACCCCTATTGATCGTGTTTGCCGTGGTCGTAACCCTCCCGACCGCGATAGCCGTGGTCGTAACTCCCTCTCCGACCACGTTGGTTTCCGAAGACAATCTTTTTCTCCGATTTAAAACTTCCCAGAGCCGGTTCTCCCTCGTCCTAGCTCCGATTGACCCGATTCTTTTTCCTAAATTCATCTAAAATTGAGCTCTATCTTTTGGTTCAAGTTTGAGAATTTTTGGAGTTCATTTGAATTTTATTTGATTTTATTTTGTGTTTCGTTTTGCGTTCTCTCTCGTTAGATCACGCGTTCGAAGGAGCGGAAGTTGGATTTAAAGATCAAGAGCTGTCAACTGAGCAAGGCCAAGGCAAGTCGTGTCCTTTGATCATGTTGAACCCAGTTTGCAATCTATTATTTAATTATTTTGTTTTAAATTATCTTGCATCGCTATTTTTAGTCAAACCCTTGTATTGGTAGTTATCGTCCCAATTGGTTATTTCCCTCCTTGATATGTTGGAATACCTTGATGCCATTGTCAACTTATGTCGGGAATTTAATTAGTGATGCTATGTTATTTGTCACATTGGGTTGGTACGATTAGAATGCTTAGCCTTGCTTATTTTTGCGAAAGGGTTCATCATCACATGTGGTTAATTAATCTTGACTTAATGATATACTTGAATGTGGTGGTTAACCACGATTATAAAACTTGTTGCCATGGCATGGGTAGTGTCATTGGTGTTGGTTGTACAAAATTGGTTTTCACTTGGGCGATTGATCGTGCAGTAAAGGGGGTGCAAGTTGCACATTGGGATGTGGATGTTTCGCCTGGGTAATTCTTAAGGACTTAACTTTGTGTGCCATTGATCTGAGCTTAATCGTGCAAACCACATGTCTAGTATGGGATAGACCTGGCATAATAATTTGTGAAGTCTCCACTTTGGTTTTACTACCGATGTTGTTGTGGCGCAAGAGGGGGCAATTATCGACTAGGGGGTTACCCTACTCGACGGCGAAACCTTAGCGAGTGGGATCAGGTGGAGATGGATAATTGTAAAGGCCTTGTTGTGATTTTCTTAGCGCGAGGCTAATCACATCGTGTGGGTACAGTTGTGCAACCTCTGCAGAGGGTAAAACTATTCGAATAGCCGTGTCCTCGGTCATGGACAATGCTCAGTGATTTCACACGAGGGGTAGAGTCTTTATGAAATCTGGTTGGTTTGAGCTGGGGAGTGAATGGTTAGTTCACTTGTGGTTGTATTCAATTCCTTTGATTATTTATTTAATGTCTTTTGTTAAAGTCGCTTTTCAATCTATTTATTGTATTTACTTTAAATCGTTGCTTTATGCAAAGTTAGCCTTTCAGCTATCCATTGTTAAGCCCTGCACACTATATTGCATTCATTTGTTACAAACGACTTGCTGAGTACCAATGTACTCACGGCTTTATGCCCCTGTTGCTCAGTTGAGGAGGAAGAGTATCACCAGCAGGAGGTTCCAGAAGGAGAGTACTTCGACGTCTTCGCGGATTAGGCTTCGTTCTCCACTCGATAGCCTGTGGGCGTGTCGATTGGCTGCTGCGCTTCTTTTTGGATTTCCGCTGCTAGTTTTTGTTAAGCCCTTCGGGCTAGTCTATTGTAAGCTTGGCCATAAGGTCGCACTCTGATAATTATTAATAATATTTGAGTCTTTTCTTAGTAAATGGTGATATGTTCGATATTTCATCTTTGTTAATACTGTGTGCACTAGCGTGATCCTGGACTAGTGCAGAATACACAGGAGAGTCCGGATTTGCATATTCGGGTCTCTACATTTGTCATGGAGTATCTACTGTAATTTCGCCATATATCCCAGTATGCTCGGGAAGATATTAATACAGAAGCCAAAAAGATGGAGTACTTTCGTTAGACCATGTGGTGGTCGTGGATTTATTGATGATGAATAATTAACTTTTGGGTTGCATTGAAATTTGTGTTTCATAAAGTTTCGATCGGTGTTCTTTTACAGAACTGGAATTGGCAGGCTACGACCATGGCAGTACGAGCACCACAACTACGGAAGAATGACCACGTCTGGTTTCGACCATGGAAAACTTTGACCACATCAGATTTTGACCATGTCAGACTTCGACCACGGCAGACATCAACCACGTCAGACTTCGACCACGTCAGACTTCGACCATGTCAGACTTCGACCACGTCCAGTTTCGATCACGGTAGACTTCGACCACGTTTGCCTTCAAGCACGGCAAAATGACCATTGTATTTCAACCACTATAGAACGACCATGGCAGGTAATCATAGAATTCAACCTCGAATAGTGAACCGGTCATAAGCAACATTTAACCGATCATAAGCAATATTTAACCGGTCATAAGAGATAATGAAGTGGTCTTAGCTATAGTGAATCGGTCAGAGGTCGTAAGGTCATTTGCAGTAGTAACTGGTTGATGGTCGTAACTACAGTACTCTCTCATGGTCGTAGCTACAGTACCTGGTCGATACTCAATAATCGTGGACTTTACTTGTCGATACCCGATACTCATAGACTTTGCGGTCTGCTGTCATTGTCTTAGACTTTTCGATCAGTTGTCATAGACCTCCTGATTGGTAGTCGAAGGCTTTGCAATTGGTTGTCGTAGGCTTCACTATCGGTATTCATAGACTTCATGGTCAGTTCAAGTGCTTCAATTATTGCTACCTTCGAATACGCGTGTTAGGCCATCGGTATGACTGGCTGGTGCATGGTGGTCAGTGATCAGTGAACAGTACTTGAAGGATTCAGTACTCGGAAGATGGAAGTACTCGGTGGTCAGATGGTCGTGGTACTCGGTTGTCAAAAAGATCTTAATACCTGGTAGTCGAAAGAACTTGATAGTCGAAAGGACTAGATTCGGAATGACTAGGTACTTGAAGTCAGAAGGACTCAATACTCAAAAATTGGTAGGGCTCGGTACTCGTAGTTGGAAGGGTTTGGTACTCGATAGTCGTAGACTTGGTGATTGGGTGTCTTAGTTGTAGCAGTCGGTACTCGGTAGCGATGC
Source organism: Dendrocalamus latiflorus (assembly GCA_017311315.1). NCBI lineage: Eukaryota > Viridiplantae > Streptophyta > Magnoliopsida > Poales > Poaceae > Dendrocalamus > Dendrocalamus latiflorus. The sequence goes on from CM029611.1 coordinate 39,309,871, forward strand.
TTGCTATTCCCAAGTGTTCTGAGCAATAGTATTTTTTGAGTACTCGATGAGTTAGTGATTGGCCTTGCATAGCAGTTGTAACCGGCTGTAGTGAGTGATCTGAAGTTGGTGATTTCTGGATAGCATAGAAATTGTGGTCGTGGATGACCTGGTTGGTGTTTGTGATGGTTTGGTTTTTGTCTATGGGTAGATAAGGATGTGTTATGTGTGTGTGCTGATGTCGGTCATATTGGAAAGAACTTGTGCCAGGGGAAAACATTTCTTTGGTCATTGATGTGAAGATTGGCGTGGAGACGGTCATGGTCAGTGATGAGGAGGATCGGGACTAGAATAGTAAAGTCTAAGGTCCAAACGATCGAGGATGTCACATGAGGTGGTCGGGCTCATGCTGGAGCACGTGGAGATCAAAGGTGATGATACGTGGAGAAGATACGAGAGGTGCGGTCCTAGAGGCTTCGACACATGAGGATGATGCGTGGAGGAGATATGAGATGTGCGGTCCCAGAGGCTTCGACACGTGATGATGATGCGTGATGAAAATACAAGAGTTGCTATCCTGGAGGCTTCGCCATATGGTGAGATTGGATATGTTATGGAAGGAGTCTGTAACGGGAAGGATTAGAGATATTGGAAAACCTATGTTTGGAAGGGTTTTGGGTCCCTTGATTTATGGAAGAGATATGATTGCGTATTCAGTTTGACAAGTACACACATATAAAAGTAGGGGAGAGGTTAAGTATTTAGCCATGGCTTTATGAGGCTTTTTGTGCTAGAGTTTTAGGGGTGCCGTGAGGGCGCTTTATAGCCACAAAACATGATCCAGAAGAGCGAGCAATAGAACGACTTGCTGTCAAAATCTACATCCAATAATTTAGATTGCTTTTCTACTGGTTTGAGATTTGTTTTCATATATCAAAAAGTGGAGGCAATCATTCACCCCCTCTGATTGTGCTATACGATCCTACAACTTTATTAAAGGCATACGACCAAGTCTAAAGCGTTGTATTATAGCTATAAATTTCAAAATTTTAGACTTACAAACTCTAATCAACTAGGCACTCTGGAAGGAGGAAGAGATGTTAGAATATTCAAAGGTTAACAAACAAAATGATCTTTTGATCTTAGCAGATTTAACTTGTTTTTACTGCAAACAGGATGGACATTATCATAGCCAATGCCCAATAGAATACTCACCTAAGGAAGAGGCTAGGATGCAAACAAGAAGACAGTCATCAATGTCATATCAATCAAGCCAACACCGACAACCACCAATGGAGGAAGAAAGACCTCACCCTAAGAGAGCTAGGGCAGGAAAGGAGATAGATCTACTTTAAAGAATGACATGAAAAAAAAAGGTGGCAAAGGAGAGAATCAGAAAAGTGTGAGTTATGCATCACCACCAGTCAAGGACAAAAAATAGAATGAAAACTATCTTGTACTCCTTTTGTGTAAGTAAGTTTAGAAGAGCCAAATAGTTTGATTGTAAATTATTTGAACTAAGGTATGCTATAAGATTATGAAAATACATGTAAGCTGTCTGTACAAAGGTATAAGAAATAAGAAGTTTGTACTATGTTAAAATCAATCACAGTAGACTTGATCATCGACTTCAAATTACAAAAGAAAGGAATGAGTATGACAAAGATGGAGATTTAAATGGCTACGTACAAGGAAAGGATTCTCGAAGAAGCCAACTTAATCTAGACATAAGTTAACCAGGGTAAAAGAAATACTTACACAAAATAAATCAATAACATCTAAGAATTATTGAAAGGATTCATAAAAATATTAATGTACAAAATCAGTATCTGCGGAATGTTCAGCAAGCCAAGTCAAGCAATATACAGAGAAAATGACAAGGCACATCGAGTTTGTAACCTACTTCCTGATTCTACCGATTCACCATGTTGTTCATGTTTTGTATCATTGTATTCATGAGCTGGGTCTGGACTGCCATGAACCGACTCAGAGTTGGATCCAAACAGGTTGAAGCTATATGCTGACCCTGAGCTAAAGGATCTGTGACACTGCTACCAGGATCTAAAGCCATCTGATTACAACCAGCTGAATTCCAAGTATCAACCATCTACCAAGTTGACACCAAGGTTACAAAGGAAAGGATGAATAGCAAAGATAAGAGATAAACTCGTATAAGGGGGATAAACTAAGGACAATCCTAAGCTAAAAGCACTCACTTAGCCGAAAAAGGCTAGCAAAAATGCATTAAATCCACACAAATAAAACTTTGGCATGACTACAACAGAATGCATGAGGCAAACTGTAGCTCACATCACACACAACTGCAAATAAAAAGTATACGATCTACACGATGCTAAAACTATACAAGGGTTCTAACCTAATGACTCCCACTCTAGCTCTGCTAAATAAGGCTCACTTGACTTCAATTCTAAATCATTGTAGAACACCTACAGGTTGCAAACTTGTGGCGACGGTTCTCTTGCTTCGGTTGGAATGAAATGATGAAGGTACTCCTGAAGATTGCCAGTTATGCACCTTCTTTCTTCCGGATTGGAAGGCATAGATGAAGGTAGTGAAACCGGTGACTGTGGTGGCGACGATTCCTCCATAACTTCGTATTGCTCTGAAGTGTTGGACACTGCTACATACTGCTCTTCAAACTTCCAGATGAGCTTGGGCAAACTGATTCTATACATCTTGCAAATGTGTCAAATAGCTTTATGTGTGGCTCCATGCACAGACAAGTCTTCATGAGCACTATAGTATCTTAAGCTATGATGAAGAACTTTGCTCCCGGTCCTCATAGTGAAGTGCAGTCTTGTCTTAAATCCAATGCACTGGCCCATTGCGGTCTCCTCCTTTGTAAAATAAATTGGTTGCCTCTTTGATCCAATATTCTCAACAAAACTCAAAGAAGTCCAGGCCAGCCTCCACTTTGGTTATGCAAAACCCAACATATATATGGCATTATGAGGATAAGAAGTCAATTTAAGAACTGAAAGCCAAATTTCAAAAAACGCGAAGAGCAAGAAACTTAAGAATGAGGAAACAATAGAGAATTACTAGATATCCATTTGTTGATTTGATTTAGAAAATATATTTTAAAATATTTGCTATATCAATCTTTCTAACTAGGGTTTCGTCCTACAGTTGATATGACTCTGATGTCATCTCTATCGAGACCCAAATATGCAAAGCTGGACATCTCTGTGTTTTCTGCACTAGTCTAGGATCACGCTAGTGTACACAGTAGAAACATAGATAAAATATTGACCATGATCATGATTAACTAAGAAATATGCAAATATTATTAATTATCAGACTTGCGACTTTTATGGCCAATTTGACAGATAATAACCTGAAGGGCTTAACAAGACTGACTAGTAAAGAAAAAAACAAAATAAGTGTAGTAGCCAGTCGGCATGCCATAGGCAATTGACTGGGAAGCGACGTCCTAATCTGAGAAGTCGTTGAAGAATCCTTCTTCAAGTACCTCGAGCTAATATGATTCTTCTTCAACAACTGAGCAATAATGGATATAGCCATGAGTACATAGAGTACTTAGCAAATCGGTTTGTACCAAGATGCAATATAATTATGTAAGGCTTGTCAATGATGGCTGAGTGGTTATTCTACAAAAAGCAATAATTTTTAGTAAATACAGTAAATAGATTGAAATGCGCAGTTGAAAATGATTATTAATAATTAATTAATTAAATTGAATAAACCACAAGTAAATTGCTCATTCACTTCCCAAACCAACCAAACCAAAATTTTATGAAATTCTACCCCTTGTGTGAAATCACCGATCATTGTCCATAACCAGAGGCACGGCTGTTCAAATAATTTTACACTCTGTAAATATCGCACAACTTACCCACATGATATGACCATCTTGTGGTGTCACTACTATAATGCTTCCTTAGACATACCGACCAACAAGATCACAATAAGAACTTTACAATACTCAATCTCAAACTAATCTCGCCCGCTAAAAATTCATTGTCGAGTAGGCTGACAGTCCTACCGATAAAAGGCCCTCTTGTGCCAACAAAACATCTCAATGGTGAAATCAAGATTGAAAAATCATAAATTAATTAGTCAGATCCATCCCATACTAGACATGTGACTGTACGATAAGGCTCAAATCAATAGCGCACAAAGTTATGCTATTAGATATTACCCAGACGAAGCATCCACATCCCAATGTGCTATTAGCACCCACTTTACTACGTGATCACCCACCTAAATGAAAACCATTTTGATTTAACCAAGACCAATGACATACCTATATCATGGTATACAAATTTTATAACTATGGCTATAATTACGATTCAGTATCTCATTAAGCCAAGATTAATTAAATAATCAACATGTGATGATGAACCCAATGTAACAATAAGCATGACTAAGTATGCTAAACGTATAACCCAAGTGGATACTGGTGTTGCATTATTAGATAATTACCCATTCTTTGGTGACAATGGAATCATGACATTCAAATTATCAAATGAGAGATTAATCAAATTGGTTGATAACTACCAAGTACAAGAGTTTGTATTGAATTAGCAATACATGATAATTTAAAACAAAATGGTAATAAATAGATTTGAAACAATAGGTTCAATATGATCAAAGATCACGACTTGCCTTGGCTTTGCTCAGTTATTATTTCTTGAACGTCATGTCCTGTTTCTACTACTTCGAAGATGTTACCTAACCAGAGAGAAAACAAACAAAACACAATAAATGCAAATAAAATTCAAAAACAACAAAACCAGAACCAAAAGATAGAGCTCAATTTTAGATGAACTTAGAAAGAGGAATCGGGTCAATCGGAATTCAGACAGAGAAGAGTAGCCTCTCAAATGGTTTAAATCTAAGAAAAAGGAAAAGGATAGTATTTGGCTTTTATGGATTTATTTTTCTAAAGGAAAATCGTATTTATGATGTTAGCAAGGGTTTTTGGTTTTCAGTCGAATTATTTTCCTAAAGAAAATTGGCGCAGTCACTGGCGGGTGGGGCCATGGCTCATGGACCAAGTCCATGGAACAGATCGGGTCTACGAAGGACTCAGTGCACTAGGACGATGGCTAGGGCTAACATGGCAGACACGCAAGCAAAGGCGATGAGGTGGCATCTAAGTTGTAGACACGTGGACGCTGACAAGGATGATGAGGTGGTGGCTGGCATGGCAGATCGGGTGGCTAACGGCGACGATGAATGATGGCTCGTCGGACTTTGGCGTCAGCGGTTCTAGCATGTGCACGCAACGAGGAACACATCTGGCGGTTTGGATCGGATGAAGGTGATTGAATTGAGCTCAATAAATAGGAAATAAACTCAAAAAAATCTAAGAAAATAAAGAAAAAAATTGCTTGCAACACAAGGAACTCAAATAAAAAAGATTTTGAATTATTTGATGTTTATTTTATTCCCATTAAATCTTTTTAAATTTCTAAAAGTTCAAATTAAGCTTTAATTAATTAAAAATCTAAATATTTATTTTATTTTAAAAGCATTAAAAAGATTCTAAAAATCATGATCTTATAATACTTTAACGGTTACCAATATTTAGTTTAGTTTGCAGGGTAGGAAAACACAAGAGCATCAGTCTCGGTCCCAGCCAGCGTCAGCGCGTCATGGTAAAACGTTGTCCCTGCGATAACCAGACACATGCACGGTCGCTCTCATCTTGGGATGGCAATCGGGCGTGGTGGGTACGGGTAGTGCTCGCCCATACCCATACCTGTGGCCCCAATTTACGCCCATGGGTATACCCACGAAAGACGACGGGCGAAAAACCTCACCCATACCCGTCGCCCGCGGGCATACCCGTTTACCCGTGAACTGAGTCATATGAGAGTTAAACATTCCAAAGCTTACAAACATTCCAAAGCTAAATCTATTATTCTATTATCTATGTAAGAACAGATCTAATTAACAAATTGCAATTCACACATTGACAAACATCTTTATTCAATTTCTCACATCAATCACACTCACAACATAGGTCAATTCCCTTCAATTAAAGCCCAAGATTAGGAAGAGTGAAATCAATATAAAAAATTGTGATATGAATCTGGACGTGGAGTGATATGAATCTGGAAAGCCCACTCGAGATTATTTGGGCTTAAAGAACGGAATTGGTGTGAAAGAGTGATATGAATCTGGAAAGCTCACCTTAGCTTGCCAATATATGTATTACTGCCCTTTGACAGGCCAAGAAGGCCAAGCGCACCCGCGCACACCCACAGCGCCATCAGCACCAGGTCGCCTAGCACCAACCACGGCCGGATGCAGCCGCGCGACGGCGACGGAGCCGGAGACATGTCAGAGCAGGGGAGAGGCGCGCGTCCGCGGCGATGGCTGCCGATGGGTGGCGGGAAAGGGCTCCGCGAGGGATCCCTTGGTGAAGGCCCACGAGAGGGAAAAGGGGATCAAGACGTGGAGCGGCGGAGGTGGTGACCTGAGCAGGGGTGGCTACGGCGGAGAGCAGGCGAAGGAGAGCGAGAGCTATAGCGAGCGAGGGCGAGGGAGGAGAACGGAGGGCGAGAGGAGGAAGCGGCGGCGTCTGCGACGCGAGGGGATCGAGACTTCGGGAGAGGAGTCTCGGAGACGGATGCGGCGGCTGGGGCTTTTGGTGGATGGAGCCGAGACTGTGCCCGAGTTAGTGACGTAGGGAGTTAGGGTTTACTGTTTTTAGGATGGCCCACCTGTCAGTTTATTTCACGGGTAAATGGGCAAGACGGGTACGGGTAGAGCTAACCCATACACGTACCCGTTTACCCGATGGGCAGAGATTTTTCCCCCATTTTCATACCCGTGGGTAAAGAATACATCCCATACCCGACTCCATTAGGGTATTTACCCATGGGCACACGGGTAAACGGGCACAATTGCTATCCCTACTCTCATCTCACGTGTTGGCATGGGCGGAACTGAGCCTCGGGCTAGGTAGGCTATAGCTCAAGGCCTAGCAATCTTACTAGTATTACCCCCTTAGTACTGCTTTGATAATATATATGGTATACCGGCCTAGTCCGAGGCCTGAAAATGTGTCAACTCGGCAACCCATGGGAGCAAATGGCAGCCCAAAGCGCGCACCCACCAAGCAAGGCCTCAACGCCAGCCGACAGCCCAATCCTTACGCGCGCCCACCAAGCAAGGCCTCAACAGCAGCTGGCAACCCAATCCCACCAGCCCAATCCCAAGGGAACCCTAAGTAAAAGGGGGATTTGCTCATGTGCCCCAAAGTTTAATGACGTTTGCTCATTTGCCCCATAATGTCTCACTGACACGCGGGTCCAGCCTGGACCCGCATGTCAGTGAGACATCATGGGGCAAATGAGCAAACGTCATTAAACTTTGGGGCAGGGGAGCAATTTTTCCTAAGTAAAATCCCCAAGATCCCAACCCCAATCAGTGAATCAGACCCTGAGTCCCCGACCGCCGCCAGCTCCCAATCCATGCGACCGCTCCCCTACTGCCAACCGTCGCCCTTGCCTGCAAGAGCCCCCGCCGCTGGCCGGCGCCCTCGCCTGCAGGCGTCCACCGGCACCGCCCTCTCGGACTTGCGCCTCCGGCCTCTAGGTGCCCCCGTTGCGTAGCAGGTTCCGGCTACCGTACGGCCTGCACCTGCATGACGCCGCCACCCTCGCGCTCCACGGCTCCAGCAATCCAGCTCAACACCAATGGGTTATACTCTACGCAAGCTGCACCAAAGCCTCCACCGGCGTTGTACACGATAACTAAGGGGATGAGATGAAGTAGGGGAAAAGGTATGGAGAAGGAGAACTAGCACAAGTGAAGGCAAATAATTTGATTTGTCCATCTTTACTATATTGCTGACCTAATCTTCTTTTCTATTTGTATGTTGGTTATGCAGAGGAGCGTAATTGTCCCTCCAAAGCTCGGTTATGGGAAAAAAGGGGATGAACAAGATACCAGTAAAAGCTCAGTTTATTGAATTTTTTGGTCATGTAGTTTGATTCAGTATTTTAGTGAATTCAAATTTTGAAGTGGTGTTGTTTGATTCCATGTTCTTTGCAGTCTGACGCTAGTTTTGAACTGGATATAAAGCTTTTGGAAGTAGTCCCTCTTGCAGAAAAATGATCATTTTTGTTTGCACTGGATGGGGTAATGTGCTAAATTGCTTATGTTTTGCCCTAGTTTTCTTATTATGTTTTATTATTGAACTCAAATTTCATATTAAGGATACATTTGTAATGTATTTTTGTTATATTGTAGTATGGATATAAATTGATGTTAGTTATAAATTATTAAAGTTTTGTTCGAGATATAGACAAATCCTGTTTCCACCACTGCGTGTTGGCTCGGCTGGTTGGAACGCCGGATTTTTGTTTCCCCCCATGCGGAGCCGAGGATGTTCGTTGCCCTGCAAGTAAAAATTCACTGCTCGGATTGACCCAGCCGTGTTCCGTGTCAAGTCCAACTGGGCGTCTGGTTAGAGCTCGTGTGTTGCTGTGGCATCTTATTTGCTTTGGAGACGAAACACACACGGAACCTTTGGGAGAAGAAAAAATTGATCATATACCCTCTGTTTAGATGGAAATTAAGGATTTACCCTTCTGACCCACGTGTCAGTGACTTATGATAACCCCACGTGTCATTGAGATGTGGAGAGTAAATCCCCAATTTCCTAACTAAAGGGAGGGTATATGATCCAATCTCCCTTAAATTTAAATCCTTAGACTTTGTACAGATTTGAACTAAACATCGATCACAGCAATGAACTTAGCCTCTGTTGTAGTAGACAATGCAACATATTTCTGCAACATAGCTACCATGACACAACTTCACCTGCATAAGTGATTTGAAGTACCCTGACGTGGACTTCAGGTTGTCAAAACATCTCCGACCATACCCCCAAAGAATCCCCTCGTCTAAACAACCCCCTATACTATGCAGTCGGAAATTTCAATGTAAAACGAACGATGCATAACGACTGTCACGATAAAGAGATGAGCAAAATTATTCTTACCAATTTCCTTTCAAATACGGCTGGCACAATTTCATAACCGCGTTCCGCATGCCACCAAAAGCTTTTTAATGAGCACCAGATAAATTAGCGTGACAATCTTTAAAGGCTACGACACAATGCGGTTTCACTATGAAGTTTTTCATATGTTATTCTTGCTGTCCTTGTCAAAAAAAATTGTGGGGAGATCATTCAGTCCCAGGATGGATGCTCACTTGATCTTGAATCCAGATTTTAGATCAACTACCTTCTCAATATATCTGGCAAGATTCTCTGCCTCTCCTGTGTAAGAATGTGGTGTTAGCTTCAGAAGCCTTGATCGCACCGCCTCAGGTAGGTCTAGACCTTCAATGAATTGCCGTATACTGTCCTTGGTGACAGCCTGGCCTCTGGTCATTTCCTTCAGCTTCTCATAAGGCTCGGGGATTCCATACCTTCGCATCACCTACAAGATGAATAGTAACAGTTAGATAAAAGAAAAGATGAATAGTAATATATGATATGTACTTGATGTGGAAAAACAATAATTGCTATGGCCTAGAGACCACTTGAGAATATCAATTTGTCTCTTTAACATAATGAACACAGACCCTTGCTTGAACAAGTACCGAGCCTAATTCAGTATTAGGGCACCATCACACAATAAGCATCTAATCTAGTCACTTGACAAACTAAAAGCATTACAGGAGCCATCCAAACTACTTTACATATACCAGTCTAACAACTCCATGGAAGCATAGAATTGTGATAGCAACCAGAAATCAAAATGAAGGAATGGTGAACAGAATAAAGAAGGACATCCTACTGTCTGTATTGGCTCTGCAAGGACTTCCCATGTTTGCTCCAAGTCTTCAGCTAAACGGACCTCGTTCACCTGTAACCACAGCCAATTCAGCACAAAAAATAATGAAATGGTCACAATTAATACAAAAGGAGCCATACCAAGTCATCTAAGGTCAATGGTAACTGACAAAGCATATTAAATATCTAACATTCCCATGCAATGATCCAAAATGCATGTGCAGTAAACAAAGGAATATCCGCGTCCTAGTATATCACTTATCCAGAACTCATTTTTTGGTGCTACTATTAAGTAGTGGAACAGCTGGGTGAACGCCTAGGAACCTCCATTAATGTATAGTTTTTCTGTCAGTCCATGTCTAGTTTTTCTGTCAGTCCAAACACATTAAGTGAAGCAGGTTTTGACATGGGTCTGTATGGTTGAGCATAGAGCATTCTGCACCACAGCATAGACAGAAAGATTTCAAATATCAACACAGCATACTAGATCAAATTCAACTACATGGAAAATTGTGGCGCAGTACTTAGATATAATCAACTTACAATTCTCCATACAAGAACAACATTGAAGGCACAACCAAATCAAACATGAGGAGCTAAAAGGACAAAGTTCGGGACAACCTACCTGGACCTTCTTGATTCCCCGCATTGTGGCCTTGTAAGACAAGAGTGAATGCCCTAATCCAACACCCAAGTTTCTTAGAACAGTTGAATCTGTGAGATCACGCTGCCAATGATGTAACATGGCGGTTATTAGTAGAGATATCAGTGGGACATAACACATAAAGGTTAAGTGATGGTCTTGCATAGGTGTCAGCAATACAGGTACCAGATTTTTTTTTCAGTCACTGCAGACTGGAAAAGTGGAAATTGAAGGGTTGAAGTGGCATCACTACCTGCATCCGTGATATTGGTAGTTTCATGCTTAAAGAAGATAAGGTACCATTCCCCACAGTGAAATTGCCATCACTATTTTCAAAATCGATGGGATTGATTTTATGAGGCATGGTGGAAGATCCAACTTCACCAGCCTTTGGTATCTAAAACAAAATTGGGGGAAATGAAGTTAAAACGGGATTTAGAAGGCAACAACATTACTTTTTCCCCCTTGCAGAACTGAATCGTTCGGTGACAGTGTACTCTTTATAACTTTACCTGCTTGAAGTAGCCTAATGATATATAGGTCCACATGTCTCTATCAAAATCAGTCAATACATTGTTGAACTGGATGAATAGATTAAAAAGCTTTGATATATAGTCATGAGGCTCAATCTGTAAAAAGGGCAATAGTGCATCAGACCAAACAATGGTGATAGTTATCATCACCCTAGAATTTAAGAAACATAATTGGCTAAATAGAAAGGTAAATAGTGTGGAAAGCCTGCCCTATAGGCTCATGGTGCAAGAATGTTCTGAGGCATGTCACATCTCCAAAGAAAAAACACCATTCAAGACTAGAAAAAACAGAAGAAACAACTGAATCTCAAAAGAAATATTATAAATCACCTGAGTAACATAAGAATTAAACTCCAAACCCAAGGATCTGACAAACTCCTCTGCCACCTTAGGCCAGTCAATTTCCGGATATGCAACCATGTCAGCATTGTAATTTCCAACAGCACCAGCAAATTTTCCAAGTATCTTGACCTCAGGAAAACTCTTTCCTATATCAGATAATCTGGCTGCAAAATTTGCCATCTCTTTTCCCAGAGTAGTTGGTGATGCTGGCTACAAGCAGGGAAGTGAAAATTGAAGTTAATATTCCAAGCATATCAACCTTGAACAGCTAAATCATGCTTGACAAGTGCATGTCATAAAAATACAAGCAATCATGCCCACCAACAATGTTGGATACTATTTTGAGCTGCTACATATGGACTACTGTGCTAACTCTCAAAATGTAGCGATACTGAAGAATGGCTTTAACCTTTATGGTTTCAGCACAAGTGGTTTTGCTTATATAATATGATCAGAAAATTGAATAGAATGGCTTTGAAGTAGGATAATTTTGTTCCCCAAGTTAGTGAAAGAAGCAAAGCTTATCTGACCTGAACAACTATGTAACAGTATAATCTTTCCAATTTTCTATTTATGTTATACAAGAATGTGAAATTTGTTGTGTCACTCCATCCCTGACAACTTAGGAGTAAGAAGTCAGTTCCATTCTTTGTGTACAGCAGTTATCGTTATTCATTCTCTCTTATTGCAGCAATGATCAGCAGTAAGCAAACATATCATATAAAAGATCTCAAATAAGTCTTTCTCAGAACTGCACTGTGTTTTCTAATACAGCAGTTGAGAGTTGCATGTAGTAAAGTTCTACTGCAAAATAAAGGTAAAATAGACTCAAAGCAAACTGTGGATTAGTATATACAAAGAGACAACGATTCAGATACTCATTTCACACCAAAAAGTACCCAAGCATAGATTACTGAAGATACTGAGAAGTCAGAAGATGGATTCTGTACCTGCCCATGAGTTCGAGACAACATGGGGATGTGTGCATTTTGCGTGGCCAAGGAACATAGTGCCTTGCATATGTCAATCATGACAGGGAACATAACTGTATTCACAGCCTCTTTTAGAGCCAATGCATGTGACAAGTTGTTAATATCTTCAGAAGTACATCCAAAATGGAAGAATTCCAACACCTGGTTGAAAAGTTCACAATGACAGTTCACTTCACGGCTATCTCCTAATAAACACACACATCAAGGTATTAAGGTATTCCTTCCAAATTAAAGGTCAGCATACCTTTGCAACCTCTGGATTTGAGCTACATTTCTGCTTCAAAAAGTACTCAACAGCTTTCACATCATGGTTGGTTATTTTCTCAATTTTTTTCACTTCTATCGCATCATCAATGCTAAAATCCTGGATAATCGCATCCAAGAAGAGCTGGGCCGCCTCACTGAATGGTGGCACCTCAGTAATCTCAGGAATTTGTGAGAGTTTCAGCAACCATTTGACCTGCATAACCAAAAGCCACTTCAGATAAGTAACACTTACCAATAGCACTAGCAAATCGACCCACTTTCCATGTTGTACACAGTAATCAAGATTATGCACGACCATGATACATATAGTACAGGCGCAGAGCGGAAGCTATCCGAAAAGTGATACCTCGACAAGGATGCGGTATCTGATGAGGCCGAACTCGCTGAAGAAGGGCTTCAGGTCCTTGACGGATTGCATGTAGCGCCCATCCAGCGGCGACAGCGTCATCAAGCAGAACGTGTCTAAGTCCGCCGCGTGCTCCAGCTCCTCCAGCGACCTCGCCGCCCAATCCAGGGTAGCACCCATCTTAATCATCACACCCACAAGACACGTCTCATAAGCAATCATCACTACTTAAAACTGGAGTTCCGAGTACTACGGGAAGGTATTCCTCGTCACCTCGACGGAAGTTCCGTCCGCGGCGGACGCAGAGCAGCGGAAGCGCCGCGGCGGGGACACGGGGGCGACGGGGAGGACGGCGGCTCTCGGGGCAGCGGTCCCGCGGGGGAAGGCGGCCGCGGCGGCGAGGGAGGTGGCGGTAGCCGGGGGCTTGAGCGGCGGCGGCGCCGACATGCTTGGAGAGGCGCGACCGGTGGGGGGGGGGGGGTGGTTTGTAAAACCCTAGGGAGTGGGGAAGCGGGAAGGATGCGGCGGCTGGCTGGCTGCGGATGGATCGTGCGGCGTGCGCGAGGGGTCGGAAAGAAAGGGGTAGATGTCAAAGCAGCAGAAAGGGATGTGTATAGGGGTTTAAGGGGGAGGGAATAATTGGAATTTTGGATTTGTTGGGCTCGGTGGCTCGAGATTCCGAATGGCCAACTCTAGAGCCGTTCTTTCTTCCAAGGGCGCGTATTCCTTCTCTCTACCACACCTTTAAACCGTCGTGCTTTGAATATCATATCACAAACAAATTTACTGAAATTTATCACAAGAGATTATGGACATTGGCTTTTATCTCTATCACAATTTAATTCATGCGTCCATCCATGTAGCTAATAAATTTAAACATAACTTTGATCCACATTCTTCTGGTGTCTCTATTTGTAGAAACAATAAAACATTAAGTATCATTACTTGTAAATAGTCCATTTTTTTATTCAGATGAACAAAAGAATATGCGTTGAACTTTATCACCGGAGATCAAGGACATTTGCTTTTATTTCTATCTCAAATTAATTCGCTACATGAATAAATGAATAGATGTAGCGAATTAATTTTCAACATATCTTGACCTACATGACCGCATTCATCCTGTATCTCTATTTATATAAGTAATAAATAGCAATTTATATCAAAAAATCTAGTCTCTCTATTATGTGTTAATGGAACTATTATATGTTTATGGAAAGTTTTGGATGATTAATGACAATCGGATATGTAGCTTCGCTAGCAATTAATTTAAAGTCAATTTTCTTTCAAATAAGTTAATTACTTCTAAAGCTTATCCTAGATTATACAATTTTTGTGTATATAATGTATACTTGCAAATCAAATAATTATCTCATTATTTATTAATATTATCATCAATTACCAAAAAGATGGAAATTGAAGAATCTAGTCCCAATGAGTTAATGATGAGTTTTCGTAATTAATGACAGTGAGACTAATATTTTCTATGAGTTTGTGAAATAGGTTATGCCCCCATGGTGATGAAGACTTTGGATGGCTTCATGTATTGATCGTCATCAAGTCAAGTAATGGATATCATGTATTGATGGTCATCAAGTCAAGATCCTGATTTAGTGGATAGCATCATATGTTGATGCACAATAAGGCAAGAACCCAGACTTGGAGAGGAGATATTCGTCATTAAGCTCCAAGTGCATACGCAAGGAAAAAGTATAACTAGTGACGAGGATAGAATAATTCTCAAATTATTACGTCATTATATTTCTTGAATATACCCTTTATCGATAAGGAGAAAATACAGCAGAATGGTCGCAAGTTCTTCTATGACCACATGGTCGCAGGCTCTTCTACGACCACATGGTCGTAAGTCCTTCTACGACCACATAGTCATAAGTCCTTCTACGACTACGTAATCGTAAGGTTACTGTGACCACTCTATGGTTGTCAGATTTCCTACCACAAGTCTACCTCTAACTGACTTTCCTATGACAATGAACTACATTGTCGGTTCATCTGACAAGGCGGTTAGAACGTGCGTTAGTCCAATAGCTGCATATGATCTCTCTTTGACAACAACCGCTACACGGCGAGTGATCACCCACTTATGTCTCTCTGATAGTAACTTCTATCAAGTGGTTAGCATCTGAAGCGTTGAGGCATCTTCCGGCGTGGGACAACTGCCGTCGCTTCATCGGCTATTTAAAGTTTAATGTCAAAGGGAGAGAGGAGGACAATTCGGTAGATCATTCATGCAAGATAGCACTAGCCATTCGTGTAATTCTCTGTTGTAAACCATTTTCCAACAATTAGCAATCATACTAGACGTAGGGTTGTTATTCTCTTAGGAAAAGGCCTGAACCAGGATAAAGTTTCCCATGTCTCTACTTCGCAGCCGCGTACGACAATTCTTCTAAGAGTTCCTCTGAATCCAAACAAATCATACGTAAGATCGATATTAAAACATCGCCAACTAGCATAGGCTAAGAATGTGTGTTCATAGTATTTTATCGATCTTAGTGTTTGGTTAAGAGAATGGATTGCTATTATAGATTGTTGTACTATTAAGAGAGATCTTATCTAATAGCTTGAGTCTCAACATATGTTGATAGCTCAAATTCCACTTGCTCTAGTTCTCCGTAGCATGATGCTATTATTTGTGAATGTATTTTGCAAATAGTTGTTACTCATGTATCTAATTCTTGTAACATGTGACTAGTGTTTGCAAAATGATTGAAGTCTATGCACCTACACCTTGTAGCATGATGCTAAGATTTTGCAAATAGTTGAAGCTCTTGCATAATCCTTATAGCATGTGACTTAAATTTGTGAATGTGTTTTGCAAACGATTTGAGTCCATGTTCCTAAACCTTGTGTCATGATTCTAAAGTGTGCAAATGTGTTTTGCAACTTGTCGTGAATTACATTTTAATCCTTGTGTGCATGGTATTATGATTTGTGAGTATGTTTTGCAAAATTTATTGAAGTATATGTATCTCTGAATCCGGTGAAAATTTCAAGGCGGTACGAAAACTACCATGGTCATCCTCCCCTCCCCAACCTGACTCTCTCCCCATTCATGGTGCCTCCTCCCCTCTCCAATCTCTTGGCTTTTTGCACCCTTTCCATATGCTGCAAGATAGGAACACTTCGCATAGTTCTCTCTATTCCGATGGCTGAAGAGTTGCGTGATTGGGTTGGATGGGTGAAATCACGATTCCACAACCTTGTTCTCAAGGTTATTTTTCGCCGCCAGTTATTGTTTCTTCACATTGCTAGCTACAAGCATTAATGTTGATTGTGACCTTTCCTAACTAATGTTTAGCAATTGGGAAGCCTTGGTGTTGATTGTGACCCTGATCCCTCGGAGCAAGTTGGTCATACCATCACCTAGCCAAATGTTGTATTCTTCTGGGGTCTCATGTATAGAAGGAGCACACAAATCTATACAAGTGCGCTCAAAGAAGACTTCATGAAAAGTGTCATCATCATCATCATCTATGGAAAGAAAAAATGTGCCCATTCAGACATAATAATGTCCATAGTCAGGTTGCCCCGGCTGCCAAAAAGTGTGTCTGGTCACTCAGTTTACTCATAGAAACTACAGAATCTGCCACCATTTATGATGGGCAACCAACTAATGAAGCAGGGCTGCAATGGCTGGTGTCATCTCGAACTTGTTCTTCACCTGTGAATATTCATATGAGAATAGTGTGGCTCCAACAAATAATAATCCCATCAGAGTACTGCAGTAGAACAATAATTAGAGACAGTTCTTTCTTATTACAGTACTTTTGCCATGCAGAGCTATAGAGTATTACAAAGGCATGAGGTCTCAACTGATACAACATCTAGAAAGGAAAGAGGTTATAACCAGCAACTACAAATAATAATCCCATCAGAGTACTTCATCAGGTCATAGTAAATCTCCGAGCTGAGCTATTTCTAAACAAGGGAAGATAATAGTAAGGGTGAGTACATAGTACTTAGTAAGTGTTATTAGCAAAAGTGCAATGTATGCTCATAATCTAACATTCCTGGGAACATTTATTCTCATTCTCTTCCTCGTCTCTTTCTTTTTCTCTCTGTCTCATTACTTATAGAAAATAGATGTTTTTATGTTTTGAAAGAATTTTAGATTATTGATTTAAAAATCTACTAAACACTCGTATAGTGGATATAAAACCTCCACTGGTTCCCGTAGCCTCCAGTTCAGGACATAGGCATGAATTCATGATTTATATAGCACTGCGTAGGCTTGTAACACTTTACCCATAGTCACCCTGATCCTTATAGCGAGTGGATCTTTGCATTTCCTTAGATGCGATATCCGAATCAGAGCACATAACTTTTACTACTATCTTAGTATATTATACCTCCACCTGACTACTTATAATTGTTGGCCCGAGGTTTCTCTTACCCCGGCACACTTAATTATAAGATAGTCGTTGGTCGAACTTACCCTTTATGCCCCACCATCCAATTGAGGCCTCGTCTGACACTCCACATCGCGAAATATATGTGCTAAGCATATCCTTTATGACCCAAAGTCCAATTGAGACTTTGCCTGGTTCCTCCCTAGATAAATCTACTTACCCATTTGTGGAGTGCATAATAACATATGGTAAATAATTGAATAAATTGCACTAAAGTGTCTCTGTGTAATCCTTAAATTTTATTTCTACTGCTTACGGACTCTTACGACTCAATTGCTATTTTAATTGCCGCGTTAAATTTTAATCGCTATGCGTAATTTTATTTAATCATGTACAGATCTAAAATCTCTGAATGGCACTTAAACATCTAAAAAAATTCTTAAAGGGGATTCTACCATTTATATGTGACTAACAGAATTAATTAGGTATTTAAATTTGCATCAGAATGATTTAAACAACAGTATATCAATTTAATTGGTACGCACAAAATATTAATCTACTAGCGATATTAAATTCATTTTAAATAATCAAAAATATTGATTAGTGGTGTTTTACAATTTAACATGGTTAGTAAAATTTTATATAAAATTTTAACATTGAATGGAAGCCTCAAGGTTAAATATTCGCAAGGAACGATTTTTATTGTGTGCTTCTCTCTCTTCTTCCTTTCTCTCTCCTCCCATTTTCCTATTCGGTCGAAGCCTCCCAGACCACTCCCTCCTTTCTTTATTCTTCCTCTCTCCCCTCATTTTCCTTATTTTTTTCTCCTTTGCCTCTTGCTGGTTCTTGATTTCCTGCCTCCTGCCGCTTTCTTCACTTCCTACTACCCTCTACTCTTCCTCCCACTCGACGCTGACTTGCCTCTAGCCTTCGGCTCCTAGTTTCCGTCTTCGGCCTCCTGGTGCAAGCCAATGGCTCAACCCCCAAGCCGCCGCCCCTCCAGCCCAACTAGCCTGGCTCTGACTCCAGCCTCCCCGCGCCGGCCTCTAGGCTCCATGTTGCCTCCTCCAACTCCTTTGTCTCTGGCCTCCTTGTACCAGCCTCTAGTCTCCTGTGCTGCCCTCACATCGGTTTCCTCGCCTCCCCTCCAACTCAGCCTGGCTCGGCTCCCCCTCTCCTAGCTTCCCTCGCTCGGATCCAGCCAAATCCATGGCCATCCCATTTGTACCTTTGGGTCCAGTCCTGACCGGCTTGGCCTCCCAGTGTCGCCTCCTACCCTTGCTGGTCCATGGCCTCCAGAGCCTTTTTTCCCTTCCCCTTCTTCCCCTTTACTATTTTATTCCCTTATGCTCTTAGTTATTTCTGATTTGTGGAGTTGATTTGTTGCTTTCTTAGTGATTTGAAGGATGGTGGTGGTGGTGTGCAAGAAGGCTCGCTACGACGGGCTCAAGGTCTTCTCGTGCGCCGGGGAGCACGAGATGGCTATCGGTGCATGTGGCTCGCCAGTGACGGCACGCCATGGTCTCACCTTCGGTATACTCCGTCCCCTCTACTCCCTCTCACCTTCTCCCTATTGCTTTGTGATGTGGGTATGTGACTCACTATGGATGAATGGTGGGGTGAGAAGGGGATTTGGGAATGGATGCTTGTAACATCCTGATTTTCAAAACTTTTTTAAAGCTTTCAAAATAAAATTCACCATTTGGATTTTTTTGGAATTAATTCAAGCTTAAATGGAATTTTTATGAATTAAAAAGGATTTAATATGACTAAATAAAACTTTAACATCTACTAGAAGTATTTTATTTGAGTTCCTTGTGCTTCAAGGATTTTTCTAGAATTTTCAGGGATTTTTCTGGATTTATTTGCTATTTGCTGGAGCTCAAATGAATTTAGCTGAATTTCTAGAATTAGAAAATCCTAAGAAATCAAAAGCCCCTTTTGGCCCATTGAATGTCGCTGTCCGATTTCCCCTTTGCCACACGGTAGTCATCCAAACCCTCTTTTGCTTTGGCCGTCGGATCTGTCCATGTAGGACACGTGTCAGGCATCGGTGCAGATAGACACTGTTCATCTATGCCATCCAAACCCAACCGTTCACTCCTTGGCTTTGCCACATGTTGGCCATCAATGCCACTGGTTACTGTTCATCATGTTTCCTCCCGGACTATCCCCTTCGACGCCGTCTTTGCGATGGACTCCTCACTGTGCGTGCCAAGCCCACCTTGAACTCCGCACTCTTGCCCGAGCTAGACTCTCGGCGTCCATGCCTTTGTAAGTGTGCCACGTCCTCGGTTTCATCGTCATCAACTCTGTTGAGCACCACCGTCGTCAACACCGCCGAGCGCTGTCATCGTCTACCCACCGTCGGTGAGCTCCGCACCGCTTTGCCTTGCTACTCTCGTCACTCAAACCTGTCGCACCACCGTCGCGCCGTCCGTCACCCCCTCGGTTCGCACTCTATCATGTTGGTTTGTGCGCCACCGACGTCAACCGTGATGCCATATCGCACCATGCCCATGTGACGCTTTGCCTCCTCAGTGAACCCAGTCCATGGTAGACCGACTCGTCGAGACCTGTGAGTCAAGCTGAGTCAGCAAGCCACACAAGCCATCCACGTTAGCCCTAGGCACCACGTCAGCAAGCCATGCACAGTGCACTATTCTGTGAACCGAGTCCACTGTAGACCATCCTATTCTGTGTACTGAGTCCACAGCACAGTACGATTTTCAGATTTCCAATATTTTCCTTTAGATTAGATTTTTCAAAAACCTATTCTTCTCTATCCTAGCTCTGGTTGACCCGATTCTTTTTCATAAATTCATCTAAAATTGAGCTCTATCTTTTGGTTCTAGTTTTGTAGTTTTTGTAGTTTATTTGGTTTTTGTTTGATTTTATTTGTACCTCGTTTGCTTTCTCTCTTGTTAGATTACGTCTTCGAAGGAGTAGAAGGAGCAAAAGAACAAGAAATTGGTAACTGAGCAAGGCCAAGGTAAGTCGTGTCCTTTGATCATATTGAACCTAGTTTTTAAATCTATCTATTTATTATTTTGTTTTAAATTATAATACATTGCTATTTTGATGCAAACCTTTGTACTTGGTAGTTATTGTCCTACTTGATTAATTTCTCCTTGATAATTTGAATGTCATACTTCTATTGTTACCATAGAATGGGTAACTATCTAGTGATGCAATACTAGTTATCACATGTGTTGTACGTTTAAATTGCTTAACCATGCTTATATTTACATTGGGTTCATCATCACATGTGATTAATTAATTAATTTTAACTTAATGAGATATTGAATTGTGGTGGTTAACCACAGTTATAAAATTTATGTACCATAACATGGGTAGTGTTATTGGTATTGGTTATACAAAATAGTTTTTACTTAGACGAATGATCGTACAATAAAGGGGGTGCAGTTTGCACATTGGGATGTGGATGTTTCATCTAGGTAATGTTTAAGGACTTAATTTTATGTGATATTGATCTAAGCCTTATTGTACAACCACATGTCCAGTACGGGATAGACCTGGCTGATTAATTTGTGATATTTCAATTTCGATTTCATCGCTGTGATGAACATGGTTGCTGATTTCCATGAGGCGCAAGAGGGGGCTAGATGGCAAAATCTTAGTATGGTGGATTTGGGTTGGGATTGAGCATTGTAAAGGCTCTGTCATGATCTCCTCGTCTCACACCAAAGGAAGTGTGCTTATCCGGTGGTAATATAAGAGGATCATGTCTTGTGGGCAAAGATGTACAACCTCTACAGAGTGTAAAACTATTCGAATAGCCATGTCTCCGGTTATAGACAATATTCGGTAATTTTACATGGGGGGTAAGGTTTTCATAAAAATCTGGTTGGGTTAAGTTTGGAAAATGAATGATTGTTTCACTGGTGGTTCACTTTATGAATGGTTAATTCACGAGTGGTTTATTCAATTCCTATAGTTATTTATTTATTATCATTTTCCTTAAGATTCACTTTCAATCTATTTATTGTGCTTACCTTACATTATTGCTTTCTGCAAAATAACCCTTCAACCATCCTTCGGTAAGCCTTGCATACTATATTACATTTTTGTTACAAATGACTTGCTGAGTACTTTATGTAATCACGACTATATCCACATTTGCTCAGTTAAGGAAGAAGGACCAGATCAGCAGTCTATGTTACCCAGATACCCCGATACGGATACGGATACGGATACGCGATACGGCGATACCGCGATTCGCCATTTTCCTAAAAACACACCGATACGGCGATACGTGTGTATATATATAATAAAAATAAAAATAAAAATAAAAAATTAATGCATTCTTATAAAGAATTGAGAAACCGAGAATACCTTAATAGTAGGCATGTAGCAACTTGCTTGGTACGTCAGTTCTCCTTCCTCGCCTCCTAATTGTTAGACTAATATAATGAACCATCTGCAAAGAATAACAGAATAGATAAGCACATGTACACAAATAATGAAATAAATAGTAGAATCACAAATCATGAATCATGATTGATAGTTAGATTAAGGTTTTGAATCATGACTGATGCACTCGAGCCTCCAAATCCACCACCAGATGCCATGACAAATTGACAACAAATAATCTGATCACTGCCCCTACTGAGTCATGCAATACATTCAGACATTCAATCAACAAATAGCAACTAAATACTAAATAGCAGTATAACAGTACAGCAGTAGCTGGCTAGCAGCAGAGCACATACGCAATAGCAGCAGAGAGGCAGCGACGGCAGCAGCAGAGAGGCGGCGACGGCTGATGTGCCAGGCGGAGGCGGCAGGCCGAGGCGACGGTCGGAGGCGGCGACCGGCGGGTGTTGAGGCGACAGGCGGAGGTAGAGGCGGCCGGCGGAGGCGACGGGCGGAGGCAGAGGCGACGGAGGCAGAGGCGACAGAGGCGGCGGAGGCGACGGGCGGAGGCAGAGGCGACGGTCGGAGGGCGGAGGCGGCCGGCGGATGCGACGTGCACGGCGACAGGCGAGGCGGCGGGATGGGGGGGGGATAGATCTGGGTCGAGCGGAGGCGGCGGAGGCGACGGGCGGAGGCAGAGGCGACGGTCGGAGGGCGGAGGCGGCCGGCGGATGCGACGTGCGCGGCGACAGGCGAGGCGGCGGGATGGGGGGATAGATCTGGGTCGAGCGGAGGCGGCGGCCGAGCGGGGGCGGCGGGCGACCAGAGGTGGCGGGGGCGAGCGGGCGACCGGAGGCGGGGGCGAGCAGGCGACCGGAGGCGGGGGCGAGCGGATGCTTTTGCGTGCAGCGGCGGGAGGGGGGGAATAGATCGGGAATCTGGGTGGGTGCTGTTGGGGTGGGGTGGGAATATTAGGTTACAAGTATCGGAAAAGTATCGGAGCAGTATCGGCGAAGTATCGGGAATTATTTTCTTTTTTTGAAAAATCGAAAAATCACCGATACGTGCAGGATACGTATCGGCACGTATCGGGGCAGTATCCGTATCCGGTACAGTATCCGATACCGGTACGTGAGTTTTGTGAAGTATCCGCGCAACGTAGTCAGCATTAGGTGCCAGAAGGAGGATATTCCAACAACTTTGCGGATTAGGATTTCGCTCCCTAGTTGATTGCCTATGGGCATATCGAGTGGCTACTACGCTTATTTTTGTTTTTCCGCTGCTAATTTCTTAAGCCATTCCGGCTATTATCTGTAAGCTTGACCATAAGGTCGCAACTTTGATAATTAATAATATTTGAATCTTTTTCTGCGTAACACAATCTTTTAAATATTCAATGGTTGTAATAATTTTATTTTGCTTGCAAGGAGAGTTTAATTTCTTGTAATTTACTGTGTTGTAATTAACTTAATTACTCTTTTAATTACTGTTTAAATTACTTAAATTTCACTGTTGGCGTTAATTAAAAGTTAAGGTTCTTTCAAATAGTTAGAAGCCTAACTTTCTTGGGCTGTTGAGGACGTTTGCATCATCAGATACTCGGAATTTCTGGCCTTTTTTTTTTGAGGTGGGGCTTGTTCATGCCTCTGGCGCAAGGAATATGCAAGTGTTTTTTTTGTTGGAGCTGGCTGTTGTAGAGCTGGTTTTTTTCCCCTCAAGCTTCTAAGGCAAAGTAAGTTCATTCTGGCGACTTATTCCTGTTCTGAGGTTCGTGTAGGTACATGTATATTCAGGTACACAGAATGGCGATTGGTATACAAGTGACAGAGGTATAGCATATAGGAAGTGTATGTAAACTGTAGTTGTAATGTTTGTACCCATCACCAAAATGTGTAAATCGCCTTCTATGGTTAGTACTGTTGTTGGGTACAGATGCAGAGAGGTCCATATGAAAGTGTTTTGGATGGATGCGATCCATTCTTACTGTCGTATGCTGCAAAAACATGTTGCATGTACTGCTGTTCAAGAATGTTATGTAGTCAACCACCTTGAGGATGGAGCATTTTCGTTGTCTGCTCGTGCATTATCTCAGGTTCACTGTTCAATGTAATTGTGGTGAGGTTTTTTGCTCATTTCGCTGCCTACTCGCATCGACTTTCCACCTGTTTGAAGCTGCAAAAGTGGAGTGCATGCATTTGAGAAGCGTAGTGCTTACATTTCTGAGGGAGGACTGAGGATGATATCGGCTTGTTGGGTGTCATTGCCATTTCAATAATCTTGTCCATGTTCTTTCAAAAAAACAAAACGAACATTTCCCAGGGAAAATTGAGTGTGGTTCATCGCTTATAATCTTGAACTTGAAGGAGTGCAATCATTTTTCCATAATAATATTATTTTCTTTGTTTCTTGCTCACTCGAAATACCTTGCCAAGATTATGGATGCTCACATTCTCATTTTTTTTAGTTGTGATGCACGCAAAATCTGTAATATACCCCGCACTTAAATATGCCACAGGGTCGACATTGACTGTGTGTTTTGGTTCGAGGAACCGGAAGGGGGACTGTTTGATCCAAAACTCTGCTCCTAACAAATTTGTTTGGTTTACGGAATGGAATAGGTTGATTCATCACCGTCTTATCCCTCGTAATTCATAAACACAAGTTTAGTAGAAAATTAGGGATAAGTCCGCCAACAATTCGATACCATGATTAAACAATTCATCCTAATAAAAAAAACGATACGTTAGCATCCTGGGAGAATGGTAAAAAATGGTCGTTAACATCCTCTGATGGAGTACATGCTAATGCAAATGGTGCCACGTGGCAAATCTCGGAATAGTTTGAAGAAATAACTTTAAAAAAAGCGAAATATACTACTGTAATAAAACACCTAAAGATTTCACAATAATGACCCAATCTCTCTCTAGGGATACCTTTCCCTAGTATGTATCCTCGGACATCCACTAGCATTGTATCCGGTTTTCCAGAGAAAAAACAAGACTGTACTACTACAAATTGAAGTATTACCTGCAAGCAGGCACAGGAACAGGGGCTAAATATTTGGGAAACGGGTATTTAAATGCTTAGGTAATCTTCCATATAACTTCCGAACAATCACTAGAGCATGACATAAAGAAACTGCAGGATTTTATTAATACTAGCATTCAATCTTTCGCCAACATACATTCATATAAAAAATAAACGATGTTCGCAGTATTAGGCATTCGTAGGCACAAACTTTACTGTGTCTGAGCACTCGAGTTAAAATGGATTCTCTGATGGTACTCGCTACAAATTTATTCTGCTCGGAACAACAAGCACATTGCTGACAAAGGATACATGAAACTACGCTCTACTCCATGCAGCAAAAGATGCAAATAGCAAATCGTGAAGAGTTCACGTCTTCTTTATGCCTTCACTTGAGGAGGAGAATCGCCCTGCAGAGCGGGATCGGATTTGACAGCATCTAATGTCCTGAAGAACTCTTCAGGAAGCGCAACAGGCCGGTGCTGCGGAACATGTTTGGGAATCGGGGTGTCATCTTCAATCACCTCGCATTCATAGTCATCAGGAACACCCCATGGGTCCCATTCTGCCATTCATTGGAACATAATAATTAGTTTTGTATCAGCAAATAAAGCATGCAGATTTATATGCTGAAACAAATAAGCCTAGAGCATCTTCAGACACATAAACAGCGTTGCAACTATATCTTCAGACAAAAATATTAATCCAAAGAAATAGATGATGTGTAAATCAATGTTGCCCATCCAATATAATAGCTGCACTAACTTAGCAAACTAGATTTATCATAAAATGCTCCCATTCTTGCATTCAGCAAATCATCTTCAACTAAAAAGTTGCTTTTCCATTTTATCACACAGATAAGAATTTAGAATTTTGCAATTATATGGACAAAGAATATATGATAGCAGATTCAGATCTGCAGGTGCTATGTTTGCAGTAAACAACAAGTAGCCCAAATGAGCTATTCCTTATAAACATTTGTATTTTTTACTGATTCTGACTAACCAAATGAGGACTAATCAATGCTTACATGCTACAACTCATCGATATCTGCCATCTAATTTGCTCAAAATGGATTTTCTTGGTACAAGTGAACTAACCACTCCCATCCAGAAGATGACTTGCAAAACAATCAAAGCGGCCCTAGGGGGCTAGAGCATGCTATCGAAGGTAGGATTTCCCAATTTCACATAGAAGGTACCTCAGACCTAAGGAAACCTACGTCCACAAGAAGGTACATTAGACCTAACGAAACCTACTACCACAAGGAATTGGATACATATAAGCCTATCACACTCGATCTACTGAAGACAGCAGCAAGATTAGTAGAAGATGATCTTACTATGTTGCTAACCTACTGGGACAATTTGAATACATACTTTCTTCTATTGTGTTATATACTGTTAAGTGTTAAGGTGCTTGTGGAGCACTACATGCTTGATTCCTATTCTTGCTGGTAAAGCTCAAACTGGACTGCGAAATAAAGGCCATATAAAGTTCAGTGTTACCCCAGCAACATAACAGAATTCAGAATTTATCTCAATTCTATTCTACAAACTCAGAAACACAACTGGGCTAATTAAACTAATTAGATTATTTTCGGGAAAAGCATTTTTCTCTAAAGAGAAGGTCATGGCACACTGATGAATTTCATCTGAACTAGGGCAAAAAACAGTGAAATGCTGCATCAACTCGTGGTATACTGGCAAAAAGGAAACACCAAAGACCATGATATATCTCTACTACTTAAAAAAAAAAATTGTTGGTGGTGGTTCATTTGCCCCTCCCAACTCCCTCTTGCATTTTCCTAAAAAAATTTCTAACAAAAACAAAAAAAAAATCCATCACCCTACAAATTCTCTAGCAAAAAAAAAAAAGAGCTCTACCAGGTGCACAGCAAAGCTGAGGGCGTAGAGGCACGATACAGCCGAGTGTGGAGGTGGAGCCGATGCCCGATGGCGTGGGTCGGGTAGGCCAATCCTGACAATGGCAACTAGGCATGCTGGCATAATATGATTTTTTTTATCCGTAGCAAAGCACAGTATTAAACTAGTCATACATAGATTACTCCAATGCACTGTTCCTAATGGGAGAGAACAGATAGCAGAAAAGGTCACTTCGTGATGTAGCATGCGCATGAGACCAGAAGCGCACATAACTACAAGACATCAATAATCACCAGCTAACATAAACCAGCGTTTGACCTGTACATCAGTTGAGTTTTCATGTGCCGACCAGTCCATCCAAAATCTTAAAGTTATTGAGCAAAGGTGGGGAATCCACTTGAACAACAGACATCTATAATCTACCCTTACTCAATCTAACCATAGATACTAAATGGGCAATACCATCGACATTTCTCATAATCAACAAGCAACCTGAACCATACATTTCATCCCTCTATATGCAAGAAACCCCAATTCTGTCACCAAACACCCACTATCAAACGTGGCCATTTGTCCTAAAAGTGCTAATCACACATCAACTGCTGTTATGCTGTTGTCCATAGATCAGCTAAGTCGTCTATCATATAAAAAGCCAGTCGAATAAAAGAAAACGGTAGCTAGTAGCCACACCCATACATCAGTTACCCTAATTCTTGCCCGTAGATCAGTTGAATATATCACACAAAACTAACTAATTAAGTCGAAGAAAGGGAGCAAGTGTAAAGGCAACGGGACCGACGGGAGGGGAGGGGGCAGAAAAGAAGTACGGACCGATCATCTTGGCGATGAGCTTGAGCTCATCCTGGGCCTCCTCGATGAGCTCCTCGACCTGGCCGCATCCGATGCGGTCCTCGATGCGCTTCCAGTCGTCCTCCTCCTGGCAGATCTGGAGGCGGTGGCGGGTGAAGGACTCGACGGCCTTGCGGTAGCCCTCATCCTTGGGGACGGTCTCGATCTCCTTGAGCGTGCGGTTGTAGAGGCCGATGAGCACCTCCCGCGCGTTGGGCACCACGTCGAGCCCCACGATCCCCGTCGTCTCCTTCACCGCTCGCGCCGCGCGCAGCGCCGCCAGCCCGCCCCCGCCGCTCAGGATCCGCCGCAGGAACATTCCTCCGTCCAATTCTTGGTGGTGGCGGCGTCTGTGTCGGGGGAGGTGCGGAGGCGAGGCTGCTGGACCGGTCTGGCGCGTGCGGTGCGGCCGTGTGGGGAGCACTGAACGTGGGATTGGAGATGGCTGGCGGTCGTTGTTGAGTGGGCTCCGGCTCGGGAAGGCTGAGGGGGGAATGTGAAAAGTCTACTGGGCCAGTGTCAGATGGGCAGGTTGCGTGTATCCTCTCGGACTATTGGTCTCGGACTCTCCGCTGTTGTTTGAATGGAGAACACCTAAATGAACATGTTTATCGGCTTTTCCTACTCAAATGACCCATATTCTGATATTCTCGTTCTAGTAGCTTTTTGTTCTGCTTGGCAAATGCTTGAACAATATATCTGTCTTCCATATCCAAGAGGGCATAGGGCCGGTCTAACCCAAGATCGGTTGTCACGTCTAAGAAAGTCTGTTTTCCTAATGGCAGGCCAATTTTCTGCAAGCATGTCAAAACAATTAACTAGCAAAAAAATGGAACAACTGAAAACAGTTGCTAATACCCCGTAGGCTGAGGAGTAAAAGGAGAAATCCACCTAAGAGGCTCGTGTCTAATTAGCTAGTTGGTAAGACTAGCTTTCAAATAGAATGTCTTTTCAAGATGAGGTTTACAAATTAACTTTTAGATAAGACTAGCTTTCAAACAGAATGTCTTTTCAAGATAAGGTTTACAAATCAACTTTATTTATATTGGACAAAATCTCACGAAGTTATTTGTCTCCGTACTATCATAATCAATCAAGAGCCATAAAACACAGCTATAAGCCGAAGCAAAAAAAAACAGACCCAGCTTAACTCCTTTAGGTCCTATGGGAATTTCCAATTTTCACTTACGAAGAATTGAAATATTTCCTATAAACTAATTTCTAATTTTCACTTACGAAGAATTAAAATATCTCCTGTAAACTAGTTATGTGTCCGTACGTTGCAACAGAATTTATTATATGTATAGAGAATTATGTATAAAAGAGAGTTACTCTAATCGGTTGAAAAGTAGAGAATGGTAAAAAATAGAAAGAATAAGGCTGTTGAAGCAGAACAGACTTATAACCACCAACTCATTCTTTTATAATAGTAATGAAATCGTGCGCACCAAGCGAGGCAAGGGAGGGATAGAGTCATAGAGACATTTCATACAAACCAGCAGCTCGTTGAAAACAATTCAGTTCTTTGATGGTATTCAAGTTCTCGCTCTCGAGGTTTCAAAACTATGGCATACACTGCCAACACCTACATACGAGTTTGAGCAAGTGCAAGAGTTGATTTACAGACTAACGGCTGTCAGTCACCTACTGATATTGACAGCATTTCATTTCCACTGTAATAAACTGGAAACAAACACCACGGTATAACCGGGTTCTCCTGAACACCATCGAGTAAATGCACTGTTCAATCACCTGCCAAGATAGCTCTTAATACATCAGAATGGAATGAAAGAATTTCAGAAACAGCTAATTGATTTTTGAGGAACGCCAACATCTCGAGTTGGTATTGTAATAGCAATGCAATGTAACCCTCCATGAGAAAATTTCAAATGTGCAACAAAATTACAAATGAAGTGTTAAAATGCATGCATGCATGTATGTATGTATATATAGTTGCATCCCTTAAGGGCATATGCCTTTCACTCACATGCAAAACATTTCATGTCTATGTTAAATTAATTACCAAGTACTAATAAATGCAGGTTAAAATGAATGCCCAGGTAGCAACAGCAGGTTCACAATTCAAGTATTCGGAACTCCTTTCTCAGATTTAAAAACCCCACTGAGCACATTAACGGAATATCAAATTCAAACAGAGCAAAATTATGATACCTTAGAAGCCAAAATGAGCCACTTCCTCATCTTCTTCTCCCTCTTCTCCTTCATCTTCATCATCCTCAGAAATCCTGAAATCTTCCAATGCATCCTCTTCTTCCTCATCAGCATCATGCATCATTTCTGAAGCAGAAATTTTGTCCTTCAAACCAGTGCTGAGCACCACAGTTTGTCCTTTGGACTTTTCCATATCTCTTCGCAATCTTTCCATGTTCTCCTTCCTACGCTCAGCCTCTAATCTCTCCTTTTCAGCAATTCTCTTGTCTAGGTCAGCCCTGAAAAGAATTTAGATAATAATAAGCGTTTTAGTATGGATAGTTCGTTCAGCAATTGTAGCACAACATCTTTAGAGACAAAGACCTGTAATTCTCCATATATTCCTTGGCACTTGCTTCAATAGCTTCGAAGAATGCATTGACTCCAGCGCCAGATACTGCAGATACTCCGACAGAACATAGGTTCTTGTAAAATTCATCCAGCACAAGAGAGAGGCTTCGGGTAAATGAAGACGAGTACGATGAGTCAGAGTCCAAAGCTGTCTGAAACGCTTCAAAGTCTTGCATCCACTGGTTCAGCAAATAACATTAAGCTCCAGTTATCAAAGATGCATAAAATAACTAGGCTAATATGTCAACCAACACTTGCATCAAAACTAAGCAAACAGCATCATTTACATGGGTCAAGGGTGAAATCTCTGTTGAGTGCATAATATGTATATTTCTTTTTCATATACAAAAGTTCAAATAGCCTACATGGCTACATATGCCTCAACATGGCACGAAAACATGACTCATTGACAAGAATACAAAATAGATCCATTGCATACTGCATATGATGTGGATATACTATGACGGTAGCTACAATGCAATACTAGTGTACAAAATCGACACCAGAGGAACTGAAATTATCATAAATGGCATGCATACCTCGAGAGCAAACTCATGCTTGGCTACATCAACCTTGTTAAATGTAAGGACCAGGGGCAAACGGGTCTTGTAGAGAATACTGCATGCATAAAGCATGTTACTCATGAATGTTACAGGGTTCGTTGATCTGGGGGTGTCAATTACATATGCAACAACTGTTGGAAATGTTGATGCAAAAGCTTCAGTGATGATAGCCCCCGAAGCCGACCAAGTGAAGATTTCAATTTGCCCTGGGGTGTCCACCAGCACATAATCCAGCTGGTCTGCTCGTCTTTCAATAACCGATATAACCTGTAAGGATAAATATTGGGCGTCATATAGCTGAATGACACAAGGGTGGGCAAAAAAGGAATTTCCCCACATACCACCAATGTAGAATACAAAATTTGGAAAGTATTCGATGTGATATCAACTAAATTTCTCTACACTCTACATTAAGCTAAAACTAAGCACAATTTCTACAACAGTTCACATAGAATTATGGAAATTGACATGGCACCCAAATTTTGTCGAAATAAGTAGCTAGGAAAATCTGCATTTCTTAAAACATATCCATCATATGTGCATTAGATCATCATTCTTCTTATGTTCATAAAATTGCACAATATCACTGTAACACTGAGCATTCACTTTCTGGTTAGAAAATTAAGCACAGAACAACAAATTAAAACATTATACCAGTGCAGATGTGAAGTCCTAAAACTATCTAAATAAGTGAAATTAAACAGCTCACAATTCATCAGTTAACTCTTGAGCGAGCACATAATTCTGTTGCACTCCTACTTAGTGCTTGGTGGCTATACACCATATGCTACCATCCAGATCCAGTTTAACTTGGCGGTTGTATGTTTGCACTGCTTCCTATTTTATTGCCTAATGGAGCGTGTTCATGCAAATTCCAATCGGCACAACAGATCCAAACAAGTGATGAAATAGATGATTGTGGGCCAGAAAGCATACCTCGTCGAACTTGGTGGAGAACAGGTTGAGCGAGGTGAGGATACCGCCATTGGGACCAAGGCCGTACTCCTTCATCACCTCCTTGTAACGCACTGTATCACGGATATCAATGTTGGCCCCGAACGGCAGCGTCATCACAGCGGGGTCGAGGTTGAGCACGTATCCCCTCATGTTTGACGCCTGCGTGTGGCACACTAGTCGGTGCATGAAGGTCGTTTTCCCCGTCCCTACAACGTAGAACAAATCCCTAAGCTCCCAATCCCACAATCACTCAACAAAAGGGCAAAGCATCACAGGTCGGTTGGGCGATTCCTGCCACTAAAATGCCAATTGAAAAGCGGCGAACTAAATCGACTCACCGGCCATGCCGATGACGATGATGATCACCGGCTTCTTCTTGAAGATGGTGCGCCCCGGGCCGATGGAGAGGCTCCCGATGGAGTCGGCGAGCTCCTCGCCCTTCCCCTTGCCCTCCTCCTCCGCCGCCTCCGCATTCCCCTTCCCCTTCGCATCCGTCTGCACACGTCCGATACCAAGCGCACGAAATATTCACAAACAAAACCAAAAAGGGAAAACAAAAATCCCCGAGGGGAGAAGTGGGCAGCGGCGGCGGCGTGCCTGGCCCTCGATGTCCATCTGGGTGGGATTGCTCGCGGCGGCCGGGCCGGAGTCGACGTCCATCGGCGGCGCGGACGGTGCCGAGAAACGGGGGCGGCCAAGCGGTGAGTGGAGGGGGGAGGACGCTAAACCCTAGACTTGAGCCGGAGAGGAGGGAGGGGGAAAGCGAAAGGACAAGTGAGGGTGGGGTGGCTGCTTTGCCGACTATCATATGTCGTGCATCGTAGGCCGTTGGGCTTGCCGATTCAGGACGGGAGAATGCTCCAGGTTGTGGGCCTTAGCCCATGCGTACCTGTGTTTGAGAGGGAGGATTGCTCATTGGGCCGACTGCCGTGCGTTCGCCGTGAGATCGTAGCGCGCCAACGCGCGTCCCGTCGCCTTCAGGACTTCATATTTCGCCGCGCCGCCCGGAGGAGGGGGAATGCTATTCTACCTGCCGTCTCCCAGCGCCGTCGGTTAATTAGCTCGTAGTTTTGACTTGTCGCAGGGGACTTCTTTTCGGCGAAGTCACACGAGTTGCACACTGCGTTCACGACGCACCTGATAATTTTAATTTTGCGTCTCCTGACCTACTGTATAGTGCATTCATGAGAACATCTATAGTGTGTGAAAATAGAGGATCTTAATTCACCTTAAAGTCAACCTTATATATTACAGGGGTGACCTTAAGGAGGCTATAAGCAAAAAAAAAAGGCTTAAGCCTGGTCCTCAAACTAAAGACCTGGCCATAAGCATTAAAATACAATTTTTCTTTATCTGCCGAGTGGGACCGTCTTAAGGCCCCTTGGGTTATATACACTATGAAGTTGGCCTTAAGGTTTATATAGGATCAACCTTAAGACCCCTTGGGTTATATACACTATGGATGCCCTGAGGTCGTAACAACAGTGTCACGAGCTAGCTTGCATGGCGTGCAACAGCCAGTTCAGTGCCCTTAGTAATTTTTTTAACCCTTGCTACTAGAAACCTGCAGGAAGCTTGTCAATAATGTTCAAATTTTGCAGCCCATCTGTAAGCTTAATCTTTTTCAGGAAATTTCCGTCAAATACAACTAACCAAGGCATGCAAAATGGATGTAAAAATTTGTGTATTATCAGTCTTCACAGATGCTTCAACTTTTCGAACCATACAAACTGCACAAAAGCAAACTGCAAGTGTATTTATTATACTCCACTGCAATGCAGATACACACATATATAAAACAAATAAAATTAATGAACACACATATATGGTTCGGAAGGCATAAATGAATCAAATAACATCATGAATAAATAGGACACACACGGAATGTAACAAAGAATCAAATAATTCATCGTACGAATGAATTTGATAGTAGTGTGTGTATATGACCCTGTCGGGGTGATGGACAGAATTGACAGATTGTTGTGTAAGCATGCACGCGACGAACGAATTCACTCCTCGGAGAGCTTGTCGAGCAGCACCCGCAGCATCTTCACCTGCATCTGCAAGTCCTCGATGTAGCACGCCGCGTCCTGGAACAGCTCGCCGAGACCACAAGGCTCGCGGCAGGGCACCAGCTTGCTCAGCTCCCTCACTTGCTTGACCAGTCTAGAATCTTCCAGAATGTCCCTCTCGCTCGCCGCCGCCATTGACCGTACCGCGTTGCTCATACTCCCTTTCATCCTCTCGTCAGCTTGCCTTCGACGTCGACGGCCAAAAGGGATGAGGAGGACTCTTCTACGGAAGGCATCACTTGCGAGCAAGGCAATAAGTGCACGTACGCATATATAGCCGCAATCTTTGTTGTTTAATTTACACCTTGGATGATAGGGATCGGAGAGAAGATGCACATGCTGATGATATGCGCGAGCGAGCAAATTCAATCATGTGCCGGTCGTGCCTCCATATGCGCTTGTCCGGACCGTCACCACGAACCACCTACAAAAAGATAGAAGCGCGGCTTATTCTAATGGCACCGTTGCTGCGGTTGGCGAGACACGGCAGATCCTGCAACCATTGTCATTGTTTCATCATGCATGCACTCTCGTATGTTTATTTGGTGGATAGGATTGATAGATCAATCAGTAGATAGAGCACGCATGCATGGGTGTATATAGCGTAGGCAGTGGCAGGCCGGTTTAGGTGGTGATCATTTGGGCTTATTTTGAGTGGTTTATGACTGAAAAGCACTGTAGCTGGCTGAAAAAACGTTGTAACTGACATAGGCTTATTTAGCATAATTAAATTTTAAAAAAATTAAAAAAATATGTTAGCCCATTACGTATAATACAAACAAATATGGGGAAAAAAATCGGCAAAAAAGCTCAACAAAAAGCCAAAAGTTCAGAAAAAGACGAAATTTATAAATAGTGAAAAATAAGCCGAAAGTTAGAAGCTGAAGCTCAAATGATCACCACCTCTCGTTGCGACGAGCACATGCACCCACATGATGGCATCCAACAGACTGAACACCAACTAGAACATATGCATACACCCATCCCTATTATATCCCTCCGCTTCTATATATGAATGCATGCATGGTGTCAATTACTTGACTAGTTTCCATGCCCTTTTGTCATTGGAACACCCTGGATTATTCTCTCGTCTACACCTTTCTGTTCCTTGCACGGTCGAGCAATCTATATATTTTAGCACGTTAGGAAGGCTTGGGATAGACTCCTAATCAGCCGTTACATCGTCATTCCAGCTCAGTATGCATGTAGTGCATTTTACCTAGCTTGATAGGTGTCCCTCTTGCACCGAGAGAGAGGTGTGGTTAATTAGCCGGCCAACTTTGGTGTGCACTATTATATGTGTGTGTGTGACAGTAACTCTATATGTATTTGACAGTAACTTCACCTATGCACAAAAGTAACTTTCTGACATGCACAGTGTGCGCAGGCGTAGAATAGTGGAGTTTTTTAATAATCTATTTTTATTCGAAAATACAGAAATATACACTGCTGAAGAAATGGTCATCACAGACGGTTTCGTGAGCCGTATGAGTTTATGGGCTAGTAATAACATGATGTCATCACAGACGGTTTTCAGTACAAACCATCTATGATATGTAATATATCACAGACGGTTTCAACTATAAATCGTCTGTGATATTAAACTATCACAGACGATTTGTAGTTGAAATTGTCTGTGATATATCACATATCACAGATGTTTTGTATCATAGACAGTTTCAGCTACAAATCGTATGTGATATTAAACTATCATAGACGGTTTGTAATTGAAACGGTTTGTGATATATCACATATCACAGATGGTTTGTACTAAAAACCATCTATAATTGTCAATTATCACAGACGGTTATAAATTAATAACTGTCTATGATATGTCTTTGTACTCCTAAACCTATTTCTGTTTGTTGGCTAGCCTCAAAAAATGCTAGTTATGCCTTCTGAAACAAGCAGATCAATACAGTATATACATCTAATTCACATTCATTCATTTCAGAAACAAAAACATCCATTTCACAAATCAATTAACTGAAATGAATTATCTAGCTTTGAACAAATACACACATAAATAATTAAGCTCAACATTTTCCTAGTGAAATTCATTCAACATTGTGGAACTCTCCATCTTCTTTTATGACTCTAGATATCAAGAAGAATGCACGCTGTTCTCGAATATGTTTGAGGTCAACCTATTTCAACCTATTATTCGTTAGTCCTTTCGAATTCAAACGTTTGATGCACAAGAAGTATTCTACAATTTCATTGATAAGTTATTTGATAATTTTTTCACTATAGGAGGAATTCGGTTCAAGGTGGAGATTATTGTATTTTGTGATCCAAATCTGGTCGTCTCCGACCACTCTGGTTTTCCGACCGCTTGAAGAGTTCAATCAAAAAGCATTAAGAACTAATCGGATATTTTGATTGGGATCATCTTCGAGTTTGTAATGGACTCTTCAATGACCTGCATCAGATGTGGTGCTCTAAAGTGTGTGCGCCGATTGGAGTCAGACGTGACTACTTGAGGTGCTTTCGGCTACAACTCTACACCGTTATCTTTTGAGACTCTTCAAACGGTGTGCTATTCCTGTCTCCGAGAAGGTTACTGTTTCAATTTCCAATAGTTCTCTATTTTGTTGCCATCTAGGACTATGTTCCTTTCCTCGTCTAGGACTCTTGTTCCCAATGCTATTTACATCCTCTGTAAGTCTCATATTCTTGATTGTTCTTTATTGGTTTCATGTTTTGTCTTATCAATTTCAAAACAAATGGTATACAATCCTAACAACAGTATTAACCCTTGCCATAACCAGAGCTCCCCGCCGTGGAGTGGCGCAGCATAGCCAAAGCCGTCCACTCGTCACCGGTTCTTACTCACTGGAGGCTCTACCGTCGCGAGACCATGGAGGTTGGAGGTTGGAGGTTGAGAACAAGTGAATTGGGGAGGAGAACTCAACATTGGAGACGGGTATGAACTAAGCGGATGGGCAATACCCTCCCATACCCTACTAATTGGTGGGTGTACCTGTACCCTACTCTTCCCGGATGGGTGGAGAAATTCCTGCCCATACCAGGTCCTGCCCATACCAGGGGCGTAGCCACCGGGGGAGCTTGGTAAGGCTTGAGCCTTACCTCCCTCGGTGGCAATTTTGTACATAGTAAAAATAAAGAAAGAAAGAGAGAGATTAACAAACCCAAAGAGAAGCTATGTAACATCCTGAAAATTTTAAATTTGAAAATATGAATTTCTTGAATTATTTTTGCAATATATTCTATTGAAATTTGGATTTCATGGTGTTTTTCTAAATTCGGTTGAGATTCCAATAAATAAATAAATAAATAAATAAGTTCATAAAAAACAAACATTGGTAATACCCTAAAAGGAAATATGCAAATAATAGAAAACTAAAAATTGAAAACCAGAATCTGAAAAGATGATCCAGTATAAGAAGAGAGAAACCTGAGTTAAAAATATATACATATATATACACACATATAACCTAAATGATAATAATAATAATAGACACTCTAGTTTAATAGTGGGAAATTTTAAAGTGTGAATGCTAAATGCCATTCCAAAAA
The DNA here is from genome assembly GCA_017311315.1 of Dendrocalamus latiflorus. Taxonomy (NCBI): domain Eukaryota; kingdom Viridiplantae; phylum Streptophyta; class Magnoliopsida; order Poales; family Poaceae; genus Dendrocalamus; species Dendrocalamus latiflorus. The sequence continues at coordinate 39,346,981 of CM029611.1, forward strand.
TCAGTAAAATGTTAATGCAAATAGAAAATTCAAAATCAAAAATCCGGAGTTCAGAAAATGATTAATCCTATCTCTATTTTCCTTTATTTTTCCCCTACTCTCTATTACAAGTGGACCCCATTCCTTTATACATCCTCCTTTCTTTCCCCTCTCACCTCTCCTCACTGCCAGCGGGTCCGGCCCCTTTCCCCCGTTCCTCCTCCCGTGCGCACCCGGGGCCCCTCCCCTCCTCCTCTCCGCTTTGGCAAAAAGCCGGCCGACACGGCAAAGCCGCGCGGCACGGCCCCGAATCCCGCTGCCTCTGCCGCCGCCGTCGCCGCCTGCCACCGCTAGGGGTGAAATCGGGTCGGATACGGTCGGATCTCGCCTTTCCCATATCCTAACCCACATTTTCTAATCGGATTCGGGTCGAATACGGATAGTATCGAATACGGATACAAACACGGATAATGTCGGGCACAAATATGGAACAAATACGTACCAAGACGGATACGGACACTATCGGTCACGAATATTTATTCGGATATCAAGTCGATGCAACAACCATTTTATACCACATAGACAATAGCAATGCAACCATTCCATACATCCATAATGCAACAATACATCGGTACTAAAGTCGTAGCATCACTGGCCAACATGCAGATAACCAAGTGAACGGCGACTCAACAAAAAATCCAAGAAAACCAGAAATAATCGATGCTACGAACTAGAGGAGGATTGAAAGGCATACAAGAATCAATGGAGAAGGGAGGCTTTCGAGGACCAAGGAATTGTGAAAGGGGAAAGTGTGTATCTATACAGATCTGAGGAGAGATCAACAAAACAATCCGATGGTTTCCAGGGAAAAAAGATTTTTAGCGTCTTGCTCCAGCGCATCAGCAATGGCTTGACAAGGTAATTAATTTATGCTTAACAGAGATAATTAAGCAAAAAGGATAATAGGAGAGATAATCTCTAAGGTTAATCATGGCCATTGGCACAAGAACACAAAACTGTCGGGGAGTCCCGAGACAGGAGCACATGCAGCGAAACGGATAAGACAATAACTTGTCAGAGAGCAAGCAAAAGAATTCATCAAAAATACTTAAGCGGGTAATCCGGGTAATACCCGAATAGTTAAGCGGGTAATATCCGAATTTTATACCGGATAATCCGTATCCGTCGGATACCGAACTCCCAAACCCGATACCGTATCCGCCAAAAAATACCCGTATTCGGATCCGATACCCGTATAAGTTTCCGGGTACCCGAATTTACGACCCGAATTTGACCCGCTTTAACACGGGCGGGCGGGCGGGAAATACCCGGCCCGTTTTCACCCCTAGCCACCGCCCGTGCTATTTCACCTGCCTCCCTGGTGGCCCCTCGCCGGTGACGCTGCTGAAGATGCTCTGTTATGGACTCCTTCTACTTGCTTCATTTGTTAACTCTTCCCCTCATCATCAGGTAATACCGCAAGCCCACTTGGTAGCCGACCGCACGCCTTAAGCCTTGCTCCCAGGTCCCTAGTTCGATCCCTGGCGGCTGCACCCTTTTTGCATATTTTCGTTTTTATTTTGTTTTGATTTCCTCAATACATGTTAATTAGTAAAATTTGGGAAAAGCTAGGGAATGATCAGTGGAATTTAATAAAATTAATTGAGATATAAACAAGGTTATTAGAGATTTAATAATATACTAAAGGTTACATACAAGTAAACAATGTTCTAAATTTAAATCTAAATTTTGAATTAAAGGTATTTAATTATCCAAAATTTCACAAGAGAGAATGGATAGCATGGTTGGCTATAAAGAAAACACACAAGGCTGTGAATACAAGAGTACCCTTAACAGTAAATAAAAATATATGATCTAACATTAAAAATGCCGCCATCAAAGCATAGAAATGTTTGCATATAAGTGATTAATCGGTTGGTTAATAAAAATTAAGTAGGAGGGTAAAATAGGAGCTTAAGTTTCGATTAATGTTACAAATGGAACGATTAAATGACATATTTTTTAAAGACTCCAATTAAAAGATATGCGAGATGAAATTAAGGGGATAAACCGAGTACTAGGTTTGACGACTTCAAATTAAAGATTTTCACTGAATTCTAATTAAATATATGCTATAATAGTTAACCTATAATCGTAGGATGAATCGTAATGGTAACTTAAGTTAATAATAATAACAAGATATGCTCCTGTATAGCAGGCTCAACTTATAAAAGGATAAAATAACAAGTATCGATAGTTTTCAGAGAACACTCAAATTAAAGGGTCATAATAAAAATACAGATGCTAACATATAGTAGCCCTAGGACATCAAATACCATAATAATGTCACGGGCATATGGATACTCTAAAGTGAGTATGTAACCATTAAAGGTCACATAAAGTGATACTCACCAAGTGTTGTTAGATAGCTGAATTAGAAATAAGGCTAAGACTAATAGAACTAAAGCATAGATAAAATAATAATGGTAGCATTAATTAAATCTTAATACTAGATTCAGTAAATATGAGCATGAAATAACAATATATGGCTCATACAACTGAATCTTAAATTCAAGTTGAATTAAACCTAGTGAAAACTGAGGTTGCATAAAATGTCACCCGTAAAATGCTATACACCTACACTCTAAAAATAATTCGGTAAGCCAAAATGCCCTGAAAAGTAACGCTCGACAAAATGATAACTACTCATAGGTCTAACCTAACTCATAGAACTTCCTTGATAAATACAAAAATGATAAAAGAAATTATTAATAAAAGGTCAAGCCTCGCTTCTCCCCCTATCGGTCATGTATGGCCACCTTCCTTTCCCAAAAGCAGATGATTCCTGTAGGTACATCTTCACTTTTGATCCCTCGTATTTCTAAAATTTTCCCTCACGGTAAAGCATTTAGACAACTCGTCCTCCTGCTCAAACCCAGCTACCGCTGTGCTTACAAACCATCAACCTAAATCATCCTTCTATTCTCCAACCATAATAAAATGCATAATTTAAAATAAATCGGGTATTTAAAGTGATTGGATTTATTTGGATCTCTTGAGTTATTTGTTTTTATTTGGATTCAGTCGCTTTTCGCATAGTTAGAAACTGGAGTTCCGAAGAATCAATGGATCAAGCAAGACCAAGATCAAAGTGTAGAAAAGACCAGCAGAGCAGCCCCCTCAAATGAGACAGCTTTGAGAAGAGCACAAGACCACGGCAAACCGCGCCAGGCAAGTCAATACTTTGATCATGTTGAACCTACGTTTTCTGCAAATTACTTTGATTTAAATTATCAAATTGCATGCTGTTATTTTATATGCAAATACATGCTCAATTTAAGATTCTAGTTACATGTCTATTGTTTGTATTGAATAATATTACACCTCCTTTGGGATACTTGAATTGTGAATCTTGTCGCCCTAGCAAAATTATAGTAGTAACATTTTGAAAATAAGTCCCTTATTATACGCCCTGCTTAGTATTGCATAAATACCCGGGGCGCTGAAATGTCCCAAGCAACATTATCATTTTTAATCATGAGAAATTCGTTGGGACGGTCATGGTGGGAATGAGTGGTATATTTTGATATGATTATTTCATGCTCCCAAATATCCCAACTTGCTTAAATATCTGAGCGGATGGTTTGAGGGCTGGTATGTGGTGCGGTGGAAGCACAAAAATGGTGGAATGTGGTAGAACCGCTCAGATACCACTAAGGACTGAATCTTGTCATGACCTCCTGTGTAAAACAGTACAACCACAAGTCTGTAAAATACAACTTGACTAAGTAAATTTATCGAAACCCCCGAACTCATCTCACTGGTAGTGGAAAGAAGTGGTTAGGCACGGGCACGGGGGCCCTAAGGGACACCAGGTAGGGTGAAGTTTCCCCAGCTGTTCTATTTGTTGCGGGGAGTTGAGAAGTCCGTCTGCGGTAGTAATTGTGGGGAAACATCCCGCGCATAGATGGGACCCACCGCAAGTGGGAGAAGCCCATAAGGTGAGATGATAAAATGGACTAGATACTTTGAAAAGTCACTGTGACGGTCTGCTCAGCCACACTTCTAAGGAATCGTGTGGGGCAACGAGTTGATTGTCTCTTGTGGTGAAAGTGTACAAACTCTGCAGAGTCAAAACTATTCGAATAGCCGTGCCCACGGTCAAGGGCGGACATGGGAACTTAACTAGATATAGTTCTATTTAAAAATGTTTTGAAAATGGGAATGGAAAAGTGGAGGGCAGTGGAAAGCCCTGATTTGAATTGTCCTGGGTGTCGTCCCAGTGGTAAGTTAAGCGGCTATAACGCTGAAAGATGTTATACGGTGTGATGCCGTATGTATGGAGAAATTATGGTGATATTAGGCATATGGTGTGATGCCATATGTATGGAAAATCATGTTAATATTCCTTGAACATTATGTTTTATTCCAAAGCTGCTAGGTCTCAGGAAATTTTATATTGTATTTCAAATAGTGGCATTTCTATTCTTACAAAATAAAATATGGGAAGAATAAATAGAGTCGTAAGAAAAGAAGATGACTGCTTATGGTAATTGCATAAAGAAGTTGGTGGATTTATGCTGATCATAATAGGGATAATGATAGTGTGAATTCTGGGAAAAATAAATTGGTGGAGTCTAAATGAATATATAGGCTAGATAGATGAATTAAATGATCTTTGGAGAATTAGGGAGTATAAAGGTAATTGTTGGATTACAACACTAATACTTAGTATAAATTATTGGAAGATGTTGACAATGATGGGATTAATATGATTTGATCAAATATTAGATGGATAATTTGAACCTTGGGAATTTGGAGGTATGAAAAGAACTATGGGATATTAATCTTGATCAATGATAATCTTGGTGGATATATATTAGTGAATCATAGACCTCATCAAGGATATTCTTGGTGGATATTTATTAGAGAATTCTAGATCTGATCAATGACATTTTTGGTGGATGTATACTAGCGATTCGTAGGCTTGATCAATGATATTCTTGGTGGAGGTACAATAGTGAAGTAGTTAGAGATGGATTATAAGGTGATAAGTGGAAGAGCAAATTATGGTTGTGGATCAGTAACAAAAAAGATTGGACTGTTAGGGATTAGAATACAAAAGATATTGGTGGATTAAATAAGTGATATTAGATAAATAATGTCACTAGCTGCTTGGAGTTTTAGGCAGTACTTGCTTGGTGGATTATATAGATTATGATACTCGCTGTTTGAGGATTAGGCAGCATTTGATTGGTGGATTGAACAATTGATGATATTCGCTGTTTGGAGTTGTAGACAGCAAACCATATAGTGAGTGTATGATTGGTGGATTAATTAAATGATGTCGCTCTCAGTTTAGAGTATTAGACAGTAATCAATATAGAAGGAACCAGGTCGGTGGATTAGTTAAATGATGACACTCACTGTTTGGAGTATTAGACAGCAATCAGTAAGGGAAGTGTGTCTTTGGTGGATTAAGTCAATTATGGCAATCGCCGTGTGGAATTTAGGTGGGAATAATAACACTATGATGTGATAACCATAATGCTACTAAAAGTGATTTTTGGCAAATAAAATAACCCGAGCCTCTCCTTTGATAAGCCATGCATACTATTTATTTGCATTCTGTGTATTGGCTCGCGGAGCACGGGGTTGGAGTGCTCACACTCGATTTTGCGACAAAATTCAGAATCAGGAATCAAATCACCTCGCCTCAGCAACAAGATTGGACACGCTGGCCGAGAAGATGAAGATGTCAAGGGCTAGGTCGCGAACCTCCAGTTGGCTGTCTGCGGGCATGTCCTGAAGGTCCCACCTGTGTGTTTCATTCTTCCGCTGCTGCAATTTAATGATTTCGGCATCATCGGCCCATGAGTAAGTTTACTATTATATTTACGCTCCCGCATGATATGTATTTTGATATTCATTACTGTAACTGTGAGCACTATCTACTGATCCAGGGAATAGTGCAGCAAAATCACAGTGGATTCCGGATGGTAAAATCTGGGTCCCTACAAGCTAGCTCTCCTTGATGAGAATGTTAACAAGCATGAAATTAAAGAAGACGATGACGAGGAGGAGGAGAAGAAGTGAAAATTATAAAATTAAAGAGGAGCTAATCAATCAATCAAAGAAAGAAAGAAAGTGAAATAATATATATAAATCATAAAATTAAAGAAGAAGAAGAAGTGGAGGAGGAGGAGTGAAAATCATAAAATTAAAGAAGAGATAATCAATCAAAGAAAGAAACAAGAAAGAAAGTGAAATACATATGAACCTTCTTGAGTCCGAAGATGACGGTGGAGAGCTCAATGAACTTCTGGTTGATCTTCTCCCTCCGTCGCCGCTCCGCGATGATGTGGTCCTGCACGTGCCCTGAACGCGTCGCCGCCGCCGAGCCCCCCGACGCAGCGGGCGCCACACTGCCCCCTCTCTTCCTAGCCGTTCGGCAACGCAATGCCCCACTACCACCATCGCTCTCATCAGTTGGCTACGCCGACACGGCGCTGAAGTTCCAGCTCATCAGTCTGTTGCCGCCGCTACCGCCAGTCCTGGCGAGGGCGGTGTGGGAGACCACTCATGGTGCTTTCTATTATCGAGGTATCTACTTTCTATTTCTCTATTTTTCATTGTTTATCTCTATCCAATTTATAATTTCTATATAAATTTGAAATTTTATAAGAGTAAAAAACTAATTTTGTGTCAACTTAATTTAGACCTATAAATAATTCAGCCCACTCTCAATTTTATTTCTGGTTTCGCCATTGGCCCATACTCGACCCATTTCTTGCGGGTATGGGTCTGGGAAATAGGCAAGGGTACCCAGCGGGAGTCCTAAGTGTGGTGCCAATTCTCTGGTACCGTCCTGAGTATATTTGACTAAAAATCTCAGTGGAATTCAACCCTTTGAAAAGTGTTGGCGTTGGAACCTTCCTGCCAGTCTACTGTAAGACTGAGATATATTCAGATTTGCACCGAGCCACCATTTTACTGAAGCTTGAACGGAGCTAAGATTTATTTATGATTCGTCAGAGGACATACTACATATAACAAGTGACCGGCAGGCGGCAGTGAAACCACCAACAGTCCCATGAAACTATAATAGGCATGGAGTCGTATGCTTCCGAAGTTTGGTTCTTTCTAATCTTTCGAAACGTACAGTACTTTCTTCTTTCTAATAGTCTTACTCAGTTACCACATAGCAAACGAAATTGAGAGGTTTTTAAGAAACAACAGCAAATAACACATGGCCCAGATGAACAATGGCGAAGCTACTAGGGACTACTAGTATGAGACTCTTGAGTATGATCTTGACACCAGTAGTTCATCACGCTTGACGCCAATGGCCCGAAACCCACCCATGTTCTCTTTGCTCCGCTCGAAATTGACGAGGAATCGTCGAAACAGGGCATCCTTGTCCAGTCGATCAAAAAGCACCGACAAGTATAAGATCAGGCAGAAATGCAACAACATGCAAAACCAAAAATAGACCCGGAGAAATACATACAGCTAAACACATTAGGCTACTTTGAAGTTCAAAAATATCCACCAAAATCTTCTCGTGTTCTCCAACAGAGAAACACATACATGATGCAGCAGAGCTACACACACACACACGTACTTGAACTCATAATGCATACAGTTTGAGTCCCTTTCGACTCAGGATGACGTTTCTTGATTGCCTCCTGGGAAATTTTCGCATGTGCGCTCGACTATACATGTGAATTCGAACCATGTCGACAGGATGCATGGGGCATGCATGGCCTATCGTGTATGTCTCGATCGGTGGCGACTAGTGCGTTCGTGCGTGTGCGCCCTCTTTTAAGCGTGCGTACGTGGCCACTTCATCTGCCGAGCCATCTATCAATCGCCATCGACCACTGAAAGGGTCAGGAGTGGCGCGTATGTGCAATGCAGGCAGCTTTTCCCTGTGGCTTTCTCCTATGCAGCAGGGTCATCACTCTTCAGGAGGGAATCTTCTCCTGGTGTCTGGCAGAAACAGAGGATCCTCTCGCGGTTGCACCGTTGATCTCGAGATCGATGGTCCGGGTTAGATTGTTTTGGAATAAGCCTGACGAGGAAATTCCTGAGCGAGTCGCAGCGGCCATCCATCGTACGTTTAGTCAACGGTCAGTAACATGAGAGAGATCGATGTCCCCTTGTTGCCGCCATGTTGTCACCATACGTTGAACATTTGTCGCTTGAGCTGACCATGTGATTAAGAGAGTTCGACCTTGCGGTGTTTTTAGACATTAGCTGGGGTATCTAGCCGGTGGCATGCAATGCAGCTTATGAAGACAGGGACAGGAAATAAATTAGGGATTATCGCACGTGAATAGCTTATCAGCGAGACTGCAAACAGTGAACGCTCCATATACAGGTGCATGACGCAGTGACAATATATCGTATCCTGCGAGAAGTACATGTCACGCATGCATGTAGGCAAGTGAGAATGTTCTTACAGAGATCTTCTTCACCCTTAGTCCTGAGAGTAGGTACAGCTAGCAAAGCACAGACACTTGGCGGGCCACCAAAAAGCCCGGGCTGCCCACGACCACGAGCTGTCCGTGCAAGGCCCGAGCTCGACCCAGCAAGCTAATAGCGCGGAGCCTTTTCCACAGGGCAAAAAAAAAATCTAAAAGTCTAAACAAATCAACAAGCTCCTGCCGCACGCTTTGAGCGTAAGGCCGGCTGGATCGGAGGGGGACGGCGTGCAAAGCCGCGGGCGGTCGCAATCGAGCAGCGCAGCGGCAGCACTACCCCTGTCTCCGTCCATTATTGGTGGTCCAGTGCAGAGCCACGAGCGAAGCCGATCGATCGCGCGCGTTGGCCTCTACCGGCCGGACAGGCCACATGCGTTGCCATGCATGCCACTGCGAGCATTAGCTCCATCCATCGCCACCACCGCGCGCGCGCGCCAGGGCCAGGCAGGCAGGCGCCCGGCCGTACGCGTCGCATGCGTGCAGAGTTGGCAGTGTCAATGATCGAATACGAATCAAACAATGAATTTTTTTATATTTGTATTAGTATATTTTTAAATAAATATGAATACGAATACACTCAAATATAAATATGAATTGAATATTATGACAAATACGAATCAAATACATACTAATTCAGTCGGATGCGTATATCCTATGGTACAATAAAGTTTAGCTAATTGACACTAGTTTTATAGTAATATTCATGTCCCATTTTCTCTAGTTTAACACATAATCATTGATCATTAGTGTCATGTTGCCACTAATCATAACTAATTCTATATATATTGCAAATAGATTAGTTATAGACATCGAATTTAGCTAAAAAGAGCATGTAAAAAGGTTTATTGGAAATGTGCTGAAATAAAAAACATGAAATGCTAAATTAGGTCAACCATGATGATGGCCTCGTCGAGATAATCGAAATACATATATAACATGCCTAATTTAAAGGTCAAATGCAAAATATGTGTATTAGTTATCTGATGCTATTATTTCTGCCGAATCTAGATATTATCTATATTTATATTTGATTCGATACCTATTTTACAAATCATATTGTTAGGAAACCGGGCCCATGGCCAAGAGTCCTGGCATATTTGGGCACCCCACCGTGGACTATAAATAGAGAGCCATACCCCCCTCATGATGTACGCATGAAAGAAAAGCAATAAAGAAAGACCAGGAGTTCTCTCTACCTCTCTGTGTTCAAACTATTCTCTCTGTAATTCTGTGATTGATTCGTTCTTGTTCTAAGCAGAGGAATCGTTCGGACTGGTCGCCAGCGACGGTTTCTCAACACGTTATCAGCACGACTTCGCTCCGGTGAACGAGGTAATCATCGAAGCACAGATTGAATTTTCTAGATCGCTTTTGAATCTGTATTTTCTTTTCGCGTTCTAGATTGAAATTCTACGGTGCAAATCCGCCCTAATCTACCGCGAGCAGACTTGAAGTCGCCGGCACAATGTCGATCGGTAGATTGTAAAACGGGGTAGATGTTGATTGCACTGTAGAACGATGCAAATCCGCCCTAATCTACCGCGAGCAGATCTGAAATCGCCGGCACAATGTCGATCGGTAGATTGCGAAAAGGGGTAGATGTTGATTGCATCGTAGATTGGAAAACGAAAAATATTTGCATGGGTTTTATTTGATTTAGCATAAAGGCTCTGCACGGCCTCTGCACCCATCTGGTATTTACATCAATTTCTGCACAGATATTGCATGAAAAAAAGGGATTTGGCACGGACGGCCCTGGATGGCCGCTGCCGGCCTGACATAGATCACTGGCCAGAAGCCGAGTATGGTGCCTGAAGCGCCACCGCGCCAACACGCAGCACCTCTGCATCGGCCGCCGCCTGCCGTCGTGCGCGCCACCCGAGGGAGACCGGCCAGCACGCCGCCCGCATGCGCACGGTCGTTGCCGTCGGTTTGCCGCCAACCAGCACCGCCCGAAGCACAGACCGGCCTCGGCTCCGCGCCCGAAACGCCGGCCGCCGCCCCTGCACGGACGGCCGTTCGGTCTGCCGCCGCCGCGTGTGTTTGGCCCGAAGACTGAAGTGTCTCAGTCGCCGTCTGGCGCTCCCCAAAGCAACGCCACCGGCGCCGGAGGACCACCGCCGCGCGTGGAAGGCCGCCTGCATGCGCGCTGACACCGCCGGCCCGTGGACGCAGCCTCGGTTCCCACACCCGTGCCGCCGTCGGTCCACCCCGTCGTGGCGCACGCCCGAAGTGCGCCGCACCGTCCTCCCCGATGCCAGGTGCCGTCGTCGCCGGTCTTCGCGCGCCCCGCAGGCACGCCGCCCACCGCCGGCCTCGGCCATCCGCACGGCCCGCAGCCTGCCGTCTGGTCCGCATCGGCCTCCGACGCACGAAGCGCCGCGCCACCGGCCGCCCCCGCTCGACTGGCCGCCCTGCTCGCCTCGGCCCGCAGCCGAACACGCCACCGTGCATGGCGCCGCCGCTGGCTCCGCGTGCCCTGCATGGCGCCGCCGCCGGCTCCGCGTGCCCTGCATGGCGCCGCCGCCGCCGACCTCGGATCCTCCACCTGCGCCGCCTGGCGCCGCCGCCGCCGGCCTCGGCCTCCCCGCCTGAGCGTGACCCCTCGCATGGCGCCGCCACTCTCGGCTTCCGGTCCCGAAACCGTCGGTGCCGCCCCGCATGGCCGGCCACCCCTTCGATTTCCGGCCCCGGGTATCCGACCGCAGCCGCCTCTCGCCTCGAACGCCGACGCGTCTGCCCGGACCACTGCTCGGGCCACCGGCCGCACGTGAACCACCGCCGCCGCCAGTAGTGAAGTGGGGGGAGGGAAACCCTAAAATCCCTCCCCACCTCCTGGTATGCGGGCTGGGCAGGCCGCATAGGCCTCACAGGCCAAATAGGGCCGGTCAGCCGAGAGAAGCCAAACGGGCTGGGGGAAGGGAAACGGGCCGGAAAACAAACGGGCCAGAAAGCTGAGTGGGCCGGGAGCCGAAAGGGACGGAAAAAAAAGGAGGAAGCCCGTGGGCGCAGGGCATTTTACAAAAACCCCCTCCGAGTTTTGAATTTTACCGAAAGGCCCTACAATTTGCATACAAGTCCCGAAATTTTGCAGGGAAGGCCTCGTAATTCCGAAAATTGCGAATAAGCCCTCAAATTTACGAGCGGGTCCAGAATTTTACAGAAAACCCCTTGGTAAATCAGAAAATTACGCGAATTTTTCTCTGAACTGAAATTTTGCGCATAATCTCCCAGAAAGTGCAGAATTTGCTGAAATTTCATATTTTAGCATAAAAGAGCCTCGGGAATCCGAATTTTGAATTATTTTTAGCATTTGAAGCTTATTTATTTATGCCATTACTGTTTTATGTATTTTCTGTATTTATTTACTGTTTTGGTTAATTGTAATTGCTGAAAATTGCTTTTAATCACTGAAATTAGCAGTAAAATTATAGAAAATGCATAGAAAATTATGAAACATTGCGAGAACCTTTTGTACTATTTATTTACCTGCAGTGAATTATTCCGTGCATGTCTACCAGCAGTAGACTTATACACATTTAGATGACTAGCATCGCGAACTGGAAGTTCGAGGAGCTGGCCCAGCATGGCCAAAACTATCTGATGTAGGCATCCGATGTCGAGATTGTACTTGAAGCCAGGAAGCTCCGCGTTGTTATTGGGATTGGCGGACTGAATGACGCTCAACCCAACCTGAGGAGAATGATCAGGCACTTCATTTTCTCAGGCATCACCTCTGCCTCACTCTCAAGAATGAGTATATGGCGGAGAAAAGCGCGCTAGCACTCTGGACCGCACCCAAGAAGCAGGTTTGAGAGGCTAAAGTACACCATTCTTTCTCAAGCAGAGTAAGAATGGATCTGACTAAGGTTTGCCGACTTTAATACGGTCGGGGGAAAAACAATTCTGCCTTGCACAGGATTTGTACCCCAATACAGAAAGTTGAGAAAATCCTTCCACCCCAATGCAGTATAATCCGCACGCAATTATCGTCAAGACGGCTATGAGGAATATGCCGAATTGATTGATATGATGCAAATTGCGAAAGCTCAGGACGAAGTTCTCCGCAAGAACTAAGTCACTCAGCCATCTGGTAGCTCCACTGGCCGTGAAGCCAACGCCGGGAGCAACAAGGTGCGAAAGTCCTTGATAGAGAAAAGGGGAAGGAAGGGTAAGACCACAGCCCAGAACGGCAAATCAGATGCTCCACGTGAGAATAAGGCTATCAAGCCAAAACGGGATGGCAAAGGGCACATAAAGCCCACTCTGCATCGGTTGAGGGGGAGCATTCTGAGCAGCTGCCTGCGCTGATGGTGTTTGAGACCATTACGACAGCAGCACCCCTCTCGACCTAGAAGCAGCCACCGTCATGATTTCTCTTAAAGAGAATGTCACCCTGAGAAAATAGCAGAAGAAGTCCAGTGCACTGAATGCATTTCGACTTTAATTGTCATTTATTTTGTGTGAAAGAATATATTAGAATTTGCATAGATGGTACTTAAGAATTGTTATCTTCTCGTGATGGTTGGATGATATTTAAAAAATTCATTCATTTATTCAATTTATGATGGCATGATATGTTCTGATATTGGAGTATTTTATCTATGTGTTGATTGCCTTCTCATGCATGTTAATAAAATACCCTATATTAGAACGGGTGTAGCGCCCTATGAAGGAAGTGTGCTTAGCCAGCAGCGGCACAACACATATCATCTTAAGAGAGATTGAGTATTTTCAGTCGATTCGTAAGAGCACTGACAGCCTTACGACAATCGCCAGAAGCGATGCATGTATAATTGGTTCAGGAAGAGCCATAATGGGCACAATTTTGGTCATTGGAGAAGCCTTATTGTACCCAAAATCGACTAGAACTCTCCTAAGTTTTAAGAATTTTTGCGCCAACGGTTTCCACGTTGAGACTAAAGAAGAGTACGGTAAGAAATACCTGCTCATCACGAAGCGTGAAGAGAATGACAAAAGAATATTAGAAAAACTTCCTTCACTGGGCTATATTATACCAACATTAAAGCGCCTGCAGCGTACACTGTTCTGAAAACAGTGTTTAGAAACTCTGAACTCTTCTGTCTCTGGCATGACAGATTAGGCCACCCAGGTCTTAGGATGATGAGTAGCATAATCAATAACTCGCATGGGCATAATATTAATGAGAATAATTTCCCGAATCATGAAGATTTTGTGTGCCCTGCATGTGCCACCGGGAAACTAATTACTAGACCCTCCACTCTGAAAGTGAAGGATGAAGTCCCTACATTCCTGGAACGCATCCAGGGAGATATTTGCGGTTCCATTCAGCCCGTCCCAGGGCCGTTTAAGTATTTCATGGTGCTCATTGACGCTTCTTCGAAGTGGTCATATGTGGGTTTGTTGCCCACAAGAAACCACGCCTTTTGCAAAATTGATCTCGCAGATCATTCGCATCAGAAATGTGTTTCCAGATCATCATATCAAATCCATCCGAATGGACAACGCCGGAGAATTTACTTCGAAGGCATTTGATGATTATTGCATGGCGATGGGAATTGCAATTGAGCACTCGGTACCGCATGTCCATACCCAGAATGGTTTGGCAGAGACTTTAATTAAGAGAATTAAATTTATTGCCCGACCTCTTTTGCATAATTGAAATCTAGCAGCTACATATTGGGGACACGCAGTCCTTTATGCAGCGAATCTCATCAACCTTAGACTTTTGGCCTACAACATCCATTCACCTATGCAATTAGCGCAAGTGTCACCACCGAAAATTTTCCAACATTAGGGGGAGGAAATCAACCCCTTGATGAAGAATGTCGGGAAATTATGTGGCAAGCCTGGGGAATCCATGCAGATGACCCGTGCACTAGAGAAGTCCAGAAGACATTACATGGCAAGCCACGGGAATTCATGCAGATGACCAGCGCATTAGTGAAGCAAAAAGAGAAGTCCAGAAGACAAGAGAAGTCTATAAGACAATCGATTTGCAAGAACTAGCAAATCAACTGCCTGATCACTTTAGTGATTTGAAGAGCGTGATTAAGTCGCATGTGCCTGCACGCACTGCACTGGAGAGGGTTGAAATACCAAGAAAGCAGAAGGTATCCCTAATCTCGTCCAGAGGCCTCAGAAAAATAATAAAGGACGAGAACTCCGGTTCCTCGAATCCTTAGTAACCGGGGACGCCCGGCGAAAAAGGATAAGCGGGATTTATCACAGCCGATCATTGAAGTCCCCCAGAATGAGAAGGGGAGCCAGTTGAGACCTGGCACGAGTATGACACCTTCAGAAAAGGGCATACCGGATCTGAATATCCCCATCGGCATGGATGTGTGCGCACACATCGGAGCCGAAAAACTAAAGGGACTTGCCACCGCAATTGAAAAAAGCGGTACGCAAGGTGAAACTCCAGTAGAAGTAACTCATGAAGAAATAGCTATAAATTATGTGCACACGGGAGAGTCCCTGAATAGGACAACAGCTAATATCGATATCTACTTCGCAAAGAAAATTGCCACCATCATCGATCTTGATCCCGAGCCTGCATCGCTCGCTGAATGTAAGAAAAGATCAGATTGGGAAGATTGGAAGAAGGCAATAGCAACTGAATTGCTATCTCTGAATAAAAGAGAGGTGTTTGGGCCCGTATGCCGCACACCTCCCCACATACACCCCGTTGGGCACAAGTGGGTATTTGTTCGAAAGAGAAATGAAAGAAATGAAGTAGTGAGATACAAAGCAAGGCTGGTAGCCCAAGGTTTTACTCAACGTCCTGGAGTTGATTATGAAGAAACCTACTCCCCAGTCATGAGTGGAATTACCTTTAGATACTTGATCTCAATGGCAGTGAACTTGAATTTGGAAATGAAATTGATGGATGTTGTGACTGCATACCTTTACGGTAACTTGGATTCGGAGATTTACATGAGAGTCCCTGAAGGAATCCCTCTCCCGAACCAAGACAGAGCAAATAGAAATCTGTACAGTGTGAAACTCAGAAAGTCACTGTATGGACTGAAACAATCTGGAAGAATATGGTATAATCGCTTGAGCGACTTTCTCTGCAAGAAAGGCTACACGAATAATGAAGACTGTCTTTATGTATTTATACGGCGATCCCAGAATGGATTCTGTTTAATCTCTGTGTATGTAGATGATCTGAATATCATCGGGACAGCCGAAGACATAAAAGAAGCAAGCTCCTACTTGGAGTCAGAATTTGAAATGAAACATTTGGGCAAAACCAAGTTTTGCTTAAGCCTGCAGCTTGAGCATGTCCCTGAAGGAATCTTGGTACATCAGTCAACCTACACCCAGAAGGTGCTTGAAAGGTTTGGCTTTGAGAAGGCATTCCCATCGAAAGTACCGATGATCGGGAGGTCTTTACAGCAAGAAAAAGATCCTTTCCGACCTAGGGAAGAGGGGGAGGAAGTCCTGGGACCGGAATTCCCATACTTGAGTACAGTGGAAGCACTCATGTATTTAGCAAACTGCACTAGACCGGACATTGCATTTGCCGTGAACCTCTTAGCAAGGTACAGTGCAGAGCCCACCAAAAGGCATTGCCGGGGCATAAAGGACATTTTCCGATACCCCCAAGGTAGCAAGGACCTCGGATTGTTTTACAGAAAGAATCAAGATCTAAACTTGATTGGCTATGCAGATGCTGGGTACCTGTTAGACCCGCATACCGCTAAGTCACAAACAGGCTATGTATTTCTGTGTGGTGGAACTGCAATTTCATGAAAATCGTCTAAGCAAAGCCTGGTAGCTACTTCGACGAACCACTCAGAAATTATAGCACTGTATAAAGCCACACGAAAGTGTGCTTGGTTCCGCTGAACGGTTCACCACATCCAGCAGTCATGTGGAATGAATATTGTGCAAAACCCCACAATTATCCATGAAGATAATGCCGCTTGCGTTACACAAGTGCAAACGGGCTATGTGAAGAGTCATCTCACAAAGCATATCAACCCCAAGTTCTTCTATGCACATGAATTGCAAAAGATGGACGAGATTAAAGTACTGCATACTAAGTCATGTGAAAATCTCGCAGATTTATTCACTAAGTCACTCCCCGCATCTAGCTTTGAAAGATGCGTGCGTGGAATTGGAATGATGAGACTTAGAGAAGTGCAGAATTCAGGGGGAGAATTCTCACAAGCCCGCTAATAAATCTTGATCATGAAGATTAAGTACCCAAAAATAAAGTCTTGCAGACCAAATGAATTTGGGTGAATTGTACTCTTTTTCCCTTGACGAGTTTTCCATGAAGTTTCTCGACCAAGGTTTTTAATGAGGCAATTCGTGCATCGCAGCATCACATGTATCATGTACTCTTTCTCCAAATTTTTCCCACTGGGTTTTTATGGAGTTTTGACGAGGCATGAGCATGTTGGGTGAGTGCCCAAGGGGGAGTGTTAGGAAACCGGGCCCATGGCCAAGAGTCCTGGCATATTTGGGCACCCCACCGTGGACTATAAATAGAGAGCCATACCCCCCTCATGATGTACGCATGAAAGAAAAGCAATAAAGAAAGACCAGGAGTTCTCTCTACCTCTCTGTGTTCAAACTATTCTCTCTGTAATTCTGTGATTGATTCGTTCTTGTTCTAAGCAGAGGAATCGTTCGGACTGGTCGCCAGCGACGGTTTCTCAACACATATCTGTATTCATATTTAACAAAAAAGATTCAGATACTATCCGGATACGTACTCATTTTGCAATAGAAATATATTTTTACTTACCACATTTGCTGCCATCTAAATATGGGTGTCGGATAAAAACGAATAATTCGGTTCCGTTTGACACCATAGGAGGAGACGCACTTGTGGTACGTACGCGACCGGCCGGCCAGTCCACTCGCCATTTATCCAAGCGCTCGTCTAGCTCTCAATTCTGCAGGCGTGGATGTAATGTTAAACGAAACCGAAAGCTAGCAAGGGAGGGGAGCTTTCATGGCCATCTCGATCGGTTCCTTCCTTGCTCGGCTTTTGCGAGTCCGTTCATTCACTTTGCCATTTTGGTGTGGTACGTACTGCCTCGCGCGCGGACGAGCCGTGTCCCGTCCTGTCCCCCGTGCCCCATGTGCTCGGTGGTACTTCTCTCGTCAGGCCCTATACACGAAGGGGTCGTCCCCGGTCGATGTGACAGTGTGTGTCACTTCCACCATACTCTACAGAGGAGTTTGGTTATTTACACCAAATCGTTCGAGACATGCACATCGAAGCCAAATTAATTACACCACAAAGTTCCGTCAAGGTTAATATATGTAGCTAGGAGGCTTATATGCGGCTCTGCAGACTACAGAGCATGTGTAGCTGATGGATGCATGCACTTTAATTATTCAGAGTACACTATACTTTACAACGAATAGCTTATCATTTGTTTTATTTTGTATCAATGTTAACTTATATTTTCATTTTATACCAAAGTAGACTAAATAACATTTTATTTTACACTAACCAATTTTATTTAGCTCAAATCGGCTCTACATAATGACAAGTCGGTATACATAATTTTGATTGCTCTTTTCATTCAATTTGATTGTCTTATTTGGGACTAGAATTAATTGGCTAGTGCAAAGTAAATTTTACTTGATCTATCCTGATATAAAGTGAAAATATGATTTAACTTTGGTACAAATTAAAGTGGTGATCAGTTGGGCTTAAAAGCTCATGGCTTATGGCTGAAAACACTGTAGCTGGCTGAAAAAAACACTGTAGCTGACAGAGGCTTATTTAGTATAATTAAATTTAAAAAAATTTAAAAATATAAAAAAATATGTTAGCCCATTACGTATAGTACAAACAAATACGGGAAAAAAAAGAACCGGCAAAAAAGCTCAACAAAAAGCTAAAAGTTAAAAAAAAGATGAAATTTATAAATAGTGAAAAATAAACTGAAAGCCAAAAGTTTAAACCCAACCGAGCACTGCCTAAGAAAATAAGCGAGAAGTTATATGATGCAAAATATAATTTACTAAATTATTTATCACTCATGCGACGATTGATGAGCTCGCACGGTGATGGCTGTCATTTCTCGAGTGATATGGCGATGCATCTCTTGTGAGCTGTCCGTGTCCCCCACCAGAAGCAGAGCTAGCCCGAGCGCATATAATAATGCATCTCAGCATCTGCATGCAGTCGCTTTGACCCTGATCCGGGTAAGTCCAACTTCCCCGTCCGGTGAGGTTGCATGGCACTGCGGCAGCTCTGCCCATTTGCAAGTCTTCTCTGTTGAGGCATCGTTCGCGGAGCGAGTCCAATTTGATCGATTGTTTTTATATAAAAGAGATAATTAAATATAGATAATGTAAATAGTTGTATTGCAACAGGTAGAGGAAAGAACTCATTTTCTTTTCTTTATTGTTTTCTCTTTCACGTGTACACAAAATAGCTAATGGGACCCCCTATGTATACCAGTGAGGTGTCTACCATGGGCAAGGCTTCAGACTTAGACCCAGGTTTCCTAACACCCCCCTTGTGCACCCACCCGACACGTCATGACTCATCAAAACTCCATAAAAACCAAGTGGGAAAAATTTGGAGAAAGAGTACATAAGACATGTTATGTTGTGATGCACGAATTGCCTCATTAAAAAATTTTGGCCGAGAAACTTTCAGGAAAACTCGTCAAGAAAAAAGAGTACAATCCACCCAATTTCATTTAATCTATAAGATTTATTCTTTGAGTACTCGATCTTCGTGATCAAGTTTTAGTACCGAGCTTGAGAAAAATCTCCTTTTGAATTATGCACCTATCTAAATCTCTTCATTCCAATTCCTCATACGCATCTTTCAAAATTAGATGCTAAGAGTGACTTAGTAAATAAATCTGCAAGATTTTCACATGACTTATTATGCAGTAATTTAATTTTGTCCATCTTTTACGATTCATGAGTATAGAAGAATTTAGGGTTGATATGCTTTGTAAGATGACTCTTCACGTAGCCTATCTGCACTTGTGCAACACAAGCTGCATTATCTTCATAGATAATTATCGGAGTTTGCATGATATTCAACCCACATGACTGCTGGATATTGTGAATCATTCGTCGGAGCCAAGCACATTCTCGTGCGGCTTCATACAGCGCTATGATTTTCGAGTGGTTCGTCGAAGTCACTACAAAACTTTGCTTAGACAATTTTCATGAAATTGCAGTTCCACCACACAGGAATACATAGTCTGTTTGTGACCTTGCGATATATGGGTCCGATTGGTACCCTATATCTGCATAGCCAGTTATATTCAAGTCTTGATTCTTTCTGTAAAATAGCCCAAGGTCCTTGCTTCCTTTGAAGTATCGAAAGATAATCTTTATTCTCTGCCAATGCCTTTTGTTAGGTTCTGCACTATGCCTTGCTAGTAGGTTTACGGCAAATGCAATGTCCGGTCTAGTACAGTTTGCTAGATACATAAGTACTCCTACTGCACTTAAGTATAGGAATTCCGGTCATAACACTTCCTCTCCCTCTTCCCTAAGTCGGTACGGATTCTTGTCTTGCTGTAAAGATCTCCCGATCATCGGTACTTTCGATGGGTATGCCTTCTCAAAGCCGAACCTTTCTAACACCTTCTAGATGTAGGCTGACTGATGCACCAATATCCTTTCCGGGACATGCTCGGGCTGCAAACCTAAGCAATATTTGGTTTACCCAAATTTTTCATTTCAAATTCTGACTTCAGATAAGAACTTGCTTTCTTTATGTCTTTCATGGTCTCGATGATATTTAGATCATCTATATATACTGAGATTCCATTCTGGGATTGTTGTATAAATATACAGGGACAATGTTCATTGTTCGTGTAACTTTTTTTGCATAGAAAATCGCTTTAGCGATTATACCACATCCTGCCTGATTGCTTAAGTTCGTACAGTGATTTCCTGAGTTTCACACTATATTTGCTCTATTTTGGTTCGGGACAGGGATACCTTCAGGTACCTTCATATAAATATCCAAATTCAAGTTTCCATAAAGGTATGCAATTACCACATCCATCAATTTTATTTCTAGGTTCAAGTTTGCTGCCATTGAGATTAAGTATCTAAAGGTAATACCACTCAAGACCGGGGAATAGGTTTCTTCATAATCAACTCATGGTCGTTGAGTGAAACCTTGTGCAACAAGCCTTACTTTATATCTTACAACTTCATTTCTTTCATTTCTCTTTCGAACAAATACCCACTTATACCCTACAGGGTGCACATGGGGAGGCGTGCGGCTTACAGGTCCAAACACATCTCTTCTGTTCAGAGATAATAATTCAGTTTCCATTGCCTTTTTCCAATCTTCCCAAACTGATCTTCTCTTACATTCAGCGAGCGATGCGGGCTCTGGATCAAGATTAATGATTGTGGTAATTTTCTTTGCAAAATAGATATCAACATTGGTTGTTGTCCTATTCATGGATTCTTTCGCGTACACATAATTTATAACTATTTCATCATGAGTTGATTCGTCTTGTGCTTCTACCTCCTCACCGCTCCTTCTAATTGCAACGGCAAGTTCCTTTAGTGTTTCAGCTCCGATGTGTGCGCACACATCTATGCTGATTTCTCCCTTCATGGAAATGTTCAGATCCGATATACCCTTTTCTAAAGGTGTCATACTGGTGCCAGGTCTCAACTGGCTCCCCTTCTGGTTCTGGGGAACTTTGGTGATTGGCTGTGTCAAGTCCTTCTTATCCTTTTTCACTAGGCGTTCCCGGTTACCTAGGGTACGAGAGGCCAGAGTTCTCGTTCTTTTATTCTGAGACCTCTGGACGGGATTAGGGATATCTTCAACTTTCTTTGGTATTTCAACCCTCTCCGGTGCATTGCGTGCAGACATATGCGACTTGGTCACGCTCTTTAAATCACTAAAATGGTCAGTCAGTTGGTTTGCTAATGCTTACAAATCAATGATCTTCTAGACTTCACTATTTGCTTCACTTGTGTGCGGGTCACGTGCACGGATTCCCGTGGCTTGCCACGTAATTTCCTAACATTTTTCATCAAGGTGTTGATTTTCTCCCCCTAATGTTGGAAACTATCCTCATCAAATATACAATCAGCGAAACGGGTAGTATGCAAATCTCCTGTCATGGGGTCTAAATACCTAATTATGGATGTTGTCTCATAACCAATGTATATCCTAATCTTTCGGAGAGGACCCATTGCAGTACGATGTGGAGAGGGTATAGGTACGTAAGCCTTGCATCCAAACCTCCGGAGATGAGAAATTTTCGGTGCTGACCCTTGCGCTAGTTGCATAGGTGAATATATATTATATGCCGATAGTCTAAAGTTGATGAGAGTTGCTACATGCAGGACTGCGTATCCCCAATATGTAGTTGGTAAATTACAATTCTGCAAAAGTGGTCGGGTAATAAATTTAATTCTCTTAATTAATGCCTCTGCTAGTCCATTTTGAGTGTGCACATGTGGTACAGAATGCTCAACTATAATTTCCATTGCCACGCAATAATCATTAAATGCCTTTGAAGTAAATTCTCTGGTGTTGTCCATTCTGATGGACTTTATATGATGGCCAGGAAAAATATTTCTAATGCGAATTATATGTGACATCAGTTTTGCAAAAGCATAGTTCCTCGTCGATAATAAACATACGTGCGACAATTTTGAAGAAGCATCGATGAGCATCATGAAATATTTAAATGGCCCTGATAGTGGCCGTATGGGACCGCAATATGTCCTTGGATGCGCTTCAGGAATACAAGGACTTCATCCTTCACTTTCAGAGTAGAAGGTCTAGTAATTAATTTCCTGGTGGCACATGCGGGGCATATAAAATCTTTATGATTCGAAAAATTCTTTACATCAATATTATGTCCCTGCGAATTGTTAATTATATTTTCATCATTCTAAGACCTGGGTGACCTAATTTGTCATACTAGAGACAGAAGAGTTCAGAGCTTCTAAATATTGTTTTCAGGGCAGTATAGGCTGCGAGTGCCTTGATATGAGTGTAGTATAGCCCTGCTTCAAATGAAGGAAGTTTTTCTAATACCCTTTTT